>OX243797.1:8750000-10000000 GCA_945859595.2 Megachile willughbiella | reverse complement strand
CACTAAATTCTTTGCATTACGAACAAAGCTATTCACCGAGATACTTGGACGAACAAGGATACCTCCCACAATGATTTTGACTAACACCGACAGAATTGTACGCAGATGACGGATTATAAAAGCGGAGGAAAGTCGAGTCCTCTTGCTTTGTCACTGGTAAATACTGCCATTCTTTAATAAACGCTTTTAGTAATCGCTCTAGAATGCCATTAAGACGGTTTGCGTTGATGAACGTGAAAAAACTATTTGCATTTAAACGAGTTAAGGAAGCTTTAGGGTGAAAATGATTATTGAGAAACAGTAATTTTTTGCTAAATAGAAATTTAGAACTGAATTTGGGAAATTTGGAAGTCAGAGAAATTCGAGGAAATTTTTTAATTTGCAAATTTAAGAAATTTTGAAAATGTGGAAGTTGAAATATTTGAGAGATCAGAAAATTTGAGAGTGAGGTTTACGGGTATAGGGGGTGGTAATTTGGGCATCTGTGAATTTGTGAATTTGAGAAAGTTGGGAATGTGAGGATTTGGGAATGTGAGGATTTGGGGATGTAAGGATTTGGGAATGTGAGGATTTTGGAATTTAAGGATTTGGGGATGTGAGGATTTGGGGATGTGAGGATTTGGGGATGTAAGGATTTGGGAATGTGAGGATTTGGGAATTTAAGGATTTGGGGATGTGAGGATTTAGGCATGTGAGGATTTGGGGATGTGAGGATTTAGGAATGTGAGGATTTGGGGATGTGAGGATTTGGGGATGTGAAGATTTGGGAATGTGAGGATTTGGGAATTTAAGGATTTGGGGATGTGAGGATTTCGGCATGTGAGGATTTGGGGATGTGAGGATTTGGGGATGTGATGATTTGGGCATGAGAGGATTTGGATATGTGAGGATTTGGGTATGTCAGGATTTGGGGATGTCAGGATTTGGGGATGTGAGGATTTGAGAATTTCTGGATTTGGAGATGTGAGGATTTGAGAATTTCTAGATTTGGGGAGGTGAGAATTTGGTAATTTGAATAACCTGAATCTATGAATTAAATTTGAACGCTTGAAAATATAGAAATTTGGTAGCAAAAGAAATTGTCCAGTTTACACATGCATCGTCCGAAAGAATCGTACATTGCACCCGAGTGCATCCAAAAATCTCCGATATCGCCCTCTTTCAGTCGAGTGTAATAACACCTTGATCACATATTCCTCCGTATTTGGTCTGACTCACAGTTACCTTAAAATTCACTGTATAATTGAACGATAATTGCATAGAATTGATAGTGGTATACCTCGACGTGTCTCGAACCTCTCCAAACTTTCCACCTGCTCTCCCGTCTGGATCTCCACCGCGGAATTTCCGGTCCACCGCGAACGCAGCGGATGTCGTGCAGGGCCGTGGTTCCCGTGTCGACGGAATCGTATCGGCAAGGATCCCTCGGTGACGATAATTTCGCGATCGTTTTCCTAACCAATCAGCTCGCATGAGATGTCACCGTCGCAGACGGAGACGCGACCGACAGCTGAGCGGCGATTTTTCATATCCTTCGACCGTGAATTTCCCTCGACGAGGATCGCCGCGTACGAACTCCGTGCGCGGCTTTTGCGCGCGGTTAAATCTTGTTGGGAAAACTGTACGGGAAAAGGTGAAGAAAAAGAAAAAAATAAACGTTGGGCAAAATGACAGACGAAGGGTGCCGGGGGGGAAAAAGAAATTTAGACAAAGGATGGAGCGGCCCGCAGCTGCTAGCTCGTCTGACGTTTGCCGATCCCTCGAGCGAGAACGATCGATCGATCTTCGAAAGTACGCGTCAGAAACGGCAACGGGAGCGGCTTTGAGCGGCGATGGAACGATATATCGAATCGGGGATCGATCGACGAGAAAATTTTGTAGCCGAGACGGAAACCATTAAAGCGACATCGGACTTTGTTTTCGCCCTCGTGCCGTGCAACGCGAGACTTTTTGTTAAGCCGATCGAACGTTACATTCTTTTTGCCTCCTCTTTTCGGTGTTTCGCGTTCTTTTCGGCAATGGACTTTTTTGCCGGCGTTGCTCCTCTTTTTGGACGACGCGCGAATTGGGTGAAAATATTTGTTGCGTTTTTTGCTACGCTTTTCGGTATTTAACGCTTCGGGCAATAAATCATAAAGATATGTGGTCTGGACCAAATAAAATGTGCGTTTTATTACTTTATTAAATTAATGACGTTGAATATTGTTTTGGGAGGGATTGAAAAAGGACAGAGGTTATGGTGATACCATTCAAAATGAACATCAACGTCATTTATTTATTTTTTATCGTTTTGATTGATGTCCAAATGATGTGTGTATACAGTGTTTTGCATAAAATACGAAACTACATATACGAAACATATTTTAAAGAAGGTGTATGTTTGTATTACATGATTCTCTGTTTTTATCATCTACAATTGTTATAAATTTCAACATCATAGCACTAGTACCAAAGGAAACACATTTATTTCTCATTTGGGAACGAAGCAGTAACCGAATATTTACGTTACAAGCAAGATTTTTATTCGTCGGTCTGTGAACGCGAGTTACACCGCAGAACATGATACGCTACACTAAAATCGACACCAGTAAAAAGCGCAATAAGAAAAACGATATAGATCGACGTAATCCTATGCTCACAAATTATTAGCATGGAACATATTACTTTACAGTTTCTACACAATGTAAACTTCATGGATTTTTCGGCAGGGCGGTATCATCTTGCCGCTCAAAATCACGAAGGGTCTTTCATACAAAAAACTTTTAGTATCATCGAAACTTAATAACAGGATTATTATTCTTAAATGTAATAGATTGATAATTAGAACAGAAAGTTGTAATTTGTATCACTTAAGAAATTACAGTACCGAGTATAATAGTTAGCAGATTTTTAAGTATAAATGAATAAGCAATAGAGAACCTAACCTAGCTATGGTCATTGAGCAATATTTAGGTACATTTACGATTTTATTTATACCAATGTTCTATAAAAGGTAGATCATACAAATTGATATAATATATTAAGGAAGTAGAAACAAGCATGGTAGTAATGACAGTATGATTTTGACAGTAGTGTACATTTTTGAAGGTCGCAGTGAATCGAAAAAGAGCAACAGGGTGGACATTGGAACAGAAGCTTTATACCTAAAATTTTTGTTCGGGAATATCACATATGAATCCATTAATATTTTCCTAATTTGTGTTCGTCTCTTTTACGTAAAATACAACTGTAACAATATTTGTATCCTACTGATGTAACATACTTAACCTAAAAATACCTAATTTATGTTAAAAGTGAGAACTAGCTTCTGACCCTACAAATCTCTTAAACTTGTCATTGTAATAAATTTTATATCGCGAATAATTTTTATGTTCCCCGATCTTAACCATAAAACGACGATCTTTGAGAATGGGTCAACTTCTAGTCAGCTATCGTTTTTTCGCTCCTTCCTAAACTCTCCTGCCCTCCTGTGACGTCAGTGGATCGTGTCAGTAGGTCAGAAGCTGGATACGTGGTCTGTGTACGCTACTGTTTGTTCAATCCACTGAGTGTTCGCAAATTGCATTTCCTTTCTAAAACTTTGCCTAACTATACGTACGTACATCTGTTCAGCGTGTTGCTTTGTCGTTTAGAACGCCTGGCTGGAAACACAAAGCCGGGAACGTTTAATGAAACACCAAAACATTGCGCAATCGTTGATAGCTGTTAATATGGCGGCGGTCAAGTGGGGTGTCAACCACGATTAAATTAAATGCATACCGTTTATTAGTAGACATTGTTACACTGCTACACATTCTAAAATTTTATTCCAAGCGAAATGTAATGACACATTTTTTTGAAGGATTTTATTTGAAGCACTTAAAACTCTATATTCTTAACCTTAATATCTAGTAATAAATACATCACGAATTTTTTTAAATATTAATTGTACATACACAGACGTATATACGTACAGTAAATGTTCCAGTA
This sequence comes from Megachile willughbiella, assembly GCA_945859595.2. NCBI lineage: Eukaryota > Metazoa > Arthropoda > Insecta > Hymenoptera > Megachilidae > Megachile > Megachile willughbiella. The sequence continues at coordinate 9,996,031 of OX243797.1, read as the reverse complement.
AAAATTTTAGTTTATTGAAAGCGATTTTCCAAATGTTAGAGAAATGTAAAAATATTTTCCTTTTTGTTAGCATTCATCGTACAATAATAAACGTTCATTCGCAATGGTAAAATTCAAACAACCATTCAACGAAACAACTGAAGAGATTTACATTTAACGAGGAACAAAATCTCGGTGAAGAATAGGTAGAGCAATAAAGCAGCTGTCTGAATGATAGCAGACGTCGCGACTCATGATTCAGTGGAATTTCACCTGAAGCGTTGTGGATATATTGTTTCTCTATCATTTGACCAACCATAGTGACGCAGAGTGAATACGAGCAAAAGAAACGAAGTACAAAAATGAGGAAGTGTGTACACTAGACAGTAATGAAAATCTAGTAATTCTATCATGGAGATGATTCACTTGCAATTTTTTATCGTTCGTAACCTCTCTTGAGGCAGCGTACTTGTCTACGATATATAAAATCGTTTCCTGATGTGTAAAATTGTTCTTATCCATTTTTATGTATTCAATATTTATTAATTAAGAAATAATATTACATCACTGTTTACAGTTTTATCACGGTTTATTTAATGCATGAGGGGGGTGGAGATAACAGTCCAAATATGGAAATGAGGAAACGGTGAGATTTATCATAAATATGAATTGTAAATAAAATAAAAGGGAGATCGAGTAGGAATAAAATATGAAGTAAAATAAAATTGTGATCAAATAGGAATAAAATGTAAAATAACAAAAAATTGATCAAGCAGAAAAAAAATACGAAATAAAATAGATTATGAAATTGTAAACAGAATATAAGTAAAAATAAAGAATGATAAATTTGACAAATTCAATTAATTTAAGGTCATCGGTACATAATTAAGAAAAGTCAGAAGAACCTCATTCTATTTCGATGCATTTTGTTCAAAGCACGATTCTATTGTACCCGAGATTCTTTAATTATCACACAAGATATTATAAACGACGCAAATATTAAATAATAGCATCGTGACCACGTGTCGTTGATGTAACGAGCACGAAAAAAATTATACTCGTCCGATTAAACCCTTTACGTGTTGTCCTCTGAACGCAACATTTTCTCCAAGATAAAGGTTAAAGTTACAACCTCGACGATTTACCGCGGTCATTAATTTCTTCCGCAACATTGCTCCCTTGTGCGAGACAAATTTTTCCATAGTCTGTGTCTGCCAGCGTGTATTCCGTCGTTGCGCCTTTGATCACCACGTTTTCCCTTGCGTTTTCCGCGGTAAAGTCTCTTCAAGATCCCACGGAACAAGTTCCCCTGCTGACAACACGGATTTTTATCATAATCAAACGTTCGTTGCATTTTTCAAAGGGGACTCGTTTCCAACGGAACCGCGGAATTGCTTACAAATTGATTAAATCCCCCTGGGTATCGATTTATGCAGATGAAATTTTCTCCATGCAATTTTTTATTCGTATTTAGTACATCGTGATATGTTCAAAAAATGTGCAAATTAAAAATTTAATTTATAAACATATAGTTGCTTCAATTGTTGAAATTGAGATTGACTGAGATAGAGACTGATTTTTTGATGAACAAAATTGGTGGACATTTATACAAAGTTTATGGAAAAAGCAATTGTAAGAGTTTGAAATATAATATAATATATTCATATACTAATGTTATGCTAATAATGTAATATTAATATACTAATGATATATTAAAATGAAATGTAAGCACTAGTTGCAAAATTGTTCATTATTAAAAGTACGAAACTTTCAATCTATTATTTTCTTACTTGTCAATTTAAAAATTTGAGAATTTGAAGACTCGAAAATTTCGACATAAAAAAATTTGACACTGTAAAAATTTGACAATGTGTAAATTTGACACTGTGAAAATTTGACACTGTGAAAATTTGACACTGTAAAAATTTGACACTGTAAAAAATTTGACACTGTGAAAATTTGACAATGTACAAATTTGACACTGTGAAAATTTGACAAAGTAAAAATTTGACACTGTGAAAATTTGACAAAGTAAAAATTTGACACTGTGAAAATTTGACAAAGTAAAAATTTGACACTGTGAAAATTTGACAATGTGAATATTTGACACTGTGAAAATTTGACATTGTGAAAATTTGACAATGTGAAAATTTGACACCGTGAAAATTTAACAATATGAAAATTGTAAAGATTAAAAATCTAAATTCATAAACTCTTACTTTACCCATATCTTCTCGATCGGTTTCGATATCGCAAGCAGTAAATTGACAACGCAATGACGAAATGAAACGAATTATAATGGATGTTGATTGCCTCTTACGTTGCTTGTATCGAGGCTCGATACGTCCATCCTTCGAGGATCGTTTCGAGATTGAAATTGTCTGCACTACCGAACAAAGGGAATAAAAATGACTCGAATGCCAAAACTAAATAGGTGCAAACGATGATTAATGAGCGAACATTCGATGACGCGATAATGGGGTTTATCGTTTCTCGTTCGGAAGAACGGCATGCAAATTGACAAGTCGATCTCGTGGCCTTGCCACGTGTTTCTTTAACGTCGTATATTCGTTCGTTGCGAATTTCAGTCGTTTTAAGAGTCGATTCCGCAGTTAATGACGTTGTTATTCCAGGGAAATCATGCGATGGAACTAATGTGCCGTGTTTTACGCAAATGATGCACACGTTTGGTAACGATGCTCATTTCTTAAACGGCACATTCTTTTCGAGTGGGTTCTTTACAAAACTTTAACCATTCGCCACCAAACATGTACTTACACATCTTTCCACACATAATTCTACGAATTATATTCACAAAATAGTATGTTATGTATACAAATTATAGAACATGGTGATTAATAAATAAGACGTTGAACCAAATATAATATTCTAACAATTTTTATTAATTAATTTTTTATTAAACTGATTGAAACTTGAACAATTCTTGTTGTATACAACAATATTAAATGACTCAATTTAAACGACGTTTGTCTAATAAGATCATTTAGCTAGGTGAAATTTCAGTAGTCTAGGGTTGTCTCGAAAGTTCCTGTCGGTAACACCAAGTTAAAAGCTGCCCTCGCGAGGAGGGAACCTGCATCAATGATTACATCTTCCCAGGAAGTTGATTTGCATTGCAAATTCGCAGAAAAGGGTTCGCGGGTACAGTCAACAGCAAATCTGGCTTCTTTAGGGGAAACATGGCGCACGAAGGGGAACTTCCACTAATTGACTGTTAGAGACTTGCAAATTGTCGACAACCTGACAATTTAGGGTTAGGTTGAAAATTTGGGAACTTAAGAATTTTGGTGACATTGGGATTTGAGTATTTAGGGATGTTTAAGAATTTGGGGATTAAAGAATTTGTTGATTTAATGATTTAAGGTCTTAGAAATTTGGAGATACAAGAATTTGTGAATCTAGTGAGATTGTTATATAAAAATCTAAAAACCCAAGAATTTGGAGACTCAGAAAAAGTACTTAGCAATATGTTGATCTTCTGATTTGAGAATCTAGGACATTATGGCTTAGGTATTTGCAGATATGAGAATGTAGGGACATTATGGCTTAGGTATTTGTAGATATGAGAATTTATGGACCTAGAAAGGTGATTTTTTGATTTGAAGATTTAAGGATTTCATGGTCTAAGTATTTGAAAATGTCCAAAGTAGATTCGCAAATTTCTACAAGCATTTGTGTACCTTCTCTATAATAAAATATAAAGAAACAATAAAACTTGAAAATCAAGAAACCATCAAGGTATCTCCAACTAAAAGAAGCATACATTGCACCAGAGTGTACACAATGAATCTTCCTCGAAATGCTTTCTTTCTTGCGACGAATGAAAACGTTAAACGCAAGCTCGCAAAGAGGAATGTCGCGAGTCGGAATATCGTTTCACTCGGGTGATTTATCGTTGGACCTGCTGCTGTCGCGTTTTGTGTCTCGTGCTCGTAATGGGCAATAACGCGCCGATGATGTGCACAATTATCTCGCCGTTCCTCGTGCACCGCTTCCGAAGACAAGCCCGGGAACACGAACAAAAAGGTAGACAGACCTCGCTGCGGTCGCAGCACCACTGACCTTGGTCTCGAACACGTCCCAGTCGATTCGATGCTGCAGAAATTGCACCAACATCTCCTTCGTGTGCACCTTCGAATCCCAAATGCTTGGTTAAATTGCGGAATTATCGTCGATCATTCTTCAACTGCCGGTTCAAATGCTTTGCGTCTACAGGGAATACGTTTCAGCAGAGTTCGTGAATTTTTCAGCCTCTTAAAAGCTATTGAAATTTCTCCACCAGTTTAATGGGAAAAGTTAGGTTAGTTTATCGATCATCGCGGGGGAACGTTCAAAAATTTCTGAACTTAATTCCAAGGTCTAGAGGTACTAAAACCCCGAAAATTCGGAAGTTGAACAATGTTTAAATTGGACAGTAGATCGCTCTTTCGAAGTTGAAGAATTCTGAGATTACTGAAATTTCAAGGTTCAAATACTCTAAGGTTTTAAAAATTACAAAGTTGAAGAATTCTAAGATTATAAAAATTCTGAGATCATACAAATGTCAATGATCATTAATTCTAAGATGACTAAAATTCGAAAGTTTAAGAATTCTAACATCACCAAAATTTCAAAGTTCAAATATTCTTTTACCAAAACTTCAAAATCCGTAAACTCCCAAAATTCTTAAAAGTCCTGAAATTCCAACATCCCAAAGTTCAAAGTAAAATCAAGGTTCCAGTTACAAATTTATGAACCGCAATTGCTTGTCTCAATTTTCAAGTATTTCTCAATTTTTTGCCTCGTTCATTGGAATAGTAACTGATCGCATAAGAAACCATTTGAAACTTTTTCTGATCTAATAACAGTTTTAACGACTTCATCTGACCTCTACCCTTACCGCGGATCAAACTCGTGGCAACTTAAAACAAGATTGACTTAATAGGTTTACAATTAAGAAACTCTCAACTATCTCGTAAACTTCACTGTACAATTGAAAAGATTTATTAATGTTCCAAACTCGGTAACAGCTGAAATCGTTTCCAAACTCAAAAATGTCAACCATGAACGACTTAATATACTTGTAACTCCTGACATCTTATGAGACATATGTAAAGAATGTGTGATATGTGTAGTTATCATGTACATATAATATTGGTTAGTTATGTCCTGTATAACTGTTCACTTTACCCTTAATGAACATCAAGATCACTTATAAAATAATGTAATTATTAAATTATTTTTCCAGCAACAAATTAAACTGTCAACGAAATAGCAATGAATTATCCTTGTATGGGTAACATCCTTGTAGGGGTAAAACATTGATTACGTTGTTATCCATACATGGTTTCCATATGAATCCCTCACATGTATAATTAAGATCAGTACAAGATCCACATACCTAATTAGAAAATCTTCCAATATACATACCCAGTATAACTTCGAAGTATCAATAATAAATATAAAAAAATGTGAAAATATTTGGTAAGATTTAATAAGAACAAAAATGTTAATTTGACAGATGTTTCAGCGTCAGAATGCGATGAATGACTATGGCATAGTCGGAGAATATTTTTCGCTCGAACACCTCTGGACTCGAATTTTCGACGAGCAACATTCCGATCGTTATACGCGGTCAATGTTGCACCGACATTGAACCAATGCAATGCTGCAATGCAGGTGGACCAGCCGGTGCAGTTGGAAGATACGTAGGCAGTTCGAGGTTGGAGTCTACCGCAAATCTCTCTCTGCTCCCGCAGATGTTATCTTCACCGCAAGATATCTGCGATTCTGTCTGCCCTTTCGAGAGCACCACCTTCGAGACATCTCGCAAGAAATCATCTCGCTCACACGGAATAGGAGGAGACAAACAATCAAAGACAAAAACCGAGCGACAAGAAGACAACTGAGATAGGAGGAGACGAAATGTTTCGCAACCCTTTCGCCGGGCGTCGGAACATTTTTCTCGCCGTGAATAATTCATTCTGACAAATGAAATGCAATCGTTAAATGTTTGTTATGCAACGCTTGTGGAGGGAAATATGGACGATGTGACTTTTATTCGTTCGCTTTTGATGCCATCTCTCTTTAATTTGTAACGCGTGGCATTCGCGTATTCATGCAATTTTGAATTTTGGAAATTTATTTAACAATTTAGGAATTTCTAAATTACCAGTTTCAAGTCACGAAATTTTATGAACTTGTAAATTTACAAATTTGAACATCGATAAGTTTGCAAATTTATAAACCTGTATACTTGTAAATATGTAAACTTGTAAATTTAAAAAATATTTGAATGTAAATTATGCCCACAATTTTCGTACAAGATTAATTTCAAAATTATGCCATTTTATTACCAAGTTCCCGCTCTCCACGCTCGAACAGTGAACATAACCTCGAATCTGCAGTTCGCAAAAAAAGTCAAATGCGTTCCAGACGTTTACTTTTTGCAACTTAATAATATAAAAGGTTTTTCTTGTACAGAAGAGATCGCATCACGTGAAATCATCAGTTATTTATGGAACTTAAATACCAGGCTGTATGAACCGTTTAATCATGATCAACTTTTCGAAACGTTTGACGTTATCGTACAATGAGTTAATAGCCGAATCGTGTTCTTAATTTTGAAACACTCTGTACGATATTTTCGAACGTGTTTACCGATAGCGGCTAATATTTTATGGAAGTATCTGAATATGACATTGGAATCCTTATAAACAGTCACGAGGCATGAAATCATCGTAAAAACGACGGAAAGTTCCTCGTAAAAATAACACGAAGTCGTTTAAAATTCTGACAAATTGTCGTCCCTGTTACCGAAAGTTCTATAAGAAAAATATAATAGGATTACAGGGAAGAAAGGACCGTTCGCTGAATACAGATAACCGAGTCGTTTGTTCGCTGAACCAGGATTCTCTGAATTACGATCAAACTTTTATTTCATCGATCAAACTTTTCCGACGAAGTCGACTTGAATTAACTGACGGTATTGTATACTGGCCTGTCTTCCAACGAAATTGAAATGGGACATTAGAGACAGGATGCCCGAAACTGGCGTGATTCATGATCGTCCTTGGAGAATCCACCCTTGAACTCCTGAATTCAATTTCACTTCGCTCCGGAGTTTTCTGCTGGAAAACTAGTACACTGATATTTACCTCGCGCGAAATAAAAAATAGTATGCTCTTTTTAAGGGTACCAGTACATAATTACTCTTCATTTCTTATAACTAGTACTCACGCTATTAATTCTATAAATAGTGATAATTAGGAGAAAATATTTTGTACCAAGGACCTTTTATTTGATGGGGCATTTCATAGCACCAAAAATTCAAAATTGAAGAATTTCAAAGTCTAACAATTTAAAAAAATCCAAGACTTAATAGTCTTTAATAAAATTTAAAAAATCTTAAACTCACAAAATGTTAAAATTCCAAAAATCTCAAAATACCAAGGTTTCAAAGTGCCAAATTCAAAGAATTTCCAAAATTAATATTTCTAAACCCCAAAACCTCAAACTCTCAAAATACAAAATTCTCAGAAATCGAAAAATCGTACAAATTTAAAAGTCCCAAACCTGCAAAATCCTAAAGTTCAAAAATACTCACTTCATTAAACTTCCTCAAAAAATATATCTTAACCTTCTCACAACACTAATTACATAAAACAAAATAATATAAATTCGAAGTTTTCAAATGACCTCAAAGTACCTCATTACGCAGTCCAAGAAATACCGTACGTAATACCGGTTGTAAAAGTGTCAAACACTCGTGTAGCACGAAGAAACAAATGCATAGAATCAACACTAGCGTAACAGTTAGATGAATGCAAATTCTGAGAAACAGGTAGAGAAAGCTAACAGGTAAAAGAACGACAGACAGACAGGCAGTCAGACAATACTTCACGAGGCTCGACATTAAATCACTGGTAATTACGAGCATCGCCACAGGCATTGTCTCCAATGTGCTGGCACACTATCAACCATCTATTCATTACCGCGGCGTAATTGCGCGTGTAAACGCGGATACGAGTGCGAGTAGAGGCTACACGCTTACTTTCAGTTCCTTTATTATCCGGACGCAAAATCGATCGGCTTTGCGACGTACTTTGCAACCAAATCGCTTTTCTTACGGAATAAATGATTGCATTGGAACACGCGATAAATTTTATACTTGCAATACTTACATTATTGTAGTGGGATTTTTTTAAAGGAGTGTACATGTGTAAACTTGATTGTTAATTTAATTCTACAATTTTTACGTTTTCAGATTCTTAGATTTCTCAGTTTTCAAGTTTTCGAGTATCAAGTTGTAAAGGTGTAAAGCTGTAAAGTTGTCGAGAAGTAGAGTTGTAAAGTTGTAAGGCTGTAAGGTTGTAAAGTTGTACAGTTGTACAGTTGTAAAATTGTCAAGTTGTCAAGTTCTCAAATTCTTCAATTTCTAAATCCCCAAACTTCCTCATTTATATCCCTAAATTTTCATACTTACGTCCCTAAATTCCAAAGCAAATCTTCAGATTCAAAAATTCTCACATACTCAAACTTTGATCCCTAAATTTTTGTTCCCATTATTTTCGCAGAACACGATTTCCCAATTTACGAATCTACAATTACAAAGCCATAATTAATTTGTATATTTACTATTTAATTGTGCCGTGAAAGCCTAAAGTTTCAATTCTGTACCTAAGGGCCGCACTTCATTTTTATTATTTTTCAAAAAGGCATAAAATGGTGCTCCTATATTTTCACTATAAAAATTGATGAAGCATTAGAGGGCAAAAAATGTACCTAGGCTATTTGAACCTCAGGTACAGAAATAATAATAGTAATAACTAAAAGGGCCTATATTTAGTAGTTTGAAAAATGCGAAATTTATGAACCTCTCCCCTAGAATTTATATTTTTTAACTTGTGCCATCATCAGTGCCCAGCAGCGATAAAAGTACTTATATAAAGTGGGTCTACAATAAAGTATTAATAAAGAAGACTTCCAACTATAACTCTGTCCCTTGTACACTAATACTCATTTTATTTTTTTTTTCACTTAAAATTTCTGAATTATATACTTAATCTTTATACAAGAAAGAACACTCTTCTTTTTCTGCCTTTGAAAAATTAAAAATTCGTCCAAATCTCAGGTACAGAAACTGTTTACATTGAAATTGCCATGAAAGAAAACTGACGATTTAAATCGTTACCAATAAAATTAAATACGACATAAGTAGAAATAATTATAAGTCATCAAGCACTAAAAAAGAAGAACCAGGATCGTGCAGGTATTCCATCAGAAAAATCAGAGTGCACGAATGAGCAAAGTGGAAGGAGTAAAAAATGGTATCACAAGTATACCCTTGGAGTTTGTTCGTCCCATCTATCCCGTAGCAAGCAGCCTCGTGTCCCTCCATCGTGAACCTTCTCGTCGAACGCGTGCAAGGATATGTAGGTGGTTAGCCGAGCGGTTGTCGTTGTATCAGGAGAGCAGACAGGTAGAAAAGGATTGCAGTTCGGTACAGAACGGAGACGGAACGTCTCGGCGTTGAAGCGGACAAGAGAGGAACGAGGGGGCAGAAGGAGGCAACGAGGAGAGTAGAAAGGGAGAAAGAAAGAAAGGAAGAAGAATGGTGGGGTTGGTGCTAGCAGCTCAAGCACGTGGAGCCAACTCCGTGTGTCTCGTTCAGTAGTGCTCTCGGTTGCTTTCGAACGATTTCGCACCGGATGTCCATCGTCCGACGTATTCAGCGCAGGTCCGCCGTTCAAACATCGTCCCGGCCAAAATAATCGAGAATGTGACCCGTTCGTCGCGATCGTTTTCTTCCGCACACACAGAAAATCCAACGATGGCTCTCATACCGAGAATACTGTTCACGTGCTCGTTGCTCGTCCTGCCGATCGAGATCGTCTCGATCGAACGATCCGATCGATACGAGTCCTCGGATCACAAGCTACTTTGGCCAGTGTGGCCCGTGTTTCACGAGAAGGCGTCCCGCAGACACGATCGGGACTCCAGCAGTTTTCACCAGTCGAACGCTTTGAACCGCGAGCATCCGATCGAAAGATCGACCTCCACGATCGCACCGATTACAGGATCGGCCAGACATCACGGAGAGCAACGGGTTCATCAGCAACGACCTGGCAACTCGAAACCGGAGAAACTTAGCGCGGTCGCGGTAGCCGAATACGGCGGCACCAGGGCGATCGCTTACGCTGGTTATCATAACAACCATCGTCATCAGCCTAGGGATACTGTCACGCAGAGCTACCATATCACCAGTACGCAGGCTACGTACACCAGGTATCATCCTGGGTAAGTGATTAAACATTGTTACACTGTTACAAAGGTGATCATACGTTTTGGCTGATTTCTGGTCACTGCTGCTGTCTGATCAAATGATTTGTTTGATCTTCTTTCTGATCAATCACTGCTTCTTTTTGACCAAACTTGGCTGTGCTCTTTTCTGATGATCATTTATTATCAGATCATAGATCTTTGAATCGTATAAGAGTGAAAGTTAGATTAACCTGTTGCTGTAAGACTTATTTCTCAGGTGCGTCAGTCAGAACTGACTGATCATACAATACTAAAACGAATAAAGAAAATTAAGATGTTATGTCCATCTTACATTCAGTGATTCTTGACTCCGCAAATTATAGCTGGACTTAAACTTCAGATTTAGAGTACTTAAAATTCGAGTCAAATCATCATAAAAATTCGAGTCAATATTTAAATTGTGAGTCACGAGTCAGACTCAGAGTACAAAGGGTTAAGAAAGTGAATGTAAATAATGAGTGTATTACAAACATAGTCGTTTTGAAAGTATGATTGACAACAAATGAAAAGAATGATAAACAGATTATAATCAAAGTTTGTAGAATAAAGACCAAATTGTATTGAAAGATCTATTTTGAAGATATAATCGACAATGAATAAGAAGAATGATAAATAGATTGTGATCAAAGTTTGTAGGATAAAGTTCAAATTGCATTGAAAGATTGTGGGCAAATCATACTATTTGATCATCAAATTGCATTACTGTTACGATGAAGGAAAGGATAAGTGATCATCCGTTTGTACTGCTTCCTGTGATTTGATCGGTTGGCAGGTTGGATGTGGAAGTGTGTTCGAGTGAAATATGATAGAACGTCAATTAAGGATTCGTTGATGCTCGAGTTAAACTATAATTGAGCAATATTCGAGCAACGTGAAACTTCATTTCTATTTTTTCAACATTTATTGATGTCTTGATTAATATTTGTCCGTTTCCATTTTAATATTTACGCGCTGTGAAATTCATTTATGGATTATAAATAATTATAACTAAATTATGACTACACAATATTTGCGATCTATATCCTGTTTATAGTCAAACAGAAATATAGCAACTTTATTGTAGACCACAGTAATTGTTAAATATTTAAATTGAATATCTAAAAAAAATAAAAGAGTTTGTATAATAATTCATAGTATCATTTTTGTACAGTTGATGCAACTTCCCAATAAAAGTTCATCAAATAACAATTGTATAAAAAATATTAAAAGAAATACCAATACTAAACTTTGAAATATATTGTTATTCGATGCTGCGATATAGCACCAGTATAATACTAACAATAAGATTTCAAAATGTATTGGCATTTAATCGAGATATTCAATCTGTTAGACATTGTATTTGATAGAACAAAAGACACATAACATCAGACTAAATTTCGCTGCAACGAACAGCGATCGAAGGAGATCAATTTCTCGAGCCATCCACCTACTTCCTGTTCGAGATACCAACTTCACCCACCTTTCTGCATAAAATGAAACGTTTCTGAACAGCCACCCTCGGAGCTGCGAACGTAGGTGTCCGTATCGTGCAGAGAACGCACAAGAAGAATTGAAACTAAATTCGAGTGGAAAACTTTACGATCTGTCGGATAAAGCGCAACTCACGCGTTTAAACGAGTTGTTGCATCGTCGTAAAATTTATTCTGCTGGTACGACGATTAATGGTTTCGAGAACTAGAAATTTAGGAAATTTTTAAATTCGATAATAAGTACATTAAAAAATTTGGAAATTTGGAGATTTAGAAATTCGATAATATAGGAACTCAGTAATTTAGAAATTTGAAATTTGAGAAATTCGGCAATTTAGAAATTCGATAACATAAAAATTCGGAAATTTAGAAATCTGAAAATTTAGAAATTCGAAGATGTAGAAATTAGATCATTCAGAAATTTCAAAATTTAACAATGTAATAATTAAGAAATTTGAAAGCTAAAATGTCTAAAAATCTAGAAATATAAAATAGAAACAGTTTAAGTATCCCCTAAATTGCAGAATAAAAATCACAAACATTTTCACGTTAAAAAACGGTATTTTACACCAACCAAACACATTTATTAAAATAAACACCAGCTCATCGCCTTACCTTCAATCTAGGGTTAAGGACTGATACCGTTATAAAAAGAACATACGATAAGAGAAAGTGCTCGTTATTTCGAAATACGTTCACAATCGTACAATCTGTATTTAAAAAGGTATCATCCAAAGGAAATAACTCATGAATGAAAAACATGGTTGAAGTTGGTATCTTGTTCATACAATGATAAATTCGAGCCATGTATTACGAAACAGCAGGAGGAAACTGAGATAAATATTTTTCAACAACAAAGCTGTCCAACTTCTACACAGGAGTACAAGCTCTCTTAAATTTATTGCCACTTTTTAAAAAGTAGCTTCTGATACGAGATTACAGGAAAGATAAAAATACATGGATAATCCTTGTTTTGGTCTTGATATTTTTTCAAATTCTTTTTATTGTTTCTCACCATCGTTTTCTGCAAAACTTCGGAATTTAAACTTTTTTTCAATTTCTCCTAAGAATTTGAATAATCCCTTGTTTTCTCCCGGAGCGGATAAAGCTGCTTTATTAATCTCGAGGAATGTTCTGAAACAAGATTTCATGCTTGTATCGGAATCTTGTCTCGTGCTTTCATCAAAGTTATCTAGTCACTTCCCTTCTGCGCTTCGGGCACGTATTCAAATTATTTTCAAATAAGATTGCAGTTTACGTGGAGTTTCAGAATTCAGAAATCACTTTTACATTTGAATAATCGATCATTTTATCTGGATGAAAGAAAATTGTATACTTTACAATAGTTTTGGGTTTTGTTGAGGTTATGTTATCGATCTTTTTATATTCTACATGTAGGTACAAAAATATTACAAACACACGTCTACTTTTTGTTTAGTTGTACGTTTACTTTATTTACTTAGTTTCGTTATATTTTCTCGAAATTTATTACTGTTGTGGACTTTTAATCAAACTAATTACCTTGTTGATTTACATTATAGATAGTTTTCGTTAATATTTAATAAAATACTTTTATCAAAATTTATATTGCAAATTTTATAAAAATTTCTACTTAATAATGTACATATTAATATATATAGGAATATGTCTATATTTGTGTATAAATATGAATCAAATGAATAATAATCAAAATATGAATCATAATAAAAATGTGATCGTTCAAAGCAAATTGAGATATTCCATTAACAATTTCTCTCACCAAACGAAACAATTTTCGTATGCAACATATCAGAAAAAAAGGATAAATAATAGCATGTACACATAAACCGGATTTACTGTGTACAAACACCTTCTCAATATTTGTCATTCACCTGCGCGGAAACCGCAAGGCGTGTTCACGAGACGAAGCACGTTTGAAATGTACACGGCCACTACACATTAAGCCTTCCATCAGACGGATCGGCATTGCTTTTGCCGCTTAATTAATCGATCGATTAATTATCTCGCGCGTAACGCGTTCCTCTGTCACGTGCAATTATTGGGATTGTTGGTGCGCGACGATTGCGGTTCCACCTCGGCTCGCCTTAAAGCCCTCGCCATATCGTGTAAGTTGGCTAATAATCGCCTAAACCTGTAACCAAAACTCGACGAATAAATTGTTTATTTTGCATTTTGATGTTCTCGAGGAAAAGCTTTCACCGCGATATCTCTTGATCAATAAACCTGTAACTAAAACTTGATACATATTAGGCTGTTGCGTATGGAACGGATTTCGAAATGTAGAAAGTATTGCGCTATGATAGAATAGTATTTGTTTCATATGTTCTAATTCGAAACCTTGGAAATACTTTCTGAACTGTTTCATACATGTTCTTTATCAGAAATACATACATTGTAAAATTTCATGCGAAGAAAGAGATTCAATGCTTAACAGTCTTTTAGTTTTTGTACGAAGTCTCCGAGGTCAGATATTCATCTTAATTTAACATGACACGACGATACGAATAAATGTCACATACAAATAATATATACATAAATAACACAATTGAAACAAAACCGAAAGAACTCATTCTTTATACAATTTGTCATAATTCGGAGGTAAATATTTGTAAATTATTTTGTGTTTTAGATGTAACATTGCATGTAAGAAGCATAGAGAATATAAAAATGGCATCCATACTGTCTGCGACTCTTAATATCTGCAAAAACTAGAAGACAAGAACTTATGTCCTTAAATACATTCCGAATAATTTCTTTTCCTTCCCGTTAAAGAAAGTAGTTTAATATGGATTATAAATGTCGCAGTAGTTTTCAATTAATATATGACTGTGCAAACTGGCGTAAAGTGTCGGCAATTACACATACCCCATGTATCATAAAAATAAAAAATAAAAACAAGTTTCGACTAAGCTTCACCCTCGTTCACCGATCGCGCTGACAAAGTTACACCGGCAGCTCTGGTGCATAGCCAACGCTAAATCACTTTCTCGCTGACCTGAAAAGCAACGCTCGGGACAAACCACGCTAAATCACCGACCACAACTCGCGTCCTGTACGCTCCATTAACCGTTCGTTAATTCACCGAAAAGCGAACTTCCATAGCACCATAAAGTACTATCATCGGTGCAACGTTTACGACGTTAATGACCCCGTTATCGACATTCGAATTAACCTTTCACTCTCTCGCGACTACGAGAAAACGCGGAATCGATGGGTTTCCTGTGGACTTTCGATAGCCGACGATTATCGACGCGTTCACCTCGAGCCTGCGATTGAATAACGGATGAACTTTCCTCATGGTATCGATTATTTTCGAAAACGAGGATCGTTGCTGCGTACAGGTGATTTAGCGCGGTCTGTGCCGCGCGAAATTTATGGCCAGTCGTAAACGTTTAAAACCGGGAGTTAACGTGTTTCTTAACGAATTAACTCGTACGAAATTTAACGCGTTGAGAACATGGATGTACGTTCGAAGTAGAAACTTTGTCTGATAGTAATTACCTGAATAACTAGGTTTTGGGATGGGGAAATGATGGTACTAATGTCTTGTATGAGGTTATGTGGGGTTTGGAGATTTGGTCATTTGGGAATTTGAGGATTTGGGGAGTTGGGGACTTGGAAACTTTAGGATTGTAGGATTTAGGGATTTGGAAATTTAAGTATTTGGGGATTTAGGGATTTGGGGACCTAAGGGTTTGGAAACTTGGGAATTTGGTCATTTGGGAACTTGGGGATTTGGCGATTTGGGGATTTGAGGGTTTGGAAACTTGAGAATTTGGTCATTTGGGAATTTAGGGATTTGAGGGTTTGGAAACTTGAGAATTTGGCCATTTGGAAGTTTGGGAATCTGAGGATTTGAGGATTTAAGTATTTGAAAACCTGAGAATTCGGGAATTTGTGAATTTGTGAATTTGTGGCTTTGGGATTTGGAAATTTCAGATATGGGAAATTTGGGAATTTGAGAATTTGAGGATTTGAGGATTTGAGGATTTGGGGATTTGAGGATATGAGGATTTAGTAGTTCTGAAACTTGAGAACTCAAGAATTTGGTAATTTAGAAATTTGAAGATTTGGAAAATTGAAAGTTTGCAAATTCCTACAAGAATCTTCTAACTTGAAAAGTTCATAATTTGGAAATTAATCATTAAAATAAAGAAGAAACTCCAAAAATGAACTTTCTTGCAAATATATATATACATAGTAGTAAATAAAACTATAAATTGCAAATTACTTTTTGAACCTCATACTATATTTTACACATAAATATGAAAAAAGCATGATTTCATACAAGAATGTTGCATCGAAGTCGGCATCCTTTTGAAGAAACGATAGCTCTGGATAGTTGGAAATACTTTAATGAGAATCGACCATATTAGGGAACGTATGATTATAAACAATTTTCTCCAGATACATAGTAAGTAAATTGCGTCTTGTATTTAAGGCGAACCACCTGCAAATTAAATAAATAATATTGTTAAAGATATGTATTTGTTGAGAAGTAAGAAGACTTTAAGCCATTGGGATTTAAAGTTGTTGAATTGCAAATTAATTGATATTTCAGTTATGTTATAATGAAGGTGGTAATATAGGAGATGGAAAACTTTTGCTATGATAATTAAGAATTACTATAGATTTAATAACTATACTTTAGTTACTAACTATACTTAGTACACTTATACTAACTAGTCACTATAACTTATAATATAAATTTATAATTACTATAACTATAGTAAACTAGTTATAGTAAACGAGTAATCTTAGAGTAACTAGTTAAAATTACATTAATAATTAGTTACAATTACAATATAAATATTACTCATAATATTATTAGTTATAAATATGAGAAATATATATATTTCTCCTAGTTTACAGTAGTACAGTTCCTTTCTCCTATATCGCCACTTTCTCAAAAGCATTCGATACGAACCCATAATTTAGTTTAATAAAATTCCAAATCACTATGTTTATACTTAAAGTTGAATTGATACTCGAACGAACGACCAATCCGAAACGATCGAGAAGAGGAGCTTTTATTGGTGCAATGGTAATGACACTTAAAACGCGATTCGACAGAGCGGACGAAACTCGAAGGCTCGTTTGGGAATGCAGGAGCGGAATTCGAGGTCGAACAGATTGATCTGCCGACTGTCGTAAAGGAGTCGATAAACCCATTCTAAGTCACCGGTTCACACCGGAGTTACTTTATTACGTTACTCTTTCCTTATTGCAGAAAAAAAACTATTCAAAAAAATATTTTTTTACTTCAACTAATATATAGAACATCAAAATTGAATACAGAAATTCAAAAATTTCTTTTTCTATAATTTATTACTTCAATTTATGTTCTTCATAAATTAATATACTATTCCAATTTATTAATTTACTTTGTTATTATTAATGTTAGTGTTATGAATTTACTTCAATTTACTACTTCAAATTACATCAATAATTAGCAATTGTGTTAATATTGTTAGTACAATAGAGTCTCATTATATTGCCTCTTTTACATTCTCACTCATAGACGCTCACACATATACACATGGTCCTCAGTGGAATCCATTTTATCTTCTTCCATTCAAGTGACAATTTCTCAACAACTACATCTTGAAAACCTATTTTATTTTCCACATTGATCCATATGATTATATAAGAATCTATAAAAGAGCGAAGAGAGATCTGCTCAAATATTCAGAATCGAATTTTCCTGATTAAAGTTGCTACCAAAGGTGCGTTGCTGTCTTGAATAAATGATCGGAAAGCAGTTTGAACAAAGAGAGAATATTTCCTGTCGGTACATCCTCCACAAAATGGCCCCACTTTATAAAACCATTATACACGACCGCTAGTATGTAACTCATTCGACTGATCGATGAACGTCGATAAGAAATAACATGAATAATGAATATATGAACGGTTCCATGTACTCTAGATAATAATCCTGCAATGTCACATCTCAGAATGGTCCGCACATGGTCGTTTACATTGTCTACCATACATCTCCCTTCGTATCGCCATTGGATGCTTCGATTGATCGATTGACGAATGGCTAAAGGAAATAGACGCGGTTGTTACGTCCACGTTGTTGCACGACACAAAACCATTTGTTTTATGGCTCCAATCGAGACTGTTCGCTTGCATCAACGCAGTTACCATTTTCCGATAGAGTGGCAAAAAGAGGAACACAGATGCACGTTTCGAAAACGTTCTTTCATAGTGTCACAAGTTGTTACGATTGATGGGAATATGCTGACGGACATTTTGATTTAGTGGTGCGTTGCGAATTGATTCGGTTGCGAATGGTCTATTGCTTTCGAACGAGAATTTTAATTAGAAACGGTAATTTTGCGTTTGAATCAGGAAATGTATTTGAATTCTGAGGTTATGTTATAGGGAAATTGGGAGTTATGTAGGAAGGACTTACTAGTTTGCTAATTTTTAAATTATTCAATTTTCCAGTTTGAAATTTGCAAATCTTTTTGGTTTCTAAGTTTTTAAATCTGAAGATTTTCAAAATTTTCAAATAATCAAGTTTCTACATTGTCAAGTTTCTAAATATCTGAATTTTTGGATTCTGAATTCTCAAATTTTCAAATTCATAGACTTTCTAGTTTCAAGATCTTAAGTTCCCAAATGCCCACATCTCCATATTCTGAAATCCCCACGGTCCCAAATTCCCACATTCCCAAATTTCACATCCTCAAATTCCTACATTCCCAAATTACTACGTCCCCAAATTCTCATATCCCCAAATTCTTACGTCTCCAAATTCCCACATTCCCGAATTCCTATATCCCCAAATTTCCACATCCCCAAATTCTTACATCCCCAAATTCACACATCCCCAAATTCTTACATCCCCAAATTTCCACATCCCCAAATTCTCACATCCCGAAATTCACACATCCCGAAATTCTCACATCCCCAAATTCTCACATCCCGAAATTCTCACATCCTCAAATTCTCACATCTCCAAATTCTCACATCCCCAAATTCTCACATCCCCAAATTCTCATATCCCCAAATTCACACATCCCCAAATTCTCACATCCCCAAATTCACACATCCCCAAATTCCTACATCCCCAAGTTCCCATTTCCTACATTCCCAAATCCGAAATTCCCAAATTCCCAATCTCTCAAATCCCCCAATCATCAAATCCCCAAATCCCCAAATCCTCAAATAATATACTAAATATTCTATATAACCACATATTATATAACACATTTCTCTTTATTTTCCCTCTACAAATTCCATTCCGCGAAGGAATTTCGTTTTCATAAATATGAATCAATTTTTGCCATAGCCATACAAGCATGACGTGGCAAAGCATAACTCAAACGAACTACATAATATCATGGTGTAACATTAATGCCCGGCAATTCGCATTTGTCATGCATATCCGTGCCGTTAAGCCGCAATCAACGTGGTCGTACTCTCGCCACGGTTACTTTCGTAACAAAGAGATTAATAGTTGGAATGGTTATTGAACCGCGGCTAAACAAACAAATATGTGAACGGTGCCAAATGGTCTGGCTAGCCACCTTGACACACGTATCCTGCCCAGCTGTTCGGAATTGCGTGTATCAATTCGAAATTTCAAACGTGTCACACGTATCTCTTCCTAATTTATATCAGACACTCAGTCGGAAAATCCTCTCGCTTTATTTTGATGCATTACGAGAACTGTGGGTTGTAAATTTTATGTTCTGGAATATTGGATCGTTCCACAAATCATGAGTTTCCAGAAAATATGAAATCGTAAAGTTGATGGTAGTCCTTGGTTTACAGGAAAGACAGAAGTATCGCGTTGGGAAAAGAATTTCATGCCTACTTTGACTGTCTGAATATTTTAATCAATTTTTCATGTTATTGTTACAAGTATTTTATTTTTATTGTAATTTCACGTTGAAGTATTGAAAGCGTACAATAAAATTTCAGTTTACTTTCGATGACAAAAATTATAATTATTCACAATTTGTAAGGAGTCTCATTTTTCTATGAAATAGAATGTTAAATTCTGTATGTGCATATATATATTTTCTTGTAATTTTCTTGCAAATTTTTGTGTTATATAAGAGATTGTATTAACAAATTTTTCTTGTATCTCGTCTCTCTTTAGAACCATTTTAAAAGGTGCAATTTTAGAATTCGTGTGATAGTCGTTCCAGAAAATGATAGGTAAAATGATTCACCATCTGTTTCCTCCAAACGTTCTTCTGGTTCTATTTATTGGAGTAAAGATCTTTTTTCTTCGAATGTATAAATTGTACGCATAGGAGTCAATATTTTAAGTTTGACTTATATCACTATGGCTTTCACTTCTTTATATTAGCGCATAAGTAAACTTACGACTTGCTCCACTCCTTATTTCAGTGAATAGACATCTAACGATTATATGTACATATACAAGTCAATATTTCTAAAAGCTAGATTTACACCGTCGTAATTTGCATTTTACATTCGAATTACGTATGAAAATTTTCTCGTGTATAAGCAGGAGACTTTATGGGTCCATCTTGTATAATTTCTTGATTCAAAATACTGTCGTATCATACATGTAATTTGTTCATAAATAAATTTTAATAAATGATAAATAAAAATATATTCATAAATAATGCATATAAATATATTGATAAATAATAAATATGAATATATTGATAAATAATTGATATAATAAATTACATGTACAATACGATAGTATAATAAATGATACTGTCGTATTAAACATATAATTTGTGTAATGATTATAGTGTACGTTAAAATTAAAGTTTATGATTTAACACTGTTTACAAAAATTGCGATCAAGATTATAAATCTTACGGTTCGAAATCGATTAGTTCAACCGCAAACACTTTCGTGTCACACTCACCATTTAAATTGGAACACTTGCACTTCGTCACACTTCGCACATAATTCATGTTCAATTACAGGCTAACGTGACTGTCAGGTTCTTATGGTAATACCGGGTGATTTCAGTGACGAGAAAACGAATCGATCAACTCTAAGAAATATGGTACATGCTTTTACATTTTCCAAGTTTTCAATTATTAAAGTTTCTACATTCAGTTTCAAATTTCTGAATTTTTACATTTTTATATATCTATATTTTCAAGTTTTTAAATTTCCAAATTTTCAAACTTGAAATGATAAAATGTTGAAATGTTCAAATGTTCAAATATCCACACGTCCAAATAACCACACGTTCAAATATCCACACGTCCAAATATTCACACGTTCAAATGTTCACATGTTCTAATATTCAAACGTATAAATTTTCACATGTTCAAACGTTCAAATATTCAAATATCTAAATTGCAAAATTTCTAAATTTCCAAACTACCAAATTACCAAACTTTAAACTTCCTTTGGAAGATTTGATAAAATTTGCAGAAGTGATTTCCTTGTCCTTAAAATTAAAAAATCGCAAAAGTAATTAATTTGTCCTTAAAACCTAAAAATTGCAGAAGTGATTTACTTGTCCCTAAAATCTAAAACTTGCAGAATTTGTCCCTAAAATCTAAAAGTTGCAAAAGTCCACCGTTCTGCAATTATGCTATCCTCAGATCAATTCTGGAACCACAGAAGGAGTAATGGAAGGTAGTCGATTTTCTTTTGTTTTTACTTGATGGAAAATTTCACCGAGTAACGCCTCGTTTGGCATTGGACAAAATGTCAAACACCGCTCCTTCAGCGATCCTGCTTCCAATCTCGAGGAAGTTGCTGCGTGGCATTCTGCCCGACAGCAACAACGTCTTCTTTTAGCACGGACCATTTCAGAACAAATTTAAATCAAGGTCGCAGCATGCAGAGTATACATTGTTCTTATCGATTCTGTGCTTTCTTATCTCGTCATTGTTTCAATGAATACTAACGATTTCACGGTGACTCGTGCAAACAGCTAAATCTTCTTACGGAAATTGCTTAGCTAAACGGACATTTAAGAACTAATTAATCATTCAGGGTATTTTGCTAACTTAAGTAATATAATGTAAACTTTTATGTTTTCTAACATTTTTCTGATTTTTTAGTTTATCAATTTTCAAGTTTATAAAATTTACAGAAATACATTACAGTATTGAGCTATTATGATTGTGATAAACTATTAAAAGATGTTATTAGGCTGATCTGATATTTAGGTATTATTTATTGAATATTATCGATACTAATATGTCAAATGACCATATGCAATACCTCTACATGATCACTCTATAATTATAATTATTCAAATTGCGACCATTTTGTGTCCCAACATAAACCTTCCCACGAAATAAATATATCGATGTGTTTTAATATTTGTCTTCACAATGTATCTCAAATTAATACATCGTGCCACAAAGTCTAACGAAGTCTCACGAAGTAAATATTCTTCTATTTTTCTTAAATATTAAATATAATATCAGTCACCGATGCCCCACATAATTCAACCTTTTAAATATTAATTTTTCAAAATGTTAGCAACTAAAATTTTCAATAATTTAGTGAAGCGTAACAACTAAACTTGTGCGACTTCTTCAAAGGAGACTTCTGAAGCACGTCTTAATCTCCCTTTAGAAAATCCACGAGCGATTCAGTCATTTCTGTTAATGGAACAGTGCAAGATTCTTCAATGCCTCCAGGGAAGGTTTCGTGTTGCGACCGACCACAAAACAAACAGAAAGAAGGAACAACGAACGTAAAATGACATTCCACGGACGCAAATAGAGCACGTCTTTTGCACGTACGTTCTGTCGGGGTCTCCTTTTACTTTCTTTTCGTTTCTGTTAGCGTGTACTGTACAGGGATAAACATAACAGCGTCGGCCATTCAACTCGCTGAGCCTACGGAGAGACGCTGACCAAAGATAGGTGTCGTTCGAATAGTTTAAATTAGTTCAAAGATCTTGTATTAGGTTACTGTATGCAGCTCCGCGTTTAGCAGTAGACGGAGCAGGTGCGTGTCTAGGAACTTCTGAAAGTGAAAACCCAACATATACATTAAATTATTTTTTAAACTTATAATAAATTTGCAAACAAAATTGTAAAGTAAGGTTTCAATCGCTTTAAATTAAATATCAGTTTAATATTTACTGGCCTTTTATTTTTATCTCATGTTTTTCTGCAAACTTATGGGGTTATACATTACTTTCACGGCTGCATTTTACGGAATTTTACAGAATTTAATTCTTGCAATTTTAAATATTCTTCGTAGGTAAATGTTATGGACAAAAATTATATTTGAGAACGTCATTTAATATTTTCTGCTAAATTATTAATTTTTGTATTGCAATTAGCGTTTGGTAGAATATATTGCATAAGAAACATAATACATATAATAAGAAAAATAATAGTGTAGAAAATTAAGAAAAATAGAATCATAAATAAGTGCCAAGGCTCATCAAAGTGATATGAAAAGTTTTTTTTTTAACAAATATCTCATTTCTGTTTAATAAGGATTCCTTTCGTTTGTATGACTGAAATGTAAAAAATATTTAGAAATCTGTATGAATTTTGTTCGCTGAAATTCGTATTTTACGACATTTTGAAAGTTCTACCGTGGCGAACAATATTTCGTGTGTATCGATCAGAAATTAATCTCGCATTTACTGCATCCACCACGTATCAAACTCTATTACGGTAGAGCCTCGATAGTTGCACGCAAATGGGGCTGAAAATTCATGCAAGCATCGAGGTTCATGTAATTAACGGGGTAACTAATAAGTCACATGAGACCTTCCACTTATAATGTGGTGGTTACTATGTACTATCCATAGATACACATGTTATATAATAGGAGTAGATGGACATTATTTAAAATACATATACAAAGTGTTTACTTATAAAAGTACATGATGATAGTTAAAGTTAGTTGTCATTCACATTATTTTATTATTAATTATTTAACTGTAGTGTTCTTGTTAGACTGGAGATTAATTATGTTACTGCTTTATTATGTTACTATATCATTATTATAAGTGTATTATTATAAGTGCTATCTTGCTGTTACTTTATAATATTATCATATTATGAAATCATATTAAACATCGCTCAAGTACTCTAATGAATATGTAATTGAAATATTAAACTCAAAAATTTTAATTCTTTCATCCACATTTTGTAATCATTAAAAAGTTGTGACACATAAAAATCATAGAATGAAACCATAATTATCTTCTATGATTAATAACGTAATTGACATAACTTGTAATGGATTAATAATAAAATATGCGTACTAACACCGAATGACGTAAAAGTCTTCTTATGAAAACGTCATGAGTTATCACTTTATGCTTTCATGTTGGCCCCGTGATATATCGTTGGAGTCGTTCCATACACGTGGAATATGGTAACCTTGCCCTATGATATATTTCCTTGGGCTTTACAATGCTACAAATTTTTTATCGCTGTTACCAAGCTGAATCTAGATATCTCTATCATTCGTTGGAAACATACACCACGATATGCGTACATTTATCCACGCTTGATTTCAATTTGTCATTTTGTATAAACGGAATAACACATTAACTATTTCCATTTGAATAACGCCTTCTACCGTTTCATCTTTCATGCACCTTGCATACATTTCTGAATTTCCAAACTTTCTACAAGTCTTATATTTTAAATCTTCAAACTCTCACATTCCCAAATACAAAAATTCTTATTTCTTTATTCTTCCCTAATCATAAAATTTCTAATTCTCCTAAATTCTAAGTTGTCAAATCTCTCAGTCTCCAAATTATCAAATCACCAAATTTTCAAATTCTACGTTCCTATATCCCCCAATTCCCAAGTTGTCAAATCCCTAAATTTACAAATCTTCCAATCTGCCAATCTCCAAATTACCTAATTACCTTTCCAAATCTCAGGTTCTCAAGTCCCTGGATTTTCAAGCTGTCAAATCCCTAAATTTATAAATCTCCAAATTACCAAACCACCAAATCTCAATTTCCCAGTTCTTAAATTTCCGAGTCTCCAAAACCCTAAATTCCTAAATTCTCAAATTATGAAATTTTCCCAAATTTCCAAACCATCAAATCCCTAACTTTCAAGGTTTCCAAACCTTCAAATCCCTACCTTTCAAGGTTTCCAAACCATCAAATCCCAAACTTTCTCAATTCCCAAATCCCCAAATCCCAAACTCCGCATATCCACATTTCCAATTCAACACCCACCGAGCCATCAGTTCGAAAAACCTGAAATCGGAACGATAATCATGCTCCTTCCCGTTTCCATCAAACGTATCGAGACCCGGTGAAAAAGTTGGGTTTACCGTTTCTAATCACTCCCTGGAGGGTGATTATTTTTCGTCGTCCGAAATAAGGGTTACCGTTAGCGCAGCTGCTCTATCAATTTCCGCGATGCAGCGATGATCGCAAATTGTCAGCCGCGGCACGGAATTATCATTTAATGTCTCCGCAATAACGGCGAGCCCGGTGGATGGAAAAGAAAAAGGAATTGCCATGAATTATTCAAGCAATCGCAGGAACGCGAAGCAATAGCGGTGTATCCGCGCGATCGATACCGCATCGCTCGAACACTCGGCAACGATAAGTCCATTTACGCCATGCCATAAAGCCAGACCGAGGGAATTTTCAAGAAGATCATCGGACAGGCGACCTTACGGGGCTACGAATTCTTGCCGCGCCACCGAGCTCTGCCCGAGGTGCTTTTTTATTCCCAACACCATTTACGAGGGAACACTATCCGGTTCGACCACCTGAGGGACCAACGAACACAACACTTCGTAACCGACTCGTGCGTGTACCTGCTGCTCGCGCCTTCTCCGCCCACTATTTCTGCCCGCGGTTTTGACCTCTCTGATCCCGGGCTATCCCGGGCTACCGCGAAAGAATCATCGCTAATGGATTTAAACGGGGCACCGGGCTAACCTCGGGGTTCCCGTCGTTCTTCACGATCGATCCCGCATTCTACCCAACCGGATTTTTCAACGTTTAGGAACATAACATGAATACTAACGCATTCCGGTTTATACCCGTTATGGTGCTTTCGGTAGGGTTCAAGAGATTACAGAGTTTCAGTGTTCGATAATGTTAAACAATTTCCAATCGAAAATTCTATAACAGTAGCAACTCTGAAATTAATTTACCCCTCACACGCGGAGGTTTTGCTGTCGACAGATGGCAAGTCTACATCTTCTTAGTAGAAAAGTCTGATGAATTCTTTTGAACTTATAATATCTGTACTGTTGATTGTCACCATTGTTATTTTACCATGTTTATACATTACATAACAATGTAGATTTAGTTAAAAAGTACCTGCTCCAAGTTGTATTAAACCGAATGGTGAATGGCACAGAGGGTGAATCTAGAAGATGTAATTATTGGTGCATCGATTCTGACGAGACTTATTTTGGAGAATCTAGATCAGAAGATTATATTTGATCGTTCTTATCGATATTTATAATGAGTGGTAATGTGCGGACCTCTGCTTCCATTTTGTCATGAACATTTTATGATCAGTTTATTTAGATATCTAGAATACAACTATAACTTCTCCAATGATCATAAATTATTAACTTATACAGTCCATCAAATTACATCAACCTTCAACCAATTTTCTATTAATTAAATTATGTCAACCTTTGTATTGCATAACTTTTGTAAACCCTTGTAAAAATATTTGCACTGAATGTCTGTAGATCTGTAAATAAAAATCTGTATTATTAATACAGAAATTTGTGAATTTCCATAAATAATTTTTGCGTGGAAGATAATTTCTTGTAGCGCCGAAAAGTTTTTGTTCGCAACTGTAAGTTAAAATTATCCATAATGATGCATCTGTTCCCTTATATTTTCCTACAAAGTATGTTGAAAGCGTCGAAGATGCATCGGTATTCAGAAATTGAAGCTCAATTTAATTAAATTTGACAGCGACTCTCGTTTAACGGGCAAAAGAAGCAAAGGGTGGAAGGAGAAGAAGTTATCTCCGTGACAATATCGAGCGGCAAGGCGGTAAAATCACGTAAAACGATGGAGATGCATCGTGGAAAAATAATAAGCGGTGGCGAGGCAGTTATTGGCACTGTGTAGGCGCGTAATTACTTCTCTGGGAACTGGTAACCCGTCATCAAGTAATTTTGTAATTTGGAAGCTTCGCAGGTTCGCGCTAACTGCCCGCGGCTGCTGTTGCGGTATCGCCTCTTCCTCGCCGATGCGAAAAATCAGCGAGAACGATCGTAAAAAATCGCCAACAGATCCAACGATCGGAATAATTCTACATTGTAGACCATACTTTAAATTCATCTTCTTAGAAGCGTTGTACGAATACCATACATTGTTTATTTAAAAATCATGCA
This sequence comes from Megachile willughbiella, assembly GCA_945859595.2. Lineage (NCBI taxonomy): Eukaryota > Metazoa > Arthropoda > Insecta > Hymenoptera > Megachilidae > Megachile > Megachile willughbiella. The sequence goes on along the minus strand of OX243797.1, from coordinate 9,968,969 downwards.
ATAAATCTTGGTTCTACAGAAAGAATTTTCTGTATGTACAAAAAATATGTATATTTCATTTTTATTGTGATAGCAATTATTGGTAATCAAGTATTAAAATAGAATAAAAGTTTAAAATATGAATAAAAGGATAATTAGTTGAACTAGGAATCTAGTGATGTATAGACATATTTAGGGATAGCTCTGAATATTTATAGTACATCTTATTTTATACTATAATCAATTATTATATGAATTATTTGACCTAACTATACATGTACAAACATTCACATCAGCTACTTGACATTTTTTATAAGAATGTGGTCCCATGGAAATAACTAAGATTTGTTAAGAGTAAAAAATAATAACTAATTTAACTCTCAATCACTAAGATACGTGTTGTGAATGTGAAAACTAACCTCAAAATGGAATGAGTATTACAATAATTTAATTTTCAAAGAAAACTAACATTTGAGGTTAGTTTTAGGGTCAACTCAATTCATAGTTACTTAAAAATTCAACTCTTTGCGGCATATGTTTTTGCATCTGATTTTTCAATACCTCAGTATATTAAAGTCATTTAATCAGAAAATAATCGATGAACATGATTACCAGTGCAAAGAACATAAAACACTTGAAGGTAATTGAAGACTTCGTGCACCTGGTAGCATAAAAACACCTCTATGCAACATTTCTATATTCAGTTGAATATGCAGTATGTTTTTCTTACTACCGTATATCAGACTTAACACATCGATTAGGGGATTATACCGTTGCTACTAATTTTTGCTGTCGAACCGGTAAAATGATGATAATTTTAGTTGCACAGCAACTTTATTTTACAATAAGTGAAACGATATTGCAAATGTCAGTGCTGCAGTGAAGATATTACCGATAAAGATGTAAGTACCGATATTGTCATCGATAAATATCGATATTGTGCTGCCGATGGTGTGGTTAAGATATCGTTAAAGTGAGTGGAGGCAGAGATGATTGGAGTGATGCATAATAAATTGATCAGTTCGTAGATTTTATACTTTTTCAACTCTTCAATTTTAAGATTCTCAATCTTCCTCAATTTTCAAACTCCATAATTTTACAAATACTCAATTTTTAAATCTTTCACTTTCCTAGATTTTCCTTAATTTTTCTATTCTACAATTTTTAAATTCCTTGTCCTCTTCAAGACCCAAACTCCCTAATTTTTCAGATACTCAATTTTTTAAATTTCCAACCTCCCTAATCTTCCACATACTCAATTAAAAAATTTTGCCCCTTAAAATCAAAATATCTCAGAAACGAAGGTTCATTCTGAAGAAAAATCATAAACGTCTTATTACACTATACATATACTACGATGTCCACTTACTATAATTTCAAAATCGATCGCAACACCCGTATCTCTCCTCAAAAGCTCTCCTTGTTTAAAAAACTGATTGTTCCAAAATTGCATTCCCATTGGCATAGTGTCAACATTGAAAGATGTTGAGATGTTCCGACTATCTGATATTTCGAAGAGGAACGAAAGGTGTAATCGAGACATTTTTATAAACAGTTCCAAGAAAAGCCGTTCCCCAAACGATCCAGCATCGAGCAAGATGTGTTTGGATGAGTCGAACGTTGACGTTTCGCAAACTCTCGTTAATATATACAACGAGATTCAGCAGGTCGGATTGTTTAGCCGGTGGATCGAGCCTGGAGGAAAAAGGAAGCGGCTGGCAAAACTCCGTCGCTAACGAGCCGCAAGCTCGATATCCTTAAAACTTTTCAGCCCGATAAAAAGACCTCTTTTCTTTGCGAACGCGCGAAGAGCCAAGGAGCGAATGACGAAGCCTCGGTGAAAAATACTCGGCAGAGGGTACTGAACCCATTTGTCATCCTCGAAAATAACTCCTTCACTTTTATGATAAACCATCGCTATGCAACGTGGCAGCGTGTAGTTAACGCGAAAAAATATATCGTCGGCCAAGTGACGGGGAGTGCATGAGAGGCTGTTAAGAATATTTCGGCCACATGTGTGCATCGCCGGGAAATTATTTTCTGATGACGTCCCACCAGACTTTTACGTTCCAACGCGTAATACTAACTGGCGACAGAGATAATCGTGAATACCCATTTTAACTTTTCTATTACTGCGTCGATAAATTTAGCATCCCCATTTATTAACTATTATGTGATGTTAATGAGGATATCAGATACTTAAGGTATACTTAGGGTTCTGCTTAATTTATGGACTTACTTTATGATTTTGTTACTGCTATTTTTTTTTATTACAATTAGAATGCACGTAAACGTACACAGAAATACAAAACCAGAAAATTACTCTTGAAGATTAAGAATATACAGTTATGTCTGAATTTATCAAACCCACCCTTAAGATTCAAATTCACGTCAAAATTGCGAATAGAATGTTTCTGCAACATCGTTTTACAAGTATATCGTTGCAAATAACTATAAATAAAAGAAAGATCACTTTTGAAGATAAAAAACTGTTCTCCACACGTATCAACTATTCTTTTAATAGAAACAATCACCTAGAAAAATGAAGGATTCTGTCAATGTCTTCAATATCTCCATAAAGAATGAAGTTATTGCAGTGATATTTAACGTAAAGAGAATTCTAGAATCAAGAAATCGTAGAAGCAGCGTGGTGAAAACTAGAAGTCGTAAGGGAGTGATAACATTACTCTAAGGCTAGGTAAGAAAGCACCCCGTGAAGAACGTAGTTGCGGTACGTCTCGATTCATTTCTCGCGCGATTTTAATTGACGCCGTTGAATTACATCGCATTTGCATGCCGGACACGAGGCGTTCGTTCCGCGTGCGTTTGCTTTATTTTCTCGTCTCGCACACGCCCCGCGTTGCACGCGTGTTCAAACACGAGAAGGGATGACGCGAACGGAACGCCCAGAATTATAGCACTGCACACCCGATTAACCACCCAAGTGTATCAAGAGTAACATTATAGCAGTTCCGTGAACTTCTTCGCGATAAATAAACGATCGATAGAAAATTATAACGCGCCGGGAAAAATCTAGCGGCTTATAAATTTCGTGGCGGAAAACATACACGCTCGGCCGAGCGTGATAACTTCGTGATTCGTCTGTAATCTATAATCTTCAAATGAATCAAACTTAATTGAATGCGATTTGATACTTCTGCGTTTCTGAAGCTATTTTTGTTGTTAGTTAAATACTGAATTTAACAGAGTTTTCATATATATCTTCAAGATAAGTTTCTACATCTTCAAATCTCTAAATTAGCAAATTTTCAAATTGAAAGCTGAAGACGTTTCTAAAGCTAACAATTTTTGTTGTTAGTTAAATACCAAATTTAACAGTGTTTTCATTTTTATCTTCAAGTTAAGTTTCTATATCTTCAAATCTCTAATTTAGCAAATTTTCAAATTGAAAGCTGAAGATGTTTCTAAAGCTAACAATTTTCGTTGTTAGTTAAATACCAAATTTAACAGTGTTTTCATTTTTATCTTCAAGTTAAGTTTCTATATCTTCAAATCTCTAAATTAGCAAATTTTCAAATTGAAAGCTGAAGACGTTTCTAAAGCTAACAATTTTTGTTGTTAGTTAAATACCAAATTTAACAGTGTTTTTATTTATATCTTCAAGTTAAGTTTCTATATCTTCAAATCTCTAATTTAGCAAATTTTCAAATTGAAAGCTGAAGATGTTTCTAAAGCTAACAATTTTCGTTGTTAGTTAAATACCAAATTTAACAGTGTTTTCATTTATATCTTCAAGTTAAGTTTCTACATCTTCAAATCTCTAAATTAGCAAATTCAAATTGAAAACTGAAGACGTTTCTGAAGCTAACAATTTTCGTTGTTAGTTAAATACCAAATTTAACAGTGTTTTCATTTATATCTTCAAGTTAAGTTTCTACATCTTCAAATCTTTAAATTAGCAAATTCAAATTGAAAACTTGAAGATTGAAAATTTGAATGAAATATAAAAATTGAGAAATTTGAATCCTTGAACGTACTTTGATAATTAGAAAATTTTTAACCCTGATATAAATTTAACAAATGTAGAATGAGTAGAAACTAAAAATTTCACTTCCTACGCTGAGTCAACCTAAAATACCTTCGTTCCGACATTAAATCGCGATAATTTCGATCCCGAATTCCTTTCACTTGAATCACAAACGAATTTCTCACGGACCGTAAAGGAGTACCAAGGAGTTTATTATAAATTAAATCGAGATTATTCATTAAATCGCGATAACGAGAACTCTCGTAGGTACAAGAGACTTTCCAAGGACCGAACTTCTGTTTGATTAATTGATCTGCCGACGAGACTTCATTAGGCGCAACGAACGAGACACGGCTCGTAAGGAAAAAAAAAGCGAGGTGTCGCGAATTTCTGAGCTGTACTTGATCAATCATCGCACTTCGAAACGGTAGCCAATGACCGACTGGATGGTTGGAAAACTTTCAAACCGGCGAATTGCACCGGTCGAGTACGAGTACCACTTCACTTTAACCAACCGTTTCTTTGTTCCTTCGTGCGAACGTCTCGAGGACGTCTCGTCGCATTCTGTGTGTTTTGCGGACAAGTTTTTGATCACACGCGAAACTTGTCTCTCGTTCCTTTCGATCGTACACGTAAGTAATCGCAGTCCGATTTAATTTTAGATCACGCAGCTCTCGAACGCACGATTTCATCTTTTTGGTACAGGTTTCTTCCATAAAATAGTTTCGGTGATTTTCACCGTTGAAGCATCACAAGTTTCGTGAAATATAAAATGTTTGGAAATTTTTAATGTAACTGTGTTAAGAAATTAGTAGGTTGCAGTTAATTGTTATAGGAGAAGTTTCGGGTTTGAAATTTTGTATATAATATTTTGGAAAGTTGAAAAATTTTAAGACCTGAAATTTGGAAAATCTATGAAATGAAGATGTGAAAGTTTGAAAATTTATAACTCTAAAAATTGCTATCCTCATATCAGACATAGTAATGTGGTATTCTAGAGCGAAGCAAGAGCCATTTATCAATATCTTTGGTATTTTCTATACTCGGTAAATATCCGACTAATTCCACCGAAAAAATAATCCAAATTCCTAGAGTACAACTCTACAAACTTCAAACGATAACTTAACGTTCAATAATTTCCAAATATCCAAAAAAATACCGCGAAAAACTACCCCAAATGGATGAATAAAACCTGTCGTAGACAGAAGCTACAAATCGCGTATTAATTCGGAAATATAGCGGGAGTAATCTCGTTATGTTGGAAGTAGACTCGTTGAAGATCCGTTTTACGACTGATCGGTTCGCCAAGAGGTGAAAACCACCGCGAAAGTCTTTTTATCGCGAGCTACCGTCACGAACAGAGACAAGAACCACCGTAGCAAGGTTCACGAGATCGGACAATAAAGAGTCGGTGTTTATTACTGCTGGCGACATTGCAACGAGCGTGCAAACCGTGTTGTTACGATCGAAACAACGCTCGACGACGACGGTTTACCGGTACACGACGATAACGTATATACACGTTCAGCTTCTTCGGGCTGAAAATTCACGCGCGTGTACCACGCTGCACGCGGGTATCCCCAAGTTAACCGAAGCTGAATATTTATGGTTCAATTAGAAATCGATCGAGGATGCAAGATTAATTGATACCAACGCGTCGAACATATTGACTTCGATGCAGATAATGTACACCAAGTGTTATTCGCGTTTTTGTGTTCCTCAAACCGACGTATTAACCGGTTAATCTCGTTTGCTGTACATTCGAATCTACGTGTCTCGTCTACACTGGTTTCGCCACCATTTTTATCCTCGAAAAATACGATATCTACTCCAATATTGTTCTTTCGTGTGTGGGTTACACCTTGTAGTGTTTGCGTTTAACAAATCTTCAACAGTTATTTTGTTGATTTTAGATTCTCGTTTATATTCTTTGAACGTTCTTAAATTAAACTATCTGAACCTGTTATATGACATAATTTCATTTTCTTTGAGGTTAAGTTAGTTTATATGTGAAAGTTATACAAAAATGAATACAGTTGAAAGATAAAAGTTATGTGTCAAGTTAGGTTAGGTTCAGCTTGAAGTTTAAAGAAAAATGAATAAATATGAACAATACAATTAGGTTAGATCTGACATGAAGTTTAATGAAGAATGCATAAATTTGAACCACAAAATTATATGTCAAATTAAGTTAGCTTCAACATGAAGTTTAAACAAAAATAAATAATGAACAATACAATTATGTGCCTCTTTAGGTTAGTTCTGACTTGAAGTTTAATAAAGAATGTACAAATTTGAACACCAAAATTATATGTCAAATTAGCTCCAACACGAAGTTTAAATAAAAATGACCAAATCTGAACAACATTATGTATAAGTTAACAAATGATTCAATAAGTTAAATTATTAAAGTACATAAACGAAGAACGACAAAATTAAACCGTGACCGCTGCTATTACCTTCAACCTTATCTTTAATTAAATATCAATAAATTCCGATAACTTCTGAGTAATCAGAAATGGCATCTGGAAGATATACCCTGCACAGTGCAATAAAAGTGAGAAAAGCAAAAAAAGACTTCAACCATAAAATTTCTCGAGAATACCATAAAATTTACAGCTTGGGTAGAATTTTCATTGTAGCAATAAACGCGTTAAATTTCTTAAGACGATTTCTCGCCTAGCGCAATAGATAACGTCACCGCGTGGAAGATATACGCGTTTCATTCTTCTCGACGCTTTTAATTCCGTTTTCATCAATGACCCAGAGAACCGTGGAATGTCTTTCACCTATCGCCGAGAGAATCTTCGTGCTAAGCAACAGATAGTCAGCGAGGCAAGGGTATAACGTATGGTCACGATAACTCGATGCTGCATTCGACCGCCATGCGGCTGCAAGAGGAAAACATGCGAGATCACCGTTAAGGTTTCGGAAGTACCTTTAAGAGAGTCGCAAACACGCGAGCAGTCAATGCGGTAATTCATTGAAAATTTATCACCTTCGAGAAACTTGAGAGCAGTATCACGCGAAGCTGCCTTCACCCGCTCCACATCGCTAATCGACGGTAATTTTATTACCACCGTCGTCTTCGTATATTTCCCGCGCTTTTTCTCTAAGATGGCCGGTTCCTCGGCTATGGAGAAAGTTCCTCGAACGCATTAGGCACGAACATAGTAAACGTGGCACAGAATAGACCGAGTGTCTTCTCGTTGAAAGATACATGGTTGCGTTGTAGAAATTTAGAAGGGAAAAGAGAAATCTGGGAAACTGGGTGGTTGGGAATTTGGAGGATTGGGGATTTGGGATTTGGAGATTTGGGAATTTGGGGAGTTGGGAATTTGGAGAGTTGGGAATTTGGAGAGTTGGAATTTTGAAGAGTTGGAAATTTGGAGAGTTAGGAATTTGAAGAGTTGGAATTTTGGAGAGTTGGGAATTTGGAGAGTTGGAATTTCGGAGAGTCGGAAATTTGGAGAGTTAGGAATTTGAAGAGTTGGAATTTTGGAGAGTTAGGAATTTGGAGAGTTGGAATTTTGAAGAGTTGGGAATTTGGAGAGTTGAGAATTTGGAGATTTGGGAATTTGGAGAGTTGGGAATTTGGAGAGTTGGAAATTTGGAGAGTTAGGAATTTGAAGAGTTGGAATTTCGGAGAGTTGGAAATTTGGAGAGTTAGGAATTTGAAGAGTTGGAATTTTGGAGAGTTGGGAATTTGGAGAGTTGGAATTTTGAAGAGTTGGGAATTTGAGGAGGTGGGAATTTGGGAATGTGGGTATTTGAGAATTTAGGAAAATGAGAAATTGGGAATTTAGGAAGTTGGGAAGTTGAGAATTTGGGAATTTGGGAATTTAGGAAATTGAAAAATTAGGGATTTGGGAATTTAGGAAGTTAGGAGTGTAGTAAGTTAGAAATTTGAGAATTTAGGAACGTAGGAAGTTAGGAATTTAGAAATTTAGGAAGTTGAGAATTTACAAATTTGAAGTACAACTCTGACAACTTGTAAAACAAATGACTTTGATAACTCAGAATTCTGCAAATTTTAATATTTGAATATTCAGAGACTTAAAAACTTGTGTAGATCACAAATTTCCTAATAACTTATCTGAATTTTATTAGATATCAGAATTACGCCAGCAACATCGTATACTTTGTACCTTTTTATAATAATGATTGATTGCAACAGAGAAAGTCCTTCAAACGTATTAAGCAAGAACACGGTGTAGACATTGCTCTGGTTAAATTTAAATCTTTGTAGTAACGCTTCGAGAACAAGCCGTGATTGCATTAGATATCTCCTGATACGTCTCGTATATCGTATATAAATAACACAGAATGATTTATCATCTGGATTAACTAGCTGTTGGATACTTCACGTTTTGTCACGTACTATAATTGATAGCATTAGAGAATTTTCTAACCCTTTCGCTGCGGGAGCGTTCAACGCAGAGGTTTAACGTATGTTGTAGGGCAGTGGTTGGCAAATATGGTGTTCGTGGGCACTGGGGTGTATCGTTAGCGCAATTAAGAAGTGTCAGAGATTCATTATAAATTTTTATATTTAGAAACTTAGAGATTTAGAGATTTACCAATTTGAAAGGTTCAAATATAGAAAATTAGTCATTTTTCAATTTGGCTATTTAAAAACCTGATAGTTGAGGTATTATATTTTGTAACTTGGATATATGATAACTTATTTATTATGTGAAATTATTCTAAATTATTATGTGAACAATTTATTATTGTCTGAAACGTAGAAGTTTAGAAATTTTTTAATTTCCACAAAATTCATAAAGATTTTTGTCAAACAGGCAATAAATCTAGTCTTTGTCACAACCATTATTTTAACTCACTTATTACATCTACAAAATGAGTCTATTAATTTGTAGAATTGCAACACTTCATTTCAGTTAATATTAAAATGAATACCGTCGATGCCATAAAAAATGTTTAAAAAAACAAATGCTTGAACTTCCAAGTTCAAAACATAAAGTTATTTCCAAGACACAAATATGTAATTTTAAAAGAAATAATTTATATTTATAAATCCTTACTAAAGCAGCAAATATTAATTATTAATAGTGTCAAATTTAAGTGCAATTTATTGCGATATTCGAAAAAGCAGAGTTGTTTTATTAAAAAGTAAATCAACATAATTTATATACCATTTGCTGGCAGTTATTTTCTGGAATCGTTCGCGAAAGTACGCCCAACTTCTTCGATTTCCTCGTTCAATGTCGTGGACCAACCATGTTGGACGTTATCAACGTGCAGTGTTCAGTATGGGCACCAAAGCACCCGAACCAGTATTCCCACGCGAATATTCCCCGAACCGTATCTGAACCTCGGTCCCAACGTGTTTCACCAGATTTTTCTGCGAATGGAATACGCTCTGACAACGATTTGATGCGTGTGCTCCATGACAGCGGAAACATTCCTTTTTATAAATTGAAACGATCCTGCAAACTTGCCTCGTGATAAACTTAAACGGATCCTTGTTCGTGCGTGTTGTTTGGATTGGTTTATCGCTCATCTATTAAACATCTCTTATAAACAGGTATGAAGGATTTTATATTTTATTTGGTTGACAGAATTTTTTAATTTGCGAACATTTTTAATGACAAAATTGATTGAATAACAGTCTTGAAGATTCATTAGAACATGAAATTTTATTTATTTATTGTAACTGCAAAGTTTCTGAACAATAACTTAAATAATACAATTTCACAATTATAAAATATTCTCAGTAAAAAAATTTGTTCAGCAAGATTTCTTAAACTTGTGAATTATAAAATTCCTTTTATATTATAAAACCCATAAAATTTCCTAAATAATAATTCTAATAATCCCTTAAATGACATGTATACCTCTAATAATAAAATTGAGAAACTATCAAATATTGCAAACAAAAAGAATCTGAAATTGTACAACAATTAAGTATCTTAAATAACAAATTACAGTACCTAATACAATATCCTAAGTTGCACATAACGAGGTTATTAAACAGTACAGTATATAAAATATAATTTATGAACGAATAAAAATTTCTTTCAAGTGTTATGCATTTAGCACGTGACACGACAGAAATTATACCGGTATAAACAATGTTTACGACAGTAGCAGGGATCGAATTCAATTTGATTCCGTGAAATGTGCTCAAGGGGAATGAGATAATGTCAGACAAACTACCTGCCTGACAGAATCTACACGATTCACTAACCTGGATCACCTGCCGAGCTAATCCCTTTGATCCTTTCTGGCACAGATAATCCATAAGCAAATCGTGGCTCGTCCTTAACAGGCAGATTTGGCGAGCATCCTTGACGTCGTTAAAGACCCTCATTTTATTTTCTACACCTGCCGCATCTGAAAACCGTGAGAAAGGAACAAAGGAGGAACATTTCCGCAAGAAAGGAACAGACACTTTTTTAGTATCATTTTTGGTCTGACTACAAGATTTTATTGTTTGGAAACTGTTATAGAGAAGTAAATTATGTTGCATAGGTATGTTAGCATAGTAGACAAAATTGTACTTTGAAGTCATAAAATGTATGTATACACGTGTACGGGATTGTAAATATAGGACTGTTATTATAGTGCTACCTTTGAAGAGACTATGGTGCAATGGCACTCCCACACTGTTGTAAGCAATGGAGTTTCGTGTGGTTTATACATTTATTTTATAAAGTTTTTAGTTCATAATTTTAGAAATTTACAGACTTACAGATTTAGAGATTTAGAGATTTAGAAATTCATAAATTTACAGATTCACAAATTTACAGTTTCACAAATTTACAGATTCACAGTCTTATAAATTCACAAATTCACAGATTCATAAATTCACACATTCACACATTCACACATTCACACATTCACACATTCACACGTTCACACGTTCACACGTTCACACGTTCACACATTCACACATTCACACATTCACACATTCACAAGTTCACACATTCACAAGTTCACACATTCACAAGTTCACACATTCACATACTCACATATTCACAAATTTACAGATCCACAAATTTTTAAATGTACAGTTTTGCAGATCTACAAATTAACAAATGTGCAGATTCATAAATTGAAAAACTTCCAAAATGGCTGACATATAAATTCATCAACTCTTAATAACAGTACTGTTTCTTGCAGTAGAATCTCAGTTACACAATCGCCAATAATTTTGTTAAAGACAAGACAGTTTATTCACAAATACATATGATCACCTGAAGTATCTCATTCTATAAATCAGAATCACTTTCACCGAGCAGCCACGGCTTCTATGAATACATCTTCCTACAGCATCGTAGCAAAAGATCGTTTCCTCTTCGAAGGATTAATGCACACGGAGCCGAAGTGCGTGCATCATCATTCTTCGTGCAGAAATTACGTCCATGGAGAACGAAAGTTGAGGATGAACGATGACGTGTATGCTCGAAGCCAAGCCGAGGGTGGCGTTTTAATTGGGCAACTGTTCGTCGTAGATTGTGGATCAACCATTGGCGTAACTAGGGTATTTGTCTGAGATACCACATACCCAGTTTCATTAGACTTACCTCTTGTTCAATGTTAATTACATTTAACAAAGTTCTCATTTATCAAATTTAAACATTTGGTAATTTCACGTTTTAAGGTTTTGAAATTAAGGGTTAAAGGGTGAAATTAAGGGTCGAGATTTAATAAACATTTTTATATACATAATTTATTAAATTTAAAAACTTGTAATTCTAAGTCTATAAATTTGAATATTTTATTATCTAAAAATTTAAATATTTGAATATTTTGAATATGTAACAAACAGAAAATTTCTAAATTTCACAAACATGAAAGATAAAAATGCAGTATTTAGTCCAGTTTAACTTATTAAAATTTGATATCTGTTGAACGATCGTCGCGTTCGTGGCACTTCCTGCGAACAAAATGGCGTCCCAGCAAGAAAATCGGATGTTTCTCGATGCGAACCACGTGGACGGGTCCTGGTGTTGCGACAGTAAACGTCGTGTCGAGTTTCAACGAACATGACAGCGACACAACGAGATGCAATTTTCTCGCGAACCAACGATGACGAGGTTGTTTCAAGAGATTGCCTCTCGTCGCCCAATTATGCGCGATCCTTTGCCTGTACCAGTCGTGTGCTAACTCGTTTGCGTAATTTCTGCGTGAAATTCTCGATCTTTCAGGGAGAACAGCAATCTCGGTAATGGACATCGTAATCGTTAGCAAAGTGTTAGCTCGATAGAAATCACTATGCTGGTTTCAAGATTCACGACCTGTAGAGCGCCATTAAAAAATTTAGACTATAATCGAATCGGTCACGGCAAATTGAGATAATGTACTTTTCAAGTTTTGCAAGAGTAAAAGAACTATAATGATTTTATTGAGAGGATCATTTTTATTAATTCTCTTGTAACGATATTTCGTTAAGATGGTAACTAAATCTGCGATAATTATTTGTTCTCTGTAGAGCTGTTTGTTGGAATTTAACACATAATTTTTTATTATAGTAACATTGAAATTGATGATCTTTCATATTTGTAAAAGATTAAATTTCTTCCAGTATAATTGACAGAGGGTTGCATGTAATTGCAACGATATTCTTTTTTAAATCTAGACATTTAACAATTTAGAAATTTGCAAAGTTGAGAATTTAAAAATTTAATTTACAATTAAGAAATGTAAAAATTTGAGAATCTAGAAAATATTTTAATGAATTTTGCACCCTGACCACCGATCAAGTAATCAAATTAATTTTATTGAATATTTATAGTGAATTCGTTAAAAAAGTTCAAAATCATTTCTCCATAATTTAACTTCAATCAAATGATTAAATTTGAATTGTAAAGAAGTAACTTTGAAGTTGCAAGAATTCAATGCAGGAGGTTCAAAATGCTGTACGTTGAATTTATTCAAAGGCGATTACAAAACGAATTTCAAATGCGCTGATCGATCAGCTCAACCGATTCGATTGCGATCGAATCAATCCAATTATAATACAGCCAACAAAAGTTGTCAAGGGAGATCAGCTGCAATGAAAGCTGTAATCCTTAAAGGACTTGACAGTAATCATTCAGTATTCCTTTTTGTGATTGGGCAAAGCTAGGAATTAACCAATGAGCAAAATGTGAGAGGTATTATAGGAACTTTTCATTGTCGTATTCACTATAGGTTATATTTTTGAAATTCTGAAGTTATAGAGTGTCAAAGTTCCATAATCCCAAACTTCTGAAATTTAGAAGTTCAGAAACATTGCATTTTTAATATTCTTCAATCTAACATTTCTAAAACCTCAAAATTCTAAAATTCTGAAATCTCAAGGTACTAAAATCCTAAAATGCCAAGAACTTAAAATTTTTTAAGTCCAAAGTAACAAAGTTCCAAACTTCCATTAGTTCCAAAGCTCCAAAGTAACAAAATTCTAACAATCCCAAAAATCCTAAAAATCCTAAAAATCCTAAGAATCCAAAAATCCTTAAAATCGCAAAATCCTAAAAATCCCAAAATCCTAATAATCCCAAAATCCTAAAAATCCCAAAACCCTAAGTTCCAAAATTCCAAAATCCCAAAATCCCAAAATCCTAAAGTTCCAAAATTCTAAAATCCCAATGTCTCAAAGTCCCAAAGCCCAAACCTCTCAAAAATCCCAAAGTCAACCTTAAACGCTTGAGGTTTCAAAAGATCTTAATTCATCTCTGTGCAAAGGTATTTCACGCGTTCCATTATTGAATCTGAAGCTTAAATGTCCTCTTCGCAATTCTCCTCTCTGTATTTAACCATTTCCATATCCATATCGATTCATCGATGCAAATGAAGGCGCATACCGTGCCGGATTGGTCTTGATCACTATCAAAACAATCGATTCATTAATTTAATTTCATCCTGTCACCGCTTGACAATCGCTAGAAGCGGCATAAATTTCAATAACGGATGTAAAGCCAAGAGCGGTTGCGTGGCTCGAAATACTTTCTAGAGGATGCTGCACGGCGATAAATATCAATATTATTTATTGTTCCATTCAAGATGTGTCGCTTGTATCGTCGATGTACAAAGTTTTCTCTTTCTTCGTTGCAGGAGACGTGTCTGTACCAGATCGGTTCCCAGCTCTACAGTTCATCATCATCGAAGCGGACAAATTAGGTAAAATGTTCTTTTAATGAAATACAAAAAACACTTAAATCACAAGTTTATTATTATAGAATTTTACAAGTTTATATTTATAAAATTTTACAAGTATTTATAGAATTTTTTATGTACACCCCGAAATGAATTCTTTGAGGTTTCATTTTCGAAACAATTAGATCTCAAAATTAAATTTTATTTTACTTCATTTTCAAAATGGTATTAATCTTAAAAATTACCTCCAAAAAGATTAAAAAGATATGGACGTAGACAATCTTCAGGGAGGGGGTGTTTTATCTATAAAGTAAATTTCATTATACTACCCTAAATGAATTTTACATTTTTTTCTTATTTTATGTTATACGTATCAAGTACACATTTGACTCACAAATTGTTAAACTAGTTCAAGCTTGGTCTGATTTTTTGTGGAACAATCCATAGCTTCGTTCGAATATATTTCTACAATTTTTAGGTATCTTAATATCCTTAATATTAAGACTGACTCGCCTTCCGTTTTCTTGTGCTGCCCAGGATGGACGCAGGCAACTCACTTGAGTTTTGGATGCAATAAACGTAAGTTTAAAATAAATCCCTCATGTTAATCCTCCTTATTATAAAATATTTATATTGGTAAGTATTTTTATAAACTATTCAAGCAGTTACATATCGAATTAAAAATATACATCTAAAGTAAAATGCTTGTTTTATGAAGTAACATTATATAGTACCCTTTCAATTACAATTTAGTTATATGTATAATATGCATAATGTACAACACTTCATCAATGTTTAATCTCTCCTTATTCGATGAATAACAGAACAATATTTGTAAGTATTGTAACTATTCAAACAATTAAATATGGTGTTAAAAATACATATAAAGCTTCCTCAAATAAAATTATATAGTACTCTCTGAATTATAGTTCAGTTATGCAATATGTACGACATAACCTTACAAATTTTTAGTCCATTATTCGATATTTTGTAAGTATTTCAAACATTTAAATAGGTACTATTTATAAGTATTTAGAACTATCCAAACCGATATGAAGTTAAGAATAATGAAACTTGTTTCCCGAAGTAACATTGTATATTCCCCTTTTAATTACGAGTGAAACTTCAATTATAGTTGAAACACGTATACATGATATATACGGCTTAATAAATTTTCAATTACATATAGAAACGAATTCTTTCACGAACCATGTATGATATTTACTAGTTAGTAATACATGATATGTAATCTGCAGCTTAATTTAATTGCTTTTCAGCTACCTGCCCAGTAACATGCTTAAACGGAGGAATATGTACCTCCCCCGGCAGGTGCACGTGTCCCAAAGGATTTACAGGCAACCAGTGCCAGACAGGTAATATCTAACACGAATGCAAATCAATTCTAAATTATCATTTCAAGCGCTGATCAATGTTACGCGTATAACATTGCTGCAGGAACACCCTCTCCATTTCACTGTGCTTTATAAGTATTAATATTCAACGCTGATTCTTATTATTAAATTTCATTTCACGACTGTCGGCTTAGGGTTACATTGTAACAAGTTTCTGATACTACTTCTCAAACTCTTTGATTTAGAAATTTTTTGAGACACAAATCGAGAAAGTCTTGTATGTCAAAATTTTCATATACACAAATCTGCAAATTCTTATATTAAAACAATTTTAAATACAAAAATCTGCAAATTCCCATATATAAGAATTATTAAAAACATAACCTTAATACATAAATTTGTAAATTCTTGTATGGACAAATTTTTAAATGTACAAATCTGCAAATTCTCATATCTAAAAATTGTCAAATATATGAACCTGTAAATTCTTATATATAAAAATTTTTGAACACATATCTGCAAATTCATATATTAAACATACGAATCTGCAAACTTTCAAATTTCGACTTTCTCCAATGCTTAAATTTTCTATGGACATTTAAATATTTTCAAGATTATGTATTCCCAAATTGAAAAATATAGGAATTCATAATTTTTATATTTTTAAATTTACAAGCTCTCAAATGCTGCATAAAAGGTTTACTAAATGATCAAAAATAGTAAATATAAAATGTCCACCATTGCAGTCTCATCCGCGACAATACAATGACTCTACTCATCTACTTCACCATGTGCAATATAATTCTACTTCATTCATCGATATCACACTTATGTTAATTCAATAAAACTCATTAAATTACAAATTGTACATAACATCAAATGAGATAAATTCTCTAAAATTATGAGATCTATTCCACAGAGATAACGATGCAAAGGATGAGCGATTAAATCGTAAAATCTGTTGTTATCGATGATTAGACCGAGGGCAGGTAGCGGAGATCGTTAAGCGTAATTAAATTGACGCAGATCGATAAGGGAGTCGATATCGTAACTCGAATACCATGAGTTGCTCGAACGTATTGTGGTGTCCAGCAACCGGCTGCTTTCGATAGATTTACGAGCGATTTCATTAAGCTATGCGGACGTTCTAATTACCGGGCCGATGTAAGCTGCAGCCGATTCGATGCAATAAAAAAAGATCCTTCGATACAGGGAGGGGGTTTCGACACTCCTTATAGAGAAATCCTTGAAGCCTTCATGAGTCACATTCTTGCAGTTTATATCGTTCAAGGCTTTCGTGTGCCACTGATACGCTTCTGAATTAGTATTCTGTCTTATTGGAGCTGTAATTGCACCGCTGAATGTGAAAATTACCTCAGGATACTTGTACCCTTTTTTGTATTAAAGAGTAATTGAGGACGTTGAAGAGGTGCAGATTCATTCTGAACATTGTTGGTACATTTGAAGATATAATTTGGGAATTTAAATATCTGGATATTTGGAAATAGCTTTAGGTTAGAATTTAGAGATGTAAGTATGTAGTAATTTTGAAATGTGGAATTTGGATACTTGGGAGTTTAGGAATTAGAGCTTTTGAGAGGGGTATTCGGAAATTTGTAAACTTGGTAAATTGACGAATTAGAAATTCATAAATTCGAAAGTTGAGGACCTAAGAATTTGGAACTATAGTAATTTGAGTATTTAAGAATTTGTAAAACTAAAAAATTTTTAAACTGAGTGAGAAAGCTTGAAAATATGTACTTGCATAAACTGGTCAAAGAGTTAATAATCAAGAGAAATGCATATTTCATTTTCCTCTGTGGTTCACCCGCCTTAATCACGAACAAGTTACTCGAAATGGTACTTACTCTCCCACTCCTTCCTGCTTATCCTCAATCGAACACCTCAACGCTTAATAACTAATTTAAATTCCCCAGTAATTTATTCATTAAAATCCTCGTGGCCACTCGAACGAATTCATTGGACCAACGGAAATCAGCATTGCTTTATGATGTATGTGCACGTATTCTCAATGCTTCTGTCCGGAACTCGAAGGATATTTCGCGATGGATCTGTCTCAGCTGGCGAGCTGATGCAATTAATTTTTCACGAATTAGCATAACTTGTCCACCAACGTTACAGACGTCGACGAGTGCGTGACAGAGAAGCCCTGCGATCAGCTCTGCAGAAACCTACCGGGAACCTACGAGTGCCACTGCAGACCCGGTTTTCAATTGCAGAAAGACGGCCAGTCCTGTCGAAAAAATGGTAAGTTACCATTGTAAAAATCTCTTCGACAGGTGCACGGCCTTTGGAACTCCGATTCCAAACTCTGCTTAATTATATGGACTCTGAAGTTAATTATTGTCGAATCGTGATATGCATCTGACAAATAAGATATTTACATGCAATGTTTCTTAATAATTTTTAATTAACTGCTTCCATTTTATTATTTCGATTATAGCCTCCTTCGTTGCGTGACTTACTTAATTCTTTATAGAAGTTCATTTTTCATCTTTGAAATAATATATTTTTCTCTGTGGTAATAATAGCAATAAACAGATTTTCTGTATCACAAATTTATTAAACTTGTACAAACATGCAACATCGTGCTGAAATAGAAAATTGTAATTGAGGAATGCAAGAAATATCTTCAACAATTTTAATAACAGTAAAACATGCAATTTATCTACTTCCATTTTGTCTCTAAAGTTGCAGAATTATTCCTGATGTTTGCTATTATTACATAAAGTTTGAATGCAATCGACGATGCTCTTTTATATTTTTTGACATTGAATGCAGATAAATTGCATAAAGTACCGTTTTTGACGTGATTCAGCCTCCGAACGCTTCTCACGAAACCCCACGCAGAGTATCATCGATGAACAACAACTTTTTGAACGGCTTCCAGTTTCCACGCTTCGTGTCACGATCTCTGTTTTTCGATTTTCCAGCGAGAAACAACACCCACGCTGTGTTTGTCGAACAAACAGATATCTCGTTTCGTCACGTGCAGTGAACTTGAACTTCGATGCTGTTTGCATCAGATTCTGTGAATGAGAATTCGAACAGCTTTCGTGGTACAAGTTCAAGACCACTTACAATTGGACGAATTTAATGTCTTATATGAAAGTGGAAAATCAATAATTTAGAAATTAAGAACTATAGAAAAATGGTGATTCAGAAAATCTTGAAAATGGGGTAACTGTAAAATAATTTCTGATTGACCAAGAACTAATGTGCAAAACTTACAAATTCGATCTTGTTCATTCTTCGAGTACATATTTCTTTTCAGAAACCGAAGATACCGCTTTTGAGGCTCGAGATTTAGAGGATGATTTTCACGAATCGACAACAACGAGGCGTCCATCGATTTCCTCGCAAGGTTCGTAAGTTTCAAATAAACGAATGAATGTCTTTCTATTAAATTACGTTTAAGGGAAAAAATTACCGACTGCACAAAGGGTAATATCAAATAACTCTGTTCGTAGATACTGAGAACGAGGTGGCCGACGGTGACCTCGATCAGGACTACGAGATTATCCTGAAAAGGCTCACCAAGCTCGAAAAGGTATGTTGGACAATGGCTCGCTGTATGTTATTTGACTTGTAAAGGAGAGATACGTTTGTTGGTCGCTTGAAATGCGAATACAGCACACCGCAGGATTTTCTTCTATCTTGACCAAAACTATCATTCAGCTTCAAGATTGCATTGTACTGGGTCACTCTAAAAGTTCACACGACTGTCGTTCTACCTACCAGACTTTAATATCGTGTATTCAAAGTGGTTCTTGAAATATATTAGGTTGTAAACTAAATTTGCTATCTTTTAGTCTTCTTTAAACTTGGTTAAAATTAAAAAATAATGACAAACTTCGTAGAAGTTTACTAACTGAAATGTAGTTCATTTTGACTCGAAATCTTAATAGACTTAGTGTAATATTAATGTAGTAGAATATTAAGAGCAAAAATAATAGAATCACGGAATAAAATGCTCACATAAAAATATCCATTCCTTGTTTTCTAGCAATTTGCAAAAGGAAGAAAGAGGGAGACGGACACCACAGAAATGAGCGTCAAAGTTGCATCCGTCGTTGAGAGCATAAACGAGATGAAAAGAGCTGTGGAAAATATGGTGAGAATTAAATGTACATTGCATAAAACGTAATATTACTGTAATTATTAAAACTAATGATTTTTGCAGCATCACATGCAACGGGAGATATACGAGATGCGAAGCAAACTGAGAGAATACGAATTGGAAACGAGGAAAATGCAGCATTTGACGAATCGAGTGATGGAACTGGAAAATCGTCTGAGATTACGTTGCAGAGCAACGATGCCGATAAACAGTGGCACATTAAATTTTTAGTAATAAAGAGAAACATCAAAATTCTATAGGGCATTGCCCATAAATGTAATATTTATGTACGAATACTTTTATAATACATCATACTATCACTGCCATCTTCATAGCTTTTACGTGTTAGATTTGTAGTAAAATTATAACTTAATTAACCTTTGTGATCATTTATACTCAGCTTTGTATTAAAGAAAAGGAACAAATGTATGTGCCTCTTATTGGTATGCTTAAGAAAGGTTCTTATATTTTATTACAATAATAGTACACTTTACAAATTCAACAAAACGAAAGCATCGATTAATGCTGTCTATTATAAAGTGATTATGTTTGCGTTGCTGATTTTTTCTGTTTCCTGGTTAGCCTTTTATGTGATCTTGTGGTTGCCTTTTGCGATTTTGCTCTGCCCTTTTTGTGTTTAGCAATCTTTCTTCTGTTCATCCATACTGGATAATTTCCAAACTGGTCCCTCATTGTCTTTTTGTTGTATACTCTGCCATCTACATCCATCATATCTGTGCCATCTACCTCAGTATCCTCTTTTGTCTTTGTATTTTCTTTTATCTTCTTTGCATCAACAACTAAACAAACATCAGTTAAAACTTGGTGCAAGAAATAAAAACATATACCAAATACTGTTATAATTTACCTGTAGCAATTTCTGATATCTCTGACATCTCAACATCCTGTGGCCCATTCTCGTTAATACCTAATGTTTTCTTTAACCTGTCTAATTCTTTTTCTCCGTAACGTTCCCTTTTGACTGCTCTACATTTTCTCCTCCATTTACTACGCAACGATTTCGCCATATTACTGATTTGTATCTGCAAATATAGAAAATACCAAATTTTATTCTATAATAAATATATATATTTCTGTAAATCGCTAATGATAACATTATATTTTATAAAACTATGCAATAAACACTGGAAGCATTGTTTAAATCAGAACATAACCTCACATGTATAAGTAATTTGAAATTTGATCAATCTATTCGAAGGTTTAAAATCACACTAAGTCATAAATGATATTTCACTCACCTTAAGATTGCGTTTCTAGATATATTTTTAGAAAATACTTTGTTACTCTATCACAAGTAAAAATAAACACGTGTTGCTAAACAATACTGCTACTAACAACAGGAAACCTAACCTCAAAACTTTTGTATCTCCACTTTGATAATAGCGATAGGTAGCGATCTCTGAAGGTTAGAAGAAATATTCATTCCCAAAATTTCGGTCGATATTGCAGAATGACATGATTGTGGTACATCATTGAGCTCTATATTAACTCTAAAAGTTAAAATAAATCTCATTATAACTCATATAAGGATATAGATTCAGAATAGATTTATTAATATTCACAAGATAAAAAATAAATTGATTATCTTGTGGTACAGCTTGTAACCTACTCACTGAAATACCGATCGTGCAAAAAGATCAGAGGTTTGTTATGCCCTCTATGATTTCTGGAATTATAATATATGTCTGTTTAATCCACGCGGGTTTAATAAACGATTCCTGGAAACTTCTTGAATTATGCATTATACTGAAACGTAGAATTATACTTCAATTATAAAAGTATCGGATTGTTGAAATATAGAATCGATCTCAGATGTAGGAGATATCCGATCTTAATTCGCAAATTTTCTTCTATAATATTTCCAAGTACTTTGAAAACTTGATTCTACCGATTATCTGCTGCAACAGGAAACTGCATCATGTATAAATATTTCCTGAGAAGTTGACTAGGAAAAAGCAAGGAAAAAGAGTTAATGTAAATAAAATTGTTCCAAAAAATTGATATTACTTTAAGATAAGATATTAGAAAATAAATTTCAAATCTTAAAATTTATCTTCTAAGATAAATGCAAATCGTAGCTATTAGCTCGATATTATTTTCTAAAGATTATCTTTCGAAAAATCTATAGAAAACAACATCGATTACCAGGTCACACCACGTGGAGGTTGCTACGACAGTGACCCACCCTAACTCCAAATCCCAACCACCCTCCAATTGCAACTACCTCATTTATCGGAAGGATAAATGAGTTCTGACTCTACTTAGCCCATAGGCTCGCATATACAAGTTCTTTACCACAAAATAGTAAAGAACTTGTATCACACGCACGCAAACTCACACATAACTTAATACTAATTTCATGGGATCCCACATACACACACGCTTATTCACATACTTATTCTAAACGCCGCACGCGTACCTCTAATTCTAAGATTGCACTCGTATGATCTATAACGAAGTAAAAAATCAAAGGGAAGGGAAGAAAGTTAGAAGAACTTTCTACTAGAAGGAAAGAAAGTTAGAAGAACTTTCTGCTAAAAGGTGGAACAGCATTTCCTGTCAAGTGGACCTCGCCCTCCTGGGTCAAAGGGTAGTCGCATAGTGACTTACGTGAACCACGAGACCGAATTGAACCGAAAATACTGGCAAGAACGAGTGACACATCCGCGAAGGGTTTCCCATTTCTCCCCGCTCCCGTTGAAAGGGAGTCTGACAGCAGAGAGGATACCCACGCCGTGAGGCGGCAGATCGAGATGGACCATCAATCAAAATGCCTCGCAGAGATGTGTCCCTGGCGCTACACCAGCACTTGCAGCTCAAAACTGCCGCGTGTTCACAGCACTATGCAACCCCCAATGATCCACTTGGGTTTGGACCAATTAACAAAAAATAGCTGGGTATACTACAATCTAACGCGTAAAAAATTCTCGAATTGTGAAAATGAGTACAAGTTAGAACTAGAGGTACTTACAATGACCCACCCGCCCTCCCACGAGCATACAATTAACTTAAATTAACTTAAAACTAACGCACGCATCCCTCGATGATCCCACGATGATATCTTCAAGTTTCGTATATACGCATTTCATACATGCACTCATCCATACTACAATATATTACAATTTTTTGTTAGGCGCAACTTAAAATTAACTTAAAAGTAATGTATCCATCGGTGAAATCTTTCTACGATAGTCCATGATGATTATCTATGCTGTAACAATCGAAAACAATATGCAAAAGAAAAAAACAGGTAAAGCTCGAGTCGACTCGATGAAAACATGCAAATGAAATAACAATTTTGTGAAACATTCAATTACTTACTTGAAATCAAAAGCTGAAACATGCAAATGAAATAACAATATATTTGTGAAACATTCAAGTACTTAAAATAAAAATCTGAAACATACAAATATAATTAAGGCACATATGAACCATTCAATTACCTACTTAAAATAAAAATCTGAAACATACAAATGTAATTAAGAAACATATGAACCATTCAATTACTTACTTAAAATAAAAATCTGAAACATACAAATGTAATTAAGGCACATATGAACCATTCAATTACCTACTTAAAATAAAAATCTGAAACATACAAATGTAATTAAGAAACATATGAACCATTCAATTACTTACTTAAAATAAAAATCTGAAACATACAAATGTAATTAAGACAAATATTAATTATTGAATTACTTACTTAAAATTAAAACCTGAAACATACAAATGTAATTAAGGCAAATATGAATCATTGACTTACTTACTTAAAATAAAAATCTGAAACATACAAATGTAATCAAGACAAATGTGAATTAAAAAATTACTTACTTTAAATCAAAACCTGAAACATACAAATGTAATTAAGACAAATATGAATCATTGACTTACTTACTTGAAATAAAAATCTGAAACATACAAATGTAATCAAGACAAATGTGAATTAAAAAATTACTTACTTTAAATCAAAACCTGAAACATACAAATGTAATTAAGACAAATATGAACCATTCAATTACTTACTTGAAATAAAAATCTGAAACATACAAATGTAATCAAGACAAATGTGAATTAAAAAATTACTTACTTAAAATCAAAACCTGAAACATACAAATGTAATTAAGACAAATATGAATCATCGACTTACATAAAATTAAAACCTGAAACATACAAATGTAATCAAGACAAATGTGAATTAAAAAATTACTTACTTTAAATCAAAACCTGAAACATACAAATGTAATTAAGACAAATATGAATCATTGACTTACTTACTTGAAATCAAAACCTGAAACATACAAATGTAATTAAGACAGAAAATTGAACAACAAAGAATGAAATCTTTCTTCATTCGAAACAAAACTCTTGAAAAATCAAAGTCGAATTTAGAAACATCAAAATCCGAAATGAAATTACGAATAGATTCAGAAACCTCAAAATTCGAAATGAAATTACGAAGAGATTAAAAAACCTCAAGATTCAGAACAAAATGATGGTGGGGTTTGAAAACCTCAGACCTAAAATAAAATTCTGTGAGATGTTAAGAACCTCAAAACCGAATTAAAGTCGTGAGAAGATCCAGAAGTCTCGAAGCTCGATCTAAAATTCACGCATGAAATGAAGGTTCAACACGTATAAAAAACCAATGGAATAATAAAATAATACAGAAGAAGAAGGATAATACAGAAGAAGAAATAAAATAGGAAAGAGGCTTGAAAACGTCGAGGCTAGAAATAAAAACATTTAGAGTGTTAGAAATTCGATGACATGAATAAATCCTATATCCTGTATACTGTACTCACAATATATTCACACACTCACGCATACTAATAACACTTATTCTAAAAACTAAATGTACCTTTTGTTCTAAAATTGCACTCGTATAGTGTAAAACTTTATAAAAGAAAAAAGATAAGGGTGGAGGGTAGAAAGTTAGAAGAACTTTCTTTTAGGTTTAAAGAAATTGACAAGAAAATGATAAGTTATTACTACAGTTTAATATGTAAAAAGTTAAAAAATTGTCGTAAAGATGAGTGCAAGTTAGAACAAAAGGCACTTACAATTTGCGCAAGCTTTTCGCCACGTATCGTGACGAAAAACTTGCGCCCGAGCCCACCCTTCCTCCCACAAGCTCGGAATTAATGTTAAATATCATACCTTCTGTAAGATCAAATCCTGAAAATAAGGAACATAGTTAATGTAGGGAATTGTGGGGAGAGGAGTGAAATTGCACTTTATTTGAGAGAAAATTTTGGAAACATAGGAAACGCAATGAAAATTGCGGATTTAAGAAGAGTGGGCAGTGTAATAACTTACCAAAAATCGAAAGCTGAAACATACAAAACTTTATTAACATAGAAACTTGTAGGAAGGGGAGTAAAATTTTATTTTATTTGATACAAAAACTTTCAAAGAATACAAAACGCAATGAAAATTACGAATTTGAGAAGAGAGAACAACGTAACAACTTACCAAAAGTCAAAAGCTGAAACATACAAAACTTTATTAACATAGAAACTTGTAGGAAGGGGAGTAAAATTTTATTTTATTTGATACAACTTTCAAAGAATACAAGACGCAATGAAAATTGCGGATTTGTGAAAAGAGAACAACATAATAACTTACCAAAAATCAAAAGCTGAAACATACAAAACTTTATTAACACAGAAAATTGTGGGAGGAGGTGCAAAAATTTACTTTATTTCAGACGAGAATTTCGAAAAACAGAGAACGCAATGAAAATTGCAGATTCGAGAAGAGAGAACAACATAATAACTTACCAAAAAACAAAAGCTGAAACATACAAACTTTATTAACATAGAAAATTGTGAAAAGGGGAGTGAAGCAGTACTTTATTTCATACGGAACTTTCAAAAAATAGAAAATGCAATGAAAAGACCTGAAAAATCGAAATAAAATCGCGGATCGATGATCGTAAGCTCGTCAAAATTCGAGCAAAACGCGTTCGACGATACTTTTCGTACCGTTTAAAAAAAACACATGTAAAATACAGAAAAATAATAGCGAGCATAGTGACAAAATGACTCTCCATCCTAAGATGGACAGCCATTAATAGTTCCCCTCTTCTTTGGCAACTTTTGCCGGGGCTCTTCGGCATATAGCCTCTTCTTTCTTCGGCACAGCCTCACAAATATCACTCGCGAAATTTTACGGTAACTCGGATATTCTTTGCTTTCATATCAATTACATATACTTTCAATTTTACTATCGATCTCCACAAACAGATAGCATTTTTATAAAAATAAAAATGAACTATCCATTTGCTTCAATCGCCAACTAAATCAAAATTTTATATATCAAAGTTCTTTACTTAAAAAAAATTCTCGAAATTAAAATACGACCAGCGATTCTTAGAATGCGCTGTCCGTAAAAGAATATCCGAGCAGAATATTTATTTAAAGCACTGCACTTCACTACACTGTATACTTCATTTTTGCAATCGGGTCTAGTACCACGACTGCGACTTACAAACTAAAAGGCCTGGCCTTACGAACAATCGAGTTCAAGAGAATATTAAATAGAATAAATTCGTACTTAGATTTTCTCTTCTCGATTTTTCGTGTTTAACCCCCCAGATGCAAGCATCTCACGTGTGTTTTGAGGAGGACAGAGAAACATGAAAGCTTGCTCTGGCCCTACCTACTTAAAACTAACTCAATCACACCAGAAGTAAACTACCTGCCTGCCTATCGCTATATTTAAAAAATTGCAAAGTCCATTCTCACAAAAACACACTCCACGATTCTCACACACGCCACCCGGGTGCAAAAAAGCCTACTCCTAGGGAGTACGTCCCGGGACGTCTCCGACACCCGAGTTCAATACAACATTCACACTCTAAGTTCATACCTTTTTGCTGAAATCGATCGACAATCGACAGTGAACATTGAACATTTACATATTTCATTTTCTAATTCTTTCGAATATTCAATGTAATATGTGCATGTAATAATTACTCATACAATTTTCTAATTCTAATTCACTTTATATAATTTTGAAATTTGTTACTCGACTTGCATTTTGTATGCATCTTTAGATTTTGCAAAATTTTTATAATAAATAAGTATAGTTTGTAATCGACACAAGGTCCACGACCTAACCACACACACACACGTGTAACTTGTGTCGATAATTCACTGTCAAATTGTCGATCGCCGAAACATCTTAAAACTAAACCGTGTCCACCTGCCCTAACTCATGCGAGTAGCATCTAAGCACGCGTATGAGTTTAGAGCATAAAAATGAACACGGCCAATTGTATTTTCACCTACCAGTTTTCTTCATGTGTGCTGAAAATCCTGAGCTAAAAACGTGATTAATGACATGCTAATAAAGTGTCTCTTCCAAAAAAAATTTACTCTAAATTTTCAAACTTGAAAACGGAAGAACACTTTGCAAAAATCTAAGTATATCGATTGTTTCATTCTTCACAGATTTTTAATATCAAAGTAAATTTACTAAATGATCAAAAACATTCGTGATAATTAACTTTGATATCAAAATCTGTTTATCGCGAAACTTTCTTGTACATATGTGTATTTAAAAAGAGTTCACGGTACGCGTACAAAAAAATTAAACTACTATGAAATCGGAGGGTCATCCGACTTCTATGTAATTTTAAATTCGTTATGTCGGTTCGTAAGGAAGTTAAAACGCGATGTACAAGAAAACCCTGACCTGATCTAATAAATAAAATATACAGTTTGTACGAATATTGCACGATCGTACAGTCGTGGTCACTATGCTCGCTTCAAACAATAAAAATACAACCAGTTCCCGTGTCGCTTCGGACCATTCGTCCTACGACATGATGGGAACCGGAGGAATCGTAAACCATGCGACTCACCGATCGCTGACTTCTACCACTGCACTTACTCAACGCATCTCAGGGATTGACTCACGATTGGCTGCTTTCGTCAGATCAGGATTTGGCGGTTTGGGCGTCAGGTTGACCTTCTGAAAACATAAACGAGTCACAACGATTAATAAACTGTTCATCGATTCGGATTTTGAATAACATATAGTTTCTTTTGACATATTCAAATTTATTCGTGCAGACATTTAATAAACAAGCTTTTATGATTTTGTAATATGTGAGAATGTAGGAAAGCATGCATGCTACTACGTGCAACTACATTACAAAACTTGGTAATAAATTTGCAAACGTGTATCAGAATGTATAGGCAATGGCAACGTGAAACGTAATAAAAAATTTGAAAATGGTATGTCAAAGCACTTGGGTAAGTATTTTATGCAACATACTGAAACGTTTGCAAAAGTATTCCAAAACACATAGGTAACTACACCGTTAAACAAATTAAAACGTTTGCACAAATATGTTAAAACTCGTAGGTAACCATTCCACAAAACACACTAAAACACTTGTAAAAGTATCCCAAAACACATAAATAATTTAACCATAAAACACACTAAAACACTTGTAAAAGTATCCCAAAACTCATAGGTAAGTGCACCATAAAACACTAACACACTTGTAAAAGTATCCCAAAACACATAAATAATTTAACCATAAAACACACTAAAACACTTGTAAAAATATCACAAAACACGTACGTAACCACTCCACAAAACACACTAAAACACTTGTAAAAGTATCCCAAAACTCATAGGTAAGTGCACCATAAAACACTAAAACACTAGTAAAAATATCACAAAACACGTAGGTAACCACTCCATAAAACACACTAAAGCACTTGTAAAAGTATCCCAAAACTCATAGGTAAGTGCACCATAAAACACTAACACACTTGTAAAAGTATCCCAAAACACATAAATAATTTAACCACAAAACACACTAAAACACTTGTAAAAATATCACAAAACACATAGGTAAGCACACCACAAAACACACTAATATATCCATATACGTATGCACAATCACATGTAGTAACACACTATTAAACACCATGACAGTTGAAGGTCCACACCATAAAACGTGTTATTACACTCCCGTATATATGCACAAATATTTAATAAAACACACTAAACACTTGCACTGATACACTAGGTAACACTAGGATGAACACACAATCGCTTAATTGAATCTTTGATTCGTACCGGTAAGTGTTGACAGGGTAGGTCCGACCTCCATGGCAGCAACGATAAGACTGATCAAACACGACCTTTTACAGGTACAAACCGATAACAGTGATAGGTAATTTACGGTGGCCAATCAATTTGTCACCCAATGCACCAATCACGTGCAACCACCTTGTCTGATAGTTGTAATCGTCATAATTTACGTTATCATTATTTAAAAATTTTTAATTGCTTATTAATTTATGGTTTTAACTGTAATTATGTAATTTGTTATGTTTATAATTATTTTTTCTGTGGACATTTTATAGAATGGTTGTTAATTATCACATTAACGTTTATTTTCTTATAATTATTAACTCTTCAATTATTTATTTATTTCAATTATTTATTGTTGATATTTATTGTTGCTAAAATTTATTGTTTTTATAACTTTTTCGTGGGGATATGTTAAAGAATGATTGTTAATTATCACATTAAAATTTATTTCTTTATAATTGTCAATTATTTATTTATCCAATTATTATATCTATTAAAATGTATTACTTTTATAACCTTCTCGGGCACATATGTTACAAAATATCTATTAACAATTATACTAAAGTGTATTTTATTATGATTCTCAATTTGTTTATCAATTTACTTATTAATTGAATTATTCTTACATTTATAACAATTGGTTTTATAAATTTCACGCATGTATACAAAATTTTCTTAACTCTCATACTTATTAAAATTTCTCATTTTTATTAATCTTGATGTGCGGACTTGTTCCAAATTTTTAATTATACTTTTCTGTATCATTAAGAAACAATTATATATTGTAAATTCTTTCACATTCCAACTTTCATCTTACATCAATAAAAGTATAAATGCGTACAAAATTTCAGGAATGCCCATGTACAAATCCGTGTTGCGTTCCAGTTTCGTTTCATTTTACCGAAGCAAAAATGTTTACGCACTTTTGCATTATCGTTATCGCGATTTCGGTAGCCGGTACTATTCGCTCGCGTGTTTATTAAATCCCGTATCATAAACATTCACGAACACACGTCACGATAAACCTGTTTCCCCAGGAACGTCGCGTTAAAACGGAAACGTCGTTCAATTTCGCGATTAACACTTTCTAAGTCGTCCACTGCCGGCATTTAAACGTTCTGATCCACTTTTCACTCCGATCGTAACATTTATGCGCGTCCACTTTTCTCGCGGTGATGCTATAAACACCATCCAGTCCCGTATCCTTATTATCATTTTGTACGTTCGCTGTCTACGAGCTGTAAAAGCTTGATTTGCGACGGCAATTAACCGGGCAAATTGATGTCACGCAACTGAATGCCCATCGAGAAAATTTCTCTCACAGGATCTCGGGATATGATACTTTCTTTGATCGAAATTTTGTTACAGAATTTGTCGGAACTCATTTTGTCCAAAAATGGCATTCACGTTATACGGACAATTTATTTATTTTTATCACAAAATTTATTTGTGACATTCAAATATTACATTAACTACAATTTTCTTGAGGAATGTTCAAAATTCTTTGGACGAATTATACTTCTAAAAAATTCTTTTTAAAGATTATTCTTAAAAATTATTTAATAATGAGCGCAATCAATGTGGTTATCCCTCACAGTTGAGAGCTGAAATATTTCTGACAAGATTGCGAATTATATCAAGTCGGTATTTACTTAACGGTCACTTATCTAGCGGGTAAATGTCCAGCGGTAATTTAGCTGGCAATGCAAGTTGTCTAGTAAATAATTATTTAAAACTACTAATTCATTTATACAAGCTTGTATTTGTAAGAAATTATTGAACAATATGAATACATGAATAATTAAAAATTTTCTTCACTATTAGTATTCTTACATGTAATTGCACGTTTAACTCTTTTTAAAAATCTCAAATGAATTCATCAGTCAGAAATGAATTAAACGTGTATCAATAGGAGCAATATAACAGTTACAATAGAATTAAAAATATTTTTCCTAAAAGTACAATCATCGTTAGTTTCCAGAAATGAGAAATTAGCTGTGTTTACGCGAATATCTTCCGAGATATCGCTGATAAGTACGTGTTTTATAATCGGATAAAAAATTGCAGTGGGCTGCAATAGTTTGTTGGCACGTCGAGGGTCATCAAAGCGTATTATCATCGACAGACCTCTTATCAGCGAGTGGCGGTGCCGTATAAACGTACGAAGTAGCGACTCGTTAATGCAGTAATAGCCCAAAGCAACAGTGTAGTGTGTCGTGGTGTTACGTGGGCAGAGAGAGCACTCTGTTTTTTCGCATTGTCGGGACAAGTAGTTTGTTAACGGCGGACGTCAGCGATGTCATCTTCTGAGCTTAACGAGGAGTAAGTAATACTTACGATCTCTCTAAGCGACTCACCCCGAAACAACTTCCGTGATACAAATTGTCGTAGGTTTCGCCCATTTGATTCCCTCTCCGCGACGTTTTCGTTTATCGAGCAAATCGTCGTTTAAACTCGATCACTCTTTACCGACATATTTACATCATAACGAATTGTAAATGTTTACGATTGTAATTCGATTACTGAGATCACTTGTGACATTAATTACTTGTGGCAATAGTCAATGATTGGTTATGGTTAATGATTAATGAATCATGTGACAGGTATTAAATACAGGTTGATAACATTCGTTAAAATATAATGAAGTAAAGATTGGAAGATCATTCTTAGACTCGTGGAAGAAGAGATTAGAAGCGCTAATTTAAATCGATGAATAATGATAAAATAAAGCGAGATGTGGAGTAAGGAATTCTTGTTATTGACACAGATAACGATTTCTCGTTGAAAATGTAGGTCGAAAGGATGAAACATTTATCTATTGTATCAGTGTGTTTCATTGTGCAAATATGTTTTATTACAATTTCCGCGTAAAGTGTGATTAATTAAATCTTCGAGACACGACGTTTGAAAAGTAGTCCATGATTGCAAGGTTTAGTTTGTTCGTTTATTATCACATTGCGAGCGTGGTCGTTATTAAACGCGGACATGATTGACAGTATAAATTAATCAATTATAGTATGTAATTAAATTGACTGAGTCTATGTTCATGGTCTGAACACCTTGAATAAAAACATCAAGGAAATGATGGAAGCAAAGACCTTTTGTGTCTAATGACATACTTTCTCACACTCGATAAATTTTAAATGGAGATATTATTTATTAACAAGAAACTAGGGCGTTTAAACTTTTCATGGTGGGCAGGGTACTTTGAAGTTTTCGAACTTTGGAAGTTTTGTATAGTTAGTTTTGTATGTAATAATGAAAGACAAGGTTTTGAGGGAGCTTTATTATGTAAAATTTAAGTAATAAGTAGAAGGGAGAATTACTTACTTAAAATAATAAACATGTTCATTTTAATATAATGAACATATTTGTGGTATATGTTTGTTGGTAATATAATGAACATATGTATGTTCAATGTTTTGTAATATACTGAAAATATGTTCAGTTGTAATATATGGAACATATTTGTGGTATATGTTTGTTGGTAATATAATGAACATATGTATGTTCAATGTTTTGTAATATACTGAAAATATGTTCAGTTGTAATATATGGAACATATTTGTAATATAATGTTAATTTCTAAATAAAATAAATTAGTTCATTATCCTTAGCAAATTATCAAATCTTCACCTTCCTCTCTCAACCTAACCTTACTTTCATCTCTGAAACTAACCTTACTTTCTTCTTACAATTTTTCTCTCAAATGAACCTTACTTTCTTTGCACAAATAATTTATAGAATATCGATATTCGACGAAAAATCGCATGCACCTGTCCATCGAACCGCGAACAACGATAGGCTCGATGCACTTGAGTGCAACGGCCTTTGTCGTAATCGCGAATGCGCTCTCTCTTCGTGTCTTTGAGACGTTTGCCGCGTAATCACGAGTCGAATTCGCTTAACCATAAACGACGATCGAAATTTCGACTATAAGCGCTAGGACCTGGTTTCGTTTCAGCCGCCGCTGCTTTCCTTTCAATTGACTCTAGACAAGAACATAAGCGCAATATGGCACAAGGACATTATGCTACACTGACCTCGTCGCCGTGTGACCCAAGTTGAGTGGATAGTAGAATACTAGTCTAAATTATTCATGCTTCGAGCGACTTGCATAGTTTGTGCGGTTATAGTAGACTTATGCTCTATTGCCACAAATGAGGTTCTAAGAGGAAGATACTTAATATGTAGGAAGAATTATTTGAAATCGGTTTGATTGTTGATAGTTGAGTTAAAGTTGGAAAGATTAATCGAGTCTTCAAGCTCTTAAATTTTCAAATTTTAAGATTCTTGAATTTCTAAATTTTCAAGTTTCCACATTCACAAATTCCAAAATTCTATTGCGAGTTTACAAATTCCCAAATTCTCATATTTTCAAGTTCCCAAATTACCAAACTCTCAAATTCTCAAGTGCCAAAATTCTCATATTTTCAAATCCTCAAATCTTCAAATTCTCAAATTCCCAAATTCTCATATTTCCAAATTCTCAAATCCCCAAATTCACAAATCCCTAAATTCTCATATTTCCAAGATCCCAAATTTCCAAGATCTCAAATTCCCAAATTCACAAGTGCCAAAATTCTCATATCTTCAAATCCTCAAATCTCCAAATTCTCAAATTCCCAAATTCTCATATTCCCAAATTCTCATATTCCCAAATTCTCATATTCCCAAACTCTCAAATTCTCAAATTCTCAAATCCCAAAATTCACAAATCCCCAAATTCTTATATTTCCAAATTTCTAAATCTCCAAAATCTCAAGACCCCAAATACCTAAATCTCCAAATCTCCGAATCTTCAAATCTCCAAATTCCCAAATCCCCAAATCTTCAAATCTCCAAATCCTCAAATCCTCAAATCCCCAAATCCCTAAATTCAAAAATTTCCAAATCTGCACGTATATAAATTTCCAAAGACTTCTTACTTTCGCAAAGAAGAAAACACACAAGATAACAAACTGTAGCCACGTTCTATGATCATTTTTGACACGCGGAGAATGAAGCTTTCGCGTGAACCCTTTCATTAGCTCATCCGCTCGAAGAACAATGCCACAGCCAATTAAACTCGTTTAAGCTCTAGACGGGTATTATGTAAGAGCAGACGAAGGGTGGCTGTTTTCATTGTGCTCCATGAATAGTGTGCCCGCCATTTTTGCAGCGTGTGTCATTGTGTGGGATAAATGTGATGCGTCTGAAACGATGAAAGAATGCGAAGAACGTTTGTCTGAATCTGCTCGTAAAAGGCAACTACAATATTGCACGATTACAATGTATTTTGTGTTTGTACTTTTCAGAAAGAAGGAAGGAGACGAAGAAATATGGGACGGATTTGACTCGGACGATAGTTTCGAGTATTTCTGGGAAGAACTGGAAGATCTCAGTTTGGAGTGAGTTATACAAAATTATTTGTATTTCATTCACGTTATAATTTTACTCATTTATTAAATCTTATCTGTGTTAGAATCAAATACATTATTTTTGTCATTTAAAATTTTTCTTTTATCTGATCTTCTTTGCATCACTATTAACTGTAGATGTTTTGATTCAACGTCTGTCTGTTATTTTTTTAATAAAATTTGGAAGGCAGACTTTACTGTTTCAAATTATGATATTTTTTAATTTTTACATTTCTAAGTTTATGACTTTCTAAATTTCTAAATTCTCAGTCTCATTTTTCGAAATTAATTACCAAATTACTAAATTAATTGCAATTTCGTTGCTAATTTTGAAAAGGACTTTCTCTTCGAATGCACTGTATAATATCAAAATTATCATATATCAGTTTTAACAACTACGACGAATCACCCTGTATCTATCATTCACTATAATCGCAGTAATCTAACAAGTAATCGCAGTACTAACCCTAAATCAACGCAACAAAATTCCTATTACAAAAGCGTCAATTCGGTCACGAAAGAGTTATCAACGGTGACCCACAGTATTCGTGTCGACGAAATAGGAATCGAATTATCTACAAACTATGTACACCGCGTACGAAAGTAGCAAGCAGTCGATCACCTAGCATTCATCGAGCGTGCTCGGTGACGTTTAACCGCTACACGTTTCGCATACTCGTATGTGTTACAAAACTTTCACTGATAACGAGAGCAACATTCCACGGTAACTGTGTCTTCTGAATATTTAGAGGTTTCAGCCTGCCAAGAGAGTCTCGTATCCAAACAGTATCGCGAACGGATCGTCCTGCGTGTTCGCAGACGCGACGCTCTCGTTTTTCTCGTCAGCTTTTGCCGGTGACATGCACAATTTTAACGACTCCTTTTGACACGTGCTCTGTCACGCGCTGCGAATAATTAAGAGGACCCCGGTGCGTCCGCCATATTCCACGGTATAATGCACTTTTCGTGCCAGTGTCTGTCCTGACGAACAAAGGAGCTCAATTCAAATAGGATATTGTCAAGCTGCTGTGAGTCTTTTCTGCTTTTTCTTTTTTTCGTGTTTAACCTGTGTTGTGCGCTGGTTCGGAATGCTAACGCGGTGTTCAGGTACCGGTAATTGCTCGAAAGAGTCGTGTTTTAATGAAGTCGATATCCTTGAGTGATGGAGAGCGTGATATGTGTATGTCGATTATCATGTTCCGTGATGGTTTTCGAGGAGTTTAAAGGATGTTACCGAATTCTCAGTTAAATTACTTGTCAAGCTTCTAAATTTATGAATTTGTAAGTTTGTACATTTCTAGATTTCTGGATTATTAAATTTATGAATTTCTAGATTTCTAGATTACTAAATTTATGAATTTCTTGATTTCTAGATTTCTAGATTTCTAGATTTCTAGATTACTAAATTTTGGAATTTCTGTATTTCTAGATTTCTAGATTAATAAATTTCTAAATTCCTAAATTTGAAATTTCGGGAATGACAATTACAACCCCCGATTTCTATACTTTGAGATCATAATTTTACTAAATTTCTAAACTGTTAAATTTCTATATCCCTAGATCCCTATTTCTCTAGATCCCTACGTCCAGAAATCCCTACGTCCCTAGATCTCTACGTACCTAGATCTCTACGTCCCTAGATCCCTACGTCCCTAGATCCTTACGTCCCTAGATCCCTACGTCCCCAGATCCCTATGTCCCTAGATCCCTACTTCTCCAGATCCCTACACTCCTAGATCCCTACGTCCCTAGATCCCTTACGCTTCTAGATCCCTACGTCCCTAGATCCCTACGTCTCTAGATCTCTACTTTCCCAAATCCCAAAATCCATAAATTTCTACACCCCTAAATTTGTATACTCTTAGACTTCTATTTTCCCAATTCCCCACATTCCCAGATATCTACACATTTGGATCCCTACACCCCAGATTTCTAAACCCATATTTCTCTATGCCCCTAGATTCTTACATTTCTATATCTCTATATCCCTAGACCTCTATATCTGAGTATCTCTGCATCCCCAGATCTTTACATCCCTGGTACCCTATTTTCCCACTTTTAGATTCCTTAGAGTGCTACCTCCCTAGATTATTATATTCCAATCCCCCTATATCTCAATACCTGTGCATCCCCAGATTTCTAGATCCCTGGTTCCATACTTTCCTAGTCCTAAATTCCTTAGATTCCTACATTCCTAAATCTCTAACTCCCATATCCTCAGATCTCCATATTCCTACACTGCTATGTCTCCAGATTATTATATTTCTAGATCCCTATATGATCCCTAAGTCCCTCTATGCCTCACCATTCCATTTCTATATTTTTAGTATTTAATAAAAATAAAGAAAAAGAAAATA
This sequence comes from Megachile willughbiella, assembly GCA_945859595.2. Lineage (NCBI taxonomy): Eukaryota > Metazoa > Arthropoda > Insecta > Hymenoptera > Megachilidae > Megachile > Megachile willughbiella. The sequence goes on along the minus strand of OX243797.1, from coordinate 9,932,511 downwards.
TGTATAAAATTCTGAACACCTTATGAATATATGGAGTAGCAGTACACTAGCAGCAGTCAGTGCGTCACGATACTATTAAGAGTAAAGTGCAATGCTCCACATACACATTAACCCGGTTCTAGCGTGACCGATGTCATCGGGCTGACAAGTAGGCTTATCATCAGTCTCCCTAAATATCCTAGCGAGTGGAAACGGCATACGGTCATCAGAATTCGTCCCAACGGCCGACGTCTCGTTGTTCCTCTTCCCTCGATGTCATCGCGTTATAAGGCAGTTATTAATTCGATGAAACGACGTATTCGTTTGAACCTCGTTGAACCAGTTGCTAGCTCGATTACCTCGATGAAACGAAAACGGTGGAACGAAACAGCCTACGCTCGGTGCTCGATCGATTGTCACGCTACTTTCGCGAGTATTTCCCAGGAATGAAATTCGTCCAGATACCTCGGGTCTTTGAACCTGCGAACGATGGAACTCGCTTCTTTCTCGCAGGGCAAATTGTGTACATTGTTACGGGAATGTTCATTGAGAACGGTGGAATCGGTGGACAAATTGTGTACAGTACATTGTTTCGTCTGCAGAATGTTCATTGACGAAAGCGGTGACGAATATTTGAGCGATGTGGATTAATTGAGGAATGTTAATGGCAGCCATTGTTGATTGGGTTATATAACCTCTCCTTTTTTGGTGGCATTTCTTTCTTTTCTTTCAGCTCAATATAGTACAGCTCAATTGCGGTTACTTGATGTGGAGAATTGTACAATGTGATGGGTTTTTCGGGTAAGATTGTCTTGTAAGAGTAAGAGTTTGGATATCGAGGAATGTGCTTGTGAATTGCTTATTTAAGACCACTTTTTACTTCTTTTAGATTATATAGTGTTTAAGACCACTTTCAATTTTTTTTAGATGTACTAAAGATCACTTTCAATTGTTTTTTAGATGTATTCAAGACTCACTTTCAATTCTTTTTTAACATATTTAACACTCTCAATTTTTCTTAAATGTATGTAAAATCACATTCAATTTTTTTTAAATGTATTTAAGATCACTTTCAATTTTTTTAGAACATATGGAATTCTTTGTTGCCATTTAGAATTAAAAGATTTTGAGTAGTTAAAGTTGGAATCTGGAGATTGTAAATTTTTATATTTCTCAGCACTAAAGTGGTACTGCTTATCCATGTCATTACCGTGCGGTAGGTTGCAATATGTTAAACATAAAAGCAGCAATATCTTTTCAATAAATTACCATGAGAAACCTATCAATTCAACCGTATCAAACTAGTTTACTCTGTACATACAAAGTAAATATACGTACCTACATTAGCGGTACAGATAATGCTACCAGAAACGGGGAAACACAAAGTCTAACCGCAGATTACTAGTCGTTAAAAACACGGAAATGTTTTCATTGATCCAATTGAACCGTGAGAAAGAGGCTATACCGGTAGAAGTACAGGGTGTTTCAATAAAATGCGTATACAGGGGTATTATCACAGAATTTAATAAATAAAAGGAATAGAGATTAAAATTATATTATGTTCATTAACCTGCAATTGTAAATTTTTAAGATGACATGATATATGTGGAGATTTGGGAATTTGTATTATTTTAAATTTAGGGACTTGGAAAATTTGAAATTTGGACTTTTGAAAATTTGCAAACATGGGAATCTCAGGATTTAGAGATTTGGGGATTTGGAGACTTGGAATTTTAGGGATTTGAAGATTTAGGGATTTGGAAATTTGGGAATTTGGGAATTTGGAGATTTGAAGATTCAGAGATTCTAGGATTTAGAAATTTGGAAATTTCAGATTTGAGAGTGTGGGAATTTGGAAATTTCGGATTTGGGGGAGTGGGAATTTGGAAATGTCGAATTTGGAGATTTGAGACCTTGGAAATTTCGAATTTGGGGACTTGGAAATTTGGAAATTTCGGATTCGGGGGTGTGGGAATTTGGAAATGTCGAATTCGGAAAAAACCGAATTTGGAGATTTGAGTCCTCGGAAATTTCGAATTCGACTACTTGGGAATTTGAAAATTTCGAATTTGAGAATATTAGAATTTGGAAATTACAAATTTGTGGAGTTAAGTATTTGGAAATTTTATATTTGGGGGTTCAGAAATTTGGAAAATTCAACTTTGGGGATTCATAAGTTTAGTAATTTAAAATTTGAAGATTTGAAAATTTAAATATTCGAAAATGTGCATTTGAAAATTCGTAAATTCCTAAATTACAAAATTAGAAGATTTGATTAGCAAACTAAAAAATTAGAATATACAGAAACTTAGAAATGAAACTCCGGTTAATTTGCACATGGTCATGAACCCCCTAAGGACCATCAGTGATACCTCACTGTACGTACGAAACAGTCTATAGCGTTTTCATGGAAAATGGTGATCGTTAATGGCCTCCGGTACTCCAGGATCTACGATCTACAGTTTGAAACCGGTTCCCGATTCGAGTTCGAGATTCCGTAAGAAAGTAAGAGCGTACAAGGGCTCGTGATCGATTTCCCGAAGACGAACTTGTTTCCCTGAAACTTTTTCGCGAAAGTGAAACCCATCTGCGGGAGACGACAGGTTCTCCGCGACCGATCACGATTTCACGCTCGTAAAAACACGTTTTCGTGGCTCTCTATAGAGCACAAGGATCATTTAGTCGAGTGGAAAATTGACATTAGCGATGGTAGTATTAAAACGTTGCTTTGAAGTGTTTTTCTTAAACGACGGAAATGGTGAAGCTGTTTTTCTCGCGTTCAAGTTACTTGTACGTTGTGTAATGGATATCGGATGTTGTTGATCTCCTGTTTTATTCGAAACGCGTTGAGATAAATTTACTTCGTGGAATCGAGGTGTTATTCTTCTAAGTATTTATCCTTCTACGTGACATTCGTTTATTCGCGAGATCTTTATTTAATCGATGTTTCTTGAAAATGTTATACGTTAACATGAAGTTAAAATGGAATTTTAATGGGAGAATCAGTGAAAATTTTGGAATTTTTACGTAAGAATGATATGATAACAGAAATGTAACAAATAAAGAAATTCAATAAAATATTAATATAAATTAGAAATTCTGAAGTAAATTATTGCATGAAGATGTCAAGATATGATTGCATGATTTTGTACAGCTACAGATATAAAATATGTAAAATATAGAAAGTTTAGAGCTCATCAAAAAGTATAATATATGTTCATGTGAAAGTATGGATGTCAAGTGAAGTATTTTACAAAAAAATTTGTATTGTATAAATTTTTAACATTCTCGTTAAATACTACATATATTGTAACTTGAATATTTTTCATACATTTGAATGTTTATCTAAATACAGTATTTTATAATTAATCTACTATTGGAACTGTGTTTGAAAATTATGAATTTGATCAAAGATCATACCTAGAGCTTCTATCTTTTGATGTCTGTATTAAATGGGATTGCGAAATGAAACCCTAATAATGTATCTGTAATGCGATTTGCAAACGCTGGTTGTCAGAGATGAAACTGTTTCTAACCTTTCGGTTAAGCACTTATTCCTTTGAAACCATAGCGGAAGAATTTGCATAATAGATATCGAGTAAAATACAAATTGTTTGAGATTATTTTTATTTACAAAATTTTATTTTCAATTATGAGACGCCGGTATTAGATCATTGTTAGAACATAGTGTAATGTTAAAATAAATTAGCGGTAAGAAAACTTTCACTGAAATAAGTAGTTTGTAAACCACTGATATAATGAATGATTTTATTACATATAATTGATAAATGACACAGTGAAAGAGGTAGTAATAAATTAATTTTTCTGAAAATATTGATTGATGTATGCGGATATGATTTGCATATAATCATTAAAAGTAGTGCAACTATTTGTACATCAGTATGATAAGATTAGAGTGAAAATACTGTAATAAATTATTTAACGTGTGTGACGATGCGATCGATATTTCTTTGGTTACTAAAGAGTTAGCACAAATAGGTGAACTCATACTTCACCATACAGTAGAGTTTTACTAGTATAGTAAATTGACTAGATTTACTAGCAGATGTACAGTAAAATTACTAATACAGTAAATGTACTAGTAAATATGTAGTAAAGTTACTAGATTTATTAGAAGATGCATAGTAGTTTTACTAGACTTACCATACATTTACTAAACATACCAGTAAAGTAGATTTGCTAATCTACTAATGCAAATTTACTCGTATGTTTCTGGTTTATAACACATAAACTGCTCAGTGTAATAAACCTTGAAACAGCGATTAGATAATTTGCGCCACAACAATTTAGTCAACATTACCAGAAAATCTTGTTGTCGCTTCTAAACGAAAACCCTATGGTCATTAAATTCTATTACTCTTCAATTGATACATCGTCAGATGCAACGTACCACGCGTTATTCATTCGTTGATCGTCGCCCACGTGCTCCTCCATTGTAACCTCGACTTCCGGTCTTCGTTGAATGCAGCTCGTGGCGCCGATATTGACACCGATTTTGCTATCGGCGGTTAACCAGGTCATTGTCTCTGCCAGCTTGGAATATCAATGTGTCCGTTCGTTGTATGCGGTTTATCTCAACCACCGTGAAACCCGCTGCGACTCTACGACGATGCTGTATCGCAATTCGCGACGAGGACCACGTGGAAATCGAATTAAACGCTCTCACCCGAGCAAGGTGGTTCGTTTCTTTACAGTTTCACTCCACGGGTCAAGTTTCCAGGGTCACGTGAAAGTGCGACCAAAGCTGCGATCATTAGATCACTTCGAGAACATAATTATAAAAATAATTTATCATCTTGACGCTAAATATTCATTCGAGGTTTAATATGAAAGATATAAAAAATTTAAGGACACGAGGAATTGAAAGACGCAAACAAAGAACTTATTTAACAGAATTTAATCCAGTCTTATGTAACCTAACCTAATTTATTTTTACTACGTTTTAACCTATTAAAATTTATTTTAACCCCTCGTAGCAGTATGTTGCACTGTGGCGCTACACGAAATAGTACATACAATTCTTGTACGTCAAATATAAATAAATTGCACATTTTTCTGGTATTAAAATTGCAAACACCGTGTACCTTTTTCATATGATCACCTCTACTTTTATGTTTCATTTTATATTTATTGAACTATTTATATTTGTTCAGCATCAAGTTTAGAGATGTCATGCTCTTAAATAAATGATAAACGTACAATGGATGAAACAACGATAATGTGAGGGATGAAATACGAGATAATCCTTCACCTCGATAAAAGTTAACATACATTCAATAATTTTTATAATTTAAAATAAAGAATCTAAGATGCGCAATTTTCTACAAACTCAGTATTATGTTCCTCTGCATTTTTTGTTAGGATAAATTTGTTGTATAAGAAGCAATTATTTATTATTTTTGTCGTGTGGTATTACGAGTGAGAGTCATATCTTTCTAAACGGGAGAAGAAAGAAATGGTGCAATATTTCTCAGCACGTATCGCGATATTTTACCGCGTGGTTGCGGACGAATTCAAAGCGCTCGTTAATTCAGCTCCCCATCGCGATTTCCGTCCGCTCGATCATATCGCTAGTAACACGCCTACGCGATACGTGTATCAACGTTCCTTCGTAATTAAAGCTTATCGGAATCGGACGGTAATAATTAATAGGATTATACTCGAGCTCGTTTATCACAATGTTTCCTTCGACCGATTCATGGTTTTTCCATGATGCCCTTGGGTGGCCGTGAAATTGACCATGCAAAAGAAAATCACTGTGTAAACACATCTTTTCTTAGTCATTTACTATTCATTTAAATTTGAGCTTTCAATTTTATACGTTATATAAAATTCATAACATTTTCACATTCCTGTATCTGAGTCTGAAAGTAAGTCAGTTGTAAGAGTAATAATGAAAGAAAAATTTGAAAGTTAATTATTTTGAAAATTAGAGATACGAAATTTCTATATCACTGAGGTTTGTAACGTTCTCTTTTACTTTCTCGTTTTCTACAGTTATACATTTAATAATTTCTTTGTTTCTAAAATTACTAAACTTTTAAATGTTGAAATCTCAGAATCCTTGATTTTCTAAATATTTAAATTAAAAAATTCACAGATTGTGAATGTTCTAAACATGTAAATCTTCAAATTCCTGAATTACTATATTTTTCAATTTTTGACGAAAGTGCGCCCTTATTGATTTCAACCCCTTTTCGATGCAAATCTTTTGTACACAATTTTTACTGGAATTTTCGTAACAGAATGAGATGCAGCAAGCACTAAAATTGAAGTAGAACGGCTTTCTATTTTATTATTAGATCGAGAAGAAATTTTTAGAAAGTCTCAAATATCAATTTCGTTTTCACGAAAGTAAATGAAGAGCAATTAATATTTCTGAATTCTTGTAAAAAATTATTCTAGTTTCGTCAAATATAGAATTTCAAGACACTTGTTACCCTCATTGCAATTTTTCTAAAAATTATTTCTATAACGAATAGAATTTCATTATAAAAATAATAATTGCAGTTTTATAATTTTTAATTTTCTAGAAAGAAGAGAAAATTGAATGCAATATTTAGTGAAATAAAATAAATATTTCTATTTTATAATATTTAATATTTTGATAATGTAGAATCCCCTTAGACATTTTGAAACGATTACATCTTTCAATCTCAAATTATTCTGAATTATATTATATAACTTACTACGAATAATAACTGTATTTTCAAAATGAATATTTTATAACTTAATCATCTTGTAAATGTTACTTTCGCATGATTCATAATTTCAGTTCTTACTAAAATACATTACAAACGTCCTATTCATAAACTGATCACATAATACTGAAAAGACTTATTTAATAAAAAGATGTTTCATTAAAAAAACTTTCAAAGATACGCATTTACTATTAATCGTTTCTGCAAGATGAGAGATACTTTCTCCGGCGCTTGAGGATTTCTCGAGGAAAATAAAAAAGCTTCTTTCACTTCTTTTTCTGCGTGCCTTCTTCGTGTAAACCGCAAGGCGCATAAATATCGAGCTCAACCCTGTCAAACGTTCCTCGAATATAAATAAGAAACTTGCTAAGAACCTTATAACATCTTTTTGCTACCGTGTGTAACTTCACGTGAAATGAGATGTATCATTAAGCTAAGAAAATCTTTGGTTCATGACAAAAAGAACTGACTTCTCGTTTCGATGTTTTTGATCGTTTGTAGAAATTACGGAACGCGTACAGTCGATTTACCATTTGTGGTCACTGTTTTATTTACTTTAATATTGCTGTTAACGACTTTGGAATAATATTGGGGATATTTTAGTAAAAATTTTCAAGTTTTGGAATTCTCAAATTTTCAAATTTTTAAATTCTCAAATTTCAAATTCTGCAACTCTCAAAATCCCCAATTTTTTAATTTTCAAATATTCAAATTTCCAACTCTCCAAATTCCCATCTTTCCAAATTTCCAAATCTCCAAATTCCCAACTCTCTAAATTTCCATCTTTCCAAATTTCCAAATCTCCAAATTCCCAACTCTCCAAATTCCCATCTTTCCAAATTTCCAAATCTCCAAATTCCCAACTCTCGAAATTTCCAACTCTGCAAATTCCCACCTCTCCAAATTCCTAACTCTCCAAATTCCTAACTCTCCAAATTCCCAACTCTCCAAATTTCCAACTCTGCAAATTCCCAACTCTCAAAATTTCCAACTCTCCAAATTCCCAACTCTCCAAATTCCCAAATCTCCAAATTCCCAACTCTCCAAATTCCCAAATTCCCATCTTTCCAAATTTCCAAATCTCCAAATTCCCAACTCTCGAAATTTCCAACTCTGCAAATTCCCACCTCTCCAAATTCCTAACTCTCCAAATTCCTAACTCTCCAAATTCCCAACTCTCCAAATTTCCAACTCTGCAAATTCCCAACTCTCCAAATTTCCAACTCTCCAAATTCCCAAATCTCCAAATTCCCAACTCCCCAAATTCCCAACTCTCCAAATTCCCAAATTCCCAACTCTCCAAAGTCCCAACTCTTCAAATTTCCAAATCTCCAAATCTCCAAAAACCCACTTACACTTATCTTTTATTTTCCTTTCTTTTAACCACAAATTTTATTACCACTCATTTAATTTCTAATTAAATTCGCAATCCATCTTCATTCTTAATGGATGCCTAGCAATTAACGACGTTCCTTTTATCGAACCCAGAGCACGAATCGGAGTTTCATTCCATCAACGAGCTAAAAGACCAGAAAAACTTTAATGCTCTTTCTTCACGATATCATAAAGTTCAAATTCAGGCGGATTAATAAAAAGTTTCACTATGGTGCACGCACCAGGTTGAAATCAATGCTGGCATAGTTATTTCCGCTTGTCCGCTCATTAAGTTCACAAGATCTCGTTAGGAATGGGGCCTTAACGCGCAGATTCTCGTTCGAGAAATAAAATCCCCGTTGCCATAAGATTAAATTCACAAGGAATTATATGTTATTAGCAACAATCATCGGAATTCATGATGGTACACCGTGGTTCAACTCGAACATTTGAGAAATGTATTCAGTCCAAGTGCTGATCGAAGTAACATTCTACGGTCTAACCGCGATAATTATCGCGAAATCATTTATCTATCATTTGATAAAAAAACTTTCTAATTCTACGGTGGATGTTACATGTACCGATGAAAAGCGTTACATTGAAACGATTGTTCGATTTTCCCATGCGTATCGAATGTATTCCGAATGCAACAAACGAATGTTACGAGCGTGCATTAAATATCCCCTTGATGAGATTGATAAATTAATTAAGAACAAAACATGGCCGAATTTATAATTCTATCACTGATAATTCAGAGAAAGATGTGTTCGATAGGTAAGAGAGATATCATTTGCCAAATGAATGCACTTTAATTAAACTTGAGATTAATAAGAATCAAACGTATACAGATTTTCATGTTTCAGATAAAATCGTTTGCTAAAGAGTTGAATATGAAAATTTGATGTTGTAAATAAAAATCGTATTATTCTAAAGCGTGTGCGTTTGTTAACGGGACATAATGTTAATTATGGTAATTTATGTAGAAAAGATATTTATGATGCGAACAGAACACTGGAGTTTATTATAGCCGGTGAATTAATTACATATTATTTTATGCAATTGCAATATACATTGTGAATATGTTTGTGCATATTATTCTTACAAATATACATATTCAAATGATGCATAAGTGTATAAGGATATGTGAACATATGAATATACATATTGATACAAATTTACATATGTGCAATATATGCATATATTCTTGCTGATTTATATAGTTAATGATGCATATGTACATTTTCATACTTATGTACATTCACACACATGTAGCACATGTACATACTTATATACATTTACATACATGTAGCACGTGTACATACATATGTGTATTTACACATGTACTCATATCATGTGTGATCATCTAAATTAATATATGTCAATATACATATGTCATATCTACTTATATGTTCATATGTGTTTATACATTTATGTGCATGTATATATATAATACATATGAACCATATGAACCATGTATAGTACCCATCTATATTTATGTATAATCTTGTACATAAATATGTGCATTTATGTATGTAGAACAATACTGCACAAGTTAACTAAAACATAATACCGAAGCAGCGAAAGAGAAAAATTTCTACTAAAAAAAACAAACAACTTTCACGCGAAAGTTTTTGATATCTGCAACAGCTGAGGAAATGGAGAGAATCTGAAGGAGAGATGGTGGTCTAAATCGTGTAAACAAATGTCCGAATAAATGTCAGAACGAAAGAAAAAGGAAAAACGGATGAAACGAGGAATGCGTGGTAAGGCGGTCGTGCAAGTCCATTGAGATACCGAGTCAGGTTCCTCGGAGTTCGATTCGCTCTCGAAAGCCGGTCACGTAGCAGTGCATTCTCCTCTTTTGTTCCGGCAACTTTTCTCGTACACATCAGCTCTTTTCTCTCACGATCTTATCCAACGTTGACCCAACCCTCTCCTTTCCCCTGGCAACCTTTCTCGTAACCCTTTTCGTCGACCTATGCCGCACGTGCCGCACCTGAACTGCCTCCAGGCACATCTTACGTAATACGATGCCTTGCGTAATGCCGTCATTACACTTTTATAGTAATTCGCTGTATTTTTCTGACGTACGCTTACTTGAAATTACGCTCTATGACATAAGTCACATCGCGTTGTTCTTTACCTGTAATTCTGCAATGAAACAATTCAAGATGGTATTTTGCTGTTGCGCACGCTTCCCTTATTAGCGTAATCAGACAGAAATGGTTAACTTCCTTAAGTTATATATTTGTATGTTGGCTATTTTCAAGATTTAACATGACTATTATGTTCTGTGATATCTTTTCGAAAATTTTGGGGATATTCATTATGAAAATGTTATAATTCTCCCGTGTTTCTGAATTTATACATTCACAGGATTTCTAGATACGTGGATCTAGATCCTTAGATTCTTGGGTCCTTGGATTTTTAAATTAAGGATAGACCTTCAGATTTCGAGTATATTACTATAGGTCCCTATCTCTAGGGATATTTGTACCTTCAAATTCCTATATACCAGATCTCTGGATTCCCAAATCTTTGTCAGGTTCCTACATTCCCAAATCCCTATATTTTCAGATCTCAGGATTTTCAGGTATCTACATTTCCAAATCTCTATATACCCATATTTCTATCTCCCCATATCCCTACATATCCAGATTTCTTGATTCCTAGATCCCTACATCGTCAGTATTCCTATGTGCCCATATGCCAGTCACCAGATCCCTATACCCCACATCCTCATATTCCCAAATCCCTGTACCCCCTATCCTTACATTCCCAAATCTCTACACCCCACATTCTCGTACTCTCACATCTCTACATCCCCAAATCCACATATGTCCCCTGTACTCCTCATCCCCAGATCACAAGATTCCCCTATTTCTATATGTTCCGACCACTTCCGTATCTCTACACCTCAGATTCCTAGATCCCCACATTCCAAGATCTCTGCATTTACAATTTAATCGAATGAAAGATCTGAACTACAGATTGCAATGTAATTGAATTACTTTGAAACTCTAATTCTGTTGCACCTACGTAGAATTAATTCGATTAAACTTGCATAGACCTAATTCAGTTGAACTTGCATAGAACGCAGTTTTACATGTATAGAATTGTATACAACTCTAATTTTGTTAGTTATATACTTAACGCTGCAATATACTGACTGCTAATTGTCAGATAATTTAGTCATCGACGCCTACAAATTACCTCAACCTGACTAAAGCGTTAAAGTAAAAAAACCGAATGCACACCCAAGGGAATTAGAACGTTCTGCGCTCAACGGCGGGATAATTAAGATACAATTAATTAGTAGAATCCCCGTAATTAGCTGTGAAACAGTGTATTCATTCGCAGCTAGCAAGCACGAGTCACGTGCCTAGTTTCCATTGCAGTCGAATCCAATTCGCTCTCTCCATTTCCATTTTATGTGCATATTTACAGTCTGTTTACCGCTCTTCTTTCTCGCAGCGTGTATCCAGAACACCAGCCGATCGTTCGCACGGTAAACGATGGTTATTGGATGTCGTATTTCAGCAAAACATACAGCCAGTGCTGCATTAACTAACAAGCAAAACACGAGCTTACGATATCGTGATAAGCTTAAGACGATATCATGAGAAAGTTATGATGGAGATAAAGATACGATAACGGTATCAGGATGAAGAAGAAAACAGAACTTTTCATCTCAACTTTTTTTTAATTCAAAAGCTGCAAATTGTGCATTCGCAGAAATGTTCAGTGCGGACTGTTTGTTAAATGACTTACTGTATTATATTCATTATTAAACGAGAGTTATGAATATCAGAATTATGAGGGTGAGAATCAGACATACGAATGCATTGCACTTATCTTAAATGCTCAACACAATCAGAGCTGAACATGTTTTATTATTCCCAAAACAAGTTATAACATTCTGTGAAATCTGCATAGGACAACCTACACAATTTTATGTACATTATGTTTTAATAATTTTCATCAAAATATTTGTGTGACAACAAATAACATCTAGGTACAATATTTTATGATCTCCAAATTATTTAAAATTCATTAAGGGAAGAATATAATTTTTTAACTTCTACATCAACAGTCACTGCTGAAAATGGACAGAATATAATTCCGTTGTATCTCCATTAATAAATATTAAACAATTTGAAGATCGTAAAAGAATGTACCAAAACATTATTTGTCATCAAGCAAAATTTTTAATAAAAATGATTAAAGACTGAAGAAAGAATGTATTGTCGGTGACATGGCGCCTGTTAAGTGAAAGGGTTCGTGAAGGTGTTAATCCGTCACTGTACAAAACGCAGCTTCCTCGAACCCGAACCGATTTCACGGCGAGAGCTGTGAGTCAGTCGCTGGTCCGAGTACAAGGTCGTAAGTCTTCGCGGATTTTTTCAACGATATCCCGTTATTTTTGCTACCACGGCGACAAGGTGTCTGGAGAACGAAGTTGCGAGGTCAATCGGGGAAAGTCACAGCTGCAAGCCGGTCGGAGATCCCAGAAAAATCCGCCAAGCTTTGCGAGCACCGCTGACCTACATGTGGAGGCCCGCTGATAACTTTCAAAGTGGTATTAGATGTAACCTGCCGGTTTGCCTCGAGAGTGAAGCGAGCATTCCATCTGGCCGCGATGGTGTCGGATTTTAGCGAGCTGCATCGTTGCATTCAAATTACGGTCGATATTATCGATGCGACTTTAGCTGCGGATTATTTCTGATGTTGATAACGTTGAAAGATGAGCTTGATTGTTGAAACATGGTCACCGGTGGTGTGGTCAGTGAAGTTCTGGATGCGGATGTGAGATGAGGAAATGGAGGAGTTGAAGAGTTCGAGAGTTTGTATAGTTGGATAGGGGATTTGGAATTCTGGAGATTTGGAGATTTGGGAATCGAATTTGGGGACTTTGGGTTTTGAGGATGTGAGGATTTGAGGATGTGGGGATTTGAGGATGTGGGGACTTATGGATGTGGGGATTTGAGGATGTGGGGTCTCATGGATGTGGGGATTCGAGGATGTGGGGATTTGAGGATGTGGGGATTCGAGGATGTGGGGATTCGAGGATGTGGGGATTCGAGGATGTGGGGATTCGAGGATGTGGGGATTCGAGGATGTGGGGATTTGAGGATGTGGGGACTTATGGATGTGGGGATTCGAGGATGTAGGGATTTGAGAATTTAGGAATTTGGGAATGTCAGAATTTGGGATATTGGGAATTTGGAAATTTGGGAAATTGGGAAATTGGGAATTTGGGAAATTGGGAAATTGGGAAATTGGGAATTTGGGAATTTGGGAATTTGGGAATTTGGGAATGTAAGGATTTATGATGATAATGATTTGGACATTTGAGGATTTGGGAACTTAAAAATTTGGGAATTAGGAAATTTGAAGATTTGAGAACTTCAAAATATGATGACTTGAAAATACGAAAATTTGGGCTACTCTAAATTTGAACATTTGTAAAGATCCATTGGTATTTTACAAAATTTGAGTCTTTACAACTGCTAGAACTTAAAAATTTAGAAATTTGAAAATATAAGTTGTGCTTGTAAAAATGTTGTATATAATCCTCTCATCTGATGTCGATCAAGAGATAATTGAAAGTAATAATAGGACACTATGAAAAGATCTCTGGATCTCCTTGAAGGCATAGAAAATGTCATTCAATCCACTTGTCGATTCGACTCTATCATGTTGCCTGCTGTAGTCAAATCTTTCTTATCCCTTGCGAGCAACGATTTTCTCATGTAATAATCAGTGCTATCACGTTTAAATCTCTGTATCCCTGAATCAACACTAGATCCCAAAACCACTAAATCCCTGGAACCCTAGATCTAAGGAGTCTTATGGACCTTAGATCTCTACATCATTGTATCTTCTACATTCGTAGATCCCTAAATGCTTAGCTGTTTAGGTCTTTAGACTCTTAAATCTCTAGAACCCTAGATTTATCTCTAGACTTATCTTCCTAAGATTGCTACATCTCTATATCTTTATCTGTCTTTACATCTGTATTTCTGCATGACCATTATACTTCTACAGCCCTAAATTCCCAGATCCCTAGAAATAATAAATTAGAACGTATCTATTAATTAATATCAAATGAACTACCCAAAGTCTTTAATCTATATTTACATTTGAAAGTAGAATGTTTCATCCAGACTCCCCGAGATAGCACATACCGTTGTTACAATTTACTGTCACCTGCCACGTCATACTTCGCATTTGTAAAGGTCATAGGTGTTAAATTTGCATAGATGAAATATTTTGACGTTTCTCCACTTCGCAAACATCCTGTAGTCTAATAATAACGCTAAAAGGGAACGACAATTAATCTTAACGCGAGTTTTAATCTCCGGCGCGGATCGACAAGTCGCGCGACCTTTTCGAAGATGTACACCCGAAGATGAAGCGTTCCCTACCTCTCGAGGAAGACCTTTTCTCGTTCACGTTTTCTCAGCTCTAACAAGCATCCATTTACAGAAATATTGCGTCAGCTGGCATTAAGACAGGCGTTAATGTCGTAACGACGTTACAGATAGAATTAGAATCCGTTCTATGGTAATACGAGCTGCTTTATGTCGACCGTGTTGCCGAAGGTATTTGCAAGCGTTAGAGGACAATAACTCGCGTTCTATACGGTACATCTGTTGCAATACAGGCTATCGAAAAGAAATGAAACACGATCGTTCTCGTGTACAGTCGCAACGAAGGATCGGTAGATGAGGACCTACACGTAATTTTGACAATTTTTACCTTTACAATTACATAACTTCTCCAAACTGATCTAACAAAATTATTTGCATTCCAAAATTTATAGGATCACATAGGATATCAAATTTATGGGTCAACAAATCTTTAGATTCCTATATTCCTAGATTTCAAAGTAATGTTCACAAATACCCATTTTTCCAAATTAGTGGACTCTCAAATAGCTGATGCCATTTTCCAAATTTCTAAATTCTTAGATCTCCAAATATTTAGATTCATTTCTAAGTTATGAAACTTCTAGGACTACATACTTCTAGACGACCAAATCCCTTCTCACGTCTGAACGTCCACAAATTCCTAAAGTTACAAATATCTATGTCTCCAAATTTCTAGATACACAAATTCCTAAATCTCCAGATCCCTAGACCACCGAATCATTAGATCCCCACATCCTTAGATGCCCAAGTTTCAACGTCCACAAATTTCTAAGCTTGCAAGAGTCTACATCATCAAATTTCTAGGTCCACAAATTTCTAGATCGTCAAATCTCTAATCTCCCAAATCTTCAAGTCCCTACGTTCACAAATACCTACACCCCCTCGTTCCAAATTGCTAAGTCCACCCTGTCCATCAAATCCCCAAGTCTATCAAATTTCCAAATCTCTAGATTATCATATCCTAGCATCTAGAACCCCAAATCCTTAAATCCTTCTTCCTAGACCAAATAGACCAAATACTAAAGCTATCCATAGATCCTCGAATTGTAAAGTCCCTAAATATCGAAGTCCCTAAACTTTCAATCCATCACTCCTCAAATCCCAAATATACAAATCAAGGTCCCAAAATTAATATATCAAATTTTCAAATCCACAACTTAAATCAATATGCGAGACCAGTTCCATTTGAATAGTGATATACTTCCCAGACCTGATCTGCTGTTGACTGTACATAGTATACACGTAATTATGTACCTGTTAAACACTTTGGCGCCTGCAGCGATTCGGGTGTCTCGATATTGTGGTCAATGCTGGTGAAATCGAACGCTTTAATTCGACGATACCGAGAACTGGTTCTTCTTATAGATTTGTATCTTTCGGCTGGCAAGTGGAAAGAGAATTGACGGTTAACACCTTGACTGCGATAAAACAAATAACCATTATTATTGCCTTCGTGTAAAAATGTTACTCTTTTTTCTTCGACACTGTGGTATAATTATCTTAACACCTCGATGGAAGTACGTGCAATGATTCTTATAATTTTAACTTTTCATTTTTTTTTTTTCATTTAACCTTCCGTATTGAGAACGCTTTTTGCTATTTGATTTATATAATTGCTTTACATAATTTATAGTAGTGCATTACACATAAATCACATAATATTCACACATAAATATACATAAATATGTATAACATATGCATGTTATGTTACATGTCATATGTTATGCAACACATTAATGTACTACTTGAAATACCGAAGGGAGAAATTATCAAATTTCGTTTTGATAAAAATAATAGTAAATGCAAATATTTAATTAGTTGCATAAAGTGAATTCGTAATACCGCCTGTCGTCATTAACGAAATTTGAAATGCGCAATTGAGCGTCCTCATTGTTACTTTCATTCCGTGAACGATTAATCTTCATTTCACGCTTTCAAGAAAATACCCTGATTCGTGAGCAGTGATTTATTGCAGACGGCGTAAGTATCACGAAGCTTATGGGTTTCCCCATAGAACTTCATTGCGGCAGATGGTCAACTATTGTAACATACGAACGGTTACCCTAATCCCAAAACCCAAATAGAAATTTCCTCTTTATTGAAATCTATTGTTCGTTCGTACAAAGCAAACAAAGGTATAGAACAGTTATATCGTGCCTATATTGTAAATGCATTGGGCCGTAATTAACGCAACCTACACGAGGATCCAACCTCGGTCACTTCCAATTAACCTTCGATTCCATAGAGTCTCATTTAATTAGTGTTTACTGACTGGAATTAACCGTAACGGTGACAGACAGATAATCGATCGTGTGGGATTCGAAGCCGTGGACGAGCTTCGAAAACTTATTGTACGAGCAGCTATTTGTATATATTACTATTTGATGGATGGTGAATTTTATTAACGAGGATCTAATAACTTGCGATCAATAAATCGACATAATGATTCATTAACAATTTTTTACGTACCATTAATAGTATCACAATTTTTTGATTGTACTGTAATGGCGCAAAATAGGTGAAAATATAAATAAAATTCTTTAGCTGTCCACATAAAATTAAATAACTTCTGTCCAGTTCAGAGTTATGTACTTTTGCATGCAAACACGAAAACAAGTATTCAAACAAATGTTCAATATAAAAATTATTTTTAAATAATTATTTCAAAACATTTATTTATTTCCATATCTCAGAACTGCACATAATAAATAGTTGTTAAATATTTGTTTGCTTGCGAATATAAGCAGATCTAACGACATCTAACTTGATTTAACCAAAAAATTGAGCAAGTTGAATATAATGAAATATTGGATATTTCAATTTTGTGTTCCTCTGTTTTTGAAGATCGTACTTGTCATTCACGTCAGAATTTAATTGAAAGCAATCAAACAAGAAAGAAAGTTACAGAAACAGTGCTGATTGTTGTCTCTTCGAATGCACGGTACCACGAAATTTCCTCTAACGAGATACTAATTAACATTCGCCGAAATTAAGTACGCGCAAGCGTGTTCGTACACCATAACGAGCCACGATAAGGAATACAATCGCAGCTGCAGAAAACCGTTTGTAGTTTCGAAGCTGACACGGCCGATAGCCAGTGTCACGCGAGTACCTACCGCGAAAGTAGCATCGTTACGAGAGTTATACTGATATCTCAGCAAAAAGTTTCTCGTTACTGCAGTGTAATATGGAACGACTAAAAATAGGGAATCGATGGTTAAGTAGACTTAACTGTTTGATAACTTTGAATATTACAATTTGTAACTACACTAATTGACGTATTTATAATTTGAGGATTCAGGAAATTTGGGTACTTGGAGATTTATGAAGTTTGAAATGTAGTTTAGGAATTTTTAGGACATTTGGGGATTTAAGACATTAGGGAAATTTAAAAATATGGTGTAGATCAAATCTTAATGTTTGAAATAGGTCCCTTAATATGCAACAATCGAATAATAAGATAAAGTGCTAGAAATCATATATGATTAAAACCACATATTATAATATTAAACCACATATGACTAAAACTACATATTATAATAGTAAATCACATTTGAGCAAAACTACGTATTATGCTATTAAATCACATGATGGAACTTAATATTATAATAATAAACTACATATGTTACATATTATAATTGTAAACCACATATGATAAAATCTGCACATTGTAATACTAAACCACGATCAAAACTACATATATTATACTAAACCACACGAGATTGAAAGTGCATATTATAATATTAAACCACATATGATTAAATCTACATATCATACTATCAAATCACACATGATTAAATCTACATATTATAATACTAAGGCACACACGATAAAAATGACATATTATACTATTAAATCACTTATGATCAGAACTACATATACTATTAAGGCTCATATGATCAAAACTACATATGATCAAATGTACATGTACTATTAAATCACATATGATCAACCCTACATATTAAATCAAATTTTATCAATATTACTATATCGATACAAGCAGTATTTTACCATAATTCTAGAATCTGAACGAGTTAATTTAAAAGCGATTCGGTATAAAATCAACATTTGTCCAGTCCGTAAAACGGCCTCAGCATTTCAACGACAAACCGCAAACGTAAGAGTAACTAACAGCGAATACGTGTTCTCCGTCGGTTTGCAGAAGCAACAGTTCGCAAGTTCGCTGAAAGTTCAGAACCACCGGACAAATTGCATTACGTAGCACTGATCGAGTTTCGTCGACCACCTCGAGAAGGTTTCACCGTGAAATTGGTCGTCACGGACCGTTCTCTGTTCGCTCTGGCGGAAGTCTTCTCAGTTGAGAGAAGATCTATCGATCCCATAGATCGTTGACGCGCCGTGAATCGCTCGTTCGATGAGTAAATTGGATTCACTTGGTTGATCATGGAGACAGGTTAGAGATAACGGCACACGGAGTTTCAATTTATTCGATTCCCATTGCCATTTGAATCCATCGATTCCCATCTGTAAATCGAACGTCTTCTCGATCATTCGGGCGAAAGAGGAGGAAATGTTAGATCATGAACTATCGTAATTCTCTTTTACGCTCATTGGGAATTAATCGCGTTTGCAACGTATCTGGAATTTATTTTATAGCTTCACATTCGATACGTGTTTCTTTTGGAGTAGAAAATAGTCATGTGGGTACCATGGGAACAAACATAAATGTTAGAGTACTTTTAGTAGTAAACCTATCAGTGTGCAATGTACATTTACTTCGAAATTATAGATAAAGTAGGAAAATTTATTTCTTTTATTATTGCAGTTAAAGTGGATCACGTTTCTTTATAATGTTAAGTGCACGTCCACCACCTTTGTTCATACGTTGACCATCAGTGTCGCATATTACACTCCCAATATTTAAACTATTTACATTTCCTTTAATTTGAAATTTATGAATTTGTTAAACAGTGGTTTTACAAACGTCAGTCTAGAATTTAATAAAATAAAAGTACGATTACTTCATTTTTCAATAAAAATTTCAATTTATTATTTCATATAATTGATTCTATCCCAAATATCTTTCTTCTAAGTAACTCAAATATATTTCTATCGAAGATTATATATTAAGAGGCGTATTATAATGTGGGGAACACGTGCTACAAGAATGTTGGAGGTCTTCGAACAAAGTATAACAAGGAAGCTGATCTAAATCTGTTGAAAGAATCAGTCACGCCCTATGTCATTGGCCTCCAGAACACGTTCACCCTTAAATTACTCCGCCTGCTGCTTCTGTTTACAAACGAGCCTCTATAAAATCTCTCAAACTTTTTTTCCTACACGAATCACGTAACAAAACTCTCTTCTTTCAAAGAATACTTTTCTCATTCGATATCGACGAAAGTCTCAAGAAAGAACAAAAATTTGTATTCGATTTTACGGTTCCCTTCATTGATAAATTACAAAATTTTTTGGTAATCATCTTCATAAAAATTTATCCTTGTTATATCTTGTTTTAATCATAAATGAATGTACATGTAGATATATCCATACTTTTTTTTTAGATTTTAACATCAGTCCACATACGTCCACAAGAAATAAGAACATAAAAAAATACTGTTTCTTCCAAGAAAAAAATTGGAATAACGTAACAAATCACAAATCACTCTACTAGAAAAAGAGCAAGAAGAAGAATATATGAAAATAAAAGAGAAATGTTATTGGTCATTAAGGGAGTTGAACTCCCACTACATTCATTCAGAAAACTACCACTCTACCACCTTAGCCATAACAATATCTTCCACTAATTTACTGTTTTCTGTAATCGAAGAATTAAATATTAAATATCTTCCGAAATAACGAGTATTACCAAAAGCGTCCAGACACGCGTTGTCTCAAGCTCCTCCTAGATTTATCAGAAACAGCTACATCAAAATCTGTGACCCAACGAAGACATCATACGTTTCCACGTATGAATAAGTCAGCATGCAAACATCTCGTCACAAAAAGCTCTGTTCTCGAGAGAATCCATCATCGTAACCCTCGAGGAGCCTCGACTCCTATCTGGGTGGTCAGATTCTGTCGAGCCGCGAGAAGAACGGTCGTTCTCGAAGGCCCGAGGAGCCGAGCGTAAAAACGCGGAGGACAAGGCGGCGAAAATGGCCCTAAAGGTAACGAAGTCCCCGACAACCACGGCGGAAGCGACGATTTTAAGTGCGGCCCGAAAGACATATTTCTGGACGGGTTCTATATTTGGCCTGCGGTGGTCCACACCTATGCGCAGGAGAGGCGCTGAACGATTTACGCGTCTGGAACTCCCAGCATTCCGCTGCGACTTTCTTTGTGTCCGCGACCCGTGAATTCCCGATAGACGCGGACGCCACGCGCCGTCCTGGAATCCTGTTTATGTCGCGCATCGAAACACCGCGATCGGCGTTTGATCTTGCGACGCCACCGACCGTGAATTTATGCCCGCCATTTAAATTTCCCGCGCGATTGGATCACTCGCGATTCAACGCGTCTCGCGGGACTTTAAACTACGCCGGAAAACCGAATTCGAGTGCTCCAAACAATCGGCGATCTTCAAATTTTGTGATTTTTAAATTCTAAATTAAATTTGTTTCTGACATTGTTAACCCTTTGACATACAATATCGTGTCACTCGTGACGCATATTACACTTCGGATACAGTAAATCAAAATTATGTTCACAACACGATTGAGTTTGGTTAATATCGATTATAATTTGCGTGATCAAGCTAAACCTAAATTCAAGATATACCTGACACTTCAATTTTCCTTACTTGTCTTTATAGATTTGAAATTTTGCAGCATATTGAATTTTCATGTTATCAAGTATCTAACTCCCTAAATTTTCCCATTCTCATATTTGATAACAAGTGAAAATTAAATATTTTAATATTTAGTACTCTGTGTTGGAAGCTCAAATTTAGTTCGCACGAAACGCAGAGGACGAACGTAACGAATCAATTGTAGCCAATTTGGTATTTCTCTGGAGAGGATTGTGGCTAATGAGGTGGAAGCTGTTACGTCTGTTAGGTGCTGTTTTGCGGAGATTCAGTAAGAAAATTTGTTCGGTGGTGAAGGTAGAATCAAAGGGAATTAGAGATTTATACGATCAAGGGGGTGACAAACCCTTAAATTCATAAGTTCTCAAATTCCCAAATTAAGTTCCAAGTTTGCAATTTCTCACACAGTCAAATCCAAAGCTTCTGAGATTCCAGATACCAAAGTTCCTATACACCTAAATTTTCAAAGTTCCGAGCCACCCATACTGAAAAATCCAAGTTCCCTAATGTCCACCCTATCGAAACCCCTATATTTAAACATTACAAAGCATGAAATCCCTTTAAACCCCCAATAAGCAAAATTACCTCCAATATTACACACTTTGTGCCATATCGCAGCCTATCAGCTCTTTATGCATCACTTGATCACTGACACTTGATCCATCACGGACAGAAATGGAAAATAATCGATAATAGCTTATACTTGATCATCGATATCATTCAGTAGTCACATGGTAATGAAAAGGAGCGATCCGCTTTTAACGAAAACCCATATCCTCTTTCAGAGTGAAATGTATCCAAGAACTGAAACTGATCGCGGTTATAATTCACGCGAACGTCACGCGTGATTTTTTCTCCCCCCTTCTACGCATTCTGCATAGTTCGCGTTCGTACGTAGGCCACCGCTCGGATTGATTCTTCTTCTTGTTCCTCGATTTGCTCGCGTTTCCAGCGAAAGCCGAGTTATGTGGCCGTTGGCCAGATTCTCGTGTGCCGGTGCTCGCGAGACGTTATAAATGCGGTATTCGTTTACCGTCTCCGTTCTCATCACCTAATAGTAATAAGCTCGCGTGCATCATAAGCACCGACTTCGTATCTCGTTCATCGTACGCGTCGAATCGCTCGTTAACGTTCACTGTTCAACGAAATCGAAGCGCAAAACGCCAACCTTCTGAACGCCGCTAATTAATTGCCAGTCTGCAGCCTCGTTACAGATTGCTTTGATAATTAACACGACATATTTAACCTCGGGTCAGGTACCGGATTGTCGGTAAAGTCCTAAGGCAGTTTTCTTTTTATCGAAGCTGAATTCGTGCGGATAAAAGTCTTCCGTATGCGCCATTCTGTTCACTGACCTTTTATTATGTGGGTCGGTACTTGATCAACCTCGGACGCAATGCACGTATAATTTTACTCAGACTGGTACATTTAATGTAAAGTTTTGATAAACGCTCTTGAGCTTATTTAGGTACCACGTGGGGATTGTTGATAGGGGTAGTTCAAGTGGTTTTGGTAATTAGAAGGAAAACTGGGTTTGGGAGCTCTTAAACGTTGGTTTCAAAATTTCTGGTTTGGAAGTTTGATAATTAAGAAGTTGAGAAATTTAACGATTGAAGAATTCAGAAATTTAGAGTTTAGCAATTTAGTATAACCTCTATAATCAGTATAACCTGTATATCCTATACAATCTACAATACATAATCTGATCTATATAACCTATGTAATTTTCATAATCTGTATGACCTATATAATCTATATGACCTATATAATTAATACGAGGTACACCTTTTCACCTAATATTCACTATGCAAAGCCAAACGTACGAGACTATCACAGAATCGCGATAGAGAACGCAGGACAACCGGCGGGAAAATCAATCGTTTACCATCTGATTTAATTGGTCGTTCGTTATCGAGGTCGATGGTTCATTACGAAGGTAATTAAGCGATACTGGGCGGTGGCTGAACCCCTCGAGAATTCGACTTCACCTATGAACGATTAATCTTGGCTACTAGTCTTCTGCTTCCTTTTGCCGGACGTTCAACCGATGTTACGCTAGCTTTGATTAAACGCGAATTAATCGTTTCTGGATGAAACCCGGAGATACTCTATTTATACTAGCTATTTCAGCGTCCAATAGAGAAGATAATTTTCTGGTACGCGGATAAATATGGACGAGAAGATTGTTTAGAAATATTCCGGAAGATGAAAACGTATTGGTAATAAATATCGTACGCATCGATGACGAAAGGTTATTTTATTCTTCTTTATGCATTTCAGAACGGATTTAGCAGACCCCATTTAGCCCAACTCAGTTATGCGACACACCCAACTTTTTCTAAATAAGAACTCTGCCACGTTCCTCGCAAATGTGCTTGCATGTCTGTTGTTCTGAAGCCAATAAACATCAAGCTTTGATTTATTATATGGGTGAACATTTCTTATTGGAGTAATTAGTAACTTTCCCTTCAGTATTCTACACCCTAAAAGTCTATAACGTTGGACGCGACGAAAATATTTGTCATTATATGTCAATTATTTGGTGAATTTTATTTTCATAATTCAATGTACTATTCTTGGTTTATGATAGATGATAATTAAAGGGAATATGAATATCGTGATATTGGAAAAACGATTTGTCTATAAATTAGCATAATTGAGATTGGAATCTAAAATTTTGTAAGTTGAGGAATTGAATAACTGAAAAATTGAAGAATTGAAGAATTGAAAAATTGAAAAATTAAAGAATTGAAAAATTGAAAAATTGAAAAATTGAAAAATTGAAGAATTGAAAAATTGAAAAACTGATTAAAGATTAAACATAATGAAATTTGATATATTGATACCCCTTTGACCCACTGCATATCGAGACACTTCGTTGAAACGTTCCATTATATCATAAAATTATGACATACTCAGAATTTACAAAGTTATTTCAAATACGCAACAGCACATGGTGTCTATAATTCTCGAGAAGTCGCAAAAAGTGCTCCATTCCTCTGAATACAATGTTCAGCCATATTATTAATAGGCGAAGCATTTCCGTAATTAATTTTCTAACATAATCTCGCCGAGTTATAGTTTCGTAAGTAGCATTCCTACGAATCGCTTGTTATGTGCACTCGCGGACCTTGGAATTATCTGTAAGTTTATTGTGCAGATAACATGGCCGGCTGCCAGCTCGCGAATATTTTGCAAGCTTGCTAATTGCTACCATAACGATCGCGCAGACGCACTCTGCATAGTTTCCGTCCTGCAAGTTTTACTTCGTTAAAAAATCAAATGAAAATTGATATCGCGGACTAATCACGTCGCATCTTCGAACATCCTCTTCGCTTCGAACACTTTCTCCCCGTGCGATTTCGAATGAAATCATTAATTTACTTGACGTTTTAAAGTCATGTTATTAATTCAAAGATGCCACGTGGTATTATATCATATAACGTTTAGCAATTATAAATACATGTATAGGTTGAGTCACTTAAGAATTTAAATTAAGGTACAGTGGATTTTCGATATATTGCCACCGCATCGACTTTCATACGCATTAGGATTTCTTTATTTCATGGTGAATTTAGGATTGAAATGAATACGAGGATTGTTATTCAATTCAATATATTGTTAAGCTCAAGAATATTCTTACGGTCTCGTCGATGACAATTCAAACATAACCTATATATTCGAAGTTATTGATTATACCGAACATTTCAGATTAAAGTTAAATGGTGTCAAGCGGAGCATAATTTAATGTATTGATCGTTGGATAGACAAATGGGTGATATATGTATAAAAGTTAAATTTGTATTTCACATAGAATTATTATATTTTTATGTATTAATCAATCTAGCTTATCAATCAATATTTATTTTCCCATAGCGAATAAGTTACATTGATTAATCTCTAAAAAATTATACTACAAAATTTAATATAGAAAAGCTGACCTTCATATTCCACAGGTTAATAAATATATGAAAAGTAGTAATATTCAATTTTGTGTATCTTAAAATCATTAACTATTGCCTATAATCTATCGATATAATCGAAAGTTTCACACAAGCCATATATTACAGGTTAAATACTTCGATGATTCACGAGATATAAAAATACTTTTCTCACTTGTAAAAACAAATTAGGGGCAGAAAAGGTTAAACGCCCTTAAACCTTGATTAAACTCTGTGTACAATGCTTGCCGGGGATATTAATTATGGGTTCATTAATCACGAACGGAAGCGGGCAAATAACGATTACGAAGAATAATGAGATGTAGGTCTCTACCGAGAGAATATAAATTAAGCACGCAAACATTGAGGCAATAAATTGTTCGATAATCAAAGAAAATAGTTTTAAACCTAAAAATTGTTGAGATTATTGATGCACCAAATGAGATATCACTATGTATGTATAGCATGGAAGCCACGTTTTCACCCTAGTTCTGTTTTCCCACGTTTTACACTTCGAACGTGACGAATTTTTTAAAGTGGTTGTAGAGAAGGTCTTGTTATACTGCACTTGAAAAATTGCGAATTTAAAAATTTACACGATTCTAAATTTGTACATTGCTAAATTATTATTTTCCGAAATTCTAAATTTATTTTTAAACTCCTATATTTTTACGTTTTTACGTTTCAGTGTTATTATATTTTGAAATTTTTATATTTTCGAATTTCTGTATTTAGGAATTTCAATGTTTGTGAGATTTTATATTTTTTAATTTCTATGTTCTCGAATTCCTACATTCTTAACTTTCTACATTTCTAACTTTCTACATTCGTAACTTCCTACATTCCCAAATTGCTACATTTGTACGGTCTGTCATGTCTAAGCTCCTACATTTCTAAATTCCTACGTTCCCAAGTTCCTACATTTGCAAATTGCTCTACTTCTAGATTCCTACATTCCTACATTCTTACACTCCCAAATTTTTGAATCGCTTAAGTCTCGAATTCCTACATTCCCAGATTCCTAAGTTTCTAAATCAGAAAATTAATAATTTCCTCAATTTTCTTATATGAAAATTCTTAAATTTGAATATGTATTTGGCATCAATCTCTCTCTCCTTGTCGCACACCTCATTATTATTTCCACCGTGTCCAGTTCTCAAAATCCTGGTCACAATCCACTGCTATTCAGAAAAATATTCCCAAACACTGGTCCCGCCCTTAAATTCTAAATTACACATTCACATTCCATCAGCAATTCCATTACCATCGCCCTGTGTACCGAGCATCATATTACAGCTATTACGTAAACAGTAACAGCACCTCACTCACCCCTACCACTCCAAACATATCCATCCCAAACAAGAACCCAAAAATTTCACTAAAAAACTAAAGAACCAAACGTCGAAGAATTCCATAATTTGCATTTCTGTCGCATCAGAGCACATTCAGTTTCGCATCCGCCACCTGTGTGTACTCTCGTACACAAAGGGTGCGCTCTTGCCCGCGCGCGCGCCCGTATGAAACCTGCGCGCCACGAGGTAAAGCCGCCAGTGCTATTCGTCGCCGCAGTGCGATACGGTCGATAGAAGAAAACGTGGCTGACAGTCTCCGGTGGTTGCAGCTGCCACACACACCGTCGCGACGCTCGTTCCCTTCGCGACGTCATCAATTTCCCGGAATCACCGGATCGACGCCGTCAACTTTTCCACCCTTCGGGAACGGACAAAAGGGTGGCCAGTCGTGCACGACTCACTTCGCTCCGGGATGTCTCGCGAGCGGCATCGGGCCGCGGAAGGTCACGCAAATTCGTGCTCCAAAGGGTTAATTTGTGGGAACGTTTAAGGGGTTGTTATCGCCCAACGATCTCGTGTTTTGGTTCCTAGTGATTCCCGACCTCGGGATTGCGTAACATTCCATCTGTTTCATGTATTCATAAATATGTATCTACCGTATGATTTATTTATCGCATCGATCTTGAAAGTGGATTTTGTACATGTACAAAATAATTTCCGTACATTAATCTTGTAAAGTTTTATGGAGATCTTTATCTGTGAATGGATATTGAATAGATTTGTGAGAAGAGGGTTAAACGCCCTCGCTTGAGGGCAACTGGAAGGATACGATGGTCAAGATTTAAAAATCGGAGGATGGTCGATCGTTCCAGAAGCGGCTACGTCGCAATCACGAGGGAACCGGAAGGAGAGGGAAGTGAGAAATACCGGCGATTATAGTCGAAAGCGTGTTGCCGGTGGCACGGCCGAACTATAACTGATCGTGCAAACAGAGACGATCGAGGGCCGCGTGGCGAGCCGTGACATTGGACTACGTGAATCTGTTTGCGCGCGATTCGTGCCACGAGGGATCCCCGTCCTTGACGTAACTTGTCGACCCATCGATCACCATCGACATTCGGATCGGCTAGTTGCGACTAATCGCTGATCTACGTCGTTCGATTATCGCACGAACTTCAAAACCCGACCTTGATAAGTAAATAAAACGAACTTCGGCTGCGTCATACGAAATAAAAGGACGACGGGCGATATATCTCGTCGCGGTTATGGAATAATCCTGGCGGCGATTCTGGAAGGATCGACGAGGAGGTGGGTGGTCTGGCGCCAGAGCAGGGTTGCCCGATCGATTTTACCGTTGAAGAGGATGCTCCGTTTCGCGACGTAGCAAATACGAGTTTTTACGTCGCAGTCACGTGCCAAGAAGCGTAGTTGTGCGGCGGTGGGAGACCTGTGGGATTCCGCAGATCGAACGCAGGGTGGGGACGTCAGAAAGCGACGAGGGGATTTTTCCCGGCGCCTCAACGTCGTTGTGGAAAATCGATCCACCGTGTTGGCCACCCCGTTGCAACCACCCGGCTCCGAAGAGTGCAATGACCTCCAAACCGGGAAGGTCCTACAGCGTGAGGTAAGAGGAAAAATAAAGAAAAAAAAAATATTAGGCGGGGGAGACAGACGGAGAAAATAACCGTCTCCCTTTCGCCATACGTTCCGGCGTCTACGGCTTTCGCTTCGACGTTTTTCTCTATTTCACTTCCGGCCCCGTCTTTCCGCGGCTGCATTTTAAACCGGCCCGTCTAAAGTTGAACGCCGATGCGAGCCGACTTAAGGTTCCATGGAGCTTCGGTGCCCGCACGGAATTTACGATGCTGTTTATGGGGAAACGATCGTTTCGAACCCCTTGGCTTTCCGGTCGGAGCGTCGGGAACATCTTTGCCCGTTGGAACCGAAGGGCGAGATGTAGATGAAACGACGATGATACGCGGTGTTACCCTTCAAATCGCGTGTTTTGCTTTCCTGTAGCACTGGATTTTGTGAATGATGTTATGGGATTTTGTGGGATATTTGTCGAAGTGCTGAGAAGAATTTTTGTTGAATTTGAGGTTCGAGACGAGATTATTGATTATCGATATCCTAGCTGTCCTTTAATAAATGTCCTATATTATTTATTGATATTTGGTGAGATGTGTTGATGACAGTAGGATATTGATCATGCGAATAAAGTATGCGAATATGATATAAGGTGAGTGAAGGGCGTATTAAATTTGTTGTTATGTATTCTCGAAATATTTGAGAATTTGGGAAATTTGAAAAATTGAGAACCTAGAAATTGTGGAACTTAAAAATAATCGAATTGAATAAATCTCCATATTTTACTAACAACAACTCACTACAGAAATTAAGCATATCCAAGCTATTGCATTAAAAATATAGTACTAATCTTTGTGGTAATTATAATTTTATGGCGGTGCTTTTCTTCAAGAAGAAACTTCTGATATTAATGTCTAAGCTGATGGTCTAACATTAAATCTTCAATTCCCGTAATTGCCAGCAGATAATTATAAAATCGATTCGTTCTCATTAATTATGTTTTATGAAGGAATATCTTGATTTCAAACCAGGAAATATTAACTTACTGTATTAGAATTAATTCATTTCCGTTCTTGGTACAACTGAAGAAAATTAATTGTGAAAATGAAATGATTTTCACTGCTTATAGATACTACAAATTGTTTATTTTAAATAACATAGAACTTTAATGAAAACCGTTTTATGCATCTTTTCATGTATCTCTTAAAAAAATTTTAAATTAGCCTAAATACAGATTATTATCGAAACACAATTAATTCACCAAATAGATATAAAGTAACCTAAAAATTAAACAAGTGATTTTCAAAATTTTGTAAAAATAATATCTTCTGTTCTCGTATTCGAACCTTCTCAACTTTACGGACCGAAGTTATTCTATCGTCGTATACCATGGAGTCAGTTATTTCACAATTTCTGCTCCTTTTTCCCAACGTATCCGGTACTTTCACCAGCCACCATTGACGAATAGTCGCAGCTACACCCGACAAGTCTCCGTTCCCTTCTTTTTTCCTCAGATTCCCACTTAATTCCTCGGAATACGTATTTCCGGAATTCAATGACTCGGTAAAACGTCCGGCACAAAAACAAAAATCGTCAGAGCGTTACTGTCTAAATGAAAAGATTCAGAAGATCGAATAGGAACCGAGAACTTCGTTACAAGCCACTATCTTCTCGTCTCACTGATCGCATGGTCGTTTTTTTTTTCTATCGAGTTCTTACGTCGAATCACCTACTTTTCGAGACCTTCACCGCGAGTCTTACATCGACCACGTTCTGACCGTAAACAACTCGTTTCCGTTCCCTATTTCACCCTCGTTCACGCGATACATCGAATCACAGAACGTGACTCGTAAACCTTCCATCCTAGCGTTATTCCTATTTTTGATCAGTTTTAAGAAGCTTCAAACATATTGATATTTTTGTTTGGTAACTTGATCGCTGCTAGTGAAAAATGAAACTGTTGACACTCTGGAGTGTCAGTTGTTAGAGACATGGATATTTTATATTTTATATTACATGGATATATTTAAAATCTTTTTATTTGGAATTTTAAGTTCTTGTAATTAAATTTTAAGTTCTTGTGATTAAATTCTAAATGTACATACAGAGATCTAAACACATAGGAATGTAAACATATAGGGATCTAAATACATATGTATGTAGGTGTACAATAGGAAATAGATACATATAAGGACAGGGATATGAACACATAGAAATCTGGGTACACATAAACATATGTATACATATATTTTACTTGTAAGTTTTTAATGGTCAAAATGTGTGAAATGAACTAAATTCAAATGAATGATATGTGAATGTAATTTTCCAGTGAAATGACTGCTCTAAAATAACATGTCTAACGAACATATAAATTTAATAAAATGGCGACTAAGATCAGATTCTGTATGAATAATTGCTTGACATAATACGAGTATACTGTGAATATACAATAGTATTGATTTAATGGTAAAAGTGAAACCGGTAACTGTTCTACAGCTTATAAATGAGAGTGCATACGCGGCGCTGTTGGGAAAAAGGTTAATTAAAATGACGGATTTGAGCGGATCAATACAGCAACTTATGAATAAGTAAATAGAGAGGGAATTGCGAGCGAATGATGCGCGAGTTACCATTCCCATGCCGTGCCTTTCTCTGAATACGAGATTGCAATAAAAGCAATTGCAGTAAAAGCAAGAACGCCCATCAATAAGCTTATTGTTCGCGCGTCAAGAGCGATGGAACGTTTTCTTAGAGTACACCGTGGAACGTTTCGAAAATACCGTTTCTATGTACACGTAACAGCTTGCCACGTGAGAAAATAATATTTCTTATGAATGAAAAATCCGTATCGTGATTGTTCATCGTTCCAACTTGAATTTCACCAGAAGTAACAAAGCATTACGCTCGGTTTTATACATTGTTGGCTGTTTCTGATTTTCGGAGATCATACATGCGAATTGGGAATAAAATCATGAATGATTCACAAATGAATAATTTAATAAAATGAGGAGAGTGACAATATGAATATTATTGATAAGTTATGAAAGATGAACATGTGGATGTTAAGACAAGATACTTAGATTTTTATTATACTCAGTACTCGGATCTACAAATTTGTATATTTATAGATTATCTTGTGTAGCATATACAGCATGCTTTATAGTATAATGTACAGTTGTTAGAAGATACAATTCTGCACAAGAGAAGTTGTGGAAAAGATAGTATTTTCCAATATACTAATTTCAGTACAAAATTTTAACTTTGAGTCTTCAATATAAGTACTTGATTTTTTTAAATAATATTATACAGATATACGAAAATACATAAAGGCGGATACCTTGACAAGAATTCATTATAAGCCGAAATTTTTCTGCAAGAACATTCTACAACTGCAACCACGTTATAAATTTAGCATACATTTTTCTCGTTATTAAATTCTTCAATTAATTCTACTTATAATTGGCAGACCATATACAAGCAGTAATTACATACCGCTTAAATTATAGATTATATATAAGTAAGCAATTAATATGCAAATGGCGCTTATCTCATGAAGCTTAAAGGCATCGATCACTTCTCAAAGATTTGACAGAATTTTAATCGCTTCGTTATCTACGTATCTATAATTATCTTCAAATACTCTTGTAAAAAATTTAGTTAGATAATGGGTTGGTCTATCAGATCTTGTTTTATTGCCCCAATTCAGCTCAATTATTTTTCCATGTTCGTTTATGGTCAGATAAAGATGAAAGTCGTTGGGGAGATACCAGCTAAGCGATTACATTCAAGAACAAACCACACCCTTCGTGATTAACTATTATCGAACCTTCGATATATCGAACCTTCCTTCAGATGCAAGGATGCGGTCGTAGATATCGTTATCTATGTACTTAAACCGCTCTACTAGAGATAGGGGAAAATGTCTATAAATAGAGATATATAGCAGTTGGTCATTTGATCGACCAAGCCTATTTTCGTGGAGGGTGTGTAGCCCCGTTTAAACGGAAAAAAATATCCGGGTCAACAGCATGTCGAAGACCTGTGCTCCATTTATACCTACAGGGATTCTGGTAATTTTGGGAAGAGAGTTTATCGATCGATTATAGGGTACACGTGCCAAATGTGGAGACAGCCAAATGGTCTGTTTGGGAATCAGAGCAGAGGCAATCAAGTTTTTCGTTACGTTTTTTTACGACGTTGTATAATGTTGAAACAGCTACAATAAAAACTACCGTGGTAAGTGATCAAATTTGTACGATCGAAACGGACAAATTGTTTATTTTTTGCTTCTGGCAGGAACGTGGATTGACGTGAAGGCCGTCATTTTGGTGAAGTTCGACAATTTGACATTTTTGTATTTTGGAAATGTTCAGTTTTTGAATCTCTGAATTTAAGAATTTCTAAATTTTTAGGTTGTTAAATCTGCAAATTTCCACGATTACAAATCTCTACATTCTTGAATTCCTAAATCACCGAATTCTTGAATTCCCGAATTTCTAAATTATCGAATTCTTGCATACTCGAATTCCTAAATCACAGAATTCCTAAATTTCGAAATTCCTAAATTCCCCAATTCCTACATTCCCCAATTCCTACATTCCCCAATTCCTACATTCCCCAATTCCTGCATTTCCCAATTCCTAAATTCCCCAATTCCTCAATCCCCAATTCCTAAATTTCCCAATTCCTACATTCCCCAATTCCTAAATTCCCCAATTCCTAAATTCCCCAATTCCTACATTCCCCAATTCCTACATTCCCCAATTCGTACATTCCCCAATTCCTAAATTCCCCAATTCCTAAATTCCCCAATTCCTACATTCCCCAATTCCTACATTCCCCAATTCCTGCATTTCCCAATTCCTAAATTCCTCAATTCCTCAATCCCCAATTCCTAAATTTCCCAATTCCTACATTCCCCAATTCCTAAATTCCCCAATTTCTAAATTCCCCAATTCCTACATTCCCCAATTCCTACATTCCCCAATTCGTACATTCCCCAATTCCTAAATTCCCCAATTCCTACATTCCCCAATTCCTAAATTCCCCAGTTCCTACATTCCCCAATTCCTACATTCCTTAATTCCTACATTCCCCAATTCCTAAATTCCCCAATTCCTACATGCCCCAATTCCTAAATTCCCCAATTCCTAAATTCCCCAGTTCCAGCATTCCCCAATTCCTACATTCCCCAATTCCTAAATTCCCCAATTCCTACATTCCCCAATTCCTAAATTCCCCAATTCCTAAATTCCCCAATTCCTACATTCCCCAATTCCTAAATTCCCCAATTCCTAAATTCTCCAATTCCTGCATTCCCCAATTCCTAAATTCCCCAATTCCTAAATTTCCAAATTCCCACATTCCCAAATTCCAAAATCTCCAAATTCCCAAAACCTTAAAATGTCAAACCCCAAATTTCAAACTTCCCAAGTCTCAAAATTGTTAAATATTCCAACTCACACACACCAGTCCACTGTTTCGGCAGGTACCTAATCTGCCTATAACTCTTGTTATGCACATAAATGCCTATCTAATCTCGACTATCGCGGTTCCATTCACTTCCGGTGAAATGAATGGAGATATCTATTTTATGATGCAAACACGTTCACTAGTTAAATAAAGTCGAAAACATAAGTGAATTAGTTATTCGCAATCCTAAAACGCACAGGCACGAAATAAATTCGCAGATTAAATCGATTCGACGTCGAACATTTCATTTGAACAGAAAATTCCGGTGATTTATCTAGTTTGCAATTACCTGTGTTCCTTTTAAACGTTTACAAACACGTTGCCGATATAATGGCCGCAGCAAATAGATCATTATCAAATGCGGTATTACTCTAATGGTCGTTTCACGATAATTAAGAGTATATTTCGAATAACTTGGCGGATATATCGGCGATCAAATCGTAAATCAACCGCGGCTCTTGCGAGAAGCCCTTGGTATCGTGCGATGATGCGTCTTGCGTAAGAATAATCACTCTTCAACGATGACAAGGTTAATTATCGTTAGAACAAACCACTATTAACGTATTACTTCTAACGTGCTTCATACGCTGAAAGAAGCTGTTGAAACATCGAGAAACAGAACAATTTTTAAGGACGACCATTTCACGGATGACTCGGAGGAACTTAACCCTTGGATGACGGTGCATGATTTATTTCGATACAGCCTTATAAAACGTACACAATGGCACATTTATTAAAATGAGTCACTTACGGATTTCAATAAGTCACTTTCATGTTGATGTTGAAACAGTAATATCTTACAATCAAGTTATTGATTATTATTCTGATGAAATATTTAATAACAGATGAAGTACTTTGATACGCGGACGTAAATGAGAGTCTAGAGGAATTAAATATCAATTATATCGTTAACTTAACTCGCTATTTAACTGATAATAAATGACCAAGTAAATAATTTTTGCTAGACTTTTACTAGATTCTTTAAAATGATAAACAATATTATTATTTAAATTGTCTTCCTAGTATGACGGTCAAACTTCAAATTCCACATCTATATACCTCTGTACCTTACAATTAGAGCCAACATGGTAACAATAAACACGTTACGATTTATTGTACTAGTTGTAATTAAACATTAAAGAATCGTTATAATATAAATTTTGTGATACTTGAATTAGCAGTATAATATAACAAAAATCATCTGACGTATCAACATAATTTTATTTCTGTCAAACCTGTTAAAACAGACCTGCACAAACACATCTGTTAAAACAAAACTACATCTGTGTAAAATTAAATAATCTTATGATATTTAAATAAATTAAATAATCTTACAAAGGACGAAGGTAGACTTTTGAAAGAAGATTGAGGGTTAAAGTTCTTTATGGAGGAAAAGGTGGAAAATGAAGTCCTGTTAGCCTGCTTTTTAAACAAGAGGCAGGGATTTCTGTATATGCCAGGTCAAAAACAAGGCATCGACCATTTAACTGTTTCACTTGACCCAAAAACACCATCTTGAAGCGTAAAGTGCGACGGTTTCGTCACGCGTTTCTGCCTCGCCGTGTGAATTCTACACTGTACACGCGATTTCCGCTAGCTTCAAAAGCACGTCATAGTTCAATATAAACTTATTATGTAAACGTTTGTTTGCTCGTAGATGTTATCTACACGTTCGACTTCTAGTTTGTTAACGGGCTTCTGTAATACTCGAATTTCATAGATTTTTCTTCTGCCGCTTTCTTTCTCATTACATTATTCGCAATTTGTCTAATAGTTACTACATATTATACTCCAAATTTATACATTCCGATTACTTCAATTCATAATTACATGTTTCGCGTGTTTTATATATTCGGAGCTTGGGAAGATTTTGAAAATACAAAATGAGAAGTTTATCGACTGTAATTTATATTGTCTTATGTCTTCGAATATATTGTAGTTACTGTACAAAATTATTTCATTTTTATCCCAAAATTATCTCATAATATGGAACACAATTTTGTAGCTCAGTTTTAAAATTCAACAATAATTTCTTTCTAATGTCACTGAGTATGTTAAGAAAACTCGAATTTTTAATATATATAATTGTTTAATTAAATCTAAAATAAAATTAAATCGTTTATATAATATAATCTCATCTTATACAAAGTTATTACCCTTTGAAATTAAAGTATAGGTTATGTATCTTTAATAAAATTAATTACAATGCAAAAGTTAGTATGAAATGTTCATGTTGAATTTTACCATAGAATTGTACAATATAACTGTAAGATGAATATAAAGATATTTTGTATCACGATATTTGAATTTTAGCGTCAGATTCTTCTCGAAGGGTACAGAAAGTCGATGTGTGTACACGTTAGTACGTTCACCGTTTTTATCTCTGACAAATATTGCTCGAGCGATAAGACCAGGTAGAAGAAATTCGGAATAATCGATCAAATAGGTCGTATACTTATTATCCAAGTTTATCTTTCCAGCTATTATAGCGCAAGGTTGTACAACTGTTATTACCGCTCGCACACTATGTGTCATAAAAACCGCGAGTGTTCGATCGTTCCAGCCCTCGCATGTTACTAAACAACGGAAATTATGAATTCTTTATTGATAAGAAAAAAGTGGGAAGCTATATGACTCGCGTGACGTTTATTCTGGAATACACAGTTCGAGTTCTAATCTTATCTGTCATTCGAGCGGTTAGGGAGGTGGCTGTCAGTTTTCATTTTACTAACAAAACGAACGATTCGGTTGTTTCGGTACTCTTTTATTCCTCATAATTCAATCCTGCGAATAAGTTCGTCGGAAATTGTATATGTTTCGTATGAAATAATTGCAACGGTTTCTCAAGATTTAGTGAAGTTGATTTTAAATCTCCATTTGCAGAACCGGCGCCATTTGCTTTTACTTAAATCTTCATTTTCTACCATTTAAAAGATCTAATATATAACAAAACAACAAAACAAATCTTTCATAGTATCATAAAACATTCTAATTAATTCGCTGTGAATCAAAAATTGTGACCAACTGAAAAATGCACTGACAAAAAATGGTTAACAGTTCGTGTAACACATCAGCTTTTTTTGAACTTGAAATCGTTCAGTGATGTTCCGCATAGAAGAACCTAACAGCACATCGTAAGTGACTCATTCTCTCATTTTTCGAAATTCGAATAGTTGTACCTTACGTAAGGAACGAACGTGTCACGTTTTCTATAGAATACAAATGAATTGATACAATGATGTTCCGAGGAATACCGTTCATTCTAATACGAATGAATAGCTAGATGTTGACCTCTCCGACATCAAATGACGGATATTGATAGGTGAATGTCTTCGAACGAACAATTTCTGCCATAATGAATACACACACGGAAGTGAAAATCCTAGATCTTGAAATTGACTTGCCACGTGGGTTAATGGAACAGCACTT
This sequence comes from Megachile willughbiella, assembly GCA_945859595.2. NCBI lineage: Eukaryota > Metazoa > Arthropoda > Insecta > Hymenoptera > Megachilidae > Megachile > Megachile willughbiella. The sequence goes on along the minus strand of OX243797.1, from coordinate 9,895,512 downwards.
TATCGAAAAAATTAATCTTCAATTGCACGTATCTGGAACTTCATCGAGCGTTCATAACAACTGTCTCTGCATGATCGATGATGCATCAGTGCTCTAACGATCGCTCAAATTAAAAAGTGGAAACTTTCCTCTGTAACCTGACTACTTAGCTTTTGTTTAACACCGTTTTCTACTTTCCTGTAATACGTTTCTACTTCTGCTTCCTCTGTGAAAAAATCGATTTTTACTTATTTTGATTCATTTTGATTATTACTTTTATATGACGTTTGTATGACTAATAAAATTATTTTTAAATCTGCTGCTTCTAAAGAGGTCACAGAGTGATTGAATATTGTTTATATTGTTTTAATAATTGCAACTAAGTTTACGAGAACACTAGTTACTTAGCAATAATTTTTATTTTGTACAACAGATTTTAAACAAACTTTTTCATTACACAAATTTACATATTTAAAAAAAAATACTTTGTAAGATTTGTGTTATAATAAAAAATGATTTCTATAGTATCTTTAATAACTCCATATGAATATTTTAGTAATTTCCAAAATAATCTTTACAATTTTTAAATGTTTAAGTACAGGGTATTTGGGGATCTCTTTTTATTTTAATTAATACTGAAATTACTGAAATTATTCAGTACAAAATTACTTTTCCTTATTAATAATAATTCCGCAATTTCACAGTAACTTTTACCCTATTCTTTATCTCAGTGATAAATTACAAGTTGTCTCTTATTGACGCTAATGTACCTCCTTGTGAGACAACTTTCTGTTATTAATATTTCAAGGTATACCTTTATGTTGACGTGTAATTATATTCAAGAAGCTTGTACACAACGTTCACAGCAAAGGTATTCCACAGTTTAAACAGTTTCGAATGAAGAGATTATAGAACGCAAAACAAATACTTAAATGACGTGACTGTTTTGTCTTGACGGGCTACAGTAGACTTCCGCTATACCAACGTTGCAAAATTGAAAAATCCTTGAAAATGGCGATATATTGAGTTAGCCAATTATTTCCTTTTTTTTTATCGTGATTTGCATGAGAATCCATACGAAGATGGCAATACAGCTAGAGTACTACAGTTATATTTGTATACAATAATTTAGTATTCGTACGAAATTAGTAACTAATATTTTAATAACATCAGCAATGTGATATTTAAAAATTCTTTTATATTAAGCAAATTCAAAGATGGCACCGAATGGTAACTGTAAATTTACTAAATAAATTATATAAACTTGCGAATAACAGTAAAATAATGTTGAATATTAAATTTTTGAGAATGTAGATGATTTTCATTGCATAAATGCGAAAGTTTCATCAAAAAATAATATCAAAGAGGATCTCGCACTTTTGACTCACAGTTTTTCGCGAACAAATCGAAAGACTGCCCGCAAGTAATTCGTGTTCGTGGAACGTATCTTCGCCTAATGGTTCATTTGTACGTGTTATCCGACAATAGCGATAGTTATGCAATCGACTAATTATCGGTCATTACGCGATACCGATGGCGCATTCTCAGTTGCGTCAGTAACCCGTTTGCACGGTGGCTCGCGTCGAATAAAAGAGAAATTTTGACGATGAAAGACGCGGTTTCGAGGCCACACAAGAAACAATAATTTCTAGACAGGAAAGAAGAGGCTGTTAGGAAAATAATCGATGCAAATGCTGACGTGACGAACGATTTCACGGCATCGAAATCGTGACCGTGAAGGTAACTCGTAACAGGCGTTACACGGGTTAAGTCTAGCAACTCGGATAATGGCTAGATTGCAAATAAAATTTAAAAAGTCAGGAAAGAAACTATTTGTTCGCACTATTTAACAAGCCTTGTAATCCAATAAATCTTGGCTGAGAAATTACCTGAGTATACCTTTCATTTTAATATACATGGCAAAAAAGTAAAATAGATGTAAGACATGAAGTATTAATCATTCTAACATTTGATTTATATGTTCAATAAATGCTATGAAAATTTATTTCGTTATGGTATTAAAATACTAAATATTAAAATATTATAATATTTTTCTGCAAGACTTTTTTAAGAATTTCTTTCCTGTAAATGTTAATATAAACGTAATGTTTATAAAATATATGAAATGTTAATATTCATAGAATTACGCAACCGAGTTATGCGAATGTAACGAATGCACGAGAGGTTAAAGGTTACCACAGCAAAGTTCTCAATCTGAATATCAAAACTACTGAATGCAAAATATTCAAACACTACGGAAACAAATCTAATTCTCAGCTCTAAATTCACTATAAATTCTTAAGGTTTATAACTTCTAATTATATTATCTGACTATAATGTAGTTGTTACAATTTAATAATCCTCGAATAGTTTAATAAATTCACAGTGTGATTTTAAACAGCGTACATCGGATTATCAAGTAATTTGCATTTAATCAGCGCGTACAGGGAATTCCATAAATTTTATGGAAACCATAATCGAGTCCTGTTCATCCTGTTCGATCTACTAAGTCCAGAGGAATTTAACAAGGTTCTAAAGTTTTATGAATATTTTCATTTAGGTATTAGCTATTCGTGGAACGATCGTTCGAATATTAATACGCGCAATCAAAGCGCTAGAACGTCGTAAATTAATTTACTTTGGCGGAAACGTAATTAAGAGGAAATTCTTGTCGAATCAATGGCTCCGGGGCATCGATGTCCGTTGCTCTTTTTGCACGTTGTAAATTCATCCGATCACTGAATTCCTCGTTGTAAACACGCGCAGCCATCGTTTTATGGTTTCTCTTCACTTTATCTAATAATACGATTTTTATTAGTTTCTTCCTTGACGATGTATTTCCGCGATTCGTTTATGGCAAATCATTCATTTATCCTCTTTGAGTAATAAGTCAGACGCGGAAACCATTCGTTTTTTACAAATTAGTTTTATAAACTTACGGTCTTAAGATTACACTCTTAAGATTATAAAAAGTTGAGATTGTATCGTTTGAGATTGTATCTACTCGGATAATCGTATGTTATCTTTGTAGGATCCTAACCTAATATAACATAACCTAGTTGGTTGAGGTTATGTTTTATTAAAGTTATTATACAGTGGTTCATTGCATCAAAATTTATTATAAGAAACTTTGTTTAGAGGAAGAAAGATAGTTTTAACGATTTTTTAAATTAACAATTGCTGAGTGTACATTGATAAATGTACGTAATGAAATATTTTGTTTTGAACACTTGGGAATTTGGGGATTTGGGAATTTTAGGGTTTGATGTTTGGATATTTGACTTGAAAGTTTGTATATTTAGAAATTTTGTAATTGGAGAATTTGTTCGAATATACAGAAATTTGGTGATTTGGAGATTTCAGTTTAAATAATTTGAAACTTGGTTATTTAGAAATTTGGTAACATAGAAATTTAATTAGTAAAAAATTTGACTATTTAAAAATTTGGTAATATAGAAATTTGGTGACCTAGAAACTTGCTTAATTAGAAATTTGGAAATTTAGAAATTCCAAAACTTAAAAACTTGAAAATTTATAGTTAGATAACTAGTTCATGTAGAGGTTCAGTAATGAAAAAATTATCAAACTAGAAAACTTCAAAAACCCCTAACTCAATAACTTTCCAAACTTGCAAATTTAAAAAACAATAATAATAAAATATTTTCCACCTGCAACACAATATTCCACACATTCGCCAGAATTCTCCCTATGACTCGATCGAATTTACCAGTAAAAAAAAGCAACCGATAAGTTTCGCTCGATCGGATTACTTCCATCCTCATTTCTCCCGTAGCCGTAAATCAATCTTCTTTTTAATTAATTCTGTTTCATTACGTTGGTCTAAAGAGCAACGTAACACAACTGCGGTTGCATAATGCCGTCTACCACCGTTGTGCGACTTTTTAATTTACGATGTTTCTCCGATGTCTCGATCTTCCTTGCGTCAATGTTATCCCACCTTTTGCTATTAGTTTTGCTTGACGACCTCGCGGATCGAATTGCGGTGTTCTCGTAACGATCCGCGCACCGGAAGTCCAATCGGAGATCTTGATAACGCCACGTTGAAGCTTCTGTACTCTATGCACTGTAATTGCGTCTAGTTGTGACAGATTATGATGCTTCGTTACATCAACTGCGATTTTGTATCCGTAGATGCACGAATTCTTTTGTTTTAATAAATTCACTATTCTTTTTTTTTTGTTAAATTATATAATTTAGTATGGGAAAAAGATTAAAATGGTATTGTTTTGATTAGTATTATGGATTTCGTTACTGTTTTGTGTGTTGGTTCGAGAGTCTAGAAATCGGATATTCGACTTCCGTCGCGCGCAATTTGAAACGACATGTTGTCCCAGGTCGGAACGCTAACATGAAAGTATAGGAAGTAATATGTACGATTGTATTTATAGGTAATTTGGTGTCATATTTCTGAACTATTTGATCTGCAATTTTTTAGTTCTAAATATAGAGATTTCGGAATTTTCAGACCCTCAGGTTTCTTAATCTTTGAGTTCTTTTTTGTAATTCATGAATTTTTTAATTTTCGGAATTTCAAATTTAAAAATTTCTCAAATCCCTGAAATGATCAATTCTTAATCTTCAAATTCTCAATTCCCCAATTTTGTAATTCCTAAAACCCCAAATCCCTAATTTCCAGCTTCTCAAATTGTCTAAGCCCCAAATCCTCAGAGTCCCAAATCCTCAAAGACCCAAATCCCTAAATCCCCAAATTCCAAAATTCCCAAAGTACTAAATTCCCAAATACTCTCAAATTTCCCAATTTGGAAGCGCTCAAATCATTAAATCCCCAAATCCCTAAATCTCCAAATCCCTAAATCTCCAAATCCCTAAATCTTCAAATCCCTAAATCTCCAAATCCCTAAGTCTCCAAATCCCTAAATCTCCAAATCCCTATATCTTCAAATCCCTAAGTCTCCAAATCCCTAAATCTCCAAATCCCTATATCTTCAAATCCCTAAATTTTCAAATCCCTAAATTTTCAAATCCCTAAATTTCCAAATCCCTAAATCTCCAAATTCCTAAATCTCCAAATCCCAAAATCCCCAAATTTAAAATTCTCCAAATACACAAATTTTCAAAGTTCCAAATTTCTCAACTCCCTAAACTCCCCATAATTACCAAATTTCCAAATTTTCAATTCTCCAAATCCCAAATTTTCCCAAACTAAATATTTCTGTAAGTAAACGATTAAAATATTACTTTCGATTTATTTCAAAATGCAATGCAATTCATGTTGCCTTGTTATTACAAATTTAATCGTGTCGATAAATTGCGCAACTGTTTTTGTCCCGTTTCTTGACTTTTTCGAGAAGAAATAGATTTGAACTATTCGATAACAGCAAAGAACGGTTATCCTACGTTTTCGTTCGTGCTCCGACTAGCAATGAGTGACATTATGATGCAGACTGCGGTTCTACGTATAGTAAGCTCACTCGACCTTGAACTACCGGCGATATAGAGTGTCGCGTTCTCCAGAAGGCTGTTATGCAACGTTTGATTTATCAACTCTCAGCTGTTCTCAAGCTGCACTTATCATAATCTCATGTGCAACAATTTGTCGTGTGAATGAGCTCTATTTTATCAGTTTGTGTAGTTTATTATTGTCAATTAATGGTCAGTTTTTAAATTATGATTTTATAGGGTAATTACATACTGACGATTACTTGTGTTTAGAATACTTTTATGATAGGTTACAAATATTTAGAAAATCATGGCTGTTGTGATGAATATTTTGTAAGAGAGAAATTCTAAAATTTTCATCAGAAATTTTAAGAAAACTTACAGTTAAGTAATTAAAATAAATAAATTAATAATTAATTGAGTTTGAAGTTTAAGTACAAAATTTTCAAAATTCCAAATTTGCATATTTCTGAATTTTCACTATTTTAAATATTTCAATTTTTCAAATTTAGAACTTACCAAATTTTCAAATTTGAAAATTTAAAAGTTCTGCAGTTCCAAAGTTTTAAGACCCCAAGGATCTAAAATTCCAAAACCCCAAAATTTGAAAATTACGAAGCCTTAAAGCTCCTAAATTAAAATATCCCTAGATCCCAAAATTCTGGAATTCTAATGTTTCACAGTTCCAAAATTTTTTAGTTCTATAATCACAAAATTTGAAATTCCAAAATTCTAAAATTCTAAAGTTCTAAAATTCCAAAGCTCGAAAATGACAAAACCCCAAAATTCTAAAATTCCAGAATTCTAAATCGATCATCGATATTTCTACAGCATCAAGTATTACAAATATAAATGATAAACTCCACTGAACCACGATATTTAATCTTTGATATTTCAGTCCGACGAAATTTTTTGTAACCCTCAACTGGGCGTCATTTCAGGTAAATATCTCTAGGCCAAAGTTCAAACAAAATTTCATTTTTGCTCGTTGCTCGCATTGTTCCTTTCTCTTCATTATTCATGTTACATGTCATTTGCATTAATTTCTGTTAACACGATATTCGTTATTCATGTCATTCGCGTTACATATTCATCGTCTGAAAACGGTCGCTAATTATACATATAGAACCGACAAGGCTAATATTTAGATACTTCTTATCAGAAATGTTTCAAAGTATTTAATAAAATAATCTATCATTGAATAAGCAAAAATTTTCATCCTGAAATGAGCGATTAGCTTATTTAGTATAAATTTGTACTTTATTCAACTGCGGATGACACGCGTTAAACAGCAATTTAACCTTAATTACACTGAAACAGACGGTATTTACTTTAAATTGCGTCAATTTACCCGTATAAATTATATTAAAGTTTCGTCATGTGAAATTTATGCCATGCGTTCTTAGTTTTTTAAAAACAAAATACAAAATTGTAAAATAAAATGTGGTCCAAATTTCTCCAGTAAGATTTTAAACTTAACTTAAATTTTAACTTCAAATAAAATTATATCAACTTTTGTAGATGTATTAAACGACAGTTAAACCTCGCCATTAAAATCTAATAGTAAGTATAAACCACTTATACTTTATATCGAACTCATACTGAAAAACGAAAAAACAATGAACAAAATTTGAAGTTTGATCCAAATTATAAAATATGACCTCTTACTGAAAACCGACCCTCAGGTTAACACTAAAACCACCAGAGCAGTCATATAACAGTACTATAAGTTCCTTATTTTAATTTACAAAATTGACTAAAGTTCTCTTAAAATTGACTGTCATCAAAATAAAGAATCAATATATTATTTCATACTTTAACATTTCCTTATATAATTTAACATCTTTCATTTCATAGTACACGTGCATACAGATAGTTAATTATCCAAGTCTTTCAAAAAATATAAACAGAACAGAAGTATTCTTGGGGTCAAGCCACATTTCCATGCTGTCAGGTGTGCGCACTTAATGTGCTTTAAAAGGGTGTGCTCATCAAACACCTGAGTTCGTAACGGGATAACTATTGCCCTCGTATACCAAGAAGAAATTTCTGAGGAAGCGTAGAAAATACAGGCAAAATTTCTTCTTCGAAGCCCTTCCATTCTGCGTAGCATCTCGTAAGGTTTCCGTTGTCCTCTTCGTAACTGGCCATTCTGCGCCTCAGTGTTTTTCACAATGGCGAGTATCGCTCGTTACACGACTGTGCTCCGTGGTGAACGATGACCACGTGCTGTTAGTGAATTGAATTCGCCGATAAATCATGCAGATAAGAAAAAATGCACGCGAGCAGTGGAGAAATGTTCGCTGGATGGTCTCGTTCCGTGAGAGTGTTTTCTTTTTACGTGACTCGAACGTTGTTGAATGGAGAAAAGGTAATCGTTAAAGCGGACCAAGAGTGCAGACGCAGGGCCAAGTAACTTTGTGCTCGTTAATTAACTCCATTATTTTTCGAGGTACGGAAAAGTTTATTCAATTTGTACGGTATAGTTGTCGTGGTTAGGTTAGGTTAAGTTGTGGTAGTAGATGTTCATTTGTAACGTATCGAAGCTTGTAATGTATGTAGATTTAGCTTTGAGATACGCAGTCTATCAATTGCATGATTTATGTTCAATTTGTAGACGGTGTACTGTCAATTTGTAGTACGCAGTTTAGGGTGTACTGGGATAATTCTTCTTTTGGAATGCGAAGTTTTGAAATTTGGAGATTTGGATATTTGGGGATTTGGGGAACTGAGGATTTGGGATGATGGAGGTTTGGATATTTGAAGATTTGGAGCCTCGAGAATTTGGACATTTGAGAATTCGGGGCATTGAAATTTTGGAAATTTGAAAATTCGGGGCATTGGATGAAAATTTGGAAATTGACGAGTTGAAAATTTGATAATTTGAGAACTCGGGGCGTTGGAAATTTGAAGATTTTAAAATTCGGGGCGGTTGGAATATAAAAATTGTGAAATTGGTGATTTGAAAATTTCGAGTGTGAAAATTTGAGAAATTGAGAACTGGGGGTGTTGAAAATTTGGAAATTTGAAAACTCAGGGCGCTGAAAATTTGGAAATTTGAGAACTTAGAACGTTGGAAAGTTAAAAATTTAAGAATTTGAGACATTAGAAATTTCGAAATTTAATAATTTGAGAAATGTGTACTCTCTGAGGTCATAAATGTACCTCCTAGTTCATAATAACTTGTAAACTAGATGTTCCCAAATTATCAACAGCGTCCTATTCATCCGAATAATACATGTTTCTTCATAAACAAGATAATTAGGGTGGTTTGACTGTTAAACATACACCTCTAACAAAAGAAGTCGGTTAACCCTTACTCATCGATTTGAATGAAGCTTTGTGTGTACAAAGAGTGACTCAAAACAACAATAACAGTATGATTCATTTACCAAATGATCCTTTAAAGGCGCGAAAAATAATTTCAAAGTCAAATGAATACTCCCATCATTTGCGTATAGCTTTAGAAAGACAAAGAGTCCATCGAGTTCATCAGATAACAAATATTGAAAATTTATTTAATATTTCACTGAATTCCTAAATTCCCAAATTCATAAATTTTGACATTCCAAAGTAACCAAATTCTAAAATCCATGAATTCTGAAATTTCCAAATTTCTATATCCATAAATTCTCAAATTCTAAATTACAAAATTCAGACATTTTACATTCTCAAATTCCTAAATTACTAAATTTCATAATTCACGAATTCTCAAATTCCCCAATTACCAAATTTCAAAATTCACAAATTCTCAAATCCCCAAATTACTAAATTATGCAATTTCCAAATCCCAAATTTTCTTAATCCCCAACATCTCAATCCCCAAATTGTCAAAACTTCAAACTTACTCAATTTTCCCTAGAAGATGTCAAATATATCCTCGAGCGCACATAGTACATAAACTCCAATTTTAAACTAATCTATGTAAAAAAATAAATTTGTAAATCAAATAAAAATATCATTTCGAAATATTTTTACTTCGATCCGTCTCTCTCGTAACTTCACACGGCGACGAGGAAAGGAGTCGAGACGCGGCAATGAGTTCCACTAAATGGCAGCGCGAAGAGAGAAAGGAAAGACAACAAGAAAAATAAAAACCGAAACGATTTTATCGAAACGCGTCTTGAGCGCGGTTTCTTCCGCTTTCGCGACAACGTGTAAGTACGGTTTGCGCCGCGGAAAGCAGCGTAATAATTGGAGAACGAAGATGTGCTGCCGAGCGAGTACCGCTATTCCGGCTGACCGGAATCACTGCTCTGGAACAACACGGTACTGGTACACTGAGCTGCAACGTAGGCTTCCTTTCGATAACGAGACACATATAAATATCGTCATTTTTCAATTTTCACATTTTCATCATGAATCTTCAAGGTTTCGAATTTATACATCTTCAAGTTTCCGAATTCTTTAATTTTTAAGTTTTAAAATTCCACAAATTTCTGCAATTTTTAATATACTAATGTTTGGATCTTCCAAACTCAAAATTTCTGTGTCTTCAAATGTTTGTAATTGCAGATTTCTGTATCGAATCACCAGATTTCTGTGTGTTAAGATTACCATATTGCTGGAGTCCTATATGCGTAGATATTTATATCTTCAAACTCCTATATCTCCAGAACCCTGTATTTTGTCATCTAGTCTTACAAAATCTTATACTTGTAAATTTGCATGTGTCCAGGTTCCTCTATACTTTGATTTATCGATAACCCAAATCGTCATATCACCAGATTCTGATGTCTCCAAATTATGAAAGCTCCAGATTCTATATCCCAGATAGCTATATCCCTAAATCATTATTCCTCCAAATATATTTATGTCTAAATCTCTATATCCCCAGATCTCTGATATCTCCACATCTGTACCAGAAATCTACATCTCCAACTCCCTATATCCCTATATCTGATATCTCCAGATCTCTATATTTGCAGACGTCCACATCTGCAAACGTCCACATCCCTAACTTCCTATAGCAACAAATCCTTAATCAATCTTTAGATTTTCAAATTATTAAAATTCCTCAAGAATTAATTAGTAGGAGGCTTCTTTCCACTAGGAACACCACATTTGCTCTTGACTGTACCCCTCTCTTTCTTCAATACTCAAACTGTACTCCTGAAGAACACGTGCGACTCGCAAACACCTGCTCCAACGGACAAATGCTTCCTTTTTAATCGAGGAACAAGGCGTTGGGGTCGATTTTCAGAACATTATAAGATACTCCAACCGTGAACCTTTAGGTCAGAAAACCTTTTGTACAGATATCTGATAATTTTAGCGTTTGTACAGTTAGAAAAGGAATTTGGAGGTGTTGAAAATTGGGAATTTGAGATTTGGGAGCTTTTGGGCCAAATTTCTAGATCAGTAATTTCATAGACCCTCTAGATCCTTATATTCTTAGATTTCCAGATACCTATATCCTCAAATTCCCAGGTTTCGAAATCACTAGATCTTTAAATTGTTAGACTTCCAAATCTACAGATTCTCAAGTCCCTACATGTGTACACTACAACATGTAGAACCCTAGATTTTCAAATTCTTAGGTCCTCAAATTCCTAAATTCTTAAATTTGCAGACTCACAAACCCCTAGATTCCAATGTCTCTATATTTCCAAATTGCAACATCCCCAAATCCCAAATTTTTCAAACATCTACATTACTCTCACTAGTCTTCCAAGTCCATGGACCCTTAAACTCCTACATTTCCATATCCCTAGATCTTCAAATCCCAAGATTTCCAGATACCTACATCCCCAAATTCTTAGACTCAAAATTCCACCATTTCCAAATTCCTACATACCCAAATCGCTGTATCCCCAAATACCTACATCCCCAAATCCCACCATTCCCAAATTCTTACATACCCAAATCGCTATATCCCCAAATTCCTACATACCCAAATCCCACTATTTCCAAACTCTTACATACCCAAATCGCTATATCCCCAAATTCCTACATACCCAAATCGCTATATTCCCAAATTCCTACATCCCCAAATCGCTATATCCCCAAATTCCTACATCCCCAAATCCCACCATTCCTAAATCGCTATATGCCCAAATTCTTACATCCCCAAATCCCACTATTTCCAAACTCTTACATACCCAAATCGCTATATCCCCAAATTCCTACATACCCAAATCGCTATATTCCCAAATTCCTACATCCCCAAATCGCTATATCCCCAAATTCCTACATCCCCAAATCCCACCATTCCTAAATCGCTATATGCCCAAATTCCTACATCCCCAAATCCCACCATTCCTAAATCGCTATATGCCCAAATTCTTACATCCCCAAATCCCACTATTTCCAAACTCTTACATACCCAAATCGCTATATCCCCAAATTCCTACATACCCAAATCGCTATATTCCCAAATTCCTACATCCCCAAATCGCTATATCCCCAAATTCCTACATCCCCAAATCCCACCATTCCTAAATCGCTATATGCCCAAATTCTTACATCCCCAAATCCCACTATTTCCAAACTCTTACATACCTAAATCGCTATATTCCCAAATTCCTACATCCCCAAATCCCACCATTCCCAAATCGCTATATCCCCAAATTCCTACATCCATAAATCCCACTATTTCCAAATTCCTACATCCCCAAATCGCTATATCCCCAAATTCCTACATCCCCAAATCCCACCATTCCCAAATCGCTATATCCCCAAATTCCTACATCCATAAATCCCACTATTTCCAAATTCCTACATCCCCAAATCGCTATATCCCCAAATTCCTACATCCCCAAATCCCACCATTCCCAAATCGCTATATCCCCAAATTCCTACATCCATAAATCCCACTATTTCCAAATTCCTACATCCCCAAATCGCTATATCCCCAAATTCCTACATCCCCAAATCCCACCATTCCCAAATCGCTATATCCCCAAATTCCTACATCCCCAAATCCCACTATTTCCAAATTCTTACATACCTAAATCGCTATATCCCCAAATTCCTACATCCCCAAATTCCAAAATCACCAAATCCGAAATTCGCACATCACTCTCCAAATCCCAAAATCCCAAGATTCCACCACCCATCCCCGAATGTTCACCTCTTAAATCCCCCCAAAAAATCTACCACTGCCTCCATTACCATATTTCCCCAAGAAACGACAAATCTACCGTACTCAATTCCCAGAACATCCGCGCATATTTGCTCGTATCGATTCGGCCTTATCCCCAGAACCCATAGAACGCACGAACCGCGAGACGTCGCATCCAGACAAATCCGCGAATGTGCAGAAAAGAAAAGAGAAGAAGGGGTGATGAAGAAAAGGGAGCAGGAGGCAATAAAAGAAAAACGCGTTGAAGCTTCTGGAAGCGCAACGACGCGCGGCGACGCGACGCTGCCGGCGCGGCGCGTCGAGCGCGTTTATGAATGCGATTCCGGAGAAGCGTGCAGCGTGCACGATGCTGCGTGCAGCGGGCAGCGGGCAATGGCGCTGCAGCTGCGCCGGATAGTTGGTTAAGGCATGTGCGCCGAGTAACGGCTAATTGGCCACCTTTCCTCTCCGACAGTGGAGGCCCGTCTCTCTTTCTCGTGGCCCGACTCGTGCCAGTTTTGTTCGTTCTGTCGTGCGGTTTGTATCGAGCCGAGTTAGAGCGGCTTCGAGAGCATCTAGAGCTCTGTCACGAGCGGGCAAACCATGGAGCCTTGTACGCGCGCCGCTTCGAAACGAGGACGCTTCCTTTGACCGCGACAACGCCGTTCCTTTTTTCTTTATTTCTCGTCCCAACGTTCGTGTCCGTTTTCTGCTGTTTTACCATTGTTCCGTGAAATCGTTCCACGCCGTTCAAACGTGAGATTTCCCGGTGTCGCGGTTCCGATTGTTCCCTGGATTTTGGAGATACAACATAGAGGTTTGTAGCGAATTTCAAATTTTCTGCTGGGAACGTTTCTTTCCTTTCAAGGCATTTATTCGGCGGGCGTTGGAAAGGTTTAGTCGCTTTGTTTAGTTGAGAATTGAGACTTTATTTAGACTCTGAAATTTGTCCGCTGTTGAGTTTAACAATGGACTTACCGAAACCGTTCGGAATAGTTCACATGTTTCTTAGTTTATTATGAAATTTGTTGAGAGGATTCTTGAAATCTGTGATGATCCGTCGGGATAAAAAACTGATGTGTTTATCAGTTTATTTATCTTATTTTACTTTTAATTTCAAGTTCAATGTGCAGAGGTTCAGGGTTAATACAAGAACTCGGAATAAATATCCGTAATTCTACAAACGAGGTGTTTAAACATAGTGATACAGACAGAAAAATAATAATTTGTGTAAATATCGTCGACTTTTTTACAAAAATCCTTCGAAGTTATCTTACTATAACAAAAGTGCAACATTTGCACAAAAATGCATTTCCGAATGCAAGAAGTTAACTTCCTTTGTGCCTAACATAAAATTACGATTCCATAAATATTATATTTTTGATTACATTTCTTCTTATTATTCGGTGTATTAAAATTATACATTTACTGCTTCAGCATTTAACATGTTCTCAGAAATTATAACTTGGCGATGTAACATGTCCTCGGAAATAATTTTAAAAATTTGAAAAGAATGTAGCATGTTCCCAGAAATGATTTAAAAACTCGAGAAAGATGGTCGCACGTTCTCAGAAATAATTTAAAAAATTGAAGAACATGTACCATCTTCTCAGAAACAGTTGTAAAACTTCAAAAGGATGTGACATGTCCACACAACGTGTTTCAAATGTCTTGAAATGAAAGCATAAGTGAGAAGTATATCAAGGTTACTATGCACGAAAGACGTATGCATACGCTTTCGTACGTACGCATGTTAATATACACGAAAGACGTGAATATACGTCCACTAAATTTTTCTTAAACGCGTTTATTATTTTATGTAGGCATAATATTACATGTGTGCATATCGTATGACTATCAATCAAGCAGTGCAATGTTCAAGAACAGTTTTTATTTTTAACATTCTAGTTTTCATTATAATACTAATAGCTTTTTTTAGAGTGCACCGTGATCAAAGAGTTAAAAATTGAATGGAAGGCAAGTTCTTTTTGAATGAAATGTGGTTGGGTTCTGTGTGGATGTGATCCTTTGTGTGGTAACTTTATGGACTCAGTCACGTAACAAGTATAGGGGTGGTTAAAGGGTGGAATTTTAATTAATTAAATAATCTTACAATTAAACTGAAATACATGTGCAATGTTCACATATTCAACATGTATTCATTTACTTCTTTTAATTACTTTCATTAATTTTTCAAGAATGAAGGATTTTCTAGGGGTTTCCTAAAATGAGGTTTTCTAGAATTTGCATAGAACTTCGTACGAATTCCTAAACTTATATAACGTTGAGGTAACAAACATCTATTACTAACATTCGAAAGTTTCATTCACACTATGTATTACAAAATGTACATCACATCCAGTGAATTATTAAATAATGAAACAGATATTGTAACTAAACATTTCTTAATAATACAGCTAATAGTAATTAGAATATCAGAAATATTTATAATAATTGACCATTAAATATTAATAACAATATAAATGTAATAACAAACATAAATAAATATTCTCTCATTTACGCTGCTCCGGCGAATACATATTAAAATCATTATCATTATTCGCATGACGGCATAGGTTATATTTACTCCTTCCTCACGAGATAAAAGAAATACAGAAAAATAAAGATCATCTAAGAGTAACAGCCTATCTCGAACTTTTTTCAATGTTAATTTTAGACCGTTAATCTGCCATAATCGCATTGTTTCACAGAAAAAATCTGTACCCACGGTTTTATATCTACCTTACGCATAATTGGGAGATAATACAATAAACCATAGAAGCTCCACCAAACGGAAACCATGAAGCAAAAACTTCTAGAACAGTCCTGATGATATAAATCCCCAAGGAAAACTAACTGACCGCAATTGTTTTTTCTCGACAGAATATGCAAGTCGAAACAATTCCGTTTTACGTAACACGGTCGTGATTTTTCCTTCTGTCTGTTTACAGCTGCACTCGCGAATTTTGTTCAGTTCCTGATTTCAATCTTTTCGACGTAAACTCGTAAAAACGTTGTAACAATATAATTATCAGTAGCAATTTATTTTTTGTGAATCATTCTAAGTATAGTGTACTTAATGTACCACCTGTAAGATAGGTTCATTCACGTTCTTATCAGATTTTATAAGTTCAAAGCACTTTTTTATCTAACAGGATCGAATGGTATACTTTAGTGGAGCAGTTTAATAGAACTTATATCTATGTTCTAGTAATTAAACGCTAATTACTGAATCTACCGATATGCATACTGGATTTAAAATTGAAACTAATATGGAAGAATAAATTAATAAACTGTAAAACATGAATTTATGTACACATTCTTCATCTCGATCAGTATAGATTTTAAGAAAATCTTAACAAATTGTAACTGAAAAAAAAATTGAGTCAGTTATTTGAAAAAAATAACTAAAGTTTAGTTATTTAAGAGTAGTCCAGATAAATATTTTCAATCTTACAAATTATTAACATTAAAATAGAAGAAAAATAATTAAAGTAACTATAATAAATTTTAGTTAATTTCAAAACAAACTTTTACTATCTGTAAGATAGACAAATTTGGATCTACTCTAAGGATGCGTTTTATTAAAAATTTTTAAGACTGTGTCAGCGTTATCTAATGAATTTATGTGTGTAACATTCCTAACGGGAATGACCCCGGAATTCGAACGTCGATTACATCTACCATAGTGAGGTTTCTAAAATAAAAGGTAACGAAAAAGTTTTTAAGAAATGTGATACTTTTTTCCTTTTACCGTCTCGGGACAGTACTTTATGACACTGCAGATTTTATATTATACGTAATAAGATGGTAACCCTGTTCGCAACAAGCTTTACTTTTTCCGCTTACCAGAACCGAACATAATTCTTTCCTTTCCAATCGACAATTCGCAATTTCACCGATTCCATCGTGATCGTA
The DNA here is from genome assembly GCA_945859595.2 of Megachile willughbiella. Taxonomy (NCBI): domain Eukaryota; kingdom Metazoa; phylum Arthropoda; class Insecta; order Hymenoptera; family Megachilidae; genus Megachile; species Megachile willughbiella. The sequence goes on along the minus strand of OX243797.1, from coordinate 9,879,131 downwards.
AAATCGTCCTCGAACTTTTTCACGATCCCCTGCACTCGTTACTTTCGTTTTACGAGTGGATTTTGCAAAACCGTCAGTGCAAATTGGAGGCTTAATTGGCCACGGAACTGGCCGACTGTTAATTAGTTCGATAATGAACTTTTTCAAAAATCTACAAAAAGTGCGATATTTCAGGAAATTTCAATGTTTCGCATATGTTCGTGCATTTCTTGCAACACATAATAAAAATACAATGATTTGCAAATAACCATTAAACATCTTTTAATATTTACAATTTTAATGATTTGTAACATAAACTTTATCAGACATTTATGTACATATAGAACGATATAGTTAAAATGTAAAAGAGCAATAAAAGAATCTCTTAACAAAGACCTAAAAAAAATCTAACCTAACCATTAATCTTTTAATATGTACAATTTTAACGAATTGTAAAATGAACTTGGACATTTATGTATAAAAAAAATAATATAGTTGAAATGTAAGAGTGTAATAAATATAAAAAGTGTCTTAATAAAGAACTAAAAATAATCTACCTAAAAATCTTGAAATAAACCCGTCCATTGACTGTTAAAATATGGGTGTCATCGTGATAAAATATTGTTCGAGAAGGATATTAGCGACGCGTATCCCTAATATTATTCACCGGCATGTTTAACATTCTCTTTTTGGGCCATATACTCTATATTACCGGCGAACCGGTTAATGAGTAAGTTAACGAGGAACGAGCAGAGGCAAGTTAAAAAGTAACGAGGTCTCTGTGTACGGACAGCTTAATCGAGCGTATAATTTGGGAGTAACAAGCGGTTTCGCGCGCGAACAACCGTTTTGTCGAAAGGAAATTCCGCGCGAGCTGCGGGCTGCATTGTAGCGCGATGCAAATAGCATGAAAACTCGAGTCGTCCTTCGGTCACGAAAGGTACACGTTGGTGCTTCGTTGGATAATAAATTGTTTAGCGGGTAGGATCGTGTGCGTGGAGGGAATCCCCCTCGGGTAATTGGATCCAACCACGAAGGAAAAGTAAAGAATTAGCCGTGGCTGCGTGGGGGTAGCTAAAGGTATGTTTTCACGTGACGCTCAAAGTCATGGCTTGCGCTGTCGTGACATTGTAACAACTTCGGACGCTTTCGCGCCATTTCATACCGTGCACTTATGTCACATTTCAGACACGTTTCTTAACTGATAGTTAATTGCGATTTTTTTTTTTTAATAACAGACTTTCGTTTTAGAAATTTCTGTTCTTTCAATTTGGGTATTTAGAAATTTGCGAATTCGGGATTGACGGTATGGAAATTTGGGGATATAGGGATTTGGTGGTATAGAGATTTGGAACTGTAGAGATTTGGGGAAATGGGAATTTGGGAATATAGGGATTTGGGGACATAGGTATTTGTGGATATAGGGATTTGGAATTATAGAAATTTGGGAGTATTGGGATTTGGGAATATAGGGATTTGGGGATATAGGGATTTGGGGATATAGGTATTTGGGAATATAGGGATTTGGGGATATAGGGATTTGGGGATATAGGTATTTGGGGATATAGGGATTTGGAAATATAGGGATTTGGAATTATAGAAATTTGGAAGTATTGGGATTTGGGGATATAGGGATTTGGGGATGTAGGGATTTGGGGATGTAGGGATTTGGGGATATAGGGATTTGGGGATGTAGGTATTTGGGGATATAGGTATTTGGGGATATAGGGATTTGGGAATATAGAGATATGGTGTTATAGGGATTTGGGTATATAAAAATATCAGGATATAGAAATTTGAGGATTTGGAGATTTGGGGGTATAGTGATATGGGCGTTTAGAAATTTCGGGGGAATAGGGATTTGTGGATTTGGGGATTTGGAAATTTAGGAATTTTGCGATTTTGGGATTGGGAGATATAGGAAGTTGGGATTTAGGAATTTGGGAGTATAGGGATATAGGAGATTTAGGGGTTGGTGGTATAGGGATTTGGAGATCTAGGAATTTGAGGACTTATGGCTTTAGGGACTTAAGGATTTGGGAATTTAGGAATTTGGGAATTTTGGGATTTCGAACTGTGATGATTTGGGAGTCTTAGGATTTGGGAATTTAAGGATCTGAGAATGTGAGGATTCGGGAATCGTAGAATTTGCGAATGTAAGGATTTAGGAATGTAGAAGTTTGGATATTTAAAGATTTAGAAAGGAAATTTGAAAATGTAAATAAAAATGTTCAAATGTACATATTTAATCCTATAATCAAAGTATGTGTTGTACTGTTTAAAGTGTGATAACTATGATTGTAAGGAATGAAATAGTTATATGAATACTATTAATCTGTATCTATTACAATGATATAATATAGCTATAATAGTTTTGATAGTTATTATAGTAGTTATAATAGTACTGATGTAGCTATTAAATCAAGTACTGATGTAACCCTTAAATTAAGTCTACGTCAAGTGGTACATCCAACTGTTAACCTCATTCTGAAGTACCTCTAATTTAGCCAAAGATCATACCAAATGTTTTAGCATAATCTTTCTAAATTATTGTCATAGTAACGGCACCTATCACGTTCCTAAACCGTGTTAACGAGCAGCCACGAATTTGGAACAATTGTACTTGCCTTCGTTCCAATTGTCGCATTATGCATACATCACACGCGGAGTTAGGTTGTTCACTCATCTCTATGAATACCGAGCTTATAGTCCGAGAAAATGTTATTACCACATACGTGTTAATTAGACATGTCCACCTAACTATCATTGCAGACACGCAGGCCACAGAAACGTGTTTCCCGTTACAGTGGAAGCTCTGTTGCAAGAGTTGTCGTAGTTGTAAGAATATTCGTGCAGATAAGAATTCCAGGAACTTCCGTAAAAGGGGAATTTAATTGAACTTTATTGCCCAACGTTGGATCGTTGAACGGGCTGTCTGTAAATATCCTACGATTTAAGAGTTTCCGACTCGTTACGGTGTCTGTTCGAGTACCAGAAATCTCGGCGAAAATGAAAACCGTGAACGAAAGTAGTTTCTATTGAAATATTTGGTTAACGAGTCGCGAATGAAATTGAAAATGTTGTAACACGTTGTTTAAACTTTCGAGTTGCTGCGTAACATTATTAGCAGGGTCATCTAACCCTGGACGTATAATCCACACTTCGAAATTAAAAATGATGTTGGGAATTAAATAAACAAATGGCAAAACATAAATTAATGTACACAGTAATTTTGTATTTTTAGGAAGGTCTATGTAGGCTTCAAAGAAATCATCTCAACAAATTTTATAACTTTGTTATTTTTTGTTGAAAATTTAAATTTAGCTTGGAAATGGTCATTTGCTTTGGTAGCTTCAGGACGAAAGTAACAGTTTTCTTATTTATTTCTATTTACTGTTTTATGTATTTATGTATAATACTTTTTGGAAGGTGGTACATTACAAAAACATAATTCTTGAGTAACCTCCTATTATGGAAACTTTCATACATAATTTTGTTAGTAAACTTCTAACATTATGGAATCTTTCATACATGATTTGCTGAGTAATCTGTTATTTATAAAAATTTTGAGGAATGTGTTTTGATACAACACACGTGTTTCGCTCTTATAGTACAGATATCAAAATGGTTACATCTGCAGACATGTCATCATTATTGGAGTCATTGTTCCAAGAATATCCACAATCAAGATAAGTTATCAGATATAATGGACTGACTTAGGGCGACATGGTGTTGTATGTTATTGATAAAAATTTCTTTCCCGATAGGAACCTTACCCAGAAACATAATCTGTCCATTGTTTGGAAATATCTTCGGAAACGACCATTGCAGCTGTATCGGAGTTCATTGAAATCTCTACTTCTATGATATTCTTCTTATCACTAGATTCATCGTAATTTTGCGCTAAATTAAGAAACTATACTATTAGGAGATATAAGTTTGAGGATCTAGAAATTTGATGATTTGGGAAATTAGAAGATTCGAAGTTTGGGAAATTGAGAAATTTGGGGATTTGGGAATTTGCAGATTGTAGATTGAACATTTGGAGATTGATGCTAATTGTAGATTGGAAATTTTAAGAGGTTTGCAAATTGTAGGTTGAACATTTTGAAAATTTTGCAAATAATAGATTGAACATTTCAAAGTTTGCAAAATTGAAGGCTAGAAAACTTTGATATTTGCAGGTCCAGAAAAATTGGGAATTTACAAAATTATTAATTTAGGGATTTCAGAATGTGAGAATTGTAGGATTTGGAAATTTCAAGATTTGAAACTTTTCAAAATTCGAAAATTGAGCAATTGGGAAATTGTAGTGTTGAACAATTAGAAAATGGGAAAATTGGAAAATAGGATGTCGGAAAATGGGAAAGTTGGGAACTTGGAAATTAGAAAACGAGTAGGAAAATTGGGATAATGGGAAAGTCGTAAAATTATATATCCTGAAACTTGAAAAATTTGAAATTGTGAGATGTGAAAACTGTAAAATTAAAAAATTGCAAAACTGTGAAATAAAAAAATTCGTAAGTTAGAGATTTAGAAATATAAAATTGTAAGAACGAAGAATCAGGTGCACATCTAAAGAAAATTAATGTCGAGTGTACATAAAGAACTGTTCAGCACAATTACATTTGACGTAGAATTACCATAATTTCAATTTTAATAGACAACATTCATCATTTTCGCAATTTAAACCGTCTGTTCCAGGTCTCCGCGTGTCGGAGGGCCTCTCTCGCAATCGTTAGCGATGATTCCGCCAACGATGCATGGCCACGAATTTAATCAACCCCTGTCGAGGGTGGTTATGGTCCGTAAAACGGATCAAAGGACTTTCAGCAAGGGCAGACGAGGAGGAGAGCCTCTCCTGGAAACGGTTACCAGGGAAACGGTCGAGCTTTTCAATGGCGGGAGAGCCGAGAGGAAATACACGTCTGAAACCAGAGACATCGTTACGCCAAAATCAAACAGGTACGTATTATTTTCTCTTAATTACGCTATCGAAAGGGAAAAGCAAGAGAAATTTACTTCCTGGAATGTAAACGATGCGGTACGTTCGACGCGGGTATACATTACCGGTCACATATGTATGTAGTGTGGGACCATCTATCGATTAATGTGCAAAGTGAAATTCTTGAAATATTTAGTGAAAAGTATACGGAAATGATTTCTATACTTCCTGTTATCATTTATAACTTGCAAATCATTTCTTAAATAAAAACGGTAATTTATGACATTTCGTGATTGAACTTTAGATACAGATAGATAAACATTGCGTGCACTCGGAAATGGCAGAAACGCGTGAATTTTCAGGGTAAAAGATTTGAAATAATTTTCATATCTTAGAGATAGAGATTGTAATTAATGTTTTCAATTCACGAGTAAATGAATTAGAGAGATTATTGTAGAAGATTGTAGAGATCACAGAGAAGATTATACACTAATGAATAAAAATATGTAACAGTAACTGACTTGATATTGTACAGGTTATAAAATATAATAATTTCAGATGGTTCCACACTTGTTTTTAACAAAGAATTTTTAAATTCTAATGAAAAAAGTGCACGAGATGTAATCGAATTTGTCCATACAGTCATTCAAAGTTTCATAAATGTTTGATTTGTCGTAGATCAGAGTTTATTTAGTATTTCAGAGTTGATCTAGAAATTAGTTATTATACATGCAGACTCCTTACACGTAAAAATATACATAGATGTGTACATAAATGTTAGTGCAAGTTATCCCGAGAGAGAATTATAAACATGTCGGTAGAGCCGTAAGGATGAGGGTTGAGAGGGTGAGTTTACTTGGGACTACTGTTGATTTTAAAACCCTGCCAAACATGGGAGAGACAGGAACAAATATTTTCATAGTGTTTCGTTCGATATAGGAGTTTTATTATACGTTGAGAACAGTTCTTTTGTTGTTTTTTTAATATTTATAGTTGAAAGAATATACCATCTTATTTTCACTTGAATTACTATTAAATGTTTATATATACTTTTTTGTAGTCGGTAAAGTCGATCTTGATAATTTTATAAATTATAATAATTTCAAATTGTTGTTTCATACTTGCTTCGAATAAATTACATTACTTTTTTATTTTATATATGTAAGAAAATTTAGGATGTGTCCACATTTCGTACATAGAATTAACATTGGTTTGCAGTAATAATTATTTGAAAAAATTACAAGATTCGATTAAAATTACAATCAGACAACAATTGCATACTATTTTGTATCAACTCACTTCACACGAAATTTACAAAAATACTTGCAAGAAATTACAAATTAAGACTAGTACGTAATGTTAGGTTAGGTTTCCATAAATAACCGTTTCGTTTTTAATGAAGCAACGATTAATGTACACAATAATCAGTATACGTCAAAACGTTTATTTGCAAAAACATAGCTGAGGTAATAAAAATTCAATTAGCAATAAACGTGTTGATATTTTGTCTGATTGTAAATTGGCAATGTATACAGAACTGGTCGAGGTACAAGAGGATATATACATTGCCATATTTAACACTTCGCAGGTAACATATACAGACAATACAAATCCTTAAGCCTTAAGGAGAAAACAAGTTTTTTAATCGAGATTGACTGACGACCGAGTCCAATCTGTCCGAGACTGACCTGTTACTTTTGTACTCGAATAACACCGTCCTTGTTTACGTAACTGAATAATTTTACGAGTCATGTTTTTTATCTTTCTCCAATCTACAATACTTTACTTTTAACAATCCTTTTCTTGTTTTGCCAAATTGAATATTATTTGTTTCGCCAGTTTATTAATAGAATATTGGGTTAGAATTGTCGGGTTTCGAGAATTTGGGGAATTTGGGGAATTTGGAAATATTTTGATTTGAAAAGAAATTGTGGGAAATTTTATATCTGAGAATTCGGGGATTTGGTTGTTTAGGAATTCAGGAAGGTAAACATTTGGGAATTTGCAGATTTGGTAATTTAGGAGAATCTGGGAATTTATGAGTTTGAGAATTTGGAAATTTTTATATTTAGGAATTTGGGGATGTAGAAGTTTGGGAAGTTGGGAATTTAGGGATATAGGGATTTAGGGCTGTGAGAGTTTGTGGATATAGGAATTTGGGGATTTGAGAGTTCAGGCATTTGAGGGTATGTGAATATAGGAATTTGGGGATTTGAGAGTTTGTGGATATAGGTATCTGGGGATTTGAGAGTTCGGGCATTCGAGGGTATGTGAATATAGGAATTTGGAGATTTAAGGGTTTGTGGATATAGGAATTTGGGGAATTTAGAGTTTGTGGATATAGGTATCTGGGGATTTGAGAGTTTGTGGATGTAAGAGTTTGGGGATTTAAGGGTTTGTGGATATAGCAATTTGGGGATTTAGAGTTTGTGGATGTAAGAGTTTGGGGATTTAAGGGTTTGTGGATATAGGAATTTGGGGAATGTAGAGTTTGTGGATACAGGTATCTAGGGATTTGAGAGTTTGTAGATGTAAGAGTTTGGGGATTTAAGGGTTTGTAGATATAGCAATTTGGGGATTTAGAATTTGTGGATACAAGAGTTTGTGGATGTAAGAGTTTGGGGATTTAAACCTTAAGACTTACAAATTTAGGGAGTCGACTATTTAGTGATATAGTAATTTGGGGATTTAACAATTTGAAGACATAGAAGTTTAAAGATTTCAACATTTAAATAGAACTTTGGGAATATACGAATGCAGAAATATATTTGAGGATTTGACAACGTGGAAAAAGAACTTGAGTACAAAATTTAGAAAATCCTCTCACTACATTTAGTAAAAACATCTCTTTGCACATCAAAGAAGAAAACCTAACTTACATATGACTATACTAAATACATTTAACTCCTAAATCTCACAAATACATTATGGTTTACTGGGATAATAAATTTCGCTTGAAACGTTTTATGAATACTGATTCAAATTCTGTGTGGTTATTAATCTCTCTCGGGACATCTTGAGCACGATTTAAGTCTAAGTAAAAATCAGTATATAACTCGCCTTGTGTACATCGTAAATCGTTACCCCTTGTAGTATGCCCTCGCTCAGCGTTAATGGAACGAAAAAGAAGGTGGTCGGCTTTGTCGACCAGCTGTCGCCTGAAAGGTATTCACCTATGGTGCAGACTTGTTACCCAAGCCAAGTGTCGATTCTAACGAAGCCTAACAATGCTAGAACTCGACTCGAAGAAACGCGAATTATTTACCAAGCTTTTTGAGCCTCGTTAGAATCGGCGAATGGCTAGTTTTTGGTAGTAAATGACGTAGGTGGCGAGCACGAAGCCGAGAGAAAGTTCACTTATCGATCAGAATGCCGAAATAAAAATGGACGCATGGCGATTGTTCCTATGTTGTTACTTTGTGGGAAACGAAGAATGGTACATCGAGTAGGTGGTGCTGTTACCAGAGGAAACTGAAATTGCAGGAATCACTGGAATGAAGTCTTATACTTAGGTGAACGTGGAAGTACTGGTTGAAATAATTAGGAGATTAGTTCCCAGCGTGATTTTATTCCGCGATGATGTACTTTCGCTTTTTGTACACGCTTCAGACATCCCTACATGTATTTTACATTTGATGTTCTTTCTTCTTGCTTTACTAATTTGATTCAGTGTTTGAGAAATTGAATTGTTTTTTAGTAGTGAAGATACTTAAGACACAACATAATTTGAAAGGAATAAATATTGTCTTAAATGAGATTTGAAGGATGTATGATTTTATTGAAAATGTACTTTGCAGATTTAAAGTTAATAATTGTGGGAGCAAATAGAAATAATTGTTACAGATAAAGTTCATTTTTGCGATACAAGATTCTTTTTTATTATTGTTTATTTCAGTCACTACAATATCATTGCACTAGTTTCATTTTTTTAAATAACACATTTATTTCATTATATTTCATTGAAACTTTGACCTCATTCTATTTGAACAAAACTTTAATTTCATTGAATGTGAACAAAGTAGAGATTTAATTGAAAAATTGGAAAAAGTGAAGTTCTGTATCGAGTAGAACAGATCTGTATAATTGAGATGAAATGAAAGATAGGAACTTATTAACCTGAAGAATAGCAGACAGATTTCGTGAAGAAATCAAAGAGTTGCTCGAACAATGGGAAGAATCGTATTTATTAGCATTGAGTTCAGAATAGAAAGGTAATTCTGGTATACAATCTAATGATCATGCAGAACTTCCACGTTCGCCTAATAATTATTTCTGTTTCTCCTTGCATGCTTAAAATCTCGCAAAATTTCCTTTCTAATCTTTTCCGCAATTTTTGAGAACAATTTTATTCTTCTGCACGTTCTACAAGTTTCTCAATTTGTATTTTGGGGGATGTAGGGATTTGGGGACGTAGGAATTTGGGGATGTAGAGATTTGGGGAATAGGGATTTGGGGACGTAGGAATTTGGGGATGTAGAGATTTGGAGATGTAGAAATTTGGGGACATAGGGATTTGGAAACGTAGGGATTTGGGGAGTAGGGATTTGGGGACGTAGGAGTTTGGGATGTAGAGATTTGGGGTGTAGGGATTTGGGGACGTAGGGATTTGGGGACATAGGAATTTGGAGAGTAGGGATTTGGGGACGTAGGAATTTGGGGACATAGGGATTTGGAAACGTAGGGATTTGGGGACGTAGGAGTTTGGGATGTAGAGATTTGGGGTGCAGGGATTTGGGGACGTAGAAATTTGGGGAGTAGGGATTTGGGGACGTAGGAATTTGGGGATGTAGAGATTTGGGGAATAGGAATTTGGGGATGTAGAGATTTGGAGACATAGGAATTTGGAGACATAGGGATTTGGTGACGTAGGGATGTGGGGAGTAGGGATTTGGGAAGTAGGGATTTGGAGAGTAGGGATTTGGGGGCGTGGAAATTTGGGATGTAGAGATTTGGGGACGTAGAAATTTGGGGAGTAGGGATTTGGGGACGTAGGGATTTGGGGACGTAAAAATTTGGAGAGTAGGGATTTGGGGACGTAGAAATTTGGGATGTAGAGATTTGGGGAGTAGGGATTTGAGAAGTAGGGATTTGGGGAGTAGGGATTTGGGGACGTAGGAATTTAGGGATGTAGAGATGTGGAGATATAGGAATTTGGGGAGTAGGGATTTGTGGACGTAGGAATTTGGGGATATAGGGATTTGAAAATGTACGAATTTGGGGATGTAGGTATTTCAAGATTTAGAAATCTGGGAATCTAATAATCTGTAAAATCTATTTGAGAATCTGAAAAAAGTATTATCACATGGAAAAAAATGACTAGTGAGCATCGGGTTTAAATCACATCGAAATGACTTCCTAGCGAATGTTCTAGTCCTTCAAAAATCACTAAAGTTGCAGCACAGTTTGAATGTTTTCTCACACGAGAAATATTCGAGTGCAAAGGGTTAATGAATTACGAAGGCAAATGCAGAGAAGCGACCTTTCTTCTGGTCGACCGTGGCCGTGGTCGAGGCGACTCGTAGGAAGAAGGAAGTAAAAGCGTGTACACACGGGAACGACGCGATGGAAACGTGTGCGCGACGATTCGCTTGGAAGCGGACGAACGCGTAATTCCACAGAGAGCGTCGCGTGCTTCTCGAGCTCTCATCTACAGCTTTCTCTCGGCTTCTTCGTCGTTACTTCACCGCCTGAATGCTGATACTGTAAATACGCTGAGCCGTTGCGTGACAAACGGACCGGCAGCCACCTTGAAACTGTTGAGCTTCGCTTGGCCCCCGGTCTTTTCAATGGAACAGACATTCAATGGCCCGTCGCGTTTATACGTTTCGGCGGCTTAACCCTTCCACGATAACGCTTAACCACCTTGCGTGTGTTTTAGCTTGTTGAATCACCGGGTTTCATCATTTTCAAATTTCCTATGTCTGAATTATCACATTCTTGTGTGGGGTGGCCAAGATAAAAGAGATTAATAGTAATTTATTTTTCTGGATTCATATCGGGCCTCTTTTATCTTGGCCACCCAGTATTTATTATCCTTTATATGGCCTCAGTTACCTCAATCAGCTACCTCAGTTACCTCAATCTTTAAATTTCTGAATTTTCAATTCTCACAATTGATGAATTTTTAATTTTCACAATTGATGAATTTTTACCTTTCACTATTTCTAAATATTTAAATCACGTGGTTTTGAATGTATTCAGTCAATTTCTAAGTTTTTTAATCACAAGTTAATTTCTAAATTTCCAATTTTTAAGTTGTTAGGTTTACAAGTTGTGAAAGATGTAAATTCATACATTAAGATTTTTAAATTTCTAAAACACGGTCCCCAATTTTCAAATCCAGAATTCTCAAACTTCCAAATTTCTGAATCTTGAACTCCCTAATTTGTAAATTTTTATATCCTGAATTCCCAAATCTCCAAACATCTAATTTCCCAAGTTCCCACACTTCCAAATCGTCAAAATCCCTAGTTTGAACATCTCCAAATTTAATTTAAAATAAAAGTGTCATAAAACACGAAAGATAAAATACCACAACTGATTTTTAAAGAAAGTGAAAAAATTATTAAATTTAACGATTAACTGGTTACTAACTAATAATTTGTGTATAATAGTGTATATTCATAATTAGATCTAATTACCCAGTCCACATTGATAATTAGACTATAAAAATTAGATCTAATTATCAGTATACAATCTACATTAATAATTAGACAATAATAGTCTTTAATAATAATTAGACTAATATATCTTGAACGTGTCTTACCATACACGTCCATTTTCTCGTTCCATCCACGATCATACGTCCATTTTCACTGTGGCTAACGTGTTAACTAGAATCGCGCACTTCTGTGGCAGACGATAGTCATTAAGAAAGCAAAAAGCGTATAATAAACATGTGCCTCAAACTTCGTTTTAGTCGAGAGATGAATGCTCCTCTTTGTTACATTTCACAATACATGCTCTGTGTAACTTCAAGACGAAATTTTGTAAAGTGTCTACTGTGAACCGTAAAACAGGATAACCTAAACTTTCAAAGAGCTACTTATTTGCATTATAAAGGAAATTTTAATGTCCGTTACATAAATGACGTTCGTTAAATCCCTTGTTAACATATTCGTTCTTATATAAGTTCATTTGAATTCTTTGGCAATCGTAGTTTGTTGATTCTTTAGAGGTTTCGTAAATTTTATGAAAGGTAGGAAGATTGTTTATAAAAGATTCACAATGTCGATCGTGATTATCATGCAAGACAATTAAGGATAAATATTGTCTTATAAGGAGTGTTATAAGGAACATAATTCGTCAGTGATCCATTGTTATTAAAATATAACAATATGCAAATATTATTAATAATTATAATATTACGATTGGAAGCTCAATATACAAGTATAGTAAAAATTGAATCGAGAAAAGATTGCAAATACAGGCGATTGTATCAGAATTTAGATGAGCGGCTTTATAACGAGCTGGTTTGAATAAAAGTGATTGAATAACAGGTCTTGCTGCAACTTTACAGCCGATTGTATTCAAGATTGATGGAGAGTCTATGAAGCTATTAATTACTTTAAAAGGAAAATGAGAATGTTGATGATGATGATTACATTATACTTGGAACGTAATTTTAAAATTCCCGAATAATGGAAATTTTGAACTTTGGAACTATGGGAACTGGGAATTTTAGAATTGGAAATTTGAGGATTTTGAGATGTAGAAAATTGGGCATGTGGAAATTTGGGAATATGGGAATTTTGGGATATGAGAATTTGGGGATGTGGGAATTTTGGGATGTGGGAATTTAAGGATATGTGAATTTGGGGATGTGGAAAGTTAGGTAAATGAGAAATGGGGAATGAGAAAATTTTGAGATATAGAAAATTAGGCATGTAGAAATTTGGGGATATTGGAATTTTGGGATATGAGAATTTGGAGATGTAGAAATTTAAGGATATGTGAATTTGGGAATATTAGAATTTTGGGATATAAGAATTCGGGATGTGGAAATTTAGGGATATGTGAATTTGGATATATGGAAGGTTAGGTAAATGAAAATTTGGGAATGTGAAATTTTGGGATATAGAAAATTGGGCATGTGGAAATTTGGGATATGAGAATTTGGAAATATTGCAATTTTGGGATATGCGAATTTGGAATGTGAAAATTTAGGGATATGAGAAATTGGGAATATGGAAATTCTAACACATGATAATTCAAGGTTTTGTAGATACAAAATACTACATATGTAAAATTGTACAAATACATGAATTTGAGTATTGAATCTTTGAGATCCAACTTTTGAATAGTGAAGCTGCAACTTCGAAATTTTGTAATTTTATTTTGTTATTGTTTTCAAACTTCAAAATTTTTAGGTCATGAAAATCTTCCACCACCGAAATTTTGAATCTTCAGTGCATTTCCTTATAAGACAAGCTATGTTCACTAGGCACAGAAGTCGATCGCGATAGATTTACGGGAATCCCGTGTAATAGATCGCGTACGGGTTCCCACAGAGACGAATCGTATAAATCCGTCACGGCGGCGAATCGCGTTTGCAGCGAAGCCGGCCCGTGTCAGATACAATTACCCGCCTCGATCCTCGTTTTTGCTTTACGCGCGGTCGTTTATCTCGTGCGAGACGAAGCCGGCTACGCCCGAGGGAGATTGCCGTTCATTAAGTAAACCATCCCATCTCGATCCAGGATTTTGCGCGTTGTAAACCCTGTCCGACAACGAAATTATGAATCTTATATAAATCTCAGATCAGTTTTATGTCGTGTCATCACGCGACAACCATGGAATATTTTTTCATTTCCCCCAGAGGTAGACGGTCTTAGAACAGGTTTTGTGGTCATGAAAATTAAAGTATTACAAAAGTCACCTTAACAATTTCACGTGAATTTTGGCGGGAAAAGATGACGTCAACACAAACTGTGATGAATACATAAAGAATGTTGTTTATCAAAGAGCTCTGTGATTATTCCAAGTTTTCAGAGTTCAAGAATTAAGTGCCTGTGATCACCATTTCTAAGCAGTTGTTTCAATATCGTCATTACAGAAAGTAAATCTGATTATTGACATCCTATCCTCTAAAATTATTTACCTGGTCCAGTTGTACCAGTAAAAAATTGTACGCTAAAATAGTCCTCATGTAGATTGTAGCAACCCCAAGGCAGTCTTCTTGCAGCTCCCGTTGGAAAAGGACCTTACGCCATTGTATTCCTTTTCAAAGAAGCCTCTTCTATTTTTATACACACAGACGAATATTAATAACTTCCTTAATCCCTGTCAGAAATGTAGATTATTCCCTCGGTTCAGTATTCAGCCCACGGTGTAGTACCCGTTAGAAATAGATTAGAGGCACCGGTCCAATTTCTCAGAGCACTTTTCGATCGCATCTTCCATCCATTCTGCATGCATCGTTGACTAACGATCATTCTGATCCCGAGAAAAGATCATGATTGGTCGGCCGGTGCACGCTTTCCTCGACCTTTCAGCTTTTGATCGTTCACTCGAAGCGCAAAAGGCTAGAATGCTCGTCCCGGTTCGCGCTGACTTTAATGCCGCTCACTCCGTTTAATTTGCTTTGATTCAGCATCCCGATGAGCGAGAAACGAGGCTGAAGAGAAACGGACGTTAATTTAACACGTTCCCCGCCGACCGGCCGTTCTTTTACTTTGCTTTCCTGAACAACCGAACTCGAGCATTCCGACGCTCTTTAGGACGCGTTTCGCCGATATTGTGAACCTTCCTGCTGAGTTTCTTGCTTTTGAGGCTGCTGAATATCCATCGATCTTTATTTTATAATGTTGCGAAGTTCGTTGTATATGTAATGTGAACTGTAAAGTTGTCCAATGTGTGTAACGTAAATTGCGATGTTGTTCATTGTAACTATAATGTGAATTGTAAAGTTGTTCATTGTAGGTGAGACGTGAATTATAAAGTTCGATGTAACTAGAACATGAATTCTAAAGTTGTTCATTGTAAGTGTCACGTGAATTATAAAGTTGTTCAATGTAGCTATAAAGTGAATTGTAAAGTTGTTCATTGTATCTACAACATCAATTATAAAGTTGTTCAATGTATCTGTAGTGTGCATTGCAAAGTTGTTCATTGTAACTATAAACTGAATTGTGAAGTTCATTGTAGCCATAACGTGAATTATAAAGTTGTTCAATATATCTATAACGTGAATTGTAAAATTTCTAATATGAATTATAAAGTTGTTCATTGTATCTCTAATATAATTTATAAAGTTATTGGTTGTACCTCCAATGTGAATTGTAAAGTTGTTGATTGTACCTCCAATGTGAATTTTAAAGTTGTTCATTGCAGCTATAATATGAATTATAAAGTTGTCAATTAGATCTTGTATTGTCTAATAGGTATTTATATCTGTACCTACATTGTTTAATAAAGTCGAGTATTCTCAAAATTGTTCAAAGAATAATCTTCTGTTGTAAATTTGCTGTTTTAATTGAAACTGGGATTCCAACTGTATTTAAAGGCTTACACAGTTTTGTAAGAGTGGACGTCTGTATTATGACACGCTGCTACTGTAATTGTAGAAGACTCTAGTTATATTGCAATTTTTACTAGACAGTAGGGAAGCTCCCATACAATCATGATCACCATAATATTTAAGTAGAAAACATTTTAATCAATTTAATATATCTCATATATATTAATATATTATAATACACATACATGTTTTCTACATAAATATAGTGATCCTCGTGGATCTTGCATAATGTGGTTATACATACAATAAATAATAATACATGATTATATATACATGTGATTGTATGTATAACTTCAAGTTGAGTCTTTGCGGCAATATAGTGAGAGATAACAATAATCCTTTCACTTTAAACTTTAAACTTTCTCTTACTGCTTTAAATACTTATTATAATATTAATGCTATGCAGGATTTATCTGCTTTTTTCTATTTATGTTAATTATGTTAAATTTATTCGATTTAATTAATCAATTTCATTTGATTAGAGTTACCATGACCCCCGCGATGTTCAACGTGTGAAATATATGCAATTACGTCTCACAAAGATAAGGCAAACAATTATTACAATTTCCATAGTTGGACAAGTCATTAAATCTTTGAATTAAAAGATTGCGATCATTTCTATTCCATATGATGAATATCTTTGAAACTCTTGGTTTAATTTTTAACATGTTTCTACCATTAGATTAGATGAAACTGTACTCCTTGACAGAATGATTTTGTAAATAGTTCTTGTTTATAGCTTATCTCCAGCATTTAATTACCCTGTATTTTATCGTAAATTTAGAATTCAATCACACTGCTTTTCATTCACGTTCACAATTCGATTCCGGTTGAATTAACCCTTTCATTCCTATACTATTCAACAGTTGTAAATAAAATAACTTCTTTTTACTTTTATCTTCACTATAGAATATATCAATTATATAAACATTTTAATATTTTAAATAATTAAAAGCATTCGATGCCATTTTTCTTGTGTTGGTAACAAAAGTAATAAAATTATTTTATTTTTGAAAATATAACATAAATGCAATTGTAATATATTTACATAGAATTGATTAATACTTGAATAATTCTTATATACAAATTTTAAATAAAAAAACATATTTGAGAATTTACATTTACTTACATTTTACAATGAAATTTTTTTCACAATAATGTATATTTCTCAAATGGATATACACTTATCTATCCAATGTCATTCCAAAAAATTGAAATTTGTGTCAAACAATCATTGGAAACATTCTCACGAATACAAAGAAACCATTTATTTCGCAATGCAAAGCACTTGTACGCAGCCGTACAATAGGAACGAAAGGGTTAACACTCGTAGCAGCTTTGAATGCAACAGAACAACCATAGTCTCGTTGTTTCCGAGAAAACAGTTCTCATAGAAGCGGCTTGTTTGAACACGCACCACGCTCGCCGAGTCTCACTGTCTCGAAACTGAATGGATACCTTGTGTTTCTGCATCCAGCAGATAATCGATTTACTGATTTACAGGTCGAGGACGGATTCCGTGAGATCGAAATCCCCTTTGACAGCGTCACCAGCCTCTCCAGGGCCATTGTCGAATTCCTTGCACGGCAGTTTTCACGGTAGCTTAGGCAGCGATGGCATGTCTTGCAGTAGTGCCAGGTCATCATCAGCCTCTCCAGATTCTGCGAGATACTCGTCGACGCCGGTAAATACATATTTTTTATCAATTTTACATAGATACTCTCTTTACTTACTGGGGGACTCTCCCAAACAGCCATCTTTTGGCACTTTTGACTATTTTTCTAGGGGCTTTGGTCCATTTTGAGAAAGTTTAATTCTGTGAGAAAAAGTCGTATCTGGATCGGTTTGGCTTTCAGCCATTTTCATTGCCAGTCCGCCATTTTGTGTTCTCCGGGATGTCGATGACTGGCATTTAGGTTACAGTTCAGTGACAATATTTTGTTATTAAAGATCACATTCAAATTAAGTTTTCTAACGTTAAAATCAAAAATTCCCAAATTTCTCACATACCAGGTCTCCCAATCTTTAAATGACCAAATTCCAGTATCTCCAAATCCCTAAATTTTCAAATTCTGAATTTTCAAAAGTACTAAGCTTCTAAATTGTCAAAAGTACAAATTTCAACATTTCCAAATCTTCAAATACCTAAATCTCCAAATCCCTAAACTCTCAAATCTTAAATTTGCAAATCTTCTAATGCCTAAATAAGTAAATACTAATGTCACCAAATCTGTAGATAAAATCTCTAAATAACCAAATTCCAATGTGCCATAAATTCTACAGATCCAAATTCCATTGTCCCTAAATTCCTAAATAACCAAATTCCAATGTCTCCAAATTTCTACATAAGCAAACTCCAATTTTCCCAAATCCCCAAATCCCAAATCTCCAAGTCCACAAATCCCTAAATTTCCAAATTTCAATAATCCAAAAAAGTTCTAAACTCCCAACTTGCCAGAATCTCCAAATCCCCAAAATCCCTACAATTGCAAGTGTCATAATTCCTAAATAACCAAATTTCAACACTCTCAAACCCCAAATCACCAAATCCCTACCTCAAATCCTAAAATTCCAAACTCACCCAGTGCGTAAATCCCTAAATACCTAAATTCCCCAGCTCCACATGCAAAAAACTTTGCTCCACCTCTGAAGGAGGATATTAATCATCATCATGATCATCGAAAGAGCATAAAAGCTAACGGAGCGTTTTCATCCTCGTTGCTCATCGTCGCCGAGTAGACTAACGTCTTTAAATCGATGAGAAGAGGAGCAGACGAACGAGTTTCGTAACCGGTTACCGTTTAAAGGATTAAACAGCGAAGTAAATCATCGTCGCGCATCCACGTTCGCACGTGACACCTCTTCGACGTTTACCTGGCAGCCAACGAGATTCATCGGGGTACGTTGGCATCCGTCGATGACTCAGGATCGTTCCCTTTTCGAGAGACACACGACCGAACAGTTCGTGCACCGCCTCGGGAAATCGTTACTCTCGCAACGATGACTAATCGGCTTCGAGAGTCTGCTTCGCGTGCTGCCGATTTTTCTCAACCCGCTTTGAGCTTCGCTCAGCGGCGCAGTCTTCGCTGCATTCGCATTAACTCTTTGTTCTTTCTGTTTTAATGGACTGATTTACTGCATAATGTACCGTTAATTAAATGTGCACTCGAATATTACAATTTCTCAATTTTTTTAATACAACTTGAAATTTTTCAAAATTTTACATTCTTAGTTCTTCAAATTTTCAAATTCTCAAATCTTACAATTTCTAAATTTTAGAATTCTCAATTTTCCAAATTTCGAATATACATCGTCAATTTCTTAAATTTCTGAGTTCTCAAATTTCTAAATACCCAAATTCTTAAATTCCTGAATTTACAAATGTCCAATTCTCCAAATGTACAAGTTTCTCAATTCCTAAATTATCAGGCTTTCAAATTTTCAAACTCCTAAATCTTCAAATTGCAAAATTTCCAAATCTCTAAATTTCTCAATTTTCCTGTGTTTGAATCCTCAAATCTTCTAATTCTCTCGTGACTAAATTTTCAAATTTCTAAATCTCTAAATTCCCAAGTTTCCACGTTTTCTAATCCCTAATGAATCTTCTAATTTTTATTTGACAGTGTCCCCAAATTCCGTAATAGATTTCCGAAGTTTCAAATTCTCATATTCCAAAATTGCACTCTCATTGTTACTTAACGCTTTCTATTTCGCCGTACGACGAACCCGAGCTTACGACAATGAGCTACACCGGCGCTAAAGAGAAAAGATTATAAATAGACTCGTAAATTACCGAGAACCTCGCGCTTCTTCGCACCTCGGACGCTTAACGGGGGTTAAAGTGTAATTTGGGTCAGAATCTTTTTATTGATGATCGTTGGAGGTGATTTAGCAATTTACGGACGAGAAATTAATGAAAGTTGTTGATGTACGTTTACGGTCTTCAATCATAGTAATTTTTTTAATCAGCATCTTAAAGAAGATAGTTTCACAAGAACTTTAATTACTATTATACATACACGATATTTAAGTGAACATCTTATCTTCATCGCTATTAAAAGCAAAAAATATAAATTTCGAGAGCTCGTATGATTTTCGAATTTTCTAATATTCAATTTTTACCTGAATTCTCTGTTCGAAATAATTATTTTTTTTTCTACTTTTAATAGCAGTGAGAATTTGTATATTCTAGATTCTAGAACAGGCAAAGTTTTAATAATATACTTATGGTACTAATCAAGATGGCGAATGTTAGATCCTTTATTTAAGATATTAACTTTTGTTGATATAAAGAATTATTGTATAAGGTAGTTTATGTCTCATCTCTTATTTATTTATTTTTCGACTTTACTTTGAATGTAAAAATAAGTGGTCATGAAACGCCTGCAAATCTAGTGTTACAATCATAGGTACATGATTTATAGGACGATAAAGGTTAGTATAGGATGAGACGATATGGGGCAATATGTGTATGTAGAGACGATATAGGAACGACATGGGACGATAAAAGACGATATGGGACGATGTAGGATGATATAGGACGATGTAGTCTAGCATGGGATGATATAAGCTACTATGTGACAATATGGGATGATACAGGACGATGTAGGCTGGCATGGGATGATATAAGCTACTATGTGACAATATGGGATGATACAGGACGATGTAGGCTAACATAGAATGATATAAGCTACTACGTGACGATATGGGACGATATACATATGTATACTAGTATATATGATGATGTATATGTATAGTGTAGTATGATGTAGAATGATGTAAACAACTACAGAGCAATGTAGATAAAGAATAATATATAACGATATAGGACAATGTAGAACGATACAGGACATAGGCCAATATAACCCAACTACAATAACCTTATCAGAATCGAACTAAATTTTCCCCAGCATTCACCCTGTCAAATCCAGTACCCGAACTCAGCAACATCTGGCAGCACTATCAGATCGACCGAATCGACGTCTGACATTTGCAAGGAAATTAAAAATACGCGTCGACCGGTCGATACCGCTTCGTCGACAGAAATATCTGAAGTTGGTAACGTCTTCATTGTCCATCCGTCAAGATGACGAAATCGTCCGACCGCGTTCAGACGCGAGGGAAACTGTAAATTACACGGGATCGATGCGTTAATTGGTTTCACGGGAGTCGAAACCCGAAGAGAAACGCGTGGCCGGAAAGGCCGGCGACGAAGAAGAAGAACGTGGTGATTTTACGATAGCTCGTTTCCTCTTGGCTGCCGTCCTGGAAATGATCACGTCGCGATAGGATGATGGGAAATCGTTGCTGCCAGTCAGTCTACTCCCCATTGAGTATTTCGCATCTAGGTTATTAAGGACGTCACCGGCTTTATTGCCGCCTATGCTCGCACGATCGCGTGATTCTGCTCGAACCGTGACGCGAACACGTGCACGACATTCGTGCACGTGCTCTTATTGCAGTACGTGTGAGTGAAATTATCATCGCGAAGCGTGCCTTCTTGTTAGCTTTCCCCGATTTCCGTTTGGGAAAATACGTGGGAGGCAGTGCAGTTTGGACGATGTTAGGTTGGAGAATGTTAGCAGGTGAAGGTTTTGATATATGGGGGTGCTATTTTTAGGGTACGTGTTTTAATATATGTGCTTCTGGGGAATTAGATTGAAGGAAATTGATTCATTAGAAAATTGATTGCTTCATTGATTCATCGATTGATCAATTGACTGAATTGATTCATTCATTAGAACATTTTTTTGTGACACATGTTTAGATGAAAGATATATGTATATGATCTTGAACCAAATCGTGTATGTGGCTGACATTTGGTTATAATTCAGATCCCAGAATGATATCAATGAAATCCATAATGATTCCATAATGACATTCCAAAATTCTATAACTTTCAAATACCAAAATTTCACCAAATTCTCTACATAACAAATATTTATAATTGTAATAAAATATCTGATAAATGTGAAAAAATAATAGTTGATGTAGATGTGGTATGTTATGGATCTTAGATGTAACGTACATATAAATTGTATACATATAAGTTTTATCTGTCACTCGTCATTCTCTCTCTGTGTGTTGTAGATCACAAAGACTGACACACGTAAACCGTCTGTGCGCAGATTGGGACCTCCTAGGGAATTTATCAGCGTTTGCCTTGAAACGCACAATTACTACCGCGCGAGGCATGGGGTGCCACCGCTACGTCTCAGTAAACAGGTAATTTATCATCTTTAATCATTTTTCTAATAAATTTTCTAATTAAAATATATAGAGTCAGCATATATGTTATAATTAGGTTATTATTATGATTCACGAAAGTTTAGAAAATTTGATAATTTAGAAATTTGGAAATTTGAAGGGTTGGTGATTTAGAAGTTTGGGAATCTGAATATTTGGAAATTTGGAAGTGTGACAATTTCAGAAATTTAGAAATTTAGGCATCTGAAACTTGATAACAAAAATTTGGAAATTTAGAAATCTAACGATTCGATAAATCAGAAATTTAAAAATTTAGGAAAAAACTAGAGATTCGGGATGTAGAAAATTTAGAGCTTGCCTGCAACAAAGCTACAGTATTCAACGCACAATAAATTGAAAAAACAAAATTTCTTTATCTTCTTATTGATACAATGAATTGTCTATTTCTAGTTATGTAAAACGAGTCAGGACTGGGCGAATATATTGGCTGCTAGAGGTAGGTTAGAACACAGAGCGAACATCGACTACGGTGAGAACCTTTACTGTATGTGGAGCTCTAATCCGAAGACTGTTGTGAGTGGCGACGAGCCGGTGAATGAATGGTGAGTAATTAACACTAGAAACCCCGCATGCGTCACTTGACCTAGTTACTTTTTATTACGTAACCTAAAATCCTTTAAATTTTTTGCACATAGTTCTCGTAACTGTTAATGTGACTGCTGAGTGCTAGTTTCCTTAAGAGACTATAATCGTTGACGTTTAGCGTAACAGGCTTATTTATGATTTATGTTGGTTGTGGGAAGATTGAATGCCCATGAAAACGCTCGGGGGCTATGGAAATTTGGATATGTGGGAAATTTGGAAACTTAGAAATTTAGGATTTTTGGGAAATTGGGGGATTTGGGAATTGAGGGATTTGGGAATTTGGGGATCTGGGAATTGGGGGATTTGGGAATTGGGGGATTTGGGAATTGGAGGATTTGGGAATTGGGAAATTTAGGAGTTGGGAAATTTGAGAGTTGGGAGATTTGAGAATTGGGAAATTTAGGAATTGAGAAATTTGAGAGTTGGGGGATTTGAGTATTGGAAAATTTAGGAATTGGGAAACTTGAGAGTTAGAAAATTTAAGACTGGAAATTTGAGAGTTGGGGGATTTAGGAGTTGGGAAATTTGAGAGTTGGGGGATTTAGGAGTTGGAAAATTTGAGAGTTGGGGGATTTAGGAGTTGGGAAATTTGAGAGTTGGGGGATTTGGGAATTGGAAAATTTAGACTTGGAAAATTTGAGAGTTGGGAAATTTAAAAGTTAGAAGATTTGAGAATTGGGAAATTTGAGAGTTAGGAAATTTAAGAATTTCAAAATTTGGGACACTATAAACTTAATAACATAAGAATTTATAAATTTATAAATTTGTAACTTTGAAAACTTGAAACTTAAAAGAATCTTCAAAAATCTCTGAATATTATCTGATAGTGAATTCTCATTCACTAGCCTACCCTTTCTCTTCTTTCGCTTCACAAATTAACCCTCGCAACCCCACACCCTTTTCCCATAAATTTCCAAAATTTACTACTCATTTACCAATTAATACATAATTCTTCTGATACAGGTATGCTGAAGAAGCGCAACATCAGTACGGCAAAGAGCCCACAACCCTAAAAACCGGGCACTTCACCCAGGTGGTGTGGAGGGACAGCACGGAGTTAGGTGTCGGAATGGCGAGGAATAGGAACGGAGAAGTCTACGTAGTTTGTAATTATAATCCAGCTGGAAATTTCTTGGGTAGCTTTACGGAAAATGTACTTCCACCTGGATCTTCGAGTCCTACCAAAAAGATCACCTTCTTGGACCCTAAACAACACTACGCGATGGACGAGCAGGCGTGGCAACAGGAAGCTTTACTTGTTCACAATGAGTACAGGAGGAGACATCGTGTTCCTGATCTAACATTGAGTGCTGATTTGACGGCTGCTGCTAAGGTAAATTTATTATTCATCACTTTAATTATCGTTGTTTATTAAAAAATGGCTGGATCACATATGAGCTTTTATTGGGTACTAATATTTTCTTTTGGAGTATTATTTAGAAGTATGGTATATGTATAGGATGTATGTTATATTGGTTTATATTGAATATTCAAACTTCTAAATATTTAAAATTTACAAATTTCTAGATTATTAAATTTCTATATTTCTGGATATTCTAGTTTCCAGGTTTTCAAACTTATAATGTCGAGATTTTCGATTTCATAACTTCCCAAGTTTACAAATCACCAAGTTTTCAAATTACTATGTTTCTAAATCTCTGGACTCCCATAATTCCAAAGTTCCCAACCATAGTCTCCAAATTCCTACATTTACAAATTCTTAGATTTCCCAAATTTCTACAATTTTACAATTCTAAACCCCCCAATTCCAACATCCTCAAATCTCTACGTCCCCACATCCCTACGTCTCCTCATCCCTACGTCTCCACATCCCTACGTCCCCAAATCTCTACGTCCCCAAATTCCCATATCCCCAAAATCTCTACGCCCCCAAATCCCTATATCCCCAAAATTCCTACGTCCCCAAATTCCTACGTCCCCAAATCCCTACGTCCCCAAATCCCTACATCCCCAAAATTCCTAAGCCCCCAAATCCCTACTCCCCAAATCTCTACGTCCCCAAATCCCTATGTCCCTAAATTCCTATACCCCCAAATCTCTACGTCCCAAATTCCTATATCCCCAAATCCCTAAATCCCTAATTCCTATACCTCCAAATCTCTATCATCACATCCCAGAGTCCCTACCCCAAAATTCACCTTCTATATCTCCAAATTCTTAACCCACCCCTATACCTTCACAATTCCAAAAAATCCATTAAAATCAACGGGTGTCAAGAGTTCGTCTTCGTGCAAATATCCATAAGGTTCAGCTAACAAGAATGTTCAGTTTCAGCGATGATCTCGTGAAGAGATATTTTTTTACCACTCAACCAGTTGATAAACAGTGCCTGCAATTTACATAATTACAATTTATCGCCGATCCCACGCGAGCCTGGCCTAGCTAGTATTCCCGGTGCAAGAGTAACGCTCGATTACAAAATTTTTAACTGTCAACAGGCGTGGGCGAACACGTTGTTGAATACGAACAAGCTGATCCCACAGTCATCTTCGCCGTACGGGGAGAACATCTACTCGATGCAGTGTTCTGATCCGAAGCTGATTGTACCGGCACGAGAGGTTGTCTCGAAGTGGTATTCCGAAAAGAAGGATCACAAGTTTGGAACGGAGCCAAAGGTCTTGAACACGTGTACGTAAAACGGGGTTGTTAAACAGAATCTGTTGATTAACCCTTTGCTGGAACATTTCTTTTTTTGTACCTTGTAAATTGTTCATGGATGTAGGCTGTTTCTGAGTAGTAGTACATGAGATAAATTAGGACGATGAACATTTGTGGTTGGACATTTGAAAATTTAATGAAAATATAGTTTGTTTAATTGTTTATGTGCTGTAGATGTTTATGTTATATTGTTTTATAATAGATGTACTAATAGAATTGCGATGAGATATGATGCGATATAACGTCTGAGATAATTCATTGCGGTACCATATATAATCCAAATTTCTAAATCCTCAAACTCTCAAATTTATAAATTTTCCAATTCTAGATTCTATATCTCAGGTCTCCAAATCACTAAGTCCTTAAAATATGAATCTCTGAATCTCTACAACCCCAAATTTCTATATTCCCTAAATTCTATATCCCTAAATTCTTGTACCCTCAAATTCATATATCCCCAAATCCTCATGTGTTCAAATTATTACAACCCCAAATACCTATATCCCCAAGTCCCTTTACTTCCTAATTCCTGTACTCCCCAACTTCTTATGTCCTCAAGTGTCTATACTCCCAAATCCCTATATTCCCAAATCCCCATGTGTTCAAATCACTATGACCCCAAGTACCTATATCTCCAAATCCCTATATCCCAAGTTTCTTTATCCCCAAATTCCTACGTTCCTAAATCCCTATACTTCCAAATTCTTATGTCCCCAAATATCTATCCTCCCAAATCCCTCAATTCCCAAATCCCTATGTGTTCAAATCACTATGACCCCAAATACGTATGTCTCTAAATCCCTACATCCCTAAGTCCTTTTACTTCCAAATTCCTACGTCCCTAAATTTCTATACTCCCAAATTCTTATGTCCCCAAATATCTATCCTCTCAAATCCCTAAATTCCCAAATCTCTATGTGTTCAAATCACTATGACCCCAAATACGTATGTCTCTAAATCCCTATATCCCAAGTCTCTTTATCCCCAAATTCCTACGTTCCTAAATCCCTATACTTCCAAATTCTTATGTCCCCAAATATCTATCCTCCCAAATCCCTACTCCCCAAATTTCTACGTCCCCAAATCCCTACATCCCCAAATTCCTACGTCCCCAAATCCCATCAAAATAAAAAATATGCAACAATAGTTAATTATTATTTCTAACAATTAGTTTGTTTGTTTAGGTCATTTCACCCAAATCGTATGGAAAAACACCACCGAAATGGGGATAGCGATGGCGAAGAGGGACGGAACCTGCGTAATTGTCGCGTGTTACCACCCGAGGGGTAACATTGTCGGTCAGTTCACGGAAAACGTTCTGAAACCGGTGAAAACACCATGTTAGTCCGCTAACGTTCACCACCCACACACCTGTCGATAATGTATTTAAAACGCTGTATTTATATATCGTGCATAGACGACGATACGCATAATATATGTATATAACACAAGATGTGCATACACGTAGAATAAAATGACATTCCACGTATTACACCGTAATAGAAAGAACCTCGTCTCTCTGAAATTAGTCGTCGATAACGTGACACTGGCTAGTGTTGAATTTAATTGGTAACGACGTGTGGGTGCACGTTCGACGTTTTTGAGAACCGGCTACTTTCTGTAAAAATTTTCATTTTCGGTTTTAGAGCTGTAAATTTAACACGTTCTGTGACCATCGAAAGCACAAGTTTTAGTTTAACAAAATGGGGAAATTTTCTTTGCTTTTATTTTCATACTTTTATTATATAATTTTTGCATGGAACGTGTTGAACTTTAATTTCTGAAAATAAGTTTTTTATTCTAGTTTTATATACGTAATTGACTCGCGTGAAATTTTCATGTTAAATAATATTTAGTAAATGATTATAATTATGATACGGAGACGATGATTGAAATTATTTTAAGAAATTCTTTTGTACGTGAGCGAGGAAACAAGAAGTTGTAGCGAGTGATTCTTCTAGGCCGGCTGTCAAAGAATTGTGACGCGACAGTATCATGTAACGGGAAAGATGAAATAGTATTAATTAACAAAAAAATGGTAAATAAAATTGGTCAGTGACTGATCGTTCCTTTGCCCTGTACCTCAAAATATCGCGTAATAAGACACACTTGTAATTTTTCTGATGACAATACAAGTACGCGTAGCATGTAGAATAGAACGAAAATATTCTTATAATTTATAAACACATGTAACATTTTGTTTTTACGTCGGACGAACGAAATAAATTATGAGAGAGATTTCAATCGACTTCAATTCGTGTGTTCATTCAAATCTCCCCGTGTTACAAATTTTAAATAAATTGTAAATTGTATTGTTGTGAACATATAATCCGCATCTTTGGACTCACGGAATATATAGCAAACAGCATAAAATCAATATTAATAAATATTTAATGAATATGTGGCATATTAATCAATAAAATCAATGTTAACTATATTAAAAAAAAATTGAACACGTGTCGCCATCTCTCCAGCGAACAGGGTGAACTACACACCTTTGAAACTGTAATTTAATTAGTTCCCACATGCTGTCGCTAGATGACGTCATGTATATCGTTTTAGGTTCAATTCAATCAATATAGTTGATTTTACTATTTTAATTCGTTATAATATGAATTGAATTACATTGGAGAGCAAGAGCAATTAACTTCGAATTATTTAGACTTTACCAAACTATTATCAATTTTTAACCATTCTTCCGCAATTCTTATTTAGCCTATGGGTTTTTTATGTTTTGCCATCTAGCGATAGAAGATGAGAACTAATTAAACTACAGTTTCAAAAGTGTGTAGTTCACCCTGTTCGCTGGAGAGATGGCGCTAGTAGTACAAATTTCAATCGAAGTCAATTAATATCGATTTTTTTCTAGTAAATAGATAATAAAATGGGTCAATACACTTCGAAAAGCAACACTAATTAGCTTCAGAACATTTTTAAATCGCTAATATCTCGAAAAGTCAATAAATATATAAAATTACATTCGATATTTAGTGCCATCTGCTTCAACCATTCACTGTTAGATGGCTAAGAATTTATCCACAAAATTCAATTTTCAAATATAAACCTTCAGATTCATTATGAAATCATTTTTCTTACCTGACCTGTAGAACAATTTGCAATCATCAATAATATGTAAAAATGTTTTATTTTTCAAAGAATCGCGATTTTTCGTTTCGGTAACTTTACTCTCTATTACAAGATGGCGACAATGACACTGTTTTCGGATCTCCACACAAAAATTCAAATTTCAAGATATATCTAAGAACGAGACTTGCAAAATGCTTTTAACTTTCTACATCAATTATTTTACAACATACTATTGTCTTTTATATCTCTTTTTACGTATTAAATTGTCACAATACTTCTGTTATAAACGTAAATTTCAGTGTAAACTTTAATTATGAAGAATATGTTAAATTTTGCCGAAGTTCATAGAATCATCTTTCTGAGACGTAAACTGCAGAACAAAGCTACGTGCATTTAAAAGAAAACACGTGCTTGTGAAAATTTTATTATTCATCGATTTCACGGAATAAAATAGCAACGTTGGTGTGTTAAGAAAAGGGGTCGCTGCTTTATAATAATTTATTTATAATAAATTTACATGCACGCGTCGCGTGACAACGTGTCACGTGTATAATAGATAATAGGTACATTCTCTCTCTGTTTTTCTGCTCTTATTATTTTACATTACGTACAGCCGTTCGTAGTTCCTTTCGTGGTCGAGGATTATCCTTTAATTCTTATTTTAAACTCTTGTTAACACTTTGACAATCGTATATTTTATGCACTCGATCTTGTAATTTTGTTATATCCTTTTTTAAATATTGTTAAGGAAACTGCGATTGAGAGCTGCTATTGTATCGAACAAAATAGTTTTTCTTTAAAGGAAAATTATAACACTCATGAGTTACTATAGATTTGTAGGGATTATTGTATTCAGTTTTTAGACATAATATATCGTTTGTCAAAGTGTTAAAATGGAGCTCGACAACATTAAAGAAGCCGAGCTTTGAGACAAAATTTGAGATAACAAAGCCTTTGATAGCAGAGAGTTAATTTTGCAACTTATTATTAATTCAGTTAAATTTTTGCGATTTCAACTGAAATCTAAAATACAAAACAAAATTCTGAATAGCTGTTTATAAAATTATTCCACTTTGGAACAATTTGTTACAATAATATTTGTTTCTTACATTGTTAAAATTGAATTTTTTGCATGACATTGGTTCATTTGTCAAATAATTGTATCTTTACAGAGGTTAAATTGGCGGAGCTCTGTCTGTAAAAAAATGATATGCGAAAAGCATCAGTTTCGTTTAAGAATTCGTATAATTCCCAGTTTAGATGAAAACGATTAGAATTAAATTTTAAGTCTGCAATTTCATTACTCGAAACTGCAGATTGTATAATAAAATAGATTAAACCTGTATTAATCAAAGCGGATGTTTCTTGCAACTTTAGTCACCTTAATTGACTCAGGATAGGAAAGTAACTGGACTTGTAAAATATTCAATTTTACCAAAAATTGCAATGAATTTTGAAGAAGAAATACGCATACTTATTGAAAATATTTTGATAGTTATTAAATTGATCGAAAAAAATTACATATGTCTCATCAGATTGTAGAATAAAATAAGACATTTAATTACTAAAAACCGATTTATATGAAATAGATATCCAATTCTTGACTCTTCAGATCGTTTTCGCTTATTTTTATGGTAAACTCACGGTACATAAACTTATTCATCAGCAATGGACAACTCTGTATTTAAAACGAGGAAATGCATCGTCTCGATGTCGCAAGCTCGGCAGTTTGCGATACAATTGAATTCTCTGAACTCTAAATATACGTGTCAATCGAAAGAACAAAAAGCAATAATGCTGTTACTATTATTTGTTTTTATAGGAAATAATTTCAGTGCATTTTTTCGTTGCTGTACGAAATAATACAAATTTGGTGATATTATTAATTAGGAATAATGTAAAGTATATAGAAATAGAAATTTAAACTTTTATTTCCGAATATCTAAATTTGTAAATTACTGAATTTTCAAATTTTCGAATTTTGTTTTCCACATTCTCAAAATATTGAATTCTGAGATTTCCACTTTCGAAGATCTCTCAAATTCTCAAATTTCCAAATTTTCAAATTACAAATTCTCAAATTTACAAATTTTCAAATTTCCAGTCTCAAATTTCCGAATTCTCAAATTTCCAACTTCTCAAATTTCCAAATTCTCAAATTACCAAATTCTCAAGTTTTCAAATTTTCAAACTTCCAAATTCTCAAATTTTCTGAGTTTCAAATTTCCAAATTCTCAGATTACCAAATTCTCAAATTCCCAAATTAGCAAACACCCAAATTTCCCAATTCCCCACAAATTTCCAAATCTCCACATTTCCCAAATTTCCCAGATCTCTACATCATACTACCAAATACCCAAATTCAAAAATTTCCAAATTTTCAAATTACTGAAGTTTTAAATTTCTCCACATAAAAATACAGAAACTCGAAAATCTGTAATCTCCATGGATCTCTAACTCGCTCCACTAAACACATTTTCATCAAGAACTCCCAGTAAATTCAGCACTAGTAATATTCCTCCATATTCGTTCGATGGACACGTATCGTTACAATCACCATACGAGTCGAGAGAAGGAACTTGCAGAGGATCATCGACTCGAAGACACACGACTCAACGAATCGACGTCCTCCATTCTTCTTATTATTTCTCTATGAAGACACAATGATACTTTTTGTTCTGACATTATACTCATCTGAGGTTTCTTAATATTACCGTATATTAATCTCCTTTATTAACATAGTGATATATCGCGTTCTCTTTAGTTCTTATTCTTACGTTAACCCTATCATTCGTTCCACTCTTCTTCATCATATGTCGTGTCATTTTTCTCGTGCACTTTTGTTTTCATAGAAAATTTCTTCGACGTCAATTTCGCGATTTATCGTGTGGTCACTAACGTTTATACAAATGCGAACAGACAATTTGCTCTTATGTTTCCATAATTTCTTTTTTTATTTATTTATTTAGGGCTTCATTGGGAATATTTCACATACACTCGAAAACAGTTTACTTTCACATTGGTAAACGACAACGCATAGTAATAACACGCTACTCGCTTGATATTTCAGGTCACATTGGTTTCCGATCGATCCTATGGCGATTAAACTATGTACACCGTTGAAATGTCCTTGTTTAGTATCTTTATAATTCCTCGTATTTTAACTACAGTTGCCGCGTTGCTTTTATTGTTCTTCGATTATTCGTTTTATCTTCGATCGTTGAATCGGTGGACAGGTCGTATAACTTTTGTTAACCATCGAAAATGCAAGATTCCGTTCGAATCTGCCATGTTTAAGAGTATACATCGACAATTTATACAATCTTTTCTTTTAATCTTATTTGTACATTACGTTTCGTTATCCTATTTTGCTATCCTGGAGGCTGCTGGCTTTATTTAATTCTCTATAGTAAAATCTTTGATGACATCATTGAATTATAGTATGGAGAAGCTGAAGCATGGGATGCTCCATATAATCATATGTACATATACATATACATGTATGTATGTATATTTATATGTGGAGCATATATTTTGTATGGAGCAAAGTTTGAAATTTGAAATTTTTAAATTAGCAAATTCTACAATTTCTGAGCCTAATTTTTAAATCATCATATTCCCACATTTCTAAATATCCAAATTTCCAGGTCCACAAATCTCACACCCCAACTTTTCAAATTCTGAAATTTTCAAGTTCCTAAATTCCCAAATTTCCAAATTCCTATATTCCCAAATCTCTACGTTCCTAAATCCCTATGCCTCAAAATCTCTACGTCCCCAAATCGCGACGCCTTCAAATCTCTGCGCCCCCAAGTTCCTATGTCTCCAAATTTCTACATCCCCAAATTCCTACGTCCCCAAATCCGTACTTCCCAAATTCATATGTCCCGAAATCCTTACTGCCAAAATCCCTACATCCCCAAATTGCTACATCCCCAAATCCCTATGTCTCCAAATCTCCACATCTCCAAATTCCTACGTCCCCAAATCCCCACTCCCCCAATTTTTACGTCCCCAAATCCCTACATCCCCAAGCCCTACACCCCCAAACCCCTATATCCCCAAATCCCTACTCCCCAAATTTCTACGTCCCAAAATTCCTACTCCCCAAATCCCTACATCCCCAAATCCTCAAATCCCTAAATCCCTAAATCCCTAAATCTCTGTGTCTCCAAATCTTTACATCCTCCAATTCCCAAACCCCCAAATCTTCAAATCCGCAAAATTCCAATCCCTAAGATCTCCAACACCTAAAATTGCAGAAAATTAAAAAATTGTCAGCTTTTCATACGCTATAGAGAATTAAAGAACCAGTATAGCCTCGCAACGCACGGCAACCATAATGGCTGCTCAAAATTTATATTACCCATTACATTAAACCTCACTCGAAATCTTATTTTTTCCCTATTCAATTTAATTTTCATACTTCGATCACACTTGTATGTCGTTCGAAAATATCCAAAAATTTTGTCATAATTCTTGTATCGTTCTGAAAGGTACACAGATGTTCCGCTCGGATCAGACGGAGTGTTTCCGTATTAGGGCACAGAAAGAGTCATCTTATTCCCGTAAAAAACACCATGGCCATATGTTGAATATGTAGAAAATCTTGGTGAATCACCAGCGCTTACGAAGATGGTTGGTATTCGTATTTAGGACGGGTTTCTTTTACAGTCTGTTTAAAATAAATGTTTAACGTTTAAAATTTTTTTAATGGAATATGTGGGATTTTTTAAAAAATAAGTGTTTGTAGCCATATTTGTAATACATTTTGATATAACGTGCTATAATAAATTTCGACATAATAACGTGCTATAATAAATTTCAACATAATAACATGTCATGATAATATATCGTAACAACATGTCTAAACAATATGTCATAACAGGTCATAACAGTGTGTCATAATATGTGATATGACAACATGTAACATATGACATTATGTTTACACATAAGATATATTCGTAACTCTAGTTTATTATTAGAATATATATAATTGTTGCAATGCAACATATACATATGTCGCATCATTTTGGCATAAAGTTAGGAACAAAAGAAAACATTTAATATACATATAATATATCTTAATTTAGATAATTAAAATTTATACATTTATGGATCTAACATAAAGGTGCTGATATATGTTAATAAGAAATATCGAAGAAAGTTTATATCAATTAATTTCTAATATTATTTATATATTTAATAAATTAATAGAAAAATTGATAAATATTTAAGAGTTTTAACAATTTAGCTAAATATTCAAGAAAGTTTTTGTCTTTTCAATTTGTACATATATAAGTTATAATGAGAAAAGTAATAATCGGAAAAGTAGAATGCATAAATTTATTTTAAACAGACTGTAAATTAATCAAGGTAAGAAAGACAGAGAGTTAATGAGAGGAGAAAAAGTCAAAGCAGCAGAAAATAGGCTAGAGAAATATATCGAAGAAAGTGTAAAATACACGTGGTCAGATCAATGATTCGTCGCTACGAAAAATTCATTTGCATCTGGATTAACAATATGTAAATCGAAGAAGACTGTTTTACTTTGTTCTATGATATAATAAAAATTGAAGTTTTATTTCGATTTAATCCAGGGACGAATCCAGAACTTTATTTTTTGGGGTGGGGAGTGAAATTATACAAACATTGCATTTCTGCAATTTGAAAATTTTTAATTTTCATATTATAGATTATCAAATTTTTTAATTTTTGCATTTGCAAATTTTTACGTTCCCAAATTTCTAAGTTATCAATTTTCTATACTTCCAAATTTTCAAATTTATAAATTATCAAACTCATACACTTCAGAATTTCTAAATTTTTACATTTCCATATTTCCAAATTTTTTAATTTTCAAATTTTAAACTTATCAAATTTCCACATTTTCAAATTTTTAATTTTCAAATTACCACATTTCTAATTTTTTAAATTTCTTAAAGTTATCAAATTTCTAAACCACAAAACTTGAAATCTACATGTCACTTATATCATCACTTAATCTTGACAGCACTAGTCTAAATAATTGAAATCGTATATATTATTAATTCACTATAGAAAATAAAATTATAACCAGCAGGAATAATTAAATAACGTACCTCATTACCAAAAATTGTTGATACCAAAAAAATAAAATAGAATATCTTTAACCAACAAATTTTTTTAAGATTTCAATTCTGAATACGTCCCTGAATAAACTCCATGCAAATTGTAATCCACGCGATTTCCATTAAAAAGAAAAACGAGACTCCAGATAAATTTTCATATTTCAGTTTTGTTTCAATTTCAAATCAAATCAGATCTACATATTCGTTCGATACAGCTGACCAACTGATACAAACTGAATTTAATTTCGAATTAAATTCCAATCAAATTTGAACTCTGTCATCGTAATTATCGAGAAAGTAATGTCAGAGTTAAAAGATTTAAATACGTAAACAGAATAGTGGATCACAGACGCTCGTTACTTGATCAAAGTCCATTGTTTAATTAAAAATTCGTCTATCGTTTCGTATACTCATAGCAATTTTCGCCTACAACCAGGAAGTGAAGCCAATCAGATCGCTGATCAATTGAAATCGGCGTAGTGGAAGCAGCATCAAAGCAGGTACTCGATAAGACGACGTTTGGTCGGTAAAACGTGTAAATTGGTCGACAAACGATTGCAACTGGCTCGAAATATCGAGTCAAGAAATATAGAGATACATTTAAATCGTTCCTAACGACGTCTATGTCTGACTAACCGATTGAAACAGATTGTCGAAAATCCTCGTTCTCCAATTTCCGCTAACTAAGAATAAACTTTTCTGAGTGACATATCCGAAAGGTTCGATAAAATGTACCAAGATTGCCCTTTGAACTAATATAGAAGAGAAGAAAAAGTATCCACGAAAGCGAGTATCGATCAGATTCTCGATTAAACGATTACCTCTCACACTTTACAAACGACGAATCGAGTATTCGGATTCTAATTCAATTCGCTATCGATTGTAATCGAACGATTTTCATTAGCCCCGAATTCTCGATTCGATTCTATCGCACAATTAAAATCCTCTGTTCATTTTCTACACACGTACGAACACACCTTTCGGTGCCTCTCTCTCGCGTGATATGATTAAAATGGTCGCGTATTTATAATTATAAATCATATTTATATGTCGTCGTAAATTGGTTCTAGTATAAAATTAGTTCGTCCACCTGGAACGTGATCCTACGTAGGATTCGGGGCTTGCACCTAGGGAGACTCTTTTCTTACCTACTCTTTCACCTACTCTTGGAAATCTGACAAGGAACAAGAGCTTCATTTGCGAAAATTGTATAATTTCTTAAACTTTCGGTGCTTCAACGTTGTGTCAACTTATTTCATCTCTGACTCGAGAAAGAAACATTTTGTTTTGGATTCATCTTTTATCATTTGGACAGAAATCGACATACATAAATTTATTTTGCACAGAAAATTTAAAACAAGATATAACATATACCTTGAAAAATTGCTTAGAGTAGCTTGCTTATCTTGAGAGTCTAATTTATGGTTTTCTATAGAAAATTTCAAAAATATGTGTTCGACCAAAAGACAGTTACTTTAAATTAAGTACATCATACATTATTTATTCTAAAATCAATATCGAATTTTTCACTATTTTTATTATCTTTCTGCATTTTACTTATTTTTCTATTACGTATATTAGTGGTCTCCAGAAAAATTTCAATTTTTATTTCACTGTGCAATAATAATATAAAAGGAATATTATACGTGAAAGAATGTTTGAAAATGTAAAATAAATACAAAAAATAAGGTCAATAAACAAAATAATGTTTAAAAATACAAAGTAGCTATGATACATAAAGAATGTTAAGCTCTTGTTCATTGTAATAGATTTCATCTCATTTATCATAATAATTTAATCATCTCGAGGTGATGTACCTCGCCGAATGACCTCTGGCACGCAACACGCGTTTCATAATTCAATCCGATTACTATACCGTGATCAGCTAATTCGCTGAAAATTCCGATCGGATTTACGAAGGAGACGCCAGAGGCGACTAGAGAGCAAAACGTTTTAAGAACGTAGCCCACTACGCACACCACGAGAGATTATTTTCAAATAAAATATCACGTAACTCTTTTGAAATCAACTTGTTCGCAAACGTGTGTCAGCTTTTCCTACAAAGAGAGAATTATTAAATACTAAAATAGTATTGTAACTTCGATGAAACAACCGTGGTATTTCCGCAGAGTTGGGCTTCGCTTTAATAAAACTAGTCGAATGAATATTCAATTACGCTTTTGATTTTGTCCATGATTTCAATCAACAATTTGGCAAATTTGAACAGTCTGATATTTGTGAGATTATTTTATAGTGGGCAGAATTATTGAATTAACTTTACAACAGGAATGGGCAGATTAAGTGCCCACGGGCACGCATGAACGATAGACGAAAAAGTACAAATTTTCAAAAGCAATCTCTGTAATTATACAAATTTACAAATGCTTACTTCAAAAATGTTCACACTTTCAGAATCATAAATTTCTAAATCTGAAAATGTTTAAATCGAGAAATTTTCAAATGCCTAAATCTGAAAATCGTTTTATTTTCAAATTGAGAAATTCACAAATTCTCAAAGCACGAATGATTCCCTCTTGCAGCATGTCAATATAACAAGCGTTCACTCATCCGTGCCCAGCGCACTCCGTTTGTCCAATCACTGATGTACACTATTCTCCCTAACTAGAACAACCCACTGAAATTTCGACCGAATGCAAAAATGATCCCAAAACAGCCCAACTCCGCAGAAGCGTACAAACAAAAGTCAGCGTTTGGCGTACGATGTCGCGCATTCGCGACGCCTTAGGTCCCCGATGGTTCTCGCGAAGCATCAATTCGCTAAGCTAAACCGAAACCGTGAAAGGAATGGAGTAGAAAAATGATTTGAACAGTTCATCGTGTCCGTCCGTGCCCAGTCACACAGTATCCGTTTCGATGTGTCACTGAAACACCTTGCTCTCCGGCCGTCTCACAATCCTTATGATCGTAACCAAACCGTCCAGTCCCACCAATTCGCCGACAGTCAGGATGCCGAGGATCGCGACATCCCACCTAGTAATCATGACGTGTCATGTGGGAACGCTACAGCCATTTGTTTCGACCCACGCCGGAGAGCCTGCGTCCCCACATAAGGTTATATCATACGATTGTCCCTTGTATGTGCTGAGGATCCTGTGTGACGCCCTGGATCTGTGGAGACTGCGATCCTAGTGGACCCTGAAGACTCGGCGGGTCGTAGAGTCCGCCTAATGATCCACCCAGACCGGATCCGATGTTGGACCCAAGGGCTGCGCTCAGTTCCGGCATCGAGGGCAGACCGACGTCCAGGATGCCCGTGTTGCTGGCTCCGCCCGTCAGGGAGCCCTCTTCAGGGGGAGTCACTTCCAGACCGATGGACCCGTTAAGCGCTATTTTGATGGGGTTGTGATTAGAGGGATGGGACAGTGCACCCAGACCTATGTCCTCCAGGCTGCTCTTCCGCTTGCTCATCGTCAACCCCTGCCTCAAAGAGTTGCTGCGTCTCAACAAGATGTCGTCCACCACCCTCAGGGAGTTCGAACGACCTCGCAACGTTCCGGCCACCGTCGGACTATCTGGCAAGGACAGGGAGTTCGATTTCGTAGTGCCCAACGGAGGAGCTCTGGGCAGACCTATGCCCGACCCTCGACGACTTCCCGGCCCACCACCAGGCAAACCAGCCGAGGCTACCGCAGCACTCATCTGAGAGACCAGCTGAGCCGAACAGAAGCTGATGTTGCTCTTCCGTCTGGAGTTGTGCCGCTCGAACGTCTTCTGCGCCGAGAACGGACTCGGTCGCACCAGGTACACGATGTCGCCCTCCTCCAGCTTCAGGTCGCAGCTGGGGTTGATGATCACGTACGATAGGCTGTTACGCTTCTCGGACACCACGTCGTAGTCCGCTACCGGCAGGTTCAGCGACTCCATGCGGGATCGAACCAGGCTAGCTATCTCCGCCCTCTCGATCTTCTGCGCGTGGTTGTCGCGCGCCTCGTCCCCCAGGCTTACGGAGTACTGTTTGAAAAAATACTGATTTCAATTTTGGGCGCGATTTATTCTTTCGACAGAGTTACACGCTGTTGATGTTTTGGACAGACGGGTTGATAAATGTTTGCGAACTTGATTTTTTTTTTAGAGAATTTACTATAAATGTACATTGTAAATGTATGTTATAAACGCATATTATAAACGCACATTACAACTGCATGTTACAATTGCATATTATAAATGCATGTTATGAATGCATACTTTTAACACATATTATAAATGCATCTTATAAACGCATACCACACGTGGATATTATAAATGCACATTATAACTGCATATCACAACTGCATATTATAAATGCATATTATAAATGCATATTATAAATGCATATTACAACTGCATATTATAAATGCATGTTATGAATGCATATTATAATTGCATCTTATAAACGCATACTATAAGTGGATACTATAAATGCACATTATAACTGCATATGACAACTGCATATTATAACTGCATATTACAACTGCATATTATAAATGCATGTTATGAATGCATATTATAATTGCATCTTATAAACGCATACTATAAGTGGATACTATAAATGCATATTACAACTGCATATTATGAATGCATGTTATAAATGCATATTATAACTGCACATTTCAGCTGCATATTATAAACGTATATTATGAATGCATATTATAAACGCACATTATGAATGTATATTATAAACGCATATTATGAATAGATATTACAAATGCGTACATATATGTTATAAATGTATATTATAAATACATATTGTAAATGCATAGCATAAATGTATAATTGTAAATGTATGTTACAAATGTGTATTGACAATGTATATTATAAATATATCTGATAAAACACGAGTAGAAAAGTTATGTAGTAAAAACGCATCTAACGATAACAATTTCGTATAATTTTAACCAGACGATGAATAGCGAACATTTGCAGATGTAAATGCAGCTAAATGTAAAAAGCGTAAAGAAGGGTTAACATCTCCGAAGGGAAGATTGTAATAAATTGTTTTATCAAGTACTGTCTGTCGAAACATCAACGCAGCGTAATACGTGAAGTCGCACGAGCGTGTAGTGTCTCGATGGCCAAGAGGATATTTGGCGTCGAGCATTTAGAGCCCTGAGGGTGAGCATCAGACTGTGTGCCACTGTGTGGTACATCGAGCATGCGAGTTGCAACGTGTTGATGTGGACGAGCTTACAAAGAGACAATAGATGGATGAAAGAATGTGAGACAATAGAGACGACGCATGTGACACATAGAGAAAGTAGTGAGTCGTTTATAACACATATGGGGTAAATCGAGCAAGAAACGGCAGCCAAACAACGTCGACTCTGTACTCACGGCTGAGGCACCCTTGTCACGGGTGGCGCAATTCGCAAGACATGAGGCTGCCGCCGAATGACGCACCTTGTACGTCACGCCGACGCCGGCGTCGCTCTCCGCGTCTGAGTCGCCCTGTCAAAACGACAAGCATTTCTACCCTTACTAAACACAGCCTGCCGTTATCGCGATTTTACACGCCATCGGTCATAATTCTTGCAATTTTCCTCTTTGTTCATTTTCTTTTCCTTTTTATTTGGGATTAGTTGTTTGGTTTTAGGGGAAGTATCGGGGAGCATGGTAGACTTCCTTAGGGTAAATTGCGATGTAGGGAATGGAGGGTTGAGGATATTTGCTGAACGAATTTGATGTATTTTTGAACTTGTATGCTGGGAGTTTGGACATCTCTGAAGTGATGGATTTAACGAGGTAGAAGTTATCGAGTTTACAGATGTAGAAATGTGGAAATTTTTGGATTTACAGATTCGGTGATATGGAAGTTTGAAAATGTACTGCTTGAAGAGAGATATTTTTGAATCAGTTTTGAAGTATGGAAATTTTATTCAGAAGTTGAGGTCAAGAAATTTTCAAATTTAGAACTGTGGAAATTTGGGAATCTCGGAAAATGAGTGCGTGGGAATTTGCAATAGTTAGAAATTTGAAAGTATAGAAATTTAGAGGTTTAGAAGGGTAGAAATTTAGAAATTTGGTAAATTCAGAATTTAGAAATTCAGGAATTAGACAAGTTCTAATTTAGAAATTAATTCGGGAATTTGACAATTTGAAAACTTAAAAGTTTGCATCTTAGGAAGTCTACCTTGCATTCGAGTGTACAATGTACACAAAGTTTGTACGATGATCTTTTTTTAAATTTCATGAACATTGCAAATTGCTTTCTACTTCATCTATGAGCTATGTCATCTACAAACTATAATCTAATGGTAGCAAACCACATCATTGAGTTATTCTATTTAATATCCATGATGAGTCATACATTTGTTCGCGAGAAACGAAAATTTCTTACATAAAATCTGTAGAGTTTCGTATAGTTTCCTTGTATATGAACAAAGGTATAAATCATTGTAATCATCTATGATTTCTAATAGTAGCAAATTGCAATTTTCTGGATATAGATAACGATTATCTGATGATTAAAAAATGATGGTTACCAATGATGATTAAAAAATGAAATGACTGTACAATTTCTCGTGTTCAACGAATGAAATTTACACAAAAACATTGTCCGTTGGCAATGATTAATCATCGATTGATCGAAATCATTTGCAACGTGTTTCTATTGTAGAAGCGTTCGTTTACCGTCACTAGCACACTGTTCTAAAAAATAATAAAACTGATTACTTAATAATTCACTAAGAAATACAAAAATAAATAAATTTTTATGATTCATGAAATATATGAATTTATAACGATTAATAAATTAATATAAAATAAAATATTTTACAAAATTTAATGTATTAATTATAAATTTCCAAACTGTTTTTTAATTGTAGATAAAGGAACATTTGAAGCGTCCCAAACGTTGAGTAATAAAATAATCAAAAACAACGCCTTTCTGTGTAAATAATTAAATGAATGACGTCAAACATTAACTAAAAAGCTCCGAGTAATAAAAATAAAAATCAATTGATACATCAAGAAGAGTGGAAGTCATCTTTATGTGTATACCCATCTTCGCCATTTTCTAAAATTTTCTAAACCATTTTGAAGGTGCTCATTGTGATTATTAATGAAATAATGTAAGACAACTTGAATAAATGTAGCCTCATTACTTTTGGAGTAGATCACGTATAATGTTTAACACGATGCAGGTTTGAAAACATATTCGGGATCGAAGGACGTGCTACAAGCATCGTTTCAACAAGATGCAAGAGCCCTATTCTTCTGATTCTTATTGTAAGGGTTAGTATTTTAAATGTTGCACAGGGGGGAGTGATACAGTAGACTCTTGTTATATTGCCGGAAATAATGAATTCATCGAAACTGCTGTAATATTGGTAATTTAATTTATTAATTTAGAAGTTAGGTTAGGTTTGCATTCAAGAAGCTTTCAATTTTCAGAGTTTTAAATTTCGGATTTTTGGAAATTTTCAAGTTTTCAAATGCAAGAAATTTGAAATTCGGAAATTTGGGAATTGGGGAATTTGTGAGTTTGGAAATTTGACAATTGGGGAATTTGGGAATTTGGAATCATAGGAATTCGGAAATTTGGGAATTGGGGAATTTGAGAATTCGGAAATTTAGAAATTGGGGAATTTGAGAATTCGGAAATTTAGAAATTGGGGAATATGAGAATTCGGAAATTTGGAAATTGGGGAATTTGAGAATTCGGAAATTTGGGGATTGGGAATTTGAGAATTCGAACATTTGAGAATTGGGAAATTTTTGCATTGGGGAATTTGAGAATTTGGAAATTTCGGAATTGGGGAATTTGAAAAATCGGAAACTGTGGAATTTGGAATCGTGAGAATTGGAAAATTTGGAAATTCGGAAATTTTGTCAATTGGAAATTTGAAAAATTGGGAATTTTGGAATTCAGAAACGT
Source organism: Megachile willughbiella (assembly GCA_945859595.2). Classification (NCBI taxonomy): domain Eukaryota; kingdom Metazoa; phylum Arthropoda; class Insecta; order Hymenoptera; family Megachilidae; genus Megachile; species Megachile willughbiella. The sequence continues at coordinate 9,837,087 of OX243797.1, read as the reverse complement.
GGGAATTTGAAAATTAAGGAATTCAGAAATTTCTATAGTCCTCGCATGGCAATATATCGAAAGTCAACCGTAGAGAGCGAAAGGCAGAGCGGGTACAACCATGCGCTACTCACAGCCGCCATTCAAAGTTGTTTCCTGCCCTTACGAAATAGTACACGAATCGCTTGTTTATCTTTCAGCTTTTAAATAAAAAAAAAAAAAGTACAAAAAATGATTATACTCACGTGAGACGTGTCCGATACGGTGGTGTCTTGCGTCCTATAAATACCAATCGGAATTTCACACGTGGTCGAACAAAGTTTTTGATACAATCTGCCGTAGGTTCGTATCCACATATCGTCTTTTGTTATCCTCATCTATAGATTAATACAGAATTGAAACGATAATTAATATTTAATTTATGCAGTGTAATTTGATGAATGGTGCGTGCGGACTCTAACGATGATTGAGATATTATTATCTAATTAGAAAGTTACATGGAATTGGAAAATGTGACTAATTGCGGGTGTAATTAGTGCTAGTTGGAAGTCTAATTAACTTCATGAAACTGAAGGGCAATTATACATGTACTGTATAATCGTGTATTTGATGTATGGGAAATGTGGAAACTAGGGAATTGGGGAATTAGGGAATTTGGAAACTGGGAATTGTGGAATTGGGGAATTTTGGAATTGGGGAATATGGAATTTGAGAATTGGGGAATTTGAGGAATTTGGGGATTTGGAAATTTGGGAATTTAGAGTTATAGGAATTCGGAAATTTGGGAATTGGGGAATTTGAGAATTCGGAAATTTGGAAATTGGGGAATTTGGGAATTTGGAGTCATAGGAATTCGGAAATTTAGGAAATGGGGAATTCGAGAATTCGGAAATTTGGGAATTGGGGAATTTGGGAACTCGGGAAATTGAGAATTCGGAAATTTTGAAATTGGGAATTTGAGAATTCAGAAATTTGGGAATTTGGAATCGTAGGAATTCGGAAATTTGGAAATTGGGGAATTTGAGAATTCGGAAATTTGGGAATTGGGGAAATTGGGAATTCGGAAATTTTGAAATTGGGGAATTTGAGAATTCGGAAATTTGGGAATTGGGGAAATTGGGAATTCGGACTCTTGAGAATTTGGAAATTTAGAAATTCGGAAACTTGAGAATTCGGAAATTTAGTAATTGGGAACTTGAAGAGTGAAATTTTGGAAATATTGCAGAAAGTAATTATAGTTACATTATAATTGTGATATATTATAATCGATATAATAAATGTTATAAAACAATATAAAAAATATTGATATTCTTACCGATGTTAAGAAACCAGATCCCGGTGCTTGGTCCACACCCAGCAACAATCTGACGAAAGTGATCATATAATCCTTAACGAACGCTTGATAAAGAAGCGTGTCCAACATGGAGGCGCTGAACACGCTGCCAGCAGCAAATGGCAGCCGAAACATGTACGATATGTGCGAGCCTCTTTCCTTTTCTCTCTGTTAAAATGTTCGTAAAATACAAGATCGATTAACTTCCCTGCATTTTATATTTCATTCTTGCTGAACTCGTACGCTATGTTTATCTTATTGTTAATCCGAGTACGACATTTTGCTCTAACAAGCTGTTATAGTAATTGTTATAAAACTAAATTTGCATATCTGTGAATTTACATGACTATGGTAAAAACAGTAACATAACATCGAACAAAAGATACAAACGGAAATAAGGCTTCTAATGTAAATTTGAAAAGTGTCGAAAAGCAGTACGGTGTTATATTTGGAAAAAAGGTGCTGTGGAAGGAAAGCTTCAAAGATGATTAGCTTTCTTACAAGAAAGAACGCTTCGAGTTGTCTCCCATACTGCAATAAAATTTTCTTTATACGTATAAGGTAATAAAGTAAAGGTCAAAGTATACGCGCTTATAATGTTGACAAGCTGTATTGCGACAGTATTCAAAGCAACTAATTTTTAATATGACATTTAATCTACGATTTTAATGAACGAATTTTTTTCGAACATAACAAGAACTTTGAGCGATCGAACAACCGATGAATAATTATTGAAAGATCGATACAAGCGAAATTAAAATTTGTAAGCACATAAAAGCGCATATTTTAAGGCGGTAGTAGTATTAACAAGTACCTTCTCCATTTTGCTGAGGTGAAGAGCATACTTATCGTGTGCTCGGAATTGCATGAATCGCATGTTGCTCGATTGCGATAACTCTGTTATACTTTTTATGCTGGGAAAAAATCTGCGAACAGAGTATTTGCAATCTATTATTTACACTCTCAAAATTTAACGTTAACATATTTTTATATGGTTAGACAAGTTTTGAGATGTACCATTTTTATAGTTCTTGAGGTAATTTTCAATTTTACAAATTTTGAAATGTAGAATTTTGGAAATTCAGAAATTTTAAAATATCAAAATTAAAAAATTATTAAATCATTAAATCCTTAAATTTCTTAATTTCTTAATTTCCAGAAATTCAATTTCCAAGGTCTTGTATTCCCCTAAATCTCTAAATCTCCAAATCTTTAAACTTCTAAATTCTATTATTACTAAATTTCCGAATTCCTAAACTCTCTAATTTCTAAATTTCTAACTTCTTATATTTTCAAATTATCATATCCCCAAATTCTTAAAACTCCAAATCCCTAAATCTCCAAATCGTCAAATTTCCAAATTTCTAAATCCCCAAAGCTGCAAATCTGCAAATCTGCAAATCTGCAAATTTGCAAATCTCTAAATCTCTAAATTCCCAAATTCCCCAGTTCCTCAATTCCCCCAATTCTCAAATTCTCCAATTCCCAAATTTCCGAATTCTCAAGTTTCCCAGTTCCTAAATTTCCAAATTCTCAAATTCCCAAATTCCTAAATTTCCCAAATTCTCAAAAATCTCTAAATCTTTAAATTCCCAAATTCTCCAATACCTCAATTCCCAAATTCCCGAATTCCCCAATTCCCAAATTCCCCAATTCTCAAATTTCCGATTTCTAAAATTCCCCAATTCTCAAATTTCCGACTTCTAAAATTCCCAAATTCCCAAATTCCTAAATTTCCAAATTTCCCAAATTCTCAAAAATCCCTAAATTTCTAAACCTCCACATTTCTAATTTCTGAAACTCCACAATATCAAAATTCTCAAATTCCCAAACTGTCTTTCCAAATATAAAAATTCCTAAATATGATAAAAAGAAAAAGCGAAGAAGATCTCCGCGTATCTGACAGTTTCCAGTGAAAAATGTAAACGCTTACTTGAACATGGTTTGTACCGCAACGATTGTATTACAGTCAGCTAAAGTGTCCTCTTCCGCGGAATTGCTGAGTTCCTTGTTTACGACGACGACATTTTCTGCAAGAGTGATACCAGCACGAAGGAGATCATCCAAACAGTCGATGGTTCCTCGCATCCAGTATACCAACGGGAAGTAGGACACCGCGTCAAGGAACGCAATTTCCGGTGTCCGCTCCAGTAAAAGAATGATTGGATTCAGCGAAGTTTTCGATCTGGCAATCATTCATCAACGTTAAATCGACTTTATTCGTTTACTGTAGTCGTCTTCTTGACAGTCGATATTCAACTTTGTCTGTGTTTTACATATTTAAATTTTTTCTTTTTATACAACTTTGCTTGTTGAATATTTTATTTTTAAATCGTAACCTCTGTATTATGATCTCAAGTTATATTATAAGTATAAACAGTGGACTACAAATATATTTAATTTGTTGATCAATTTTTTAAACGTACATAAATTTCAAAATACCATAAGCGATATAAAAATTATAATCTCACACTGTTTTGAGGCAAATATACTACTGGACCTAAAAAATGCTTCAAACGATGTAATTTTTTAAACATATACGAATTTTAAAATAGTATAAGTAGTATTAAAATTATTTATATCAAATAGAGTATTCCACAAAGGATGTGTTTGCAAAATATGTAAATTATGGATTGAAGATCATCTTCAAAAAAGGAATAAAAATTTAAGTACAACATTTCTTTCAAAATACAAAGTTATACATTTCTGTTCATGTTTATATATTTTTTATAATTATTATATATTCTCTGCAAGATATACACCAATTTGTTTTTTATTTGAAAAATAGTAGTGCATTAGATAGTTCGAGTGCTTTTATGAGTTCATAACAATTTTAAATAAAGTGTAAAAAGTATACCTAAAATGTGCCCTTAACGGAATTATAAAATTGTAGATCCCATTGCTAGCATAATCGGCAGCCAGAATTATAGTTTTGTTTTGCCAATTGTATTCCTTAGCGTTCCTGTAGCTGCAGTGTTGGCAGACCTGACAATTCAAGAATATTTGTGATAACAATCAGAATTTTCAAATAAAATACTCAGATTATAAGACCATTGATTGAATACCTGTGCCAATTGAAGGCAACAGAGGGGTTTCTTTTCTTTAAGTAAATAACAAAATGTCGGTGAGACGCCTATGTACGGTGAGACTGGTGGAAATCCTTTGACGATCCTGTAAAAATTTCAATGGACAACTGTAAAAGACTAAAAATTGTAATTTGTGTGATCTGCGATAACCTTCAGAAAAATGACATAACTCTCTAACAATAAGAGTATTAATAAACTTCTTAGAAAATTTATTGTCCTCTCTGTGTAACAAATTTGGTAGACAAATAATTATTACAGAAAGATAAAATTGGAAAATATGATGAAATAAATATTGAAAAGTGCAGAGAAGTGTAAAAAATTGATAAATGTGAAGAATAATGAAAACGTGAAAAATGCAGCATACACGACATATGAATATCTCAAATATTGAAAAATAGAATTTTAAAGGTATTTAATCGCATTCATACACTTCGATTATATGTAACCATGTCAAGTTATATTCTCGAAACATTAAATCCTGCTTTACATATCAACTTCAGCAAACTGTTTCATAGGCGATTCGAATATAATTAAATAACGAACTTGAATAGCGTACTGGATTAAATTTCGATCAGTTTCCAAATTCCGAAGCTACGAATTCATGCGATCTCTTCATCAATTTCATCCCCCCTTTGCTCCACACCTTTTCGAATTGGAAAATTGGCTAAGGTGTGCATGCTACAGGAAGCGTTTTATTGATCAGTAGAGGATACAGGTTACTTCACATGTCTTTCATATTGTCAGATAAATTGTGGCTTTTCAATTAACAAGAACATTTGGAACCTAACAATCGAATCTATTTGCTTTTTCTAGTTTATTGTCCTAACTTAATTTTTTGCATTTAGACAAATTTATGTACTATCGTACTATTCACATTTTTAGTCGACATTTTTGGATTTCAAGTTTTTTTAGTTGGATTACTACCTGTTGGATTACAACGCGTTGGATTACTACCCGTTGGATTACTACGCGTTAAATTTTTTTGCGTTAGATTGCTACGTGCTAGATTATTACACGTTGTATTATCACGCGTTGGATTATCACACCCTAAATTACCACGCGTGGAATTACTTCGCGTTGAATTACCACGCATTGAATTACCACGCGTGAAATTAGCACGCGTGGAATTATCACGTGTTGAATTACCACGCGTAGAAATGCTAATCGCTCTATTACTACGCGTTGAATAATTCCCGTTCGATTACTGTACGTTGGGTTACTACATGATAGGTAATTACACGCTGTATTACTACGCATTGGATAACTACGTGTTCAATTACTACGCGTTGAGTTACTACGCGTTGAATTATTACGCGTTGCATAACCACGCGCTGTGTAACAACCCGTTGGATTACCACACATCAGATTATCACGCGCCATATATTGATGTGTTCAATCACTACGCGTTTTATCTTCACGCGTTGAATTATCACGCGTTGGATCATCACTCGTTGGACCATCAGGCATTCGTTTATCACACGTTAGGTAATTACGCATTGGATTATTACATGCTGACCTATCGCGCGAATAACTATGTGATATACTCCCACACATTGAATTTCCATATAGTAATTAGATTAGGGATTGTAATACTATTGACTAACCATGCTCTGCATCCCCACATCGTATTGTTACGCTTTACACTACTAGTTCGCTTCAAAACCACTCTAATTTACGAAACTAGTCAACTCAATATTCCACAAAAAGTTATAAACAATTACCAAAACATTTTCATTCATATTCGAATTACATTTGTCTTCACATAATCTTACATTCAAAAACAACTGTAAATAGCGTTTACAATATTCCTCATCTTCGCACCTCAATTATCAACGTCAGAAAACTCTAGACATCTCAACGTCAGAAAACTCCAGACTCTAAATCATAAGAATGTAATAATGATTTCGTTTTTAGATTCCAAACGTTCGAAATGTCATGGCAGGCGTAACGACAGGATAATTAAATATGAAAGCGTAGAAACGTAAACTCACCCCTTGAAACTGCTGGGCAAAGGTCGTGCGTCAAGACGGCAGTGCATAAAGATGATGCAGGAAAGAAGACATCGAAAACATCCACGAGGACATATAGGGTGTCAGGCAGGACAGCATCGAGCAGCGGATTCAATACCATCGACGCCGATTAGTGGCACAGGCATCGAAAGACATTCAGACAGGACAGATCGACCATCAACGTAAACTTGCGTTTAATTGTATTTCGGGTGGTGAATGACGGACGAGTTTGGCATCGATCTTCTCTGTTTCGAAATTTTCTACCGTTTTTTGCCCTGTCTGTTTCTTGTCACCGTGATATTCGAACTGTTCCGACCACTCGACGTTACTTGCATTCAAATACGCGTTTCGAATCTCGCGACTATTTCTCGGACATCGATTCTCTACGTTTCAAAACCAATCAGATTTTTATCTTCGACACCGGTTTTTTAATCATCTAAATATCGACTTTTCATGTGTCAATTTTAACACTTTGTTAGACTTACACTTTGTTTGCCTTATAAAGGCAAACTGCTTTTATTTTATTGAAATATAAATTTTATAACGATGAGAAAGGGTGTAAGATTGTCTTTGATATTTAACATTTGATAATTGTGCTACTTGCAAAGTTGAATTTTTGTAGTATAAATAATTAACAAAAAGATATGGAATTGAAGAGGGTGCACAGAAGGGTCAAATATTGTTATACATTTTGTACATATATCATTAAGTAGATGTAGTTTAATTGTATTAAAAATTTCACTAAAGACTACTGTTAACAAAAATACTTTTAACAAAAATTTGCTCAGTTACTTTATCGATGACATAATAACTTAAAATGGTCATATTTAGGGGTGCAATCTGTGCATATAATTTTGTGTAATGAATTATTACATTACAGAAAATTTCTATAATGAATTGTTACATTATAGAAAAATTGGATAATGAATTGTTACCTTACAGAAAATTTGTATAACGAATTGCTGCATTACAGAAAATTTTGATAATAAACTATCGAGTTACAGAAAAATTCAGTAATGAATTATTACATTGTAGAAAATTTGTATAATGAATTATTGCATTACAGAAAATTTGTACGAGTTATTACATGTTACAAAATTTTTGTAATAAATTAATGATTTACAGAAAATTTGTATAATGAATAATTACATTGTAGAAAATTAGTATAATGAATTATTGCATTACAGAAAACTTTTATAATAAATTATTGAGTTACAGAAAATTTGTATAATGAAAAATTAAATTTTGAAAAATGTCTACAACAAATTAGTAAATGACAGAAAATTTCTATAATGAATTATACAAAATTATACAAAATTTCTACAAGGAATACAACTCTAAAAAATTTGTATAATGAATTATTGCATCCAAAAAGTTTTGAAATTTTTTAAAGTGAATCTAAATAAAATTTGAAGGATTATTAAAAAACCGGTGGTGAGATTCGGTTTTCGAAACGTTCTGAAATTACCAGAAAAAAGAAGAAAGGAAACAGTGGGACGCGATTACGTCGAGTTGACAATCACAGGGAAGTAACATCTAAGAGAAGAGTGCAGAAACAGGAGCATGGTGCACATAAGTTCCTTCAGCGTGGCTGTAGAACTTTGTTCCCGACGATGCTGATCGATAAGATCGTACGGAGCTCAGTTAATTGAGTTTTAATCTTATTTAAAGTAAACATTGAGAACGGAAATTCGAGTTGTACGATCTTACGGCGGATTTCTGATACGATTATAAGAAACTACTGGCGAACTCGAAGTATGTAGTAGAAGTCTACAAGCGGTAGGTGTCTAATATCTACTTGGAAAACTATACTTCTCGAAATGAGAATCAATATTTGTCGACGTTGGCCAGTATCTTCTTCCTAAAGCTAATATCGAAATATAATGTACAATATTCAAAATGAAAATTAAGTGTCAAAGGAGATACATTCATCGGATATATTAGGTTGTTCCGGATGAAATTAGCGATTTCGGTTTTATTCCAGTTTCTTTAGTTTCATATCAGTTAATTGAAATATTATATTATTTGATACAATTTAGGTATTAAATTAGTAACACTTTTATATGTATTTAAATACATTAGTGTGAGTAATAACAAGTAATAGCAAGTAATAATAAATACAAGTAATAATAAATAAAATATTGTAAAATTTTTAGGTATTGCACGTGGATATGAAACTTGAAGTTTACAAAAAAATAATGTAAAAAATATCAGTTTTGATAGAAAATTATGTAACAATTAACGGAGATTAATGAACAATGGAACAGCATTTAGATAGAATGATTTTTTGAAGCGAATTTAAAATGGATTCTAACATAACCTTTATTTATAAAGACATCTTAATAAATGCTAAAATGGTGAAATATTGCACATAATATAAATAAACATTGTATGACTGCAATATATTTAAAAAGGATAAGGTAAGAAAAATAAGATGAACATATATTGCATTATCTGACGGAGCTCGTATTTCTCAATTAATTAACAGTTCAGAAACTTTATGCATTAGAGTGTGAAGTTTTTGCCGACCCACCATATTCACGAAATTTATTCGTCACGTAAAATACAGGTGACTGATGAATTTATTATTAATAAAGTTTATCATGAAACTTTGGATCGGTTCTTAATAGCAAAATATTGCAAAAGAGTAATGATTCACTTCTCTTAAATGTCCTCGAAGAATTGATTTGTTAGGAATATATAAATTTTAGAAATATTGTAGTTGTTGATATAATAGTTTAGTTAAGAATTCGCTTATTTCATCCGCAACAATCTGATAAATAGATATGTATGCGTATAAATAATTGACATCAAATACGTCCGATGCACAAGAGACCGTGCCATGCAAGTGCATGAGACAGTGCAAGATCGTTTCGATTCTTATAGACCTAACGATCGTGCTTCAGTATCAAAAAAGACCGAATGAAAAGAAGGAAATGAGGCTCTTTTATCTATGAGAGTAGGCAGAAAGGTCAAATTCCTAAATCTTCAAATTATGAAATTCCTAATTTTTAATTTCTGAAATTCTCAATTTTCAAGTTTCTAAATTTTGACATTCGCAAATCCTTAATTTCCCAATTTCTCAAATTCCCAAGTTTCCCATTTTCCAATTTCCCAATTTCCCAATTTCTCAATTCCCCAATATCCCAATTTCCCTATTTCTCAATTCCCCAATTTTCTAATTTCCCAATTTCTCAATTGCCCAATTTCCCAATTACCCAATATCCCAATTTTCCAATTCCTAAATCCCCAAATTCCTAATCTCCAACTCCTTAAATTGTAAAATTCTCAAATTCCCCAATTCCTAAATTTTCCAATACCTAAATCCCCAAATTCCTCAATTTTCCAATTCCTATATCCCCAAATTCCTAATCTCCAACTCCTTAGATTGTAAAATTCTCAAATTCCCCAATTCCTAAATTTTCCAATACCTAAATCCCCAAATTCCTCAATTTTCCAATTCCTAAATCCCCAAATCCCTAATTTCCAACTCCTTAAATCGTAAAATTCTTAAATTCCCCAATTCCCAAATTTTCCAATTCCTAAATCCCCAAATCCCCAATTAAAAACTTGTCAAATTCCCAAACTTCCAAATTTTCAAATTTTCAACTTCCCATATTCTCAAATATCTCATATGTCTTATATCATTAATCCAACATGTCATCTCCAATATTAGCATCAAATAATTCCACCCCGTACCATCAAATTTCAACAACTTCCCAGCAAAATTACTACAAAACCATTTACCAATCTCAAACTGTACCCGAAAATTGTCAGAACATTTATGCCTACTCTCCAATCTAATATATCTATGAAGTTTATGTGACAATCAAAGTTTCCGTTTCTTCACGCTCATGAGGATATTACATGTACTAAAAGACCTTGTACCTTAAATCCTTGCGATCTTAAACGTAACACGATGATATAAGTAATGAAAATGAATTGGTTATACTCACGCTATTTTTTCACTGGGCGATCTCCATGGAACGTCGTCGTCCATTTCGTCCTCGGACTCGTCAGCTTCGTGATCCAAGGACTCCTGCCCAGGAAGATTCAAGGCTGAACTCGTCAACATGTCCGGCACCGGTAGTATACTTGGTCTTCTGCTTCCTGCAACCATTCAATTCCGAAACTTCGCGTGAACGGGAAAAGTGTTTGAACAGAAATTTCGTGATTTTGCGTGATTTTTACCCCTTCTTTGCGTGAGAATTTCGGGACTGAGCAAATTTGGATTCGGATCCATGGACCTGGGAACGTCCAAATGGTTTCCTGTGATCGGTGTCTGAGGCGTGGAGCCGCCATCTTTTAGACACTGCCGCGAGTCGTCGAATCCTCCGGGATCTAAATACGTGGCTACAAAATTTGAGATTTGTCAGTAAAAGTCTACACGTGTATAGAAAAGAGGAGTGAAATTGTAACGGAAGAATTAAAATTGAGAGACATCTTTCGATCGAATTTTGAAAGACATTAATTTGCATTCAGAATAAATTATGAACAGTTTAGAGATTCTATAGTTTGTTACAGAAATTTGAAAAGGAGTCATCCATTTATTAGGAATCACATTACTTACCTAGGAATATACGAGTTGAAATATTTGAAAATATAGAGAACTATATCGTTAAAATGGTACATGAAGTTTTGTTGAAAGTAAAATTGTTTCTAATTGAAATTTTAGTGATATTGTTCAAAGTGTTAAGAATTCATGAAGTAGTGATGTATATAATTTTCGTATGTTTGTTAATTTTATATTTATGGGTAAACTCAAATGTTTCGGTGCAGTAACGTGGGATTACGAGGTCCACTAGAACATTTGAATTTTAGTTAGTATAAGATTTTAGATTCCAACAATGAATGCAAAGTAAAAGCAACTTTATTTATCGTTGTTTCAGATCACTGCAAGTGGAGGTCCTTCCCTCTCTGAACTTGATTGTTCTAAACTATTTGGTGTATGTGCTGTTTTAACCCATTTATTAATGACTAATAAGAATTATAGAATAAATTACTGAATAAAATGTTATTCAATAAAAATAGTAGCTTTTTGTAATATATAAATCAACGAGGATTTTTATTTTAAGATGTGGTATAGTAAATTATGATATGAAAATAAATGGGTTATGGAAAATAAGTGGAGTGTTTTTAGGACTAAATTACTTTGACGAAAGCGAACATTCATTTATACAACTGACTGTGAGAGCACGAATATTTTGCACTAGTAACAAATACAATAATTAAAACGAACAGGAATTTTTAGTTGAAATTATGGAGGCATTTTAAAACGTATTTTTTAGTCCTGATGAATCAAATAAAAGAATTATGTTGAACACTAATTATTCTAATAAAAATAACAATGATAAGATTAGAAAACGTTTAAAGCGATTACTATATTCGTGCATTTTAATCTATCGCATGCGAAGTAGCAAATCAGATAAATATGTAAACACAGTACCAGTTAAAGTCATAAAAACTGAAGTTGTTCTTTCACATATTTTTATATTATATCAAAGGATATAATATTCAATAAAAATTTAAAAATTTGAAAAACTACGCGAATTTTTTAAAACTTTTATTTTCTGCTTGCAAATATCTTAAGTTTCGAAAAAAAAATTATTTATCTCGAAAAATCCTATCTAAAATATTACAAAATTTGACAAATTTACTACAAATTAATTGATAATACAATTTTTCAAATCTAAGATATGAAATTCGAAAGCAATAATTAATTGGTAAACAGAAATAATTTATTTTGAATAAAGCTATCAATTATGACATTTTCGAATTGTTACCATAAATTATAATAATGTTACAGCTTTTCTCGAAATTCTCCAAATTGAATGTAATGTATTATACTTGACAGTAATAAAAAGATAAATATTGTAGATCAAAGCACAGTTATACGAGGTGTTCCTAAAATAACCATCTATTTTACATTATTTCTTACTCTTATCTCCTTTATCGATTAGTTTACTGCGTTACAATTTAAAAATTAGTAAGTATAATATGCAGATATGTTAGTTAATTAATTCTATTAGTAATCTTTGCTTAGATACAATAAATGATTTACCATCTCAAAATGTATGGTCATCATAGGGACCTAACAATTTTTATCTAATAAATTAATACAGGTAATAAATTAACTAATCAACTATGAATATAGTGTAAAACCACAATAATTGTTCTGATAAATAACTAAAATCATATTCAATAGAAACATCTTTAAAACACTGATAAATGGCAGTTACATCAGTAGCGCCACATGTGGCAACAAAGCAAATCTACTTCCCCATTAAAAACTGATAATTATAGTAGATATTATATAGAAATGTATACAGAAGTCTATTCAGGTATCAGTTATTTGGAGGTTTTAAATTATTATAATTTTTAAATAATTTAAACCTTTGTACATCTTAAAAATATTTTCCACATACACGACCCACGATCTGGGGTTCTCGAACAACCCAAAAAATGATGAAACCTTGTACATTCTTCCAAAACAAGTACAGTATTTTAAGTCAGTAAATTTGAGATATTTAACACTTTTTCAAGAATATTTTCCACAAACCTGATTTACATCCAAGGTCAATAATCACAAAACTTGAATAATTAAAACCTGTTCCCATATCGACAGAACAGACGGTTACTTCAGGAACACGAACCACAAAGAATGAATACAATAAGAGAATAAATAATTACACATATAAAAAGAAAGAAGAAAATAGGAGCAAGCGCATGCGACACTCACGGTGGACATCGGATGCGAGTATGTTGTGGTGTTCGAGTGGTGTGGGCGTGCTAGGGAGGACCTGCAATATAACCTGTGGGGCCCTGTGTGCCGGTGTACCGTGTACGCTCTGTCCACGGGGCCCCGTGCAGGTCGTCTCCTGCCTGCAGCAAGCTGTTTCGTTCAGAGCATTGTTACAACTGTTGGAATAACGATGGTGCTCGTTGGCACCGGACATGTTTGCAGTACCGTTCCCATCACCACCGGCGATCGTGCAGCTGGTCGAGATCGTGGTGGTCGTCGTCGTGGTCCCAGCCCCAGATCCCGAGTTCATGGTGGTCGTCGTGTTGTTGGTGGTCGTGTTGCTCGTGGAACCGCTGTTCGCGTTCCCTATACCGTCGCTTTTCGTTTCGATCACCACCTGGGTACCCTCCGCTACTCCCGTTTGATTGTTCGCCACCACGAACGCGGAGTTCTCCTCTTTCGTGATGCTCATGTAGTAACAGATGTCCGTTTTCTTCATTATGTGACGAGGACCTTGAACGATCGGATTAACCATAGACTTATGGACGTTCAATAACCACATTTAAATCGAAGCAAGGTTGTAAAAATTCATTCATAATTGATCATACGTAAACTAGCTTATAGTGATCATTCAAGGTTAATTTTTGACAAAAACTTCTGAAAACATTTTTTAATTCTAGTATTTAAGAACTTCGGAACCCTTCAATTTATAATTTTGAACATTTTTAAATTGCTAATATCCAGTTCACCCGATGAAGAGCCTCCGCTATTTTTCTTACAGACGAGTTACTGTAAGTGTATTTTGTACCGAATATAAGTGTACATACAGATGTCAACTCACGAGTTGGCGCGTGAGACTCAAAAGGAAAGAAGTTATAGAGCTTCCAGTTACATTTCAGCAAATAAGAATAATGACAATAACAACTGTGGAACGCAATTCGCACTGTCTCACAAATACGTGTGTCTAGACGTCCATTTTCCTATTCTAACCAATTGTAGCTCTTCTAAACACCTCCGCCTCTTCACGCGCCAACTCGTGGGTTGACGTCGGTACCGTATGTAAATGTGCGTACTTAAAATGAATTGAGTAATATACAATAAAATTACCAGGATTAAGAAGGATACTATCTTCATAAAATTCCGGAAGTTCCGCAGGTTTTACCGCAACCAACGCCACCCCATATTTACGATGACTATGAAATGACGCGTAGGTGAAGGATTTACCCTCGTACTCGCCGAAAAATCGTGAATCTCCGAGAATGATGTGATAAATCTCGTTGCCTGAACATTTCCCATAAAGCCTGTGCCATTCTTCCTGCGACTGTTGGCCTTCTCTGAAAAATAGGGGAGCATATTCTCACATATGTTAATCTGAAATATTACCTTGCTTTAATTTAAAATAACCCTCGACGGTTAATTTGTTATCTAAATTAACAGAGAGGCAGGCAAATGTTTAATGAGATAAATAATAATGTAATGTTAATTTTTTTAATTTTATTTTGACTTACTGTCCTCTGGAAGTGTGCAACAGGAGCGTGACCAAAGTCGAGGCACCAGGACACGTACAATTGTTCGCCAACAGGGCATATTTGAACTCATCTTCGCAAACCACGTGTTCCGCGAACTTCACGTGAAGTTTGTTCTCCGGACGGAAAATTTGAACGTACTGAGGAACATTTGGTGCAAAATCCTTTACCGCCCACGACCTGAAATTAATCATAACAATCCTATTAGCGTTGCAACTCACTGGCTTGCTGACACTGTTTGCAATTCTCACGCAGAAAAATCTCGTACCCAGAAATTCGAAAAATTAGAAAAACTGAATACAAAAAAAATATAAAAAAATGATCAATCTTGCAAATATAAGAATGAATATGGACAAATGATAATAAACAAATAAATGAATAAAGTATAAATTTATTGATGAATGTAGATAAGGGAAAATATGAATTTTGCTTTTTATGATATTCACTTCAAGAGTTTGGGATCAAACTGCACAAAATTAAAAAGATGAAGAATAATTATTTTATAAATACAGGCGGGGATAAAAAAAAATGTAAAAAGAACATAATTTGTAACAATTAATTTGTATATCCCTCTGTTGCGACGTGTTCAAAATATACAACACAAAATTAATGCAGAAATGAAGAAATATTGCAAGAAGTATATTTTCGAAAATAACGTGTAATAGGTTTCGTTAAGATGTTTTTCAAATTTGTTAGATTGCACGAGTTTAAGATGTTCAGTCATTAGTATTCTATGAGAATAACCTGACCTGAGTATCGTGTGTTCATCAGCAGCTGTTTTGTCGGCATAATTCCTGGCAGCGAGGATGAAGCAGGCTTCAGCCTCGTTCATTCTGGCCCTGGTGAGATCGCTGTCTTTCAAACACGATCCCTGAATATAAATTACCCTCTGTGCCCAAATGGGTACTTGCAGAATCATTCTCATGGTGGTATCCAATTCCATGGGCGACAGCAGCACCACGTAGTAGTCCTACATACAACAAAATATACGCGAACATCCCTATGATGTTCAGACATTTACGAAATTTTAATTTTTGGCTTTTGGACATTCGGGAATTTGACGAATTGGGGACTTTTGGCACTTGGGGTTCTTAGGATCTGCAGATTGTGTGAATTTGGGGATTTGGGGATTTTGGAAATTTGATATTTGGGATTTAGAAGGTTGGGAGATCTTGGAATTTAGGGATTTGAGGATTTGGAAATTTAGAGATTTAGGTGGAGTTTAGGGATTTGAGGACTTGGGGATTTGGAAATTTAGGGATCTACGGATTTAGGGATTTAGGGATTTGGAAATTTGGCAAATTGAGAATTTTGGGTACTTAGGAATTTGGGAATTTGAGGAGTTGGGGATCTTGGAGTTGAGGGATCTGAGAATTTGTGGGTTTAGGGATCTAGGGATATAGGGATTCAAGAATTATGGGATTTAGGCATTTGGAAGTTTGGGAATTTAGGAATTTGGGAATTTGAGAATTTTGAGAATTTTGGTAATTTAGAAAATTTGGGAATTTGGAAATATAAAAATTTGAAAATTTGGAACTTTGGGAATTTGGAAATTTGGGAATTAAGGAATTTGAAAAATTCGAAATTTGAGAGTCCGAAAAATTAGAAAATTATGAAATGTGAAAGTTTGATAATTTGTGCGTAAGAAAATAAAAAAATTTGTAAATCTTGTGTACGATGTTCGGATAATGAAATTTTAAAGCGATTTTAAAGCGATAGACGAGGCAGCGATAAAGGATATTAAAGTGATAATTGAACAATGGAATTTCTCACCTGCAGTAATGGATGGGCATAAAATTCGTTTAGAAAATCCATGATGGTGTCGGCTTGTAGCGTTGTGCTGCAGACCACCACGTGTTTCTCACTCTGTGCTCTGTGTGATGAATACGATCCACCAAGCTTTTGTCTTTCCATCCACGTGAATGCTAGTTGTTCGAACTATCGAAACAGTACATCACATGACTTTCTACTCACTGATTATTAATAAATAATTAAACATAAACTTCTGTAGAAAATGTTAAGTAAGAAATAAAATGAGATTTGAACAAATTTTGTCGTCAAAATATATTTTGATACTCATATAACATATGTGAGGGAACATGTGTTTATTACTTTATGTACTCTAATATTAATGTATAACATTATCAATTAGACCTTGTATAAACAATTATAATTATAGTTATATTAACATTCGAGGTCTGCTTATGAAATTATTACAAATGGTTTGATAGAATTATTAAAATTACAATTTCAATGAATAACTTGTGGGTAAATAAATCTACCGAATATGATTCTAACGATGGCTAGAATCTCACTTCGTGATTCTAATCTCAAAGAACAAAAGTGAATTAATATTTTAATAAAAATGTTTTAGCGTAACAACAAGGAATTTTGCCTAACTTCACATAATCGATGTAATTGTTTCTTGCTTTAATTTTACAAAGTGGACACTCAATCAACTAATGAATCAACTCATCGAGGAGAAACGGATTCTGTTTCTGAACCATTGTCGGATATGTTCTAAGGTATCCCTGTTTATCGGAATATCTCCGGCGATATGTGCGACTGACAGATTTGGCAGATCAATTGAACGATAATTACAGTCATCACGATCAGCAATCGACTGACGTCTGCCCTTTGACACTGTCCTTCGTCATTAGTTAATGATCTCGGTCAACAAGCACAATAGCGTATTTGGGTTAATTTCTACCACCAGGGGATTTAATTCTGTGTTTGTAACTGGCGTGTATTAATTAGATACGTGGATACATGCCCAACCACTGTGTTATAAATCTCAATCACATAACGGGGTTTTGTACGTGGTATCGCTTTTACTGCGGTAAAAGTTATCTACATATAATGCAGAGATAAGGTTGGGGATTCATGTATAAACATGGACGTTATTCTTCATTTATGGTATCTTGGCTTATTTTTGTATGTAATCAGAAAATATTGTAATCGATGCTATACAGTAGCAGGAAAGTAGTAACCTTTGTTAATATTCTGCTAACTTTTAACCCTTTGGCTTATGACACCGAGACACACTTATGACGCACATCATACTTCAAGTATAACAAAAATAAATTTTATTTGCCTGACAACCGAGTTTTTAGTTCAATACCAGTTACAATTTGTACAATTAAAGATCACTGAATTCAAGACACGTATAACATTTTAAGTTTCTTTCTTTATTTTAACTCTGACTGACGTAACTATCAAACAAATTATAGGTTAAAGGGTTAAACGAATATTAAATATTAATAATACGTACTGTACTAAAAATTTCTCTTACATATTTTAAAGAAACCTGAACTTTTTTAAAAAACTTATTTAAAAATTGATGGTGACTTTGTATGGTTTTTTTTGTATATAAATAGTATTTGTCTGTGGATACTTGAATTTGTCTTATCATAAGAAATTTTCCTAATTGTAAATGTACACGTCTGTTTCGGTTAATCAAAATTTAGTAATATTAATAATATTGCAGGTACCTGGGTGGGTAGAACAATAAGAGCAACGCAGATCATTATAACCATGTAGAGTTGAGAGGGCCAAATGTCAGGTACAAAGTCCCCATAGCCAACCGTAGAAAATGTGACCACAACGTAGTATGTGCTTTGGAACAGATTCAGATGCCTGTGCCCTGCTCTTTGGAAGTGCTGGATCCCACATACGCTGAAACATTAGTTGAAAAGTGCTTTTTCCGGAAGTGATCGATTTTTGGAAAATTCTGTTAACCGGTTTTTTTTTTGAAATTCTTCTGGAAACTCAAGGATTTGGAATTCGGAAATTTGGGAATTTGGGAAATGACGAACTAGGGACTTGGAGAATTAGGGATTTAGGAAATTGGCAATTGAGGAATTGAAAGATTTCGAAATTGAGAAATGTGGGTATTGGGAAATTTAGGAATTGGGTAATGTGGGAATTGGGAAATGTGGAAATTGTGAAATGTGGGAATTGGGAAATGTGAAAATTGTGAAATGTGGGAATTGGGAAATTTGGGAAGTGGCAAATATGGGAATTGGGAAATATAGGAATTGGGAAATTTGGGAAATTTGGAAAATAGGAGATTAAGGATTTTGAGAAATTTGGATATTTGAGAATTAGAAAATTTAGAGATTTCGTAACTAAGAGATCTAAAAATTTGAGAATTGAGGAATTCAGAAATTTGAAAAATTGTAAATTAAAAATTTGAGAATTTGAAACTTTAGAAAATTCAGAAATCTTCAAATTATCAAAATTCAGAAATATGGTTGCCTAGCCCAGAATAACCTTAACTATAATAAAACCTAGATTATCTTATAATCCCTCTTGAATGAAACCTACGTAGCATTTAAGAATGCATGTATACTTTAAAACTAGAGTAAGTAGTTTCTCCTTCTCCCGAAGATCAAACGACTGTTTTAAAGAGCATTCGTAATAGTTAGCCTAACAAAGGACATTTGCAAACGATCCACTTTTATTATGCATACGACCTCATTTTTATATTTGTATCGAGTTTATATTTACCCAGCTTGTTGCTTCTTGTTTCTTGAAGTATTTATGGCTTTGAAACAGAGTATTTTAAACGCACAGGGTGTTTCATTTCACTCTTTCAATCTTTAATATAGAAAGAGTAAGGAAAAAGCTTCAAGAAGCATTTATTGCATTTTTGGGACGAAATTAAGGATAGAAAATGACGTATCATTACAAAATCGATTTTCCAAATATTGTAATGTGATCTTGTTTCAATTTTTTTATGAAATTGTTGTTATTTTAGTACAATATAAATAGTACAATATTCTGCTGATAATACAATGATAATTTTTATATTCTACAAAAGTGATATTGTACTATTTATATTGTACATACTATGACATTGTACTATCAGCAGAAGAATATTAAAATGTTACCAAATTGTTATCAGATATAAAATTAGTACAAATATCTTACAAATCATTATAAACTTCTCGAAGTAACCATCGAGAACTAAAAAACATCATCGAATCACGAAGAGCACTAAAAATCATTGTAAATGTAAAAGGAATTAATTTCCAAATTAAGTATTTTAATTTAAAAGATAGCAGAAATAATGAGTCGAATGTTACAATATTTCATTTGTACCCAACATGCAAACGTATAAAATTTTCTCCTGATTGTTACCTAGGATCTTTTAACTGTTACCTTGTGAATTTGACGCAACGATTTTATTCGATGCCTGCGTATCGGCAATAAGTCGAACGAATTGACAAAAAAAGAATCGAACAGCGTGAGATGGAGAGCAATATTGCTTTTTTAATTGGACGCTTTTCGTTTCGCGAACGACTGCTTCGACGTGCACTGAAAAACGGAGCAACATATCTTGTATCCTTTTTCAAAATTGAGTTTACGTTTGTTACCATTACTGCTGATGCTTTGATTTCGATACTCTGAGTCTGGTAACACTAATTAACATAAAACGAAAAGTTTTGGAATTTGGGATTTTTAGAAATTTCGGATATTTGGAATTTGGGGATTTAGGAATTTGGGATTTTTGGAATATGGGAGTTTTGGAATTGGAGATTTTTGGAATTTGGAATTTTTGGAATTGGGGATTTTTGGAATTTGGGATTTTGGAATTGGAGATTTCGGAATTGGGGATTTTTGGAATTTGGGATTTTTGGAATTGGGGATTTTTGGAATTGGAGATTTTTGGAATTGGAGATTTTGGAATTGGGGATTTTTGGAATTTGGAATTTTTGGAATTGGGGATTTTTGGAATTGGGGATTTTTGGAATTGGAGATTTTTTGAATTTGGAATTTTTGGAATTTGGGATTTTGGAATTGGAGATTTCGGAATTGGGGATTTTTGGAATTTGGGATTTTTGGAATTGGGGATTTTTGGAATTGGAGATTTTTGGAATTGGAGATTTTGGAATTGGGGATTTTTGGAATTGGAGATTTTGGAATTTGGGATTTTTGGAATTGGGGATTTTTTTAATTTGGGTTGTTTGGAATTTGGAATTTTTACAATTTGGGAATTTAGGAATATGGGATTTTTAGAAATTTGGGATTTCTAGACTTTGGGAATTTAGGAATTCGAGAATTTGGGACTTTGGAAATTTGGAAATTTGGAAATTCGAAAATATGGAATATTTGGGATTTTGTATATTTGGGACATTTGAGATACTTGGGAAAGTAGATTATTTAAAAATGTTAACTATCTGTAACGTTGGAACTTTGAAACTTTATGAATTTATAATATTTGAAATCTGAGAATTTGAGAATTTGAAAATTTGAAATAGTGAAACTAGAAGTATAAATTTAAAAAATATAAATTTTGAAGGCGTTACATCCATGTTTATGACGCTCAGTTTATAAAGATTTGAAATCCTCTTCCAGATGCTTGTTTTTTATTCCGAAGAAAAGTCGGAAGAAAAATTGATTGTATGTATCTACATTAAAGTAAGCGACATTACGAGATGAAATTGAAAATGTTATTTCAACAGTGTCAACGATATATTTAGAGAGGAAGCTTTCAGGGGATTAAATGAGCGCGTATTTCTTTCCTTTCCTAATTCGTCGTAAAACGATTTCTTTGATTTATACTGGCAATGCTCGCTGGAGAGTCTGTAAAATTTTATGAGAGATACGAAGTTGAGTTTACGATTTCATTTAAGCTTCCGATTAATATTTTTGTCGAGCTCATGGCGATGAACGATAAAGTAATTTCACTTACTTATTCCACATTTTTGCGACATAAAAATTTAAATAAGCATTATTCAAATTAGTCATAAACACTATATATATTTATATTATACCACGTACTAGAATATACACGTATGCAATATGCATTTTCAAATAAGATTAGTATTTGTTCATCTCTGGACAATGAAAATGTATGTGATAATATACTGAATATCAAAAATTAAATATCATGAAATAATTATAGAAAGCAATAGAGAATTATTACTGTACTAATGAAGTACTATGTAGCTCCATTATAAAACCGTTATCATTATCGATTGTACAAGTACGTTGCTTGTACTATGTTTCACGTCGAGAAAACGTAGATTACAGCAACTCCGTTTGCTGTAAACCTTACTAGTAATCGTTGTAAGTAAGCGTGTTCGTTAACTATACATCTTCAAACTTGACATGCCATTCGTAAAGTGGACGTTTGCTGACTTTCTCGGAAACAGTGATATAGATAGTGTCTGGTTCACAGTTGTAACTTGGTAGACAATGAATGTCGCTCATTACGTCTTACATGTTGCGTTTATTTGATCGTTCAATTCATATTAACATTGTAAAAATATATTATCGAGTAGGTAAATACATGAAGAATAAGTTCAACAAATTGATGTAAATTATTGTAGGTTAGACAAGGTAGAAAAGGTGCTGGTTACCTACGTATGTAAGTTTAAGATTTACGAAAATTTAAGAAAAATTAAGAAAAGGTAATCATGCAGGGAATCGTGGTTAGTAATAGTATTAATAGTATGAACTATTTGGTCATTAGGTAAATTAGAAATTCAGAAGTTCAGAGATGTACAGGTTCAGAAAGACAGAGATGTGAAATTTTCAAATTGTCAGATTAAGAAATTTGGGCACTTGGAAATGTGACAACTCTACATTGATAGTTTTGTAAGGATGCCGAGAAACTTCACACAGAAATATTACAAATAACTTTATCGTTCGATTTCTCTCTTCACGGTCTCTAACAAAATGCATCGTCCTCGGGCTTTTCCGAAGGTTTTGTGGTGAACGCATCCCCACTTTGCATTTTGGGACAAACAAACTCTTACTGTTACTAGGGGCCTGGAAAATATCAACCGAGTCTTGTTCAAACCTGGTCCCTAAATGCTCTGAGGGACTCTTTAATTTATGGTGCTCTAAACCTATTCTAACCGTTGTCCGCTCGCTCTTACAGTTTGATATTTTTTACTAGTAATATGACACTTGGTAAATTGGTAAGTTGGTAACTCAAAGGTTCAATGATTTATAAATTCAGAAATTCTGCAGTTCATAGATCCAGATGTTAAGATATTCAGAAATGTGGAGATTAAGTTCAGGAGTTAAAATATACACATACAGAAATCTTAAATTATCAGGTTAAGGAATCTGGTCACTTGGAAATTTGAACATACAGAAAATTCATATTTGACCAAATTTTTGTGACAGTATAAAAATTTTTGGAGGATCGAACAAGCTTTGGAGAGGGGAGCCACAGTTTGACCATTATACTCGAGCCTAGCAAGAAGACAAACATTGACACCGAGCCAAGAACAGTATCTGTCTGATGGCTCGTTTGAAGAACGACTTCCGAATAATTTGAAGATCGGCTGAGAAGATAGGCGACATCCGGCCACCCTTGTCGCTGCTTTGTGCACGACGACAAGGGCAAGCTTACAAGTACGTCGTTCTAGAATTACACGGTAAATAATGAATCACGTACGATCGATGGTGATACCAATCCATCTACACGAACCGCCACGATTACTTATTAACATCTGTCCCACATTGCATCTGGGTCAATCAGCCGAGTTTCACGCTTTCATCGAGTGATCGCGATCTCTGTCGTACAATATTGCGTTAGTGTCACGGAACAATCGCTGGCCGAACAACAACAATTCGCGTAGGTGTCCGATATCACGAAGAAAAGTAACGATCTGACCACCTACTGTCTCCTTCGTTAACGAAACTTGCCCTCCACCTTTATCGAAAGGCCACGAGAACTTTTCAAAAAGGGGTTGTTACCCGAGTTCATGTGAACCCTTGAAAATGTCACGTTCGAGCAGCAATTCCCCGGGAAAATTGGATTAATATATCGACCGTTTTACTGGCTTTGGTGCCGACATTCGTTCCGGGATTCAAAGCTTTAAGGCAGAAACCGATAGGGAAAAATTGCTTCACTTACTTTTGCATAAATCAACACTTTACGGTCTTTAACGTGATGTTACTTAAAATCGATCGTCAAACTTTTAATTGTTTTCAAGTAATAGCAGACATTTTTATGTGGAATTAATTTGCATATCATTTGTGTACAAGACATGTTTCAGATACACATATAGATTTTTAGTATTTTCGGTATTTATGAATAACTTTAAGCAAAATTGATGTTTGTCGGACACAATATGGGTTATCAAGGATAAAGACAATTTTTCAATTTTATCTTTTGATATTTTTGTGTATGTCGTAGATGAAATATTAAGAACATTCCTTCTGTTATTTTCCTAAATAATAATTAATTTGATTGAAGTTTGTAGCTACGAGTACTGCTCACCAATATGGCGGCCAACGTCTTAAGAAAATGGAGGATATACAGATTCCCATAATAATACTTAAATAACTATAAAGTTATGTTATTCATGACAGAGATAATTTCCTTTATAACAAAAATTAATTTTGTTCCTTCTTCATCACAAAAATAATTTTGTAAATTTAACTACACAGTAAAATTTCAAGGACATTAATTCTTGAACTCGAAATTTTTAAATCTCCAACTAAATTCGACAATAAATAATTTTAATGATATTCAAAACCTTTATATTTTCTTGACCTTTTCAATTGCATTTTTTAATTGTTAAGCCACAACTTTCATGGAACGTGTTCGATTCCCATGGCACAATCAACATGTTAATGCGCTGCGTCGCGGTTACTCTTCGGTTTCGATGTATGATTTTGTAATTTCCAGGAACACTATGCTCGATCGAATGCAACATGTAACCTGTCGAACGAATAATAGATCGCGTAATGAGGTTCGGTTGAAATTGCCTTTCGTTTGCAGAAGAGTAATTACGTGCGCGTAATATTTTGCGTCTTGATCAAGGTAAACGGAATTCTCCTTCTGTTACGTGAACAGATTTAGTGTGAATAAATAAAAAATAATTTTACGTTTCATTAATAATAAATATTGTTAAGTTTATTTATTATTAAATCACATATATTAGTAATCACTAATTACGTTCTCTTTTATTTAAATCACTACGTATATCAATCACAAGTTACAAATGAGTCAAGTTACAGACCCTGCACGTCAAATATTCATACGCAACAAATATGACTTTCAAACATTCTCAGCAGCATAATGCACTTAAAAGACGTATGCGTATCGATTGTTGGCTATTTTTTGTTTCGCTGTATCATTATTACAAACTTTGTTCCATATATAGAAAAAAACGATCGGGTAATAAAGAGGTTGGACATGAACTACTTCCAGTTGCAGTTGAAATCGTATTTTTAGCGTTTGTGTTCGGTCGATTGCGTTCGTGGTTCTGTTGCTTTACTACCCTTTATTTTCGCGAATGATGCTTTATTAATTCGGGAACAAAATTCATAAGCAACATTTTCATTTCAACTCATTTCATTTATACTCAATTGTAAATTTAAATAATATTCGGTTGTAACTTAGAGGGTCAGTTTACATTCTTGAAAATTTGTATAATCCCAAATTTTCACATTTTCAAATCCCTAAATCTTTATATTCGTTTGCAAGTTACTAGTTTTTGTAAGTTTCTATGATTCTAAGTGATGAAATATGACTCTGTAGACTGGAAATAGAAATTTAGGAGATCTTCGAATATTGAAGCTTTGACATAGCAGTAATAAAGTCCAAGGAACCGTTACTTGTCCGGTTTAACATTTGGTAGGCACATTGAGCCCAGGGTTGGCGTAGTAATATTTATTTTTTTCGGTTCCACATTGAGTTTGAAAAAGTCGAGGCGATCCTTGGGTTTATTACTGTTACGGTAATTTGTAGGAGGTTGAGGGCCGGATGGGTCACCGTGCAACGGTTTGGGCCAGATGACCCCTGGCCGGGGAAAGTGGGAATTCCCAGTTTGGGGAAAGTCACCCCCTTTCCCACTCCGTGTTTTTTCCCTTCCCGGGGTACCGGGAAGAATATATATTTGTATGTAATTGAAGACGGACGGTCTGTCCTGAGGTATTCGCCGAAGAATAAAGTTATACGTTGTTATTGTTAAATTGATTGTTGTTTTCGGCCTCATTTTTGTAACACGCCCATCATCTCTCTCCAATAGTAAATTGTCTACAACTCCGAAGTTAAAATGAGGATTTCAAATACAAAATTGATGAAATGACTCACCTAGTAAAGACAAGGCACAGTAACGTAGCGCTGAGGATCATCAATTGTTGACTTAAAGCTGATTGAGATTTCTGCATAGCTCTGTGCAGGTCATTCTGGAAAACACATTAGCAATGAAAGGAACAGTTCAATAACAAGAAGCAGAAATAAATTACTTACGAACATATTCTCCAAGGAATGTTTTGCCAACCAGCAATTTAGGAACACCGGAATGAACAGATTTCGCATTGGTGGATAAAGTAACTGAAAACATAATTTGTCATCGCTCAAATAATTACTTAATGACAAAACAAATTAATTTTATCATAGCAATACTTGATTTTAGAATTTTAACCTATGAAGTTAAATTGAAATTTTTAAATTTTACATTCTTCAAAATTTTTAAATTTAAAAATAAGATAGTATACACAGTGTCTGCAAGCTCCTCAGAGGGCATTTGATATCTGCTAGAAAATAAGGATAAAAATAATCTGACAGTATAGATGACATACGTTTGTCTTCAAAATGCAGTTTACGTATCGTAGGGTAAATGGTGTACAAACAATGCAGGATAACTTGGATTTAGGGATCTTGTCAGGACGAGAAGTGACAAAACTAATGACACTAAGCCAATTAAATTTCGAAGCATAACCCTCTGATAATGTTAAATCCCATGTTCGTTCGGGTCAAGGGTACTAAAGGGTAGCTTGATACACCGTTCATGTGTAATTTATCGTAAACCTCGAATTTTGTTTTAAATTGCTATTGTAATCCATTCACAACGAATTTCAACTTACTTTTATCTTACACAAAAACTATCACCGATTGAAGTACATACGTGTAACTACATATCAGCTAATATACAGTACTAATACAATTATTGATCAATCAGCAGTCATAAAAGTTTTACGTACGAATTTACTCAAAAATATTGTAATTTATGTCTATCAAGATTGTAGAAGTGTTATAGAGTTACCTATTTAAAAAATAAAACGAGAATCAGTCGAAATGAACATAGGACTACTGAATCATTGACTTTTACTACTTGGCGCGTCGTATCACTCGTACCAAATCACTTTGTACAGCGATCACAGTAAAAATGTTTCAATAAACTGTCACCTCTCGATATTAATCAATCAAGCTGCGAAAGTTTACAGGCCAACAATAAAAGCAACAAGTTTTTCATCCCTGTCGAAGGAACAAAACGATGCTATTCAGATTGACATAGCTCGGAGAATTGGAACTCTGTGCTTATATATCGATGTTCAACCGAATCGATGCAAAGCAACAAGTTCTTTACACTTTCATCATGGTGGCTGTTAACGGAATGAAGACTGGTTATACCGTGTGGTTAGTGGTTCGACGAAATAAAGTCCCATTGGAAGCATCTGATGTTGCGTGCCGGAGGAACGTAAAACCTACAGATCTCTATCGCTGGCTGGTGAAATGGAATTCTGAAGGAATCAAGGGATACGATTCGTTTTATTGCCGGCACCGAACAAATCAGCAGATCTTTTCTTGCGTAGCCTTTATCAAACGTCCCCTTAACGAACCGTTTTATGACTTCTTATATTTCCGTCTTCATTCTTCGTAATAAACAAGCTTTTCTTCTATTCTATTATTACGATTACAGGATATAGGGATCATATCTGTAATTTACTCGAAAAACTTGTTCTTTGACATTTAAGGGATGGGAAAGGATGTTGGATGAACAATAGCTTGACTTCTAGATTCTTTTTTATATAAAAATGATATAACAAGATGTAATTGTTGATATGAGGGTGTATCATTGGGTTCAAATGTGCAAAATTCATGTATTGCTATGTACATATACATATGTGTATTCAGTGGTATCAAACTGAGTGGAATGAAATAAAGATAAATATACAGAGTGTGACAATGAAATGTATTCACACTTTACTGTGTAATAAATAAAATGGGCAAGGATCAAGATCAGATACCAACTATTTTAAAGATACACATACTTTACTGTCATATGATTTGCTAAATAAAATGGACAGAAATTATTATTATATTATTCAACAAGTAAAATTGACGAAGATCATGTTCATACTATACTGACTACCTTAGAAGTACATGGACTTCGTTCTCACAAAATTTAATAAATAAAATAGACAAGGTTTATGTTCATACAATACTGACTACCTTAGAAGTACATAATATACTGACTACCTTAGAATTACACAGACTTTATTTATATAATTTAGTCATATAATTTACTAAATAAGATGTGCAAAAATTAAACTGATACTACATAGACTTAAAGTTACAAGTGTTCAAAATGACCATCCTCAACATGAACGAATATATTGAAGTCCTTGGTGTTATTTTTAAGCTCAAAGTTAAGTATCAGTTTTAAATTCAAAGTGTGAGTGCAT
The DNA here is from genome assembly GCA_945859595.2 of Megachile willughbiella. Classification (NCBI taxonomy): domain Eukaryota; kingdom Metazoa; phylum Arthropoda; class Insecta; order Hymenoptera; family Megachilidae; genus Megachile; species Megachile willughbiella. The sequence continues at coordinate 9,808,969 of OX243797.1, read as the reverse complement.
TTGATTGAAACATCGTGTAATTGTAAAGAATTGAATGGTGACTCACCGTGATCGTGAAGGGTATAGTGTTGACCAGCTCGAGGATGAAGTGGAAAGAGAGAAGCTGCTGCCAGACGTTTCCCTGCGAACATGACGAAGACAGCTCAACAAACCCAGCGACAATTAAAAAAAAGTGCAAAATGCGGTAGAAAAACGTTCCACATAAAACAGCGATCGTTCTGCAATTTCAATGCAACGTGCTCGTTAACTAAGGTTTCTAAAATGCATCGAATTCAAAATCAACAGGTGCTGCGTTAATTGCCGAAAATTAATTTAATGTTCTATACGGATTTGGAAGCCGTCAAGCTGGCTCGCATAAGTAAATATTAATTAAACTATTATACGAACGCTATAATTACGCTATAATTGCTTGCGCAATACATCGTTGATTCATGTTTATCCGTCGGTAAATAATATTCTGCTGTTACACAATTTATTCTGGTGAAAAATAATTTGCAGTTATTTTAAAACGTTGTTATTAGCAATGTTTAGCTTTATTCATATTTTTCTTTAAATTGGTATTTTTCTTTAAATTGATAGTTCTCTCTCAATTGATTTTTCTTTAAAAAAATATTATGGTGTTTTTAATGGTGAACATAGGTTTCTTGAGAATGTCTACAAACATATTATGCAGGTACAAATCGTAATTTAATTTTTAATTACGTAAAATTTATTCTTAAGGTTATCGGGTTATAAGGGTTTATTCTTAATTAAGATTACAGTTATATCACATAATTGAACTTGAACTTTGCATCAAAAAATTGAAAACTTTAATGGAAATCACCACGTTGATAAATTCTTCAGCTTTCATTAATTTTTCGATGTGAAAAATATTTTCTGAATGAATTATAAAATTGCAACGTAGCATGTATCTCTCTTACCACGAGAAAAAATAAAATTTCTACAGCGATATAAAATTTACTGCCACCTCCGTTGTAAAATTTTCAGTTGAAATAATATAATACAAAATACGTATTCCCATAAGACTTTACTCCTCGTTGCAACACATTGTTTCGAAATTCAACGTCGAAAGAAATTTCGAAATGAAAATGCTTCCACTTTCTTGCCGCGTGAACGTGCGACACAAAATGGCGGAACATTGTAGGAAATTGATAGCTACGACGTGTGTTTGCAACCATTTCCACGAGTTTACAGTATGTGAAAGTATTAGGTATATAAACTGTTACCAAATTTCAGGTTATGACAAATAATTTGTATTTATTTGCAATTTTCTCTGATGTAGATTACTACATAAGCATACTAAATATCAAATTTAGTTTGATTCATTCGTTTGATAAAAGAGTTCAAACTTGGTAGTTAAATATTTCAAAACCTCTTAATTAAATCACAATTAAATTTTATAATTTTATAAACAAAAAGACAGAGACTGAAGAAAATTTTTAATACTATTAAGCTTATTTTGAATATTATTAGGCTTCAAGTTAATAGCTGTAGCAGTTCTGTATGTATTTCTTTTTAAGTTATAAAAAGTTTGAAGTCCAGGAACAAATTTTGCAAAACTTGTCATTACAAATCATTCAGTTCTTCGCTGTCAATGAATTCGGAAAAGTGGAACGTTTGCATTAGCATTCAGATGCCACTTAAATATGTATGTACGTATTTCTTCCTTTATCGATAGAAGCTTTCTCAAAATCTGTGTCACACTTCAATGTCGACTAATATTCCTTGGCATACATTTTCTACTTCTGTTCGTTTCTGTCGAGCTGTCAACCGTTCAAATTTTTCTCATCCGCTTCGGAAAAGTTTCTTTGAATTCGATCACTTTCAAAGCGAAGGCTCTCGGAAAGATTACAGAAACAAACGAGAATGAGTAAACTTTAAATCAACTATGCCTTTTAATGCATATTAATGTTTTCCCTTATAGTTGGATGTCTTATTTCCTTCCTATTTTACTTTCGAATTATTATTCTGGGATATCGAGTGGAAGATGACATTGCTATTAAATTTGAGAAGACGAAGAATAACGTGGAAAATGTTGGTAATGTATTCAGAAATGGGTTTCAAAACCTTATTTTTGAGAAATTTCACATTTTCAATTTTTTAGGGTATAACATTTTGAAAGTGAGGAATGTGGAAGTTAGAAATTAGAATTTGGAAAATTGAGAATTTGGGAATTTGAGAATTAGAAATTTAGATTTTTCAAAATTTGAAAGTTCAGAAATTTGGATTAAAAATTTTGGAATTTAGAAGCTTGGAAGGTTAGAAACTTGGAAATTTAGAAATTTAGAAACTTGGGAAATTAGAAATTTGAAGATGTAGAAACTTGAAAATTTAGGAATTTGAAAATTAAAAAATTTAGAAATATAGAAGTTTCAGTGAATATCCTATGATATCATACTGGAACGGTATATCATTACAAAAAAGCTAATTAAAAATAAAGGAATTCACGATAACAGTTACCATTTTGTTTCCCCACGATACAAATACATAAAACCTTTGACAAAGATAAAATGAAAGAACTAAGTGAGGAGGTACTAGGGAATCATTTATCTTCCTCGAAATCTCGTCGAAGTACGAAGCAAGCTTAAAAATATACCGAAAGCGCTACCACACGATAACTGGATAAACCTTTTCGAGGATTCTGCTATTATTAATATCCCCGGAGATTTACGAATAGCAAACGAATGCAATTTGTGGAGGGGGTAAAAAAACGAGTGCCTTTTTAAAAAGCTGCCTTGTCGAGCCACGAATTTTACTTCATTAAATGCTGTCGCGGCGAAGGAATGCATTTTTAAAGAATCCACCGACAAAGGACTCGTGAATTTTTCACGAAAATCGCTGCTGACTTTCTAAGAATCGTTTGCTTACAGCTGCTTCATCTTTGAGCAGGCGAAAATTAATGAAGAGCAATTCTAAAGTTTCTGAATACGGTAATTTTACCGTTCCGTTCTTAATTACTTTTCTTGCATAAAATCAGAAATTTGAGATGCAAAAATAATTATTATCAATTGTACAGATTATTGTTATTTAATAATTGTTTGTAGTAATATTAATCTGATCGTATCATATTTCCCATAATTGTATTATGACAACAATTTTTAATAATCCATAATTAATAGAATTATGTATAATAATTATTGAAATACATCCACCTTCAAATGGGGTATTTTTCTTGATGAATTTTATTTTTTACTAACAAGGATTTGTAGATTAGTCAATGCAGGAATAAAAATAAAATGTTACAAAATACGACTTACCAATTATCAATTACTACAGCAAATTTATTATTAAATTTTTATAACTTTTCTGAGATCGAATATTTAAATCACTGCAGAAGATTCAGGCGAGCAGTTCAACACGTATGTAAATCAATTTTTATGAAATCATCTAGACATAATTCTCGACAACTGTACTGATGTCAAGTTTAGAAGAGCTATGAATTGGTCAGAATAAGAAAATGGACACCTAGACTAGTATTTTCGACGATAACACAATTGGCTCATGTAGTCACGCACACTAATTATACCAAAAACAATGACAGTCTATAAACATCTCGAGAGTCAGTGAGATAATGTTACTTGCATTCAGCAGTTGTTAATGTCATTATTCTTATTAGTAACTGGAAGTGTTCACGATGGATACAGCTTTTATTTTGTTCCTCACGCGCCACCTGATTGACATCTGTACAGAGGAACTTCCATTTTCTCCTGAACCTCGAGTGATCCCCAATCTGCTAACGATCGAATTAAAATCAGCTTCTTCCGAGAGAACAAAGAGCAAGTCATTTCTCAAGTTCAGCCCGCTTCAAAATCTGAAATCACGGAGTCAAGCAAATCCTCCGGAGCGTCCCATTTATTTTTCCACTCAATCACCGTATTCACCGTACCGGCAACTTTCCCCTTCGTGAGAGGAATCTCCTTAAAGCCTACTAGACGACGAATCCTCTGACGGTGAACTACGTAAATCGAGAATGACGGATGAAGACATAATAGCCGAGGCAAAGGAATCACGAGTGTACACGTTGCTTCACGTGACTGTAATCCATTCAACGGTCATTAGTCGTGAGTCGAGATTGGATTTGCCTCACTGACTTCGGCAAATATACTCGATTACTCACCGTGAGAATTGTCTGTCTATTTCACTCGCTAGAGTAATTTGAGACGGATTTTCGACAATTTGGTGCTTTGCTGAGTCTTTGAATTGCTACGAGGGTTTTTGGGAAATTGATAGAGAACTATTCGATTTATTGATGTAGGCTTGAGGATTGTGATGGTAGTTTCAGTGTGATTGAATTTTTTAAGTACTACATTAATCAATTTTCTTATTTGCAGATTTTCAATTTGCAAGTTTTGATATTCAGACATTTCTGATTTGTTAATTTCTTAATTTTCAAGTTACTGAAACTTTAAATGTGAGTACTATATTACTAAGTTATTAAATTGTCAAGTTGTCGAATTGTCAAGTTGTGAAATTGTCAGGTTGTCAAGTTGTCAAATTATTAAGTTATCAAGTTGTCAAGGTATTAAGTTATCAAGTTATTCACTTACCAAGTTATCAAACTCTCAAATTCTCAAACCACCAAATTACCAAATCACAGTCCAACAAAATTGCCAATTTAACAAATTAAAAATTTTCCATTTGAGTTTACCTAAAATAAATTGCTCTTGAAACTGTAATCGAAATGCGTGTCCTAATCCACAGATTAAACATCTCATACAAGATTCTTACAAAATAAACGAGGACCAATACCGTAAAAAAGCCATGAGAAGATATTGATAAAACAAAAAGGGAAAAGTCCATGTTCAACGTGTGCTAAACGCTTCCGGGAAAATAAACCCGATACTCCGACGATAATAATAACGATAACAATAACTATGGCAACAATAATGGCGATAACAGCTACATCCACGATACCATTCACGGCATTGCTAAACCATGAAACGAAAGAAGAGGTTACCAGCGATAAGATACGCGGGAAAAAGCTATAAGGAAACGAAGAAATCCCATCAAAAGCGACTACTTCCTTAATCTCGTGAAATGCTTTTACGCATCGACGAGCACAATGTATTTCATATATTGCAGGCTTTCCGAATTGGACGTGAATTAATCTTCCTGTGCATTCTTCTGCAAATATGATATATTATCTAATATATTAAACTATTTCTTATGGTTTGTCAAATATAAATCAACGATAAATTTTGAGGAGGTTGTAGAAAACATTTTTGATATTTATTTCTTGTTGCAAGCTTGCAATATTATAGGATTTATTTAATAGATTTATTGATTAGTTTAGAATCTTTTATTATAGAAAAAGTTACTGTGAAGTATGTTTTGCTTTTTATTAAATTTCAAAACAGTTATGTCACATATTTTGTAAGCAACGTGACCTGTGTATTTGTTGCAAAAGGACAAAGTTTGCTAATTAGATGATTATCAACAATGAAATGTTGTATCAGTGATCCTCAGAGTTATATTTTTATACTGAATTATATTTCACATTGACATCAAATTTCTAAAATACCTCTTAATTATTTGATCCATAAGTCTCTCAGTCATTAACATTACAAATGAAAATGAATAATAATTACATAAAAATATCTTGAAAATTGAAGGGTTAACAATGTCCGGAGGACATCGAAATTTCGCAACAGCGTCACGTACCGATATCAGCAGGCCCGATTATCATGCTCATGTTTTATCAACGCAAGGTTATCGAGTTAGTCGGTTGTTACAACGTGGCCAATCGGGTCTCCGGAATGCTCGATTAGTGAATAGCGTGTTACAATGGCTACACGTAGTTACAGATCGTATCGCCGATACTGTACGTGCAAAGCAACCGGTTCGTTAAATTCTGACACAGCTTCGAATAATAATTTTACATCCACCGATCGTGTCTGCGCTCGCAGCATGTTCGCTAAGTGACTTTCATATCGCTCGTGCAACTTCGAAAGCTTCGGGACTTTACCTTCTATGTACTTTAGCTAAGTGAAAATTCAGAATTTACGCGGGTTTCCGTATAATTTAATAACGATATTTATGACTCGAAATACGGCTATTCTTGGAATTGGTATCTGCCTCGATTCTCGACCTCTGGTCGGGACATGGCTTCAATAATTTGGAATAAAAGGGATTTTGATTTGGGAACTGGAGTCTTCTAATATTCCAAAGGTATTGAATATTAGGAGATTACAATATTACTGCGATATAACCTGTGCAACTTTCGAAATCCAACTATAAATTATTGTAAATCATTGCCATTTACGTTAGATTTTATTTTAATATTAATACTAATATTAATGTTAACATTAATGTTAATATTGATCTGCTATTATGAATTGTAACGTTGATGGACCATAATTAGTGTCAATATTGATTTATTATCATTGTTAATATTATCATTGTTAAGGTTACAATCATCGTCAGATCATCATACAATGCTGCACATAGTTTCACAATTTTTAATTATTCCACTAACAATTAGATAATGAAGTCACAGTTCAATACTTTTGCACTAAAATGTACTTCTCAGGTGAATGATTCTCTGATTGAAGTTTAATTTTTAAGTCAAGCTTGCTAAATTGAAGATCGAAAGTTAACTTCAACTGAAGAGTTCTAATTGAAACTACGTCTACTTAGGAATGAAAATTGAACTTGTAATTCAATCGTGTTTAATCAGAGTTCTAATTTATTATTTTTTTAAGTACTTATTTCAAGTATATATTTTTAAATGAATATTTTTCAACATTGTACTTTAACAAGTAGGAGCATGTGATCAATTATTTCATTTGATAATAATGTATGTATGTACTTGTAAATTATATAACAAAGAATGTATGTGATTGTACATTCATAGCAAAGCATGTATGTATACTTGTCAATTGATAACAATGTATGTATGTAATTGTAAACTGACAACAGTATATGTATGTAATTGTAAATTGACAACAATGTATGTATGTTGTTAAAATACATACATAAACATTTATGTAACATTTATTCAAAAAATTGTTGAGTTTAAGAGAAAAATAAAATTATAGAATGAAACACTGAAAAAATTAAAGATTATAAAAGAATCACTTCTCGTTCATCAATCTGTTCGAACGTACAGAAAATATCAGTCATACCAATTGCGTGACCGTGGTTATTTATTTGCCTTATCCTTTAGATCGAAGTGAAATATATCTCTTTCAGCAATTTAGTAACATGCATTCCCTTCCATGGTGCAACGATTAATGTTCTCTTACAGAATGTGCAGTTGATAAAAATGATTAATCACAATCAGTCACATGAACACCTAACAGAGTAGCATTTTCGTCCGATAAACCCGCAAAAATGTCAAATGAACACAATTTTCCTTCAGCAGAAAACTCGCTGCTAGAAATTGGAATTTAAGTGAACCACGCGAGACAAACTTTCGCGTACCCCTTCATCGTAAGACTTCCGCACATTTTTCGGTGTACTTTTCCAGCGAAATGAGCGAAACTTTCAAACGGAAGCCAACGTGTTTTGTGATTACCCGCGAATCGATCGAAAGTTAGCGAAATTTTTCTTCCATTATGCCCACGAAATTGCATCGGTTTTATATTTCGCTGGGACCTTTGCAAACTTTTTATTCTCGATTTGTAACTGGCTTCACCACGCATTGTGCACCTGAGAACCGTTTTCATTTGCGAAATTCATTTCCTTACACGAGCTGTGTTTAGTTTCAGAGAAATGAAACTGCAGAACGACGAAGCTCAGCAAGAAGCTGAAGTGAATGCTACACTGTACACACAGAAATGTACATTTAAAAGGATCTAATTGTACAAAATTAAAATCAAAGAATCATAATTGAAGGGAAATTAAATTCACATCGAAATGCAAGGAATCATGCTTCAAATCGATCACTATTTTTAGGTTAGTTTCAACAGTGAAAACAACAGTCATTTTATTTAAGAAATTAATTGAAGATAAACGACATCAAACTGTTGCGTTATCTTCATAGTTTATGCAATTTATTTTAATAAATATAATTCAGAATATTTTTGATTTTTGTTATTGTAGGAGAGTCTTTTTTATTCGTACATTTTACCTTTCCATTGGAATATTTAAATAATAAAAAATAAAATTGAATATGTGTATTGAATGATACTTATCATATGTAGAAGTTACTGTTACATGCGTTCATTTTATTTAATTATGTGGTATACAGTGACTATATTATCAAATTTTTAATAATTTTATATTGTGAACATATAGATATATCTTATATTATGACTTTACTATGACTCAGATATGTAATAATTTTTTTTACATATATTTTTGTAATAATTTTACACTACGTTATATCACACTAAAATAGTCTGAAATAAAATTCTTCAAATCGACATGAAACGGCGATCGATTTAAAGCGACATCTAAATAATCAACCACTAAATGATCTTCAAAGGTTTCAAGGAAATTTTACTGCCGTAACAGAATATTTCTAAGAAAATAAAGAGAATATTACATCACAAAAAAGTACCTTCAGTATTTTAAGCGGTTTAAATGAAACCCCGTGTATGAGGCTAGCAGCGAGAATCTCGAAAGCATTTTACAAAATATATATAAAGAACACAAGATAACTTTTCGTACTTTCAGCAAAAATTCCGTCAGAAAGCAGTCTGCCGTGGAGCATGCTTTTTACAAACTTCCTGCCGGTGCACTAAAAAAATGATAATCCTCGAAGTCGAGGCTAGAAGTTGCTCTTTGATGCTCAGGACGTTAGTTACAGCGACAGAAAATTGCCTATGGAAATTTTTGACATGCACGAAAAAACTTGCCACAAGTAGTCAATAGGAACGTTCAGCGTCTGCTTGTTTTACATACTTAATTTATTAATACTGTTGAACGATTAGGCGAGCAGATATTCGTGCAGAAGATCAAAATCGTGACGGAGTACATTGAGAGATGAGAAAAATAAAATCTTGTGAGAAATAGTTCGATACTTTATTGCTGCATAGAGATGTACAGTGAAATTTATTTTATTGACATTTTCGGGTCAGTGTTATATTTCTTTGTTTGAAATAGTGTGAACGGTGCCATATTTCTTGACTTCAAATGCTGCGAAACAGTGCCATATATCTGGACTTCAAGGGTTTATGTCTTAACTGTTCAAATAGTTATCAAAAAGATATTCTTTATTTATTATGTATTTATTATGACTATATGTATATTAGTAAAACACATGAGACAAAAAACCAGAGCTAACATTTAAAACTCTGTATGTAATAATTATTTCTGTTACAATTATTTGTAATCTCATGTAAAAGTCTAACCTCCAAATGTGTTATGTGGCACTTCAACCTAATAACATTACATAAAAAGTGACCACTTATATAAGTAAATTAAACTAGTTAATTTAAGTCATTGTTGACTTAATTGTAGTGTAAGTGTTCTATGCAGCAGTAAAAGGAACGAAATATTTTCAGATAGACTCTCGTTATATTGCCACAAATACAGTCACAAAATTTCTTCAGTTTACAACTCTAAAAAATTTCTTGATATCCTCATGGATTTCACTATTAAAAATAATAAAAGGATAATGATAATACGATAATTTCTGATATAATGTAGTAGGGCCACCAATATGAAAGTGAAGGTAAAGACGTCGATATAACGAGAGTTTATCTAAATAGCCGAATGTTACGTTATAGAGAGTTATGCATAAAATCGAATTTCCTGAGTTAAAGGATGCGTACCTTGTAACCTAAATAGGCGAGTAGCAGAGCTTCCGTTAGTGATACCATTGCCAGGATCACCTGGACCACCCACAATTCCAAGGGTCTCCTCACCCATAAAATCGCATCCCAGTTGATGGTCGGGTGCTCCTGAAATTCTTCCTCGGTGAGGTTCTGGGATACCAGGAACTCGGTTTTGTTGCCGGGCGTGCAGCCATAACTGTAAAGAGGGATTTTTTTAACGAGATCGACGAAGTTCGGGAAACCGGAGACAAAGCAAATTTTTTAAAAGCACATGATCGAGTTTCAGAGGGGGCATTTTTTAAAGCGATACGGACAAAGTTCTGAAAATCAGATAGCCGGCTAATGGAACTTGTAATTATGATCGTAGGGCTTCAGGATCATAGTTCTAACTTGACAGACGCCATTAACGCTTTAATTTCATGTACTCCTCATTTTTGCATTTATTTTTCGCCTTCTATTTATGTAACTATTTGTGCTAAACGTGCTCTAATTTACACTTATGCTGCATTCTTGATTTTGAAACGAATACTCTTGTCAATGTAATGTGAATAATTAACAAATTCATCACCATTTAAAATCATTAATTTGACGCAATAAAATATTGCATATTTCAGGTTATCTATCACAAATTAAGTCGAATAAAATAACTAAAAATTGTAGGCAAATAAAATAGGTGACAATTGTAGCTAAGTAAAATAAATAAAAATTGTAGATAAGTAAAATAAGTAAAAATTGTAACTAAAAAAATGAGTAAAAATTGTAGCTAAATAAAATAGGTAGAAATTGTATCTAAACAAAATAAATAAAAATTGCAACTAAATAAAAAAAAAAATAAAAATTGTAGCTAAGTAAAATAAGTAAAAGTTGTAGCTTAAAATATATGTAAAAATTGTAACTAAATAAAATAAGTAAAAATTGTAGCTAAATAAAATAGGTAGAAATTGTATCTAAACAAAATAAATAAAAATTGCAACTAAATAAAAAAAAAATAAAAGTTGTAGCTAAATAAAATAAGTAAAAGTTGTAGCTTAAAATATATGTAAAAATTGTAACTAAATAAAATAAGTAAAACCAAAAAATAAAAATGTCCTATGTATGCAAAAATATGCATACAAAAGAAGTGTGGAGAGATAGTAAGAGAAAACGAAGAAACAAGAAAAAGTAAATAAAGGAAACAGACAAATATTACGCACGGAGAGGCAGTAATTTAGAAAATATAAAAGATAGGAGATAGCAGAGAAGGTAAAGTGCAGTCCTCCAGGAATTCTTAAGAAGTATCGAGGCTGTTAAAGACTCGCTGCAAGGAAACGCGATACCATTTCAGCTTCGAAGTCTTATCTCGGTTTTATTCTCAACCGCGATGCTCGTTCTACAAAATATCGTAATCTTGCGTGAATGGTTAAATCGCGAGTCGAGATGAGTTCTTCAACCCGGGATAAAGAAATTTTCCGTTCCTTATGTCCCCGGAAAGATTTCCTCGGAAAACAACTGTAAAACTTCAATGTCGTTACAAACTATTCGCTTCATTACATTTACAATTAGACATTTCTTTTGTTAAAATCTTTTCCTTTTTAAGGAATTGTAAATGTTACAGTAATATATTCATAAATAATGTAATAACTGTATGTCCATAAAATAAATGAAAGTTGTTCTTTTAGAAAAATGAAAACAAATGGTAGTAATACATATTACAAATGATCTTTGTTAAGGAGTTAAGAAGACATTTTATGATCAGTGAAATTAATTATAAACCTCTTTAGACATTTTTTTTCTTTTTTTGTCCTCTACTCTTTTTTATAAGCACCGACAGCATTGAAAGGGTTAAAAGGATTTTAAACCCTCATTCATCCCTTTCTTAAATTAATTTATTCCCCGATATCAAATTAACAAAATGGCAGGAAATCGATACAATAAAGAAGCCCAGAGCTAAATTTAAGAATTGTTTAAAACAATTGAAGCATTATATTATTGTAAAAATAACTTTGTTTCAGAAGCTTCGTAATGTCATCAAAATGTATCAAAATGTCATGATGTTAATTGTAAAAAATAATGCGATGACAATTTGAAGACTTTAGGAACAAAAAACTTCTTAACGTGTACTGAACAAATATTTTGTCAATTATATAATGCATAAGAAGTTTGTTACGTGAATTAGTAAATTATTAGAATGGTTCAAAACAAATGGGACTTCACAGAAATGAAGGTTATGAATTACTTGAATTTATGATGTTAGATAAGTATTATATGACTTACCATGCTGCATAAGTTGGATCGGTATCGGTGATGACTCTGAATATGTATAAGAAGCATGTTAGTAGCTTGAAAAATAGGTTAGCCAATCGTATCCTCAGACCTGAAACAAAAGCAATTTTTTTTTAAATTATTACTCAGCAATACACTCTGAGCTGTTTTGCGATATAACTTGAAATTGGAAGAACACTTCTATATTCCTATTTCTAAATTCTCCAATTAAATAGACATTTGCTCCACCCATTAGTGCATTAGATCATTTCATAAGAACATACAGAAGAGAACATATAAACGAAAATATCATTACAGTAATAAATTTGTTAACATTTATTAGGACACAGAATATACAACTATAGATCACGATTTTAATAAATATTGTATTTATTTAATAAAATTATTATAACAGAAAAAGGTTTCAAGTTCTTTTAACTTTGAGTTCAAAATCAATGGAGTATAAAATCAAAGTACTGTGTCTGAGTAATAATTTCTACTATAAAACTGAAATGAAAGTGTACTTTATCATTTGTACTTCTTATCCTAACCTATAAATCACATATAATGAGTCATAAAAGTATTTCATGACGTATCAATTTGTAACCGGTCATAAATGACACTGGAACGATTACACCTTCATGGAGTATTAAATATTTAATTAGATTTTATAAATAATATAGACAAGGAATTAGCATATCATACAATCGTTTGCAGTCAGTGATGCCAAATTGCAGTTGTGTATTTACCACTTTTAGCGACAAATTTCAGATAGTCCTTTAAATATATGACTCATATCGTAAGGCAACGCTATTAGATTGCAAATATCAATGCAAATATATTTGCACAATATTTATTGCTTCCAGTTCATCAGTATCACTTTATTTTCCATATTTCATCCATTCTACGTATTATAAATGTCACATATTGATTTCAAACATGTTACGTGTAGGATTTGCGTGTATTTTGTATATTTCCATATGTCATAAATGCATAAATATCCGCAGCCTAGTTATTATATAACAGTCCGCTTTTACTGATAACACCTTCGCAAAGTACTGACGTCAACCCCATTGAACATGTGTGAACAGAAACAAAAAGGGAAGTAATAAAATATATAATTTGTAGTGAATATTAAAAGAAAACTTCAGACGGTTTAAAATAACGTGGATAATAAATGCATACTAAAATAATAAGCCTACTTATACGAAAGATATAAAAGTTGATATTTAAAGAATAATACACTTAAAAAAGAAGTAAAATAAATAAAATTTATATTTGTATATTATGCACATGTATAAAGTACAAATTACATTTACACATATGTATACAAAAATACAAAATTCACATATAATGTACATACATAATATACATGTGTATATGAAACAAAAACTTGTAAAGCACATTTTATGTGTATTAAATACAAAATGGAGTCACACATTTAATAAATCTAATGAACGCATTCACATATATTATACATGTACGTACATATGTAGAAAAAAAAATTGTACAACTTTGCAAAATTGCACAACAATTAATCTTATGAATATAAACTACAAAATGTAGTTACACATATTATGTATAAATATTCACGAAACATAACCTACAAAAAAGAAGTCGGTGTCACGTGGACAAAAGTGAAGAATTCGAGAATGGAGTAATGTTTCGAGAAAATCGGTAGAAATAAATTTGTCACGAGGAAAATACGTCAATTGAAGGTTTATCGATACCCGACGATCTAAAATGGTCAGAGTTTTAATGGCTTGTACGTTACAAAACGTTGCGAGGCATCGATCTCTCCTCCGCTCGACATGCAGATGCGAAAGGTCGATACGCAACGATCGAAGCTGGTATCGGCACGATATCCGTTATCGGCTGCTGCCAACTACTTCAAAAGCTTATGTCTTGCCAGTAGACATCGCATGGTTGTTCGTGTCACGCTAACACGTCGTTCCCAAAATTACATTTCTGGCATGCGTGTCTTCGAAAGGAATTTCCGGCGCCGTGAACTCTTTCGCGATCAAAAGCTCGAACGACGCTTTCGGGGGAAAACGATCTCTCGTGACGGCCATTCAACGTTTATTGTGTCGTGCCGGAAATAACGTGACGGAATTTCCGGAAGAATGGAACTAATTTAAGAACTTGACTGCATTACCTTGGTCACGGCTGCACTGGCGTTTTTTGATACGGAAAATCATTTGATTTGGAATTGAGATTACGTTGCAAAAATTTTTATTCAGAACACAGCCGAATGCGATGTAGCTTTCTGGAGGATATGGGTTAATATAGGAGAAATTATCTGGTTTCGATTTTGGGGAAATATGTGAATGAGAAATTTTGAATTTTGATATTCACAAATTTTTAGATAATTAAATTGAGCTTCCAATTTGTTAAATTTTTTAATTTTGCAAAATCCATATTTTTAAATACATAAATTCCTAAATGTCCAAACCCTGGAATATGTAAATTTCTACATTCTTAAATTTTCAAACTACCAATTTCTTAAATTTCTGAATTTTTATGTTTCTAAATCTCTACAGTCTCTAATAGCTAAATCCGTCAATTCCTAAATTTTTGTATTTTCAAGTTACAAATATCTACATTCTCCACTTTCTAAATTTCCAAATACCCAAATTTTCCAATCCCTAAATTCTCCACTTGCTAAATTTTCAAATAGCTAAATTTTCCCACTTCTAAATTTCCAAATTCCTAAATTACCAAATCCCTAAATTTTCCACTTTCAAAATTTTGCAACTTCTAAATTTCCAAATACCTAAATTTTCCAACTTCTAAATTTCCAAATACCTAAATTTTCCCACTTCTAAATTACCAAATCCCTAAATTTTCCACTTTCAAAATTTTGCAACTTCTAAATTTCCAAATACCTAAATTTTCCAACTTCTAAATTTCCAAATACCTAAATTTTCTATCCCTAAATTTCCAAATCCCTAAGTTTTCCAGTCCGTAAATTTCTAAACCCCCAAACTCCCAGGTCCCTAAATCTTCAAGTTCGTGAATTCTGAAACTTCCAAATTTTCAATGTCACAGATATGAACTTATGAAATGATCCAATAGTTATGTAAAAAAGTAGAAAAAACTTGTGGAAGAAAAATCCGCATTCTTAGCTGTACAATAAACGTACTTACTCGAACGTTGATTCTTGATGAAGTACAGCTGAAGTCGTTCCTTGAACGTGTTTTCGTTCACGTAATACTCGACACGAACTCTGTAATCAGAAATAAAACACCATAGTTATTACTTGATGCTTGGCAGATCAAATGATTCCAATTATTGGAAAAAGTCTGATGTTCGCATTACTAGGATTGAAATGTTTTCAACATCAACACATCCGGTGCTAGAAACGCAGAATTATTCTCATCAATATTATTCTTGTAAATCCAAAATGTTATTAATAATAAATTTACAGTCTTTACAATTAAATACTCATTTGTGTATTGTAATAAATATACTGCAATTCTGCATTTACTGTACAATTAAATCTAATTTCTTTCGCAATATTATCTTCAAAAATTGTCCACCCTACAACAGCAATAAAAGAAGAGTTAACTGTATTATTAAATATCCTGATTCCGCATTCGTAAGAGAAAATCGACCAAGGATTGCGTAGCTTCATGAAAATTTCCTAAGGGCTCTTACCGATGCGGTTAAATCGATTCTATTATGGAATGCTATCGCGAGTAACTGCGAATCGGATTAATCGCTATTTTTATCGTCGGAAAAGACGTCGACTCCGACAAAAATAGCGTCGCGTGACGTCATCGGGTCAGCGTTGACAGACAGTCTGTCGTACGTGATCCTTTTACGTTGTTGAACTGGTTCTTTGACCCAGATAACATCACGAGACCTGTGCTGAACGTAGTCATTGAATGAAACACGTTCCTGATAGTAGAACCATTTTCGAAGGAATCCGCGAATTCGAAAGGGATGTTTGCACGGTCGCACCTCGCTGTGCAATTCGATGAAAGATGGCGTGCGGTTTGTATCGCAGTTGGTGTAGCATAGTACCTGTTTGTACGATGTACACATGGCAATCGTTATTGATCAGGCGGTACATGTTTGATTCGCGGTCTTTTGACACGTTTTAGTTACTTGCAGTTTGGTCGATGAGACAGTTTTTCGTCGATAGTTTTGTAAATGTTGAGGGTCTACTCAGTGAGGATGAACACGAAGTTTTTGTCTTTTATTATTCATTCTTCCAAGTAGACATTGGTTTTAGAGTTGTAGGATGTGATATAATGAGGGGTAGTTTTTATGCTCTTGTAGATATATGATAATATATCTTTATGGATATAGAATTGATATGTGAAGAGAGATATGATAATAGATATACATGTATGTATAATACGTATGTCCGTTCTATATCTATATCTGTATACTATACATATGTATACATATACTGCATGTCTTCAATTTTCTCAATTCCTCAGATATTTATATTTTCAAGTCTTTATGTATACAAATCACTATATTCTCAATTCTCTGTTTACAAATTTCTATATTTTTATAATATCAAATGTACTCGAATATTCATATTTCCATGTTTGTTCCTTTCCTTTGATCCTCTCTAACCCATCACTACTTATGAAGTTTTCAAAAGTCCCTAAAACGAGAGTGATTCCTCCTCCCATTGTCATATTTTCCCTAAGAACTATGAGTCTACATTAACCCCGTTCTTAGTTTATCATTTCCAATTTCTGATAAGGTTTTTCGCATACTTGAATATTCCACTGCACGCAGAAAGGCATTCGAAGGGTTAAGTAACGGGAACTTGACGAGCAAATAATTCACTGTCGCGTACTCGTATTCAATACCGACTGCAGGCAAACGTTTCTCATTATTCATACTTCACGTGAACGAAAAGAAACGAGCGATACAACCGACGAACGATTTATTCGTAGTTTCACGCCGTCAACGTTGAAACGTTATCTCCATCGTTCCTTATTCGTCGAGGGGCTGAAAAATCGCGACACCACCGGAGGCCCGATAAATCAACCTGGACGAGGTGAAAAATCCCGCGAACCAGGAATACGGCATCGATTCCATCGCCGAAAGAACGAATACACGGATCGATCACGGATCCGTTGACACGCATTAAATCGACTTCTCGGCCGATATTACTCATGACTGACTAATCGAGTTTCGTTCGTATGCTCGCTGCACAACGCAAACTAACGGAAACTTTTGGCACAAACGCGCGTTCACACCAGTGCATGTTTTCCTTTACAAAATGGCTGTTCACGCGTTTCTATCTTTTATTACCTTCTATTATATTCGTTGACAATCGTTGTAAAGTGATACTTATATACATTTGCAGGTTTTCTTTCAGACTGACTATTACAGGAGTATAATACTTTGAAATTAAAAATGGATGAAGGATAAAATATAATTGAATATTACATGTTAATTCTGTCTTCATAGACTTCGAGGAGGGCATCTTAACAAATTTTGTAAATTGAAATAAGAAATGTGTGAATCACTTGACCAGTTTGGTTACTGTTAAGGGTAGTTCAGGGTGTAACACCATTTGCTTTAGTTTTGCGAAAACTGAAGAATAATTTATGGTGCTCCTGATGTACTTATACTTTGTTATAAAATTTTTAATAAAAATGTGTTTTCATTCATATGAAGTGGATACATATTTCGAAAAAAGAAATGATGTTTATCTCAATATATTGTTTCCCATAAATGTTTCAGATAAAACGAAATAAAATATTGCAATTTTGCAATGTTTTCATAAAACTCGACAAATTGTACTATATTCATGGAAGATGCGAAATTCAATACTTTGAAAAACAAATGAGGTATTTACAAATAATTAACCGTTAAAGTTATTCGTTCATATTTATCGAAGTACTAGAGTTTGATAGTGTATTGCCTGATATTAGCGACAGAATGCAACAAAGAGTGAATGTACAAGAGGAGTAGCGATCGAATGCAACAAAACGTGAAAATCGATGCAATAAACAGTGGCACAAAGTTGAATTGAAATGGACGTGTTTGCTACACTTCCGTTGTATGTGAATTATCGATGTAAATGATAATAGCGTTCGTACAACCGGAAATAGCACGCTGTGCATTAACTATGGCAGGCTTATTTCACGATAATTAAGTAGAGAGTGGTCCCAAAGCGGCATCTGTCCGTCGATATTTAATTAAAATGCGGCTACAGAATTTAGAGCGTTGACATTTCTGGTTTAATTGGAGAGTTCCGAACTGATTCGGAGCGCATCCGATAGGACCAATCTGTACGTACCGGTGAATTCGAATGCTTGATTCAATCACCGACTATGATTTCTACCTTAAGTTCAAATATTCAGAACTTACGGATCTCGTTACTACACTGCAGATGTTTATCGCATAGTTCGTGCAAAATATACCAACATATTACAGCATATTATATCGTACTATAAACTACATTGCAAACCATCAAACGAAAATTAGAAATAAATAGAAAAGAAATTGAGAATGTTAAAAAAATATACAAAATATACAAATTAATACCACATTACATAGAAGGTTAAACTGTTTTATAAAAATTAAAAAATGTTTAAATAAACATTGACAAATATCCAGAAGTTTAACAGCTTGATGTAGGTACTGAATGTAACGAAAAGCAATGAACATTCTTTATTTGTATCTTGCATTTTGATCGCTTTTTTTCATATGTGCTCGAAATTTTTATAGTCTTCATATGGGTTACATCTGACCCACACATCCTATCGTCCTGACTTTCAAGGTGAAAAATAATATATGAGCGGTAATTCTTGCCCTTCCGAACGTGTTCGATACCTGCGTTAAAAGAAATGGATCAAAGGACCCTTTTCGGATATTCTGCAATCTTCTAAATGGAATGTTAACCTTCATCTACACAGTTTATGTAATGCAAACGGACAGTACGATTTTATTAAAGTGTTACAATACTAAAATATTAACGGAAGATTTAGTCTTTTTCGATACCTGGATAATTAGATAACTGGACAGCTAGATAATTGGACAATTCGATATATAGACAAGTAGGTATATAGACAAGTAGGTATATAGACAAGTAGGTATATAAACAAGTAGGTATATAGACAACTAGATACCTAGGCAACTAGATATCAAAACAACTAGATGTGCAGAGCATAGGATATCTAGATAAGTAGATACCAGGGACAACTAGATACCTAGATAGCTAGATACCTGTACAACTAGATATCTGGACCATTAGACATCTGAATAAATAGATATCTGGACAAGTAGGTATCTGGACAACTAGATATCAGGACAACTAGATACCTGGATAACTAAATACCTAGGTCCCCAGATTTCTAGATCTCAAAATGCTTAGATACCCAGATCTGTAAACAACCCCTATTTAAGAGATCCCTATTTGATCAGATGTCTGAACCCATAGATGACCAGGTCTCGAGATAACCATATCACCAGGTAATTAGATCTCTAGATGCCCATACATCTGTACATCCCTAAATCTCTACATGCCTAAATCCCTATATCCCCAAATTTCTATACCCCTCGTACAC
Organism: Megachile willughbiella; assembly: GCA_945859595.2. Classification (NCBI taxonomy): domain Eukaryota; kingdom Metazoa; phylum Arthropoda; class Insecta; order Hymenoptera; family Megachilidae; genus Megachile; species Megachile willughbiella. Next base: position 9,789,462 of record OX243797.1, on the reverse strand, counting down.
AATAAATATCCAAAAAGTATATTAAAACAATTGGACGAATAATCACAGCAAAATTTATCTCGTTTAACTATATCACGAGCATTACTCATCGTAAATGCAGTTTCACTAGTTTCGAAGTAACGAAAAGCAGTAATCGTACCTATCCATCTTTATCAGCATCAGAACAATATCTAGCGAGATAATGCGTACATACGCCCATCATCCAGTTTGCCTTCGTCCGGCTCTATGGCTGGCCACATAATGGATTTTCTACTTCAGGAAGGAAATACTCGTCCGGCCGCAGAATTGCAGCTCGTTACTTGAACTCGAAATACCACTCGGAGCAATCTATATAAATTGAGGGGAACACTCTCCACCCTCGTACGCTCCTCTTCGTCTTCCGGTATTCCACCTCCGTTTTACCTTTGTGTCGCTACTGGCTGGTCTCTGTCATCTTCGGAGAGGAACATCCTCGGTCTGATTCATCTCGCGACATTTCGAGACGATTGCTCGAAAGGATACTTGAATTTAAATCTATCGATTTGTCGAGACCGCTTAGGGAAATTGGAACATTTTGGTTACTTTCATTGATTAAACTTTTTTGATTATTTGTGCTCTTGTCAGTACATTTAAGGGACAGTGGTAATTATTAAGGAGATAATTGATTAATTTTGAAATTCAAGTTCCTTGTTCATTTTACAATTATTTTTTGTTCCTTGTTTATTATCTGTCTTGTGTTATTAGTCTTATTAGTGTATTCATAATTTACTTGGATATTTGATTTCAACTGATTTAATTATTCATAAAAATTTGCAAATATATAATTGTTACTCGATCCTTCTGAACCAGGTACGAATAATTTCAGAAACAGTATCAAACGTTCAAACCCGAAGAGTTAAATGAAAATTATTTTTCACGTGATGTATACATTCACCTCTGTGTTCATCGCATCGTTTCCAATTGAAAATCCGAATTTTCGCGCATCAAGTCGAGATCGCGCCCTACATCAAAACCTGTCATAACCAGACACTTTAGCTATCGTGTTGCCGTGACGAACTTTGATATTAAAGCAAGGAAATTACTGGGATTTACCAAAATTGGAACTTACCATACACCATTAAATTTCGATCGTTTTGAAGGTAGCAATGAAAAATTACTACATCGCATGACTTATAAAGTAAACCCACAATTTGTTTCACTTTTATCCGGTTTGACATCGTAATGTATTTATTATGCGTTATTCCTTTTATTGTAGGGACTCTATGGATATGTGGGTTTGAGGATATAGAGATGTAGGTATTTGAAGGTACAGGAATTTGGGAATGTATGGATTTCAAGATATAGGGATTTGGGGGTGTAGGGATTTTTGGATCTAGGGATTTGGGAATGTAAGAATTTGGGGATGTAGGGATTGGGGGGTATAGGGATTTGGGGATGTAGGAATTTGGTGATATAAAGATTTGGAGATGCAGGGAATTGGGGTGTAGGGATTTGGGGATGTAAAGATTTGGAGATATGTGGGTCTGAAGATATAGGAATTTGGGGATACATGGATTTTGGGATGTAGAGATTTGGACATGTGGAAATTTGGGGATGTTGGAATTTGGGGACATAGCGATTCGAAGATATAGGGACTGAGGGATATAGAGAGTTGGGGATATAGGAAGTCAGGGATATAAGGAGTCGGGGATATAGGAAGTCAGAGAGATTCAGGGATGTAGAGATTAGAAAATATAGAGATTCGAGGATACCGGTATTCGATATAGGGATTGAAGGACACAGACATTTGGGTATATAAGAATTGAAGGTTGCGCGCATTCCCATGTATAGGAATTGTAGGATGTAAAGATTCGAGGATATAGAGATATTTACTCTGACACGTTATTGGGCCGAACCATGCACGATCGCAGCGAAATCGCACAGAAAATATCTGATCTTAAACCTGAAGCACACACTCAATTTTTTCCTATGAAATATGACAGCAATCACATGTATGTCTTTAGTTGCATTTAAGGAAACAAAGAAAGACATAAGATCAAAAAAGGTGGAATCAAACACGAGATCCCTGATACGCGGTGCGTGGCTGGTTGTTCCGCAGTGCTTTCAGGTATGTCAGCCCTACGGAAGGAAAAGATGGTGGAGGTTCCGTGCAGCCGTGTTTCGACGGTAATAACGCGGCTTTCCCTCGTGCACGTAAGATTCGCCGTGTATTAACGACCCGTAAAGCCGTCGCACTAACGGTTGCTAATGCCCTCGAGGTAAAGGAACGCCGTTTCTGAACGTCACGCGAACTGCTGCATAAGCTACGCCGTCAGATGGATGGGATATCAAGGCTCGAAAACTACCGCTCGACGTACGTCTTCCCTCGAAAGGTCGGTCAGGATCTGTTTCCTGCTTTACTGCGTGTATCGTGGATTATGTTTAACCGCGGACGACACTGAAATCCGGATGGGACCGATACGTATGCAGGACCTACAACGTAAACCATCGGCGCCGCGTTCAATCGCAGAGCGAATTGTTGCCTCCAGGATACGTTTCTGGGCCGATGGGAATTAACCCCGTCGTTCCGGGAACAATCGGAACGTTTACCGTTCCGACTAACCGGGGAATTATGAGCACTCAAGTATCGACGTTGTTCAGCTTGCTACGTCGATGCTTGATCATGGATTAGTGCTGAGTGCACTTTCATGACTCCGCTGATGAATCCCGTTAACCTTCGTGTGGAGCACCCTCGTTTCGGATACTTTCAGAATTTAACACACATTTGCAAGTTTTTGAAAGAAACTCTTCTTGATACTTGGAGAATAATCCCGTGAGACCAACCGTGGGTGCTGACAACGCAGATGTGCGTGCCTTTGGGCTGGTCGCAGATACGGAGGAAAATTGTACTGGTCATTCACATGCTAAGTGTGTACAAAAACATGTTGGAACCCAGGGAATTCAAATGGTACCCAGTATTCAAATGGTAAAAGAACAACTATCACGTATTTTGAACCTACAAGATTTATCTCATCATCTCTTCATCGCTCTGTCCACTTCGATATCTCAATCGATCCACCCAACGTCTCACTGCACAATTCAAACTGCGGTTTCTACCACCAAATCTAGTATCTCCCATAAAGCAACGGTAGCAAATTGATCATTGATCCTCGAAGAACGTTCGAATTCCTGTTTGCCCGAGAAACCTTCGAGCATCGCCGCGGGCATGCAACGATATCAGACTAACGTTGTTACTCAATCGAAACGGTATAGAGTGAACGGAGCGTTGTCGCATACTGAGTCATTCTCGGTCGATCGATGCTACTGCAGGTATAGGCGATCATCGGCTGCTAAACAAGCTACCGTAGTCGAAATGCTGGTCTGTGGTTGCAGCTTGTATAATTCATGCAGCTCCAGCAACGTGGCCGCAAAACGGTGCTCGCTCGAATTTCCCGCCGGTATGAAAGCGTTTACGATCGTCAGGTGGCTCGTAAATATTGTTGCTAGCCTCGTATGACGTATCGATTTCTACACCGCAATCTATCGATTCCACTCATCGAATTGTTGGCCAAGAACGACTGAATAACTCTATCTGTTTCGTACGTTCCAGTTTCGTTGTGTCGATGATGTGTGGTTATTCTAAATCATCGGCCATTTTGTTATTTGGACTCGAGGTGTCTACGCGTAATACATGTAGATCAAGTACTGCGTGTATGTTAATAATTGCCATTATTAGTAATTATCTATAAATTGATGTGTAGCTACTGCATTAATTATGTATCAATAATTGTATTATTATATCTTGTAACAAATAATTCTGAGACTAGTACAGTTTTCATAACCTGTCCTTCGAGTGTAGTGCCTAGAGTAAAGACATCTATGTCATCAGCACCCATTAGTAATTGTACATCAATAATTGTATTATTACATAATGTAACAAAGAACATTTTGTTCAGAAACTCTGATATATTTTTCTACAATTGTATTTACAACTGCAATCCACATCAATTTGCATTTCAATTTCTCTGAAATACTTTTATTTATTTATCTCTCTGCAACTGTTATCTAATTCATGGTTTGTTAACTTTCATGTGTCCCCTAATATTACAGCAAACAAAGCAACAAGTGGATTACCATATGAATTTTAATACATACTGAAAGGAGATTTTAAATATGTGCTTCTATCGAATTTAAATATTCCACGAATTTATTTCGTGTATTTCCGTGACTGCATGAAATTTGAATCTTCAATTGAAATAAAACTGACGTTGAATAAGATCGGTAAACGTCGTTCAATACAATATTGTCTCTACCTATGTTTCTGTTAAACAGATAGAGGATTATTAATAAAACGTCAATTTACTTGTCAATTACTCGACGTTTTCATCTTTCAGAACTTTCCAAATATTTGGAACATGTTTCTGGATATTTGACTGACATCCCCTCGACAGCATATCGATTACTCTCTATCATTCTGTTAAACAAACATTTACCAATAATAATATTAATCCTGTCTTCCACGTCGCTGTTTGAAAAATTTTCGAAATTATAATTTCTAGTGAACGATGGAACGATATTTATGTCAGATGTGAAACAAGTTTATTTAAAATTATTATATAAGAATTAATCTTTCAAATGGGTGAAGTTGGAGAGGATTCAACATAGAAAAATTGAAGTCTATTATGCTTTCTATATTGTGCTGATACTGTAGCTTTCATGCTACAGTATCTCGATATTTCCCTGCGTTAGGAGCTCCAGAGGTGGAGATAAAAATTACAGAAGACCAATACTACATTTTTCAACAACCCATCTGTTTTCTTGAAAGTTGAAAGTGGTATTATGATGTTAATTCAATGGTAAATTAAAGGGAAATAATTTATAACATTTACATACAATATTTATATACAAACTTGATCGTTAACCTAAGAACATAAATTTTGCTATAAAAATATAAATTAAGCTAACAGCATAAAAACATAAATTTAGCAAAGAACATAAAAACATAAGTTTGACTAACAACCTAAAAACATAAATTCGATAACAACTCGAACCATAAATTTGCCCAACTGAGGGTGATTTTAATCGTGTCAACATTCGCATTAATTTCCGCAAGAAGAAAGAATGTTTTCACGGGAAAAACACAGCTCTAACAGTGGTACGTTACTACAAAAATAGTTGTTCCGTTAGTTTGCACCGGGCCATGTATATTTTAACGCGGCAGCTGGCGCGAAAACAAGACATCAGGCCTCCCAAAAAACATCGTGGAAAACGGTTTTTCGCTCCGCGATCCTGAGTAAATACAGATAAACGAACACGGCTGTTAATCGGCGGAAATCAACGCTCGCTGAACATACACTACGCAAGATCCAGTTACGCAATTAAACGGCGGATACACAAAGAGACGTTTCATCCAGCGTGAAATATCGTGTTCCGATATCCACGCGTTTCCGATGATTAAATTAAACCATGGACCGAATGTGCCCCGCTCGCGTCGTTCGTGGATAAACGATTGTTCAATTCTCTGGCGGAAACAATTCGCAGTCGACCGTCAAATTGCATCCGTCAAATTTTTTATTCACGCGGAGAATTCGCGAACGAGTGGCGGGATACAGCGAGGTGTTTCAAAGGAGGGTGAAAATCAAGGAACAACGAGTCACGGTTCGTTTGAAGATTTTTCACCAGAAATATTCTCGCTGGAATATTTGAATTAGGTAAATTTACCCGTTAGAGACTGTTCTATAGATGAGCGACTTTGTTTATTTCGTTTCAAAAGTTGCTTCGACTCTTAAATTACTGGGGTTAAATTTCGTTTATTATTTCAGAATTTCTGAATATTTTTTTTTTTTCAAATTTTATTGACACAAATTACGACTTGTAATTTAATGCATTCCACATTGTCTGAATTTTTAGATTCGAATATTTGTTTTTTATTAAAATTGATAAAAATTAAAGATTTTTACAATACAACTTATCAAAATGGGTACGTATTTTTAGACTAATTCAAATGTCAATTATATAAACAATAGTTTATAACAAAATTTCCATTGAGCATAAAAAGTTTGAAAGAACACTGCAATTGAAGATAGAGTCCTCAAAGAAGTTCTTAAATAATTCATGCACGTACACGAAGCGCAGAGTCGAAGACACGTTTCGATTCGTCACAGTCTAAGTTAATTTTTCAATTCAACGAGGTTATTTTTCCTTATGGTCGCACAATCATGACCTGTACTTCATACAGCTGATTATACCCTGTGTGTCTTTCTGTGCTATGAATAGAAGTTCACGACGAATCGATGCAAATACATAAAACCTAGCAACCTTGCACCGCATTGACCGATTTATAGCTTCTCGGTGCGAGACCTAACACATATTCCTTTTTTTGCAACGTATTTATTTTTATCTTTGTAATTTAATAGAATACTGGTATAGTCTGCCACTACTTACGATGCAAATCGTCTCAAAGTCTGGGTTGTTAATTATTAACCCTCTCAGTCGATATCGGGTCTCTTTTAACCTCTTTGGTACGCAGATGAAAACATAGTCTGATAATTATACGAAATATAAAGACGTCCATTATTTTCGAATTTCAACTATATTTCTGATTTCTGGACTTAATCTATTTGTAAAGATTGATATTCAAAATGAATTATTTTTAGTTCCTTCATAAATTGAAATAATTTTATCACTTTATGAAGATATATAAAAATTAGCAGAATATGAAATATTTTTCTGTAAATGTGAATTTAAAATAATCAGTAATATTAATGCACAAAATAATTAATTTTTAGTCCTTCATAAATAGGAATAATTCAGATGTGCTGAATATGAAACTTTCTCCTGTAATAAAATCAATCTTTGGTCCTCTATAAATTAAAATAATTAAGATGTGTAAAATTTGTCCAGTAAATATATGTGAATGTTAGTAACAATTAAACGCAACATTAATCCGATGTAAATAGCGGTTTACAAATGAAGGGAAGAGAAAAGTTTTGTTGTAACTGTTAATTGAAATGGATAGAGTTGAATAACGCAATGAGATAAAGAGATAAAAGCTCGACGGACCAATTTCGCTCGAGAGATCATCTCTGTAGAAACAGGGATTCAGTATTCAAATGTCAAGGGTTTTCGATGTTGTACCGCGCGTAACAAAACTTTTCTACCCCTTTTCCTCCATTCCCTTCGGTAGAGGATATTCGGTGACTTCGATCTCTCGGAACGGGATTTAGTCAAGAATACCTTTCACAAAATATGGAAAATAACGTGTTCCACGCTTTATTGCGAGTATAATGGGAGCTCGACGAATCAATATTTAAGAACTCGTAAAATTTAAACTTCTCGGAAAATCGATTAACCCGGTGTCTGGGTCAACAGTGACCCATACCTATGAAGTGTAATATGTCAAGATATAGTATTATTTTTCTTTATGTAGAAAAATAATTTTCATCGAATAATTGCTATAAATGATTATAAACAAATTCATAATTAAATTTAATATATAAAAGATCTAAAATTTAAAACTTTCAATTTCTTTAAAAATTAAGAAGTCAGTTACTGAAATTTTAATAAACCAAGATGTTTTGAATGTGTGGTACCCCGAAAGCTCTTGATTCGTCCTTGGTTATAGTAAATCAATTGCAATACAGTGCTCAGACACCTTCATTTCACAACCCTCGTCTATATATTTTACGTTCTATAAAATATAACGTAGTATAAAAATCTATCGTTTGGATTCATAAAATGAGATCGAGTAATGCTCCATAAAAGAATACATATCCTCGGAATTACCTTCCATATTATCGATTATGTTCAGTCCTAAAAGTAACGAAAAGTCTGCACCCAGTAACACGTTGAATATTAAAATTAACTCACGGTCCTTAAATATGCGGCATATCAAAATCAGATTGTAATTTATTTGTAAATTATGTTAGTACACTTCTCAGTAATATTTCACGGCACTCTTCTGAATTACTGCGAGCTCGCGAAGCAAAAAATTATAAACGACATCGCAATTTGTGAATTTTTAATAACCGCGAGTGGTTTTCGTGACAAGTTGCTTTTCATAGTGGAAACGCGAATAAAAGAGCGCAAAAACCATTCGTAATCGTTCTGTTATTTTTGCAAAATATTTCGGAAAAATATAGAGAATTGCCTTCAGTATTTTTGTATGAATACGTGTTTATGAACGAGGATATTTTTCATCGAGGAGAATCCGTAGTGCAAACTGTCGATCTTATTAAGATAACCATAATGTCTTTTTTTCCTGAACATCTTTCTGTCAGCTATGTACTAAACACCGCTGCCATTTACCTGAACTATAAACTGCTAAGTATGTGATTATTAGAATGTTACATATGTTTATTTTACGATATCAAAAATTGTAACAAGATTTTGATAGAAGTCTCGTAAAATAGTACTTGTTTCGTGCTAATCTGAAAGGTGAAGTGAAATAAAAATATTTACGTATTTTATTTATATTCTGAGTGGGTAGTGGAGTCTCGCTATATGGCCATGGAGAGGATAGAAATAAACAGAATTGTCTAAAAATTTGAAAATTGTATAGGTAATAAATTTTGAGGTTCAAGAACTTTCAAGGTTCTGTAATTTCCAAATTTTTACAAGTTTATAGTTAAATTAAAAAATTTGAGAATTATTCCATTTTTCAATTTAAAAATTTGAGGACTTCTACATTTCTTTTTTTAATTTTCTTTGTCTTCAAATTTGAGGATTTCTAAATTTTTACATTTCTACATTATTAAATTAAAAAATTTTAACTATATTATATTTTCACTTACTACAAATATACAAATATAAATATATTAATATGTAATAGAAATATATTTAAATTTATATTTGAATTGAAAATATAAATTTACAAACAAAGCACACACACATGATGGAATATGCACACGAAAATATGTAAGTCAAAATGTCCCTACATTCCTCAGGACGAGGTATTTCAATGACGATTAATATTCTCGAAACGAATGCTACTAATTCCTATTTTAATAATTTCTTCGTCGATATCGTTTTTTTCCGCATATTTTCTTTTTTCAACCGTTGTTTCTTGCACCACGTCATCTCGCGAACTTACAACCGGGTCGCGTCGCATTCCCGTGCAGACCCAATTACGGAAATAGCAGCGTGTTATCTTCATCGTGCCATCTACGCGACGATTACACAAAGAAAAAGCAGCGAAAAAAAAATATGAAACATCGCCGGTTGATATCATGCGTGCTCGCAGGTTGCGTGCACTTGCGTGTTTCAGACCCGTTTCGCTATGGCGTGCATAAATAAATTAAAGAGAAGGGATGACTCAGAGAGGATGTCATAGTGTTACACAATGACGCTAATGCCTCGTTGTAATTAAGATAATACGTTTTTGAGCTATGGGACGGCTTTGCGAAATCTGTTGTTGTTAACATGGATGTTTCAAATATGTAACTTGTAATATTCAACCATCTTCGTTCAATTTGCAGAAAAATTTCTTCTTTGGAAATAATTGTATTGTTCACATTTTTAGTACACATTTTGTGAACATTATTTTGCAAATAATTTATTGTAGTCTATTAATGTGTATTAGATGATTTTATATGTATGTAATGGCTTATGGTTCTAAAACATGTATTAGGGAGTTTTTTGTAATAATTGAATATTTAACAAAATTTTAAAAATTGCACCTATTTATTATAATGTCTAGATGCATTAATTGCAGAGTAAATTGTTACGACACTTACATATGAAAGAAAATTTAGCTAGTGTCATATTGATTGCAAGTTTGTGTGAGAAAAATAACTTATCCAACGATGTGCATATTTAATGTAAATTTACATCTCAATTTTATTAAATAAAGTACTACTTCAAATATTACAACCAAATAACCTCGTTAGGTATATCGATTTTGTGCATCCTCCCTAAAATAAATTTTTCATCAAAATTATCATCCATTGCTGTCAGATGCCTCTTGTGTAATCTTACGTACAATTTAAAAAGTACATAATATTTAAATATCTTAAGAAACAAGGAAAGTTCTTGTAGAGTGTATAATTTATGAAGTTGCATTACAAAATGATAGAGGAAGATATGCAGCGTATGTACATCGATTAAAACTTACAAGGTAACTTTAAATCCGTACAGTGTTTGCGAGTGCATATCAGAGAAAGGTGTACTTTGTTACTCACTCTTGGGACCTATTGCTACTTGACGCAATAAAGTGGACTCTGGATAGAAACAGATTTCCCAGACCCGTGTCATACGATATTAAACTCATCAAACATATTTACTGACCTACATAGGTTACCTAAAAATTTTTATACTATAATATCACCGCCTAGAGATGATCTAGAGTGACAATATTAAAAATCACTGAAATACTCCTGTTTTGTAGGTTATGATACACCTTACCAGTTTAAAATATTATATCGTAAATATGTATAAAATATAAACTGCATTATAAATTTATTTACTTTAAACGTTACCACATCACGAATTCAGTTATTTATTTAAAAAATTGTGCTGGCAGCGCATTTGTAAATATTCATGAACAGTAACAATTTCAAGCAGATTTAATATTTAAAAATGACTTCAGCTATAACAAAATGAAGAGGTGAAATGTACTGACAACTCCAGTTACCAGATTTCTCTTGAATTTTAATATTTAACAATTTTCGCGTACCACCCATTGGTTAAGTTAAACTGAAATATTTAAAATTAAACGGCGTGAGGTCACTCTGTTTATACGCATCGTTCAAAAATTTTTAGTTAAACACGTTTCACGTCAAACGGAATGGTGGAATAACAGGATCAGCTTAATGTAGAAGCGCGCGAAATAAAAGAATCAGAAAGCATATTTAGTTTAGCAAAGCGCTGTTTTCGCAGTCCGGAGTTGCCAATAAAACCGGTCGGAATTTTAACGACAATATAGCAATCAAAATTTTTCATCGCTAATAAATCCCTTCGTATTAACCATGGGCGCGTTACAATGGGGCGGATTATCGAAGCTCGGGGGAGAATCTCCCGGAGAAATAACAGCGAAGGGAAATTGGCATAATAACGGTCTTTGACATATTCGTACCGCAGACCTTCCTTAAATGGAGCTTTCGTGTAAGCAGAAACAACGTGTTCCGAGGTAATGTAATCGATTTGGTGATACTTCGTACAGTGAATACGAAGCATGGTCGCGAAACGTGACGACGATACCGATGCACGGACAGCTTTATGAAAACCCAATTGAAGACTGTTGACTCGCACAAAACGAGCGACCCAGTAAACCGAAACACGAGACTGTCACGATACATCTAATACAGAAAATAACGCGAGCCGCTCCCATGCGATTAATTTTAAAATAATTGTGCAGGGTTACGTGAACCCACCGGAGAGACTCCATGTGTATCGACGAGCACGTAACACGAACTTACGTCAAAATGAAGAACATGGACATGGTTCCGAACGTCTATTAAAAAGACACGTACAGAAATCTTTGTTTAAATAATATTGTCGTTCTGGAAAGTTTCGTCAACTTTCGTTAATTTTATCGTTAGTTGTGAACAGTAATTCGGTATATATTCGGACGCAATAAGTCTCGATTTGATTATGTTATGTACGTGTTTAGGTTAGTTATGAAAAAATAATGTACTGCATTCATATTCAGATACTATAAGACCAGTCCATATTTAGTTAAATTAGTATAAACAGCACGATGATCAATGAGTAATCAAAATAATTCGTATCCAGACTTAACAAGCACTATGTAAGTTTGGTTAGGTTAGGTCAGGTACTTTTATGAACAAGTAGTGTAGTCGTGTTCAGATGCTATAAGAGCAGTCAATATTTAGTTCAATTAGGTTAGAAAATATGATGATCAATGAATAATCAAAATAATTCGTATCCAGACCTAACAAGGTCGACATCTGGTTAGGTTAGACTAGCTACTTTTATGAACCAATAATAAAGCGTATTTACTTGCAGATGCAATATATCAAAATAATTCTATAGAGAATTATATAAAAATTGTACAAGATAATTCTGCAAGGGATAGACTGCATAAGGGGTTGTAAAAAAATCGAGATCTTATTTTAAAGTATTTATAAACCTGAAAATTTAAATACTGTTTAAGATAGAATCTGTCAAGAAACTTCATTTGATACCTCCCAAAGTTTACCCTTAAAAAAACATATCCACGAAACAATGAAAGTTAAACGAATAGATTTATATTCTGACAATGAAATATTTTTAACGATACTCTGTATTCACATAAAATATCTCCTTTAAAAATTGTCGAGCTTTCTGTATCGGTTTTCATTTCAGTCCAAAGCACTCGAAATTTAAATTGGTGTCACGAATTTCCATCGAAACACAGAATAGAGCGGAGTTATTATTAATAAGAACATCATATCGCGAACAAGGTTTCCGTGAAGCAAATTGAGGAAGAAAGGGAGCTTATTTCGTGAAAATACTTGGAAGACATTTTCGAGGAACACAATACGTGCGCTCGTATTTTAACGAAGAGTATACCGTGTAAAATGGTTCTCAGCTTGACAAAACATGTTTAGCGAGAAACGTTTCGTTCGTTAATACCCGACAACGTTTCCCGGCGATATATAATTACTTGAATGAAATTTTCGTAGTGGAAACAGGCGCGATGAAGCTGAAGAATCGAGACGATCGTCGAAAAGACACGTCGAAAGTTTATAACGATTCATAGGTAAACGTAATAAAGAGAGACGTTAAAATTTTATGAAATCATCAGACCATAGTTCGCGTTTATTATTGGCCAGACGGATATGTGAACCGGATGTGAACCGTAGAATTTCGATTTACGAGACTGTATGTCGGCTCATAAAGCGGGTAGTCGCGTTTAAACATTGCGGTTTCGAACGGACGCAAACATTGGCAATTCTTTCAATACCGTTTTTAATAAGCTTTATTCATAAACTAAGGTCTGAGCACCAGAGATATTGAATTCGAAAACATTTCTTGAAATATACAGTATCTTACACGAGTATTTATATACTTAACACAAGTTGACTCAAATATTCATATTTTTATTATTACTATTTATATTTCTTTTGGAATTGTTTATACTTTATTATGAAGGCTTTGGTTTATATTATAAACCTATCGTAATAAATTTTTGTTATATTTTCTCTTCACCTTATTATTTTTTTTCCTACAATATCATTTTTATAATTTTATTTTCAATTTTGTATTAAAATACATACTTGACATAATTAATACTAATCATGTATTCAGACATTTTTAAGTACAATTATAACCCGAAGAAAATGGAGGATGAATGGCATAAAGTGAGCTTAGAATCTTTCGTATAATTTTCTCTAACCTAACTTGCTCCTTTATAAATTATACAAATTATGAATTAATTCTACCTTAAAATTATACAAAATATCGCTAATTTAATTAACACAGTAATTGTTTGCTAAAAAATATAACATTGATTGGTGAAATATTTTTTAAATACAAAACATGAAACATCGAACAAAAAGAAATAGAATAAAAATGAATTTCACCGAAATTTATAATCGATAACAAATAAAACTTTCATTTCCCTCTGCGAGAAACATCATTCCTCCATTTATAAAATTATGGTTATCGAAACGAGGCAGTAGTTGTTCGTAATTTACGACCTGCGGTTACGGAAAATTGAGATTGATCGTTTCGGTAGCTGGGGCATGACGGTGATAATGTGTTATAAAGTTGTAAAGTTGTAAAAGCGGTCAGCTTAAAACGAGCAACCGATTACAAAAGACACGCGGTGACAATGCGATGGAGGTCGACAATATCGATTCGTAACCGCAGCCTGGTGATACAGTAGTCACGAATGTTACCAGCAAAGAGGAAACAAATGATAGTGGGAACTAGAACCAGACACATCGGCAGATAACCGAGTTAAACACTTCTAGTTAACTTGTTACACCTTTCAACCTCTATAGACGATGTCCTCTGTTTGCTTCGAATTCAATCACACGCTATTGAAATACTTTTCATCGATTTTATACCTTTACATCGCACAAAAGATACTTAACCTTCCGATGAAACTGATTATTTTCTTGCTGTCAAATAAATTCTCACGAAGGAAATCTGACATCTTTTCTGACGGGACAATATCCGTGTAATGTCACTTGGTCAAAATGTGATCAGTTCGATCACACTGTTACTTTAACTACTTAACTCTTTTGCGAAAGATGTAAATATATATCTACATTTTTCTATACTATGTACAGTATACAAAATTTGTATCACTACAACACAATTTTGATCACAACACAGTTACGTTACTGAATTGCGTATACTGAACTGATCAACATATAATCTATCATTCCGTATAATCTGCGGCAAATAGCTAAACATTGGCAAGTGTTTCAATATTTTACAGCGGTAAACATTTCAGTACACATATTGGTTCCGTGCGCAACTGCCCCGGCAAAGGGTTAATTAAACGAAAATGTTTTAATGGACACTTCCCAGCAACATAAACGATCATATGTAACAAAATATTTGTGAACATTATTAAGTGAAATTAGACAAGTTATGAGAACTTTCTAAGACAAGTCAGATTTTCGGATAAAATGTTAATTTGAGGTCGCATCTGTTTAGCTCACTCGCCAACCGGCCATATACGGCACAGAAAGGCGACACAGGTTCATTCTAAAATTAGACGGCCGCCTTATCTTTTGTAATGACTCTCATCACCTCGAGAGCTCTTAGCCGAACAATATATGAAACCAGGAATTTCTTTATGCCTCCACGCGTACGTGTGTATCAGTGTTGCACTCGTAAACCGAGATTTTCAGGTGAAAATGCTCGTTACCATTAGGCAACCAGTTAACATGAGTAATAACCCACTTTTTTTTTGGAGACCATTGAAATATATCTCGTCGGGGGCGAATCTGGAACGAAACGTATCGAATGTGACGTTTTAATTCTAACAAAAATCTGTTTTCACGCGATAATGAACGCCTTTTCCGTTCATTTTCATTATTTTTTTATTTGCATCCGGAGAAAAGATTTTTAATTTGAACTTATTATTATTTAAATCATTTTCCATTTAATCTTTTTAAAATTTTACAATTTAATTCTTTCAAAATTTTGATACTTTTTAATATTGAGAAAAATATAAATTATTTGTGTAGGGTTATTTTATTGATATTTTTACTTGCGAGAGTTCAGGGATGTATTTTCTTTTTAATCATAATGTATACAACAGAGGGATGATAAATTCAGGTACACTCTCTCTGTACCAAAAGAGGGTGGCTCCAATATTCAAATTATAGTCATTGAAAATGTAAAGAAGGTACAAGTTAAACATTAAATAAAAAAATTAATTAATACTGAAGTTATTAAATTGTACAGTGTTATTATACAATTTGTTGTACACTGTTATTGTACAGTGTTCATTGTACAATTTATAACATGTATTACAGAATTATACATGCTTCTGCAGTGGATATAGTATTTGCAAAGTGACTCAACCTCTATGTTTAAATTGTTAAAAAGAGGTACATTGACGTAGGTGCTTTAACCATCAAGGTAAAAGTTGACATATAAAAGTCAGAGATATTCGATAAAAAGTTCCGGCATCCTTACATCATCTGCAAGGTTACAAGCGCAGCAAAAGGAGAAAATCGATCGTTAAAAAAGTTGCCCCTTTGGAAACAGCCACCCCGGAACAGGTAGAAAAAAAGGGAGGTCATGAATCGTGTAGCAGTGATTTCCGGGCAGATTTAGTAATCCACACCGGACCATCGAACGAAGAAAAGAAGTTCACGAGCCGATGCACGACACGCTCCTGAGAATTGCTTTTCCAACAGATTAACCGCGTTTCAGTTACGAAGCTCGGGTCCCGTAAAGTCGACGTGACGGATCGACTTCCTCAAAGTGGCTGTTCCCGCTCCCATGGCGAGGATTCCTCTGACGAGGGAGAGAAAAAAGGCAAAAAAAAAAAAAAAGGAAAAACGGTAAAAGGGAGGAAGAGAAAGCTCGACAGTGGTGGCTTCGGTAATTTAGTGAAGAAATTTAGACGTCACACGTCACTAGCACACCCCAAGGCAGACGAGAAAGTTTCTCTTTCGCAGCTCGTGGGGCACGTTGAAAGGACGTTTGATCGTTCGAGTGGCTGTCGAGACTCTCGTTTCCCCTGTATCGACGTCGGTCCATCGGACGGATAACTTCCCTGAAAGACACCGCGGTCTAGGAACATCCCTTCCGTTGATATTCATGCTGTTTCGCTGTTCGAACGCTTCGACGCGTTCGACGTTCCGCTGTTCAGTCAAGAGCGAATCGGCACACCCTAGGGAAAATATGGCAACTGATGGGGATGAGATTTCGTGCTCGTTGATGTTTAGGGACTTTTTGAGATTTGAGCAATTTGGGATTCGTTCGGAATTTGGGGATCTTGGAACTTTGTGAATTATGCAAATGTAGGGACTTGGAGAGACTTAGTGGAGAATATTGCAATTGGGGATGTAGGTAGGGAAATTTGGGATTTGGTGATTTATGTTTATGAAAATATAGAAATTTGAGGACATGAGTATTTGGGGATCTTAGGATTTGGGGTAAGGTATTTGGAGACGTAGTATTTGGGGTGTACGTATATACACCCTACATGTAGTAATACATGTTGTGCATAGGAACTTGGAGACATAGGTACATATGCATATTAGGATTTTGGAATCTATGAAAATGAGAAAATAGGATTTGGGGACCTAGGAATTTGGGGACATAGGTATTCGGATATCTTTCAATTTGGGATCGTCGGAATTTGGAGATCTAGGGATTTTGGGGGTCTATAAATATGGAGATCTAAGAATTTGGAAATCTTATGAATTTGGAGATTAAGTAATTTGGAGATGTATGAATTTGGGAATCTAGCGATTTGGGGGTCTAGAAATTTCGAAATCTAGGGACTTAGCAATATAGAAATTTAGGAATCTAAGGATTTATGAATGTAGACATTTGAGAACTTGAATACTTAGAAATCTACAAATTTGCAAATTACAAAATTAAAAAATTTGCGAATTTGAGAAATTGAAAATTTCAAAATTTGGAAAGGGCGAAGAAAACAATTGTTTAATTTAATATTATCAATTTAAACATAAAGCTGGCACTGATAACTGTGCTAACTATTCATAGATAAGAGTGTAGGTGTACGTTACCGCCGAGTGAATCATACGAATGCGCATTAAACTTTAAAAGGAAAGGACAAATTCTTTGAGTTACTAACTGACAGAGTGTACAACGTAACGTCGTAAAAGTATTTCCCATATTTTTAGTTCTGCGACAAATTTATCGCTGCACTATATGCCTCGAGAATAATAAAAGCTATAACTCAAACCAAGTGATATAGGAAAAAAGTCAGACCAACTTTATCTCCTGTTTTAGATATTAAAATGCTCGGGAGAGATCACGTTACGAATGAATTATGGCCGGAAATCGTGAATCGTACGAATCAATTAGTGGAACAAATTACAAATATTATTCCTTCGAATTTATTTCATTATTTTTACTTCTGTGGAAGAAGGTCTGAAGCAATTTTTTTTTAATTTATACTTCTGTTAGTAATTACATATGAATTGAAACGCTGTTTTACGTTAGGAAATTATTACGTGTGTAAATAGGGCGATAGGGAGATAGGGAGATAGGAAGATAGGGAGATAGGAAGATAGGGAGATAGAAAGATGGGAGATAGGAAGATAGGGAGATAGAAAGATGGGAAATAGAAATCCAACGATTTAGGTATCTACGAATCTAGGAATCTTGGATTCTAGGAATCTAGGGATCTAGGAATCTAGGAATCTAGGAATCTAGGAATTCAGCAATCTAATAATCTAGCAATCTAAAGATGTGGTGATCTAGACGGATAGCGATTTTGGGAGATAGAAATCTAGAGACGTGGGGATTAAGGGAGATAGGAATCTATAGAGATAGTAATTCAGGAATCTAGGAATCTAGAAATCCAATAATCTAGAAATCCAGAATCTAAAAATCTGAAATCTGAAAATCTAGAGATCAAATTTAAAAATCCACAGATCTGGAACTCTAGTAGTCAAAAAACGTATTTTTATATTATAAATTATTCAAAGTCACAGAACAACACATTTCCGTCCCATAAACTTTCGAAATGTAGTTCGAACATTGTTAACACCTAAAAGCAACATGTCCCATCGAGTGAAATAAATCCGATATTATTAATGAAATCAAACCTTCCTTTCCTACAATTCACTCAAAATATTTTATTTCAGCACGTGATTCGCATAATGTGCCTCGCACTAAAATCATAACACATTAAACATATGTCAGCGTACTTCGTTTAAATAAACCGTAACAAGAACCACACGAATCATCCCCTATTTATAAAAGACCGTTTTCATGTTTCCTATTTCCCTATCGATATCCTTAATGCATTCACGTGTGCTTATATACGAATTCACGATACGATCGTTTATAATCGTATGCAGCCTCCACAGTGTGTTTTCTTTTCGTTTTTCTCGCGCTTTTATGCACTCGTGGATCTCATCTTTGTGCACGTCGACGGGACAACATAAAGAGTCCTCGCTTTTGCACTCGATGAAACGCGAGTCGATTCAACAACGAAAAATATTTCCTTTTGAATGTTATACCTTTTCCACGCAAGTGATTCAATTGAAATACGGGAAATCGAGATGTACTGGAGACGGGATAACAAGTGGAATATAATTATAACGATCGTGAAACGAAATACACGACGAAAATGAACGACCTGCCATTTTTATTCAACGATCAATATCGTATTATATTATAATAAACTGTTTCTAAGTTAGCAACTTCACGAATTTGAGAATTCGTGCTTTGGTAGTTCTCAATCCACAAGTTTTTAAATTTGAAAACTGGTATGTTTGAAATTTTATATCCTCAAGTTTCGAAAATTTCAAAACTCCAAAATTCACAAATTCCAAAATTGCAGAATTCACAAATTCCGAAATTCCAGAATTCCAGAATTCCAGAATTCCAGAATCCCAAAATTCCAATATTCCAGAATTCCGGAATTCCAAAATTTCAAAATTCCTACATTTCGAAATTCCTAAATTTCTATATTCCGAAATTCCGAAATTCCTAAATTCCCAAATTCCCAAATTCCCAAATTCCCAAATTCCTAAATTCCCAAATTTCCAAATTCCCAAATTCCCAAATTCCCAAATTCCCAAATTCCCAAATTCCCAAATTCCCAAATTCCTATATTCCGAAATTCCGAAATTCCGAAATTCCGAAATTCCGAAATTCCTAAATTCCTAAATTCCTAAATTCCTAAATTCCTAAATTCCCAAATTCCCAAATTCCCAAATTCCCAAATTCCCAAATTCCCAAATTCCTAAGTTTCCACGTTCTCAAATTCTAAAATTAATAAATTCGAAAATTTGTCAATTTGTAAACTTGGCAATTTAAACTCCGTAAATGTGACAATTGAAAAATTTGTCTAATTTTTACTACAATTTATAAACTTCTTAAAATTAATATATTTAATTCCTAATTAGCAAATCACGATTAAACATGTTCTCCATTACGTTTAAAGCAGACGAGATCTCAACCTCTTCACGTTTTTCTCCAATTTTTTGCTTGTACAACCCAGGCCAGAGGTTATATCTTCAAAGTTTGTTGAACTTTCGCGAACGAAAAGTTCGTTCATACGATCGAGTAGGAACCAAATAGCACGAGTTAACATGGCGTCCGGTCTTTTTTTCCTCTCTGGTAAGAAAATAAACTTACGGCCTAGAATACAGGAAACAAAAGCAACCAGACTCTTCCGGAGATTTAACTGTTCCGCTCTACTGTTGCTTCTGACGTTTATGCGTTCCCTGTCATCGCATAAACTTTAGTGAAAATGTGCTCCTTTCAGTTTCACGTAGCTGTCCGGCAGCTTTACGCTTATCTTTTATGATCTTCACTTTTGCAGACATTTGCTTGACTTCGGGATCATCTGATTCTACTTCTACTAGCAAAATTTATTATTAAATATAATATTATTATAACCATTATTAATAGAATTATTAGAATTATTAATATTACTATAATTCTACAATGTACCAACAACAATTAATAACAATTTTTACCAGTTATTATTGTTATGTTGCTATTATAATAATGACTTTGTATTAGTTAGTATTATTATTAACAATCTTTATTAATTATTATTATTTTTGCAACATTTATAATAACCTTCATGAATTGAAATTTCCTTTCCTATAGAATAAATTTCAATATGTCTGAAAATATGTAATTATTAAATTACGTATCAACATATGTTCACATATGTATACGCATACATTGTATGCAATTATTAAAATACGTACTAATGTCCTTGCATATGTACACACATCCATATGTAATTATTAACATACATACTAACATCCGTCTACATATGTAATTATTAAAGCAGATATGAGTATTTGTTTGATCATGTATACGTACACGTATGTAATTACTAAAACACCTATCTTGACCCCCAACTAAATTAAAAAATTTGAAAATTCATCAAATTCCAAATTTACATTATAAAGACTTGAAATCTGACTTCAAAATTAAAAAATTTCCAAACTATTCGTGCAAAAAATCTGCAAACAAGTCCTTCAACATACATCTCCAAAAAACGATCAAGTTGCAATATGAGAGCATACAGTTTCGCAATTTCGATCAGCATTTTGATACAAATGCCCCGCCGTGGCATATCCGGATATTGTATCAATGTCCGAGGGAAACAGGAAGTAAACTCAGCCCGTTAAGAGGAATGTCTGGCCAAAGTGTCTTGGCCGAAAGTGTCAATTGTCTACTGGGTTGTCGAAGTAGTTCCAGCACTGTGCGATCAGACAGCCACAAGTCGGTGTATGATCGTCCAAAAGTTATTTCCCACGGGTGCCGTGATTCGATTCGATTCGAGTAGCAAGCAACCTACCACTCGCTTTTTCTCCACGCTGCCTCTTTTTCCCCCCTTTCAACCCTCGTTCTTTCACCCTCTTGGCATTTTCTCGTATCTGGAAGCATCGATCTGGAAAAGTCCGTGTAAGTCTCGCGAGAGACCCGAGTGGATGCGTTTGCAGAAACGCATGACAGAGTTTCAAGCTGTATGTATATCGTTTCTTCGATTACTCGTGTGTTACCGTAACTTGGCGATACTGTTTTGGGGAAATTGTTTTCAAATTTAGTTTGCAATTGTTTTTGGGAAATTTTGTTATTCACATTGCATTTTTATTGGGAGTATTTCGTTGAATGGAGAATAAATTGAGTACTTCACTTGGAGTAAATAGAAAGATAGAGCATTTCGTTCCTTTTGTGTGCCATAAAACTGTGGGGGTGAAATAACTGATTGAGAACTGTTCAGACAATTTTATGGGGTAAGATGTACAATTTGCTTAATGTATTCTGATGAGTTGGAAATGATAAATGTTTGAAAATGTATTTGAAAATTACAAGAGCAACATTGATTTTGAGAAGGTAGTTTGTAGAATGATAAATTGTCAAAATTCTATCGATAACGATAGAAACTTACATTTCATTAAATTTAAGTAATATTTAAGTAAACAAGAAAAAATTTCAAGTTTTATTGAACAAGAAAAAATTTCAGATTTCATCAAAGTAGATAAAATTTCAAGTTTCATTGAGCAACAAAATTTCTATCTAAATCTACTTATTGAATATTTAATAAAAATTCGTGACAGTAATGTTATGTAAATTGTCGCAAAATCTGAGACACTTTAGGCGTCTGGAGCCTTGAATGTTGTATGCAATATTGAAAAAATATACCCAATTCACTGAACCGAACGAGACTATAGCTTGCTATAAAGTAAATGATCTCCCTTTCTATTTACACCCCCCGTTTACGACCGCAATAACGAGGAAGCGCTTTTCGCTCCTTGTCTCTGTTCGATCTTCAAACTCTATCTTCATTAATATCAAATTGCTTACGCGTTACTTTGTACGGGAAACATTAGATGCTAATCGTAACTAATTCCGAACACGTACACAACGTTAAATCGATCGTTAGCAAATATAAGAATAATCGATTTAAACTCGAACGTCCATATTATTTCGTTCCTATTTTACATCCATTTGAGGAGTACCGTTTGATATTTTTTATTATATTCTTGGTAGACTTTGCAAAATTGTAAGTTTTGAGAATAATTGAAGAGGAAATTAACTTTGATATACAACAGTTAAGAGATTGCACGTTCATTAGAAATACATTATTGCATAATTTATTACTTCATAAATATTATTTATACTTTACTTATTATTACGTATTGTTACTTCAGAAATATTATGTATATTTTATTTATTATTACTCGTTATTATTTCATAAATATTATTTGTATTTTTCTTATTATTACCTATTATTACTTTATAAATACTACACAAAATTTTTTCTTTATATGATCCCTATGTTATAGAAACGTAGATTACAAATCACCTACCACAAATAAAATTATATTCCATTTTATTTAAGCAAAGAAACTTCATCATATTATTTCTAGGAAACGATATTCTGAAGATTATGGTTGCATTTAATAAAACCTGAAAGGATCTAATTCTTGTAAAAACCAATATCTAGTTTACGACTGCGACTAATAAAGTATAGTCATTTTTTTCCGAGCTTATGATGTTCTCAAAACCCCTCAGATGCGATATACCAGGTTTACCTGTACGTACACTCGCGTACCTCATTTCACCTGAGGGTCTAAAATAATTTAAAGTCGAATGAAAGTATGCCCTGAACACGTTAGAGCCAACAAGATTATTAATATTCGCAAGCAAAGCGTTCGTTAAGTCGGAATTTATGTTGGGTTTATAACACGCTCCAAGGAAATGTTATTTTTGAGGAACATTTTTAAACCGTACTCTTCTGTAACTCACGTAACACTTCAAATTTCTCTTTTTTATTAACAATGTTTCTTCACATCTTCTCTATTATCTATATTACCACTGATATTAATATTTATATTGTAATCTGCGTTAATTATTTATTGCGATTTGTTAAGTGTTCGATCTTCGAAACACTGAACTGCCTCAAACTTGGCATAAATATCGAGGATCCTGAAAATAATAATTTTGCAAAACTATAACGTGCAATTTTTTGAATTCACATTTTCTATTAAACCGATTTAGGAAAATTAAAATATTTTACAAATGTTTCATTTAGTAATTTGTAATAAATTTGAAAATTTATAAATATAGGAATGAAAAGGGAATTAGAAAAATTAAACAGATTCTTGTTCGCGGTTCCTCGGAATGGGGAATTGAGGCCAAAACACGGAACGAAGGGGACTGTATAATAAAACCACCTTATTTTTATTTACCCTTACATTTTATAAAGGCAAAATATTGGAGATGCAAACCAGACGCATAGGAAAGTTTCTAAAAATAAAGAGATTCTGTAAACCAGTCAGAACCGTGTATCTGACGAAGGGAACCCACATACCGTACTTGTTTGTTTGGGTTACGATACAAGACATTGCCCCCAGCGATTGCCCTCGTACCCGTTGTTGCCCTAATTCTCGCTATATTAGGAAGATTCTGATTCCTTCGCTGTGACAACTCTTCATCCCACGTAACAAGGTGGGCGGAAGATTTCATTTTGGAAAATCTTCCCCGGAAAAGTATTGTGCACATTGATTAGGTCATCGCCCACACTGATCCAGGTTATTCCTAGAGGCAATACGCTCGTGATTGCCTAAAAGTTTTTAGAAATCGAGTAATCAATTCATTTTCATATAAATTGTGTTCGGACAAGAAGTTCAAATTTCTTATTTGAATATATTGATTCGCTCTTGTGACGGTTCTATGGAAATAAATTTGCTTCTGAATGTTTTTCAGGTATCTGGGTTTGTGATGACTTTATAGGAACGTTTATTATGATGATTTTCTAGGAATGAATTTGTTTTTTGTTATCAAAATTTTATACAAGTATATTTGTTCTTGTGATTACTTTTTTTGGAGTGCTATTACTGAAATTTTTTTAAATTGGGAAAATATAAGATGGTGTAGTAGCTGTAGATATAACGTGGTGACTAAGTTAATGCTAATTGATGGACAAATAATATGTGACTGAAATTTGGTAATTAGGAAATTTGATATATCCACACTCCCAAGCCTAACAACTTGAAAATATGAATACTCATTCTCCTAAACTTAACAATTTGAAAATGTGAAATATCTATTCTTCTAAGTCCAAGAATTTGAAAATGTGAAACATCCTCACATCCAAGTCTGACAGTTTAAAAATTTGAAATACCCTCTTTTCTAAATTGAACAATTTGAAAATATGAAATATTCTTACTTCTAAGTCTACCAATTGGAAAATATGAAATACCCATTCTCCTAAACCTAACAATTTGAAAATATGAAATACCTATTCTCCTAACTCTAAAATTTGAAAATTTTGAAATATCCTTACTCCCAAGTTTACCAATTTGAAAATATGAAATACCTATTTCCCTAACTCTAACAATTTGAAGATTTTGAAATATCCTTACTCCCAAGTCTACCAATTGGAAAATATGAAATACCCATTCTCCTAAACATAACAATGTGAAAATATGAAATACCTATTCTCCTAACTCTAAAATTTGAAAATTTTGAAATATCCTTACTCCCAAGTTTACCAATGTGAAAATATGAAATACCTATTCCCCTAACTCTAAAATTTGAAAATATTGAAATATCCTTACTCCCAAGTTTACCAATTTGAAAATATGAAATACCTATTCCCCTAACTCTAACAATTTAAAAATTTTGAAATATCCTTACTCCCAAGTCTACCAATTTGAAAATATGAAATACCTATTCTCCTAACTTTAAAATTTGAAAATTTTGAAATATCCTTACTCCTAAGTTTACCAATGTGAAAATATGAAATACCTATTCCCCTAACTCTAACAATTTGAAAAAGTCAAATATCCTCACTTCTAAGTTTACCTATGTGAAAATATGAAATACCCATTTTCCTAAGTCTAACAATGTAAAAATTTGAAATATCAAAAATGTTTCAGAATTTCAGAAGAAGTTTGCTATCGATGTCTTAAGCTTTGGGATGAACGAGCAGGACGAAAGGGTTGGAAACTAAATCTGCAATGGCGCGGTGAGCGACGAGGTGGGAACATCAAATTTCATCGCGTTCCTTTTCCGCTAAAATCGCTTTCGCCTGAAGCTGTTTTAACAAGTTTCCGATGGAAACTACGTTTGCTCGCGAGGTCGTTCGCTGTAAGACGCCGTAAATCGGGAAATGCTACGCGATGTCCCATCGTCGAGCCAGCAATATCGCGCGCTATGAAAATATCTGAAGCTTAAAAATCTTGTTGAGATAAACTCCCGCCGCCAACACTCGGAGGGAATCCCGGGTTAAATCAAGGATTTCTTTATCGTGCATCTTCAAGTATCTCCCGGTTGTCGGGATTCATTTTTCTTGTCGTTGCTCTTGGGGACACATTTGCTTCTAAAGCTTCGTGTTTGAATACCAAATTCAAGTACGGAGTTCCGACAAGTTAATTTTATTTTTTTGACAATTCTACACAATTAGAAGATTGAAAAAATGTATATTAATTCACTTAATCTATGAATTATATTTAACCAAAATACTGCTGGTTAATATTTTTTAATCTCTGAATTATATTTATATAAAATATCACTGAATAATATTTTTCATTCTGTGAATTTTTTTTATCAAAAATACTGCTGATTACCATTTTTCATTTTGTAAAATGAATTCATTCAAAATATTGCTAATCGACATTTTCCATTTTGCAAATTTTATTTATTCAGACCATTATTTTTCAATATCTAAATTATATCTATATTAAATATCACTGATTAATATTTTCAAAATACTGCTGATTAACATCTTGCATCCTGTAAAATGAATTCAACCAAAAAATATTAAAATTTTGCAAATTATTTGAGCAATAATTTGAACAATTTTAAATTGCATCGATAAAACTTGTTTTGTACTGTTTGATACACGGCTTACATATTAGTTATTCATTGTACAACGCTCGAATATAAAAAGTGACAAATTTAAAACTTATTTATTTATCGAGTGAAATACCACAGGGCTTAACACGACGAGTTTTGCATTCGATACGCCGACGATCTCGCATAAATTACTCCGATTCTTAAATAACCGATTCGTTATGATTCTTTTAGAAGTCTATCACGTTGAGAAGGGAGGGCTTGAAATTCCCCGTTTAAGGAGCCCGATTCAAAAGAAATGATATCGACTCCTCGAGTGAAACGGTTAAGTCGATTCACGTCAATTTCAAAGCGTTTTCGTTCGATCGATCTGAACGTATAAATGCAAAATTAAACTCTGGCTTAGCAGATCCTCTCATTTCGTCGAACAATAAAATCGTCGCGTTCCACTTGTACATAAAGTTTAATCGAATTTTTATGACCTCGAAAGATTTCCAATCTCGTTGCAAAAAATGTTATATTCACACCTCTGCGATTACAAACATTTTTTTATAACTGCAAAATTTTCGACTATCAAAACTGTTCTACTAATTCATTAATAAAAAGTAATTATTTGGGGGTCTAGAAATTTGGGGATCTAAAGATTTGAGAGTGTAGAAATTCGAAATCAAGGGACTTAGCAATATAGAAATTTTAAGAACTAAAGATTAAGTGAAATTAGAATTTTCCTCTAAATTTAATATCGACGGTTGAAAATATTTCCACCGATTGGTTTCGCGTTTTGCGACACCGGCCGGAAATTACGAACTATTTTACGAATCAATCGTTGCTTCATCAGCCGTTAGATCGCTTGACACACAATAATCGGCAAAATTCGAACAGAAAAGGGGTCACGATACGGTCTTCGGTGTTCTCTATCAGATTCGAACGGTCGCTGGAAATAAATTTTCATCAAAAATCTTCCGGCGTCGGTCAATAAGGTGTGCAATCGCAAAAGCATGAAAGCGTTGCTGAATTTTTGTTGTTTGCGCGAAAACGAAAAAAGATATGCGAATGGACGTGTTTGTTTTCAAGCTTTCGATTGCGTAGACTGAAAATCGCGAACAATTAAATATCCCCCCACCGCTCTGACGACGGCTTTTGAACTTTTAATTAACAATCTGCGACGAGAGACCGTTTTCCAGATGCATTGTCCTCGAACAAACGGTTGAATCATTTTGCTCTTAAAATGTACAAAGGTTGACGCATAAACTCTGTAATACGTATATCGCACTGGAAGAGTATTCGTCAACGAATTTTTAGGACGATGATTGAAGCGAAGGTGGCAGAGATGGAAGTGTATTTTTAGTTTTGAAATATAGGCGTTTGGGGGGTTGAGAATTTGGGGATTTAAGGGGTTGAGAATATAGGGGTTTTGAGGATTTTTAAATTTGGGAATTGGAGTCTTTGAAAATTTGAGGATTTGGGGATTTGAGGGGTTGGAAATTTAGAGGTTTTGGGCATTTAGAAATTTGGGAATTTGAGAATTTGGGGCTTCGGGACTTTTGAAACTTGCAAGGGTAGAAATTTGGAAATTTGGGAATTTGAGAATTTGGGACTTCGGAACTTTGGAATCTTGCAAGGGTAGAAATTTGGAATTTTGGGAATTTGAGAATTTGGGACTTCGGAACTTTGGAATCTTGCAAAGATAGAAATTTGGAAATTTGGGAATTTGAGAATTTGGGGCTTCGGGACTTTTGAAACTTGCAAGGGTAGAAATTTGGAAATTTGGGAATTTGAGAATTTGGGGCTTCGGGACTTTGGAATCTTGCAAGGGTAGAAATTTGGAAATTTGGGAATTTGAGAATTTGGGGCTTCGGGACTTTTGAAACTTGCAAGGGTAGAAATTTGGAAATTTGGGAATTTGAGAATTTGGGGCTTCGGGACTTTGGAATCTTGCAAGGGTAGAAATTTGGCAATTTGGGAATTTGAGAATCTGGGGATTCGGGACTTTGAGGAGATAGACATGTGTAAATTACAAAATTTAGAAATCCAGAAACCTAGAAATCTGCCTCTAGAACCTACAACCCTAGAAATCCACAATTCTAAAAATCTGCAACTCTAGAACCAACCCCAAAAATATAAAAATTAGAAAATAACATCCTTCAAAAAATTCAGCAACCCAACAAAGAAACCTTGTTTCCTCATCTATCGCGATTACACCTCGCGAGATCACTCTTCGCTACATTCGGCACACTAATAGTAGCAGTTACGGAATTTAATATCCAGCGATGGGAAATAGTTTCGGCTTCTAATTAATGAGTTCCGTCCCAACCACGGAACAAAAGTATTTCTGGGACACGGTACGAGCTCGCAAGGGACAGAGGTAACACTTGAGTGGATCTCTGAAAAGGAAATGGCTTGACAAACAAGAAGTGCAATGGCTTTGTTCGCCTAACGAAGTCCATGAATCAAGCTGCAATCCCAGTACAGAGAGTCGCACACTTATGCACGCGCTTAAATAATACATGCTAGCCAATTCGTGCTTCGGGGACAACTGTAGAATCCATCTGGTCCAATAAAACAAGAATAATTCGATCTAGACGAATTTTCAAGTAACACGGTTCCGTTCGTGTGTGAAAATTCTCGCACGTGCTGAGATTAACCGTTTACGACTATGTATGGGATAATCTTTTATGGTGGAACGTATTTTTTATGGTGATATAAGCGGGGCATTTGAATAACCACGAGATATTCATGCGAGGATAATCATATATATGATATAATTATGTAAATTTAGTTAAATAATGGAAAGAAAGGATTTCTGCTATTTTGACTCACAAGTTCTTCTTTTAATATGCATTTTCAGAATATTGTATGTTCTTCGTCTAGTAAAAAAATTAATATGAACTATATCTGATATGAATTAAGCTCACTCTTTACTGCATGCAACATATGTCAGTATAGCGTGAACTAGTCTAACCTATAATTTTTGCTTACCATTTTTAACATAATACATGTAACATACAATTATGTATATAATACATGCGTTTAATTTATTGTATGTTCTTTGCTTTCAATATAAACTTAACATAACCTGAACAAACCTAACCTACAGACAGCAGCACCAAAATTACTGCTTCAAAATTTTGATGAATTATTTTGAAGCTATGCCTTTATTATTAATTGTCAGTATTGTTTGTTTCACTGTGTATATACATCACGTGTGTAACACTATAGATTCAAATAAAAAATATTTATTTCAAAATGTTGTTTTCATATGTTGTTATCATGTGTTACCATATGTTGTCGTATGTAAAAAATATTTGTTTCTAACTGTTGTCGTCGTATGTTGTTATTATGTGCTGTTAGCATGTGTTATCATATGTCATCATATGTAAAAAATATTTGCTTCAAACTGTTGTTGTCATATATTGTCATCATATGCTGTTATCATGTGTTATCATATGTTGTCATATGTAAAAAATATTTGCTTCAAACTGTTGTTGTCATATATTGTCATCATATGCTGTTATCATGTGTTATCATATGTTGTCATATGTAAAAAATATTTGTTTCAAACTATTATTGTCGTATGTTGTTATCATATGTTATCATATGTTATCATATGTAGGCAATATTTATTTCAAACTGTTGTTATCATATGTTATATGTGAAAACTATTTATTAAGCCAAATGTCAGTTTTCAAATTACGAAAGGGTTAATTATCTTACACGAATACGTTAACACCCCTGTTTTTCGACCAGCTCATTTCTTGCAACCCCTTAATCACAATTGCTGGCCCCTTTGCTTCAATAGGATAGACCTCGACAATTAAGTTGATCGATAGCCCCCGGTCCGCAGGTGCGAGGAAAAAGTCGAGCTTTCGTTTTCCCCAGTATCAAATCGAGGAGGGTGAGCCAAGAGATCGTCGCGGAAAATAGGGCTTTTCGTAGCTCGAAGCAAAAGCAACAACGGAACGCGATTATCATCGATCGATCATAATTTCGAGTGCTCGTTATCGACGCTAACTGTAACGAGGGGATAAATCCTCTTAGATAAAATTAATTGAAATGTCGAGGAACACTGTTTGTGAACGAGATGAAAATTGCGGCGCACAAACAAACGTTTGCCCGCGTGAAACGCATTCTCTGGCGAAAGTCGAGTGAGCGTGTTTCGAGGCAACGAAACTGTTTCGATGCTCGATTCAAGTATCTCGAACATTGTTTTTCGAGGTTGTAACTACGAACATGTTTACCGTGGACTGATCAAAGCTTTGGAACACGATTTGATCGCCTTCGACGCTTTTTCCTGCGTTTTCTCCTCTGGTAGCGAATGGGAATATAATCTATACACATGTATTGCTTGTTGCATTCTTTTCTTGCGATGCTGACCGGTTCTTAACATTTTCGCGATTTTGCGGTCTACGGAAAGTAGAGCAAACACTTTTTCGGGTCAAAAAAGTAGAGGAAGTCATGGACGTTGAGAGTACAATTAATAGTTTTTAGTGAACCTTGTAAAAAAACTCTACGTTTTCTTACATTATAAAATATGTTTCACGAAATTATATGTTTTGTTAAATAATAGAAACTGTTACGTGAATTTAAATATTTTGCTAAATTATAGAACATGTGTCGTGAAATTATATGTTTCATTATGATCATCAATACACATATTTGTCAACAAATTTATTAATATATAAATAAAATGTTAGTGATGAAATTTTTGTCACAATTTTCGTATACCGTTTTTATGACTTTAACGAACGGTTACGCAGTACTTTCAGATAAAAAATTTGTTTGAAATGGATACCGTAATTTGTAGGTTTCAAACGTACGGCCGTTGTTTTTTAACCCCGAAATTTGTCTGTCACCAGCAACACGGAAAAGTTATTTTACCTGACGTCAAACTTTGAATTTATATAGAATAATTTAAAAAATAGTAGGAATTTTCATCTCGCGTCCAACTGCAATTTTGTTAGAAATATATTAATACTCTTTCGTTCAACGTTGTTGACACATGCAATCAACAAACGCTTGCATAAATGTTTCTGAATGATGCATATACGTTAACATGTGTATTGAATAATCGTGAATCATTAAGCAATTTTTGGAACTTTGGAATTTTGAAATTTTTGAACTTTAATCCTACGAAAATTTAGATTTTAGAAATTTTATAACTTTGACAGTTCCAAATTTTGGACCTTAGAGTTCCAACTTAGGAACTCAAAATCCGAGTTCTTCAAATTTAAAAACTGCAAAGATTTCGAAATTTGACCTCCAAGAATATTTGACCTTTGACAATTAATAATTCGAGAATATTTCAACTTCATAACCAAATTTTAATTGGCTCCCGTAAAACTTTAGGAAGTCGAATAAAATAAAATTCTATATAGAAAGAATTTCTCTATGCACCTTCACTGAAGTCCCTAGTTCTTGTCTTCTCTAAATAAGGACTTTAACAATCAAATTTAATATAATGTAGTTTCTGAAGAGGTTTAAGAGTTGACTATACGCTGTATCAAACAAGACATTCGCAACTTGATAATTTGAATAATTTGTTTATATAATTCTGTGTATACAATAAGTTTTAGGAAATAGAATAGGGCCATCAAAAGCAGGGAAATGTTGATGGCGCAACTTCCGACGAAATAGCGGTCTGTTACATCAACTATTCCTGAGAACAAGGCATTTCGATCAGTGCCAGTCCTTCAACGTCATTTCGAGTGCCTTCTGCCACAAACAGATCCTATCGAACCAAATTCGTCCATGGCCAGTCCAGCCCACATCAATTTGATTACTTCGCACGATCACATGGCGCCCCTTGCTGACTCTCCCGATTCAACGACCTATAAAAGTGACGAGGATTTGATTTCCGAAGAATTTCCATATATTGAACCACTAACTTTGTTAGTTCTTCAAGTGTCTACATAGTGAACGTAATTACCACATTTACGAAGAACAATTTCGTCTTCGATTAAAAAAAAATGTGAACTTCGTGTGGAGTACGATGTGAGATATTACATATGACATAATAAATTAATTATAATATTTTTATCCTTTAATGTCTTAAACTTTGTCTTTACTAGAATATATGTTTAATTATAATTCAAATTTAGAAGTTTAAAAATTATTTTTATGAAAATTTATTTGTCCTCTCGGATTGGCTACAAAGTAACTTATCTGTATTTTATTTTGTTCATATATTTACTGTTCATAAAATTGTAGATACTTTTGTAAAATGTATCATTTATAAAGTGGTAGATATTGAAAAACAATATATTATTTATAAAGTGGTAAATATTTTCAGAAGGTACTATTTGTAAAGGGATAAATATTTAAGAAGTGTACAATGTATAAAGTAATAAATATTTTGAAAATGTACTACGTGTAAAGGGGTTAATATTTTTATAAAGCGTACTATATATAAAGTAGTAAAAATTTTTAGGGGAAAGCAGCACCTACATAAGCAAACTACATGATAAATTCTCGTACTTAACCTAAAAACAAAAACGTTCAATAGCATAGAACACGGTGTTACTATTGTTACCCTCAGCATGCATTATAAATTGCATTAGTGGTATTATAACAGAAAATATATTACTGAACAATAGAACACAATGTGTAACCCGCAATGTGTTCAGTTTCTCAGATTTACATAACCTATTCAATTCAACTTCTTTGTTCTAATGACGATTGTAACGCGAAGATCAAATGGATTTAAATTGAAATGTTCTCTTAACTCGATTCGGGAAATCTCGCAGTCGGAAAAAAGCGGTTCGAGACATTTCACGGTGAAGAAGAAGTCGGGAAATCTATTGGAACAGTTACCGAACAACGCAATCTCTCTCAAGACGATCGAATCCGGAAGAAAAAGTTCCCGATCGATGATCTTGACATCGTGACGGAGAAATTTATAAAGTTTCTTTCGGACGGTTCGTTACACACCAGACAAATGTCAATAACGAGCACTTTTTCTTGCGGTATAATTAAGTCTTCCCTGCACTCTCGACGAGCATCGCGACTAAAAAGTCTGCTTTATCGCCGTTCGGATTATCTGTGTGTGATCGAAGCTTCTTCGAAAGGTCAGGACAAACGATGAGAATTTTATTGAATGGAATAGCAAATGTCGACCGAGAGAGATTTTAGACTTACAAAAACGAAATGGGAATCTCATTGTTTTGGTTAACCTTTAGGACGGGGTCATTCGGAGACCCCGATACGTATTTTCTAGGGATCTTTAGAAATTGGGGATTTGGAAGGGTTGGGAATTGTGGAAAGTGGAGACATTTGGGGATAATTGGAGATATTTTGGGATTGAGACATTTGGGGATATTTGGAGATATCTGGAGAAATTTGAAGATATCAGAGGACATTTGAAAGTATCAGGGGATATTTGGAGATATCTGGGGATATTTCAAGATATCAAGGGATGTTTGGAGATAACTGGGGATATTTGGAGATATCTGGGGATATTGCAATATATCAAGGGATGTTTGGAGATAACTGGGGATATTTGGAGATATCTGAGGTATTTGAGAATATTTGAAGATATTCGTTGACGTCTGTGGATACTAATAGACATTTGTGAATATTTGGGTATATTTGAGAGTATTTGGGAATATTTGGGGGTATGTGGAAATATTTCGGGTTACTTGAGAATTTTTGGAATTTGAGAATATAAAAATTTGTGAATTTGAAGCTTGAGAATTTGGAAGTTTGTAAATTTGAAGCTTGAGATTTTGGAAATTTGTGAATTTGAAGCTTGAGAATTTGGAAATTTGTGAATTTGAAGCTTGAGAATTTGGAAATTTGTGAATTTGAAGCTTGAGAATTTGGAAGTTTGTGAATTTGAAGCTTGAGAATTTGGAAATTTGTGAATTTGAAGCTTGAGAATTTGGAAATTTGTGAATTTAAAGCTTGAGAATTTGTAAATTAGTGAATTTGTAAATTTGGAAATTTGTAAACTTGGCAACTTGCAAATTTGAGAATTTGAAAGATTAAAAATATGACAATATATAGACCCAACGAAACGAATTTGATGATTTGAATTAATTAAGAAAAATGAATGTAATTAGTGTTGAAGTTTAGTGACATTGCATCCTAGGTAATTAAAATGCAATTTAAATATCGCGGATGAAAAATCTTATTGACGTTCCACTTGGAAGAAGGCGAATCTACTTGCACTGATTATTTCTGGAATAATATTTCTTCGTTGTTTGCATTCAGAACGGAAGTTCTTTATAAACCTCTAGTACAGTATTTTCTTTACAAGGACCTTAATTGATGATTAATTCAAAGGCAGGGAAACTTCACTCTGTCCTGCTATTTATTATACCTTTAGAACTATTAATATCCAATTAAGGGTCCTTCACTCCCGGCAAGCAGATTGCAATTAATAGTACATTTATTCTAACAGTTCACACTTTAATTATACTGGGATTAGATAGGATTTATTTATTCGGTGTAAGTATACTGTAGTAATTTATTCATTATTACTTTCAATTATATCAACATAATTATGAGGATACACAATTTTGGAAATAATTCAAAATTAATTATTTGACTCTTGATGCTTAACTGAATAGTGTATTGAAACTTAAAGATTCTATCGCTAAGAATACTATAAACTTCGTTATATATTAATCATTTTTTTATGTGGAGTATGTACTTGTTTTTATTTATTTAAATACTTTAAGGCTTTATTTACTTAATCCTTTATTTAAATACTTCTACCTAAAATTTAGGAAAAAAGAGAGTACGAATATGGTTGTTATTATACAATTATCATTCTTGATTATTCATAACAAGAAAGTCCTTATAAATGATAAACTACAAGTTTCGATAATTTAAATTTCGCGGCAATTTCTGTAGCATGCGCAGTACACTTCTCCTCCTCCTAGCGCCATGTTAGTTTTCTGACTTGAAGTTGCATTCTCTTTCGTATATTTTTAAACTTTAATATACGATTATGACAAAATGAAAGACTATCTATTCCGATTCCTGAATTAATAAATAAACTGGAAGATTTTGTACATCGACCTTGCAACAGGCTCAGATTGTTGATTGGCTCGAAGTGTCCCCGACTTCATCGCTCCAAATTCTCGTCAATAGCCAAATTCTAACTTTATAACTGCATTATACTTTGTCCGTAGTTCGTAACAGGTTCGAACATCAACATGCACTCGAACCTATGAAAATTTCATTAACGAGAAGACTCGTGTCTTGCCGATCGTCAAAGAACTATGTCGTACGGCAGTGTTCTTAAAATATGATTCGATCAACGCCAGATACATCCAGCCACTTAATAATTCGTCACGAGACGAGAAACTATTGCTTCGTTAAGGCAGCATCGAAATTACGTTGATCATCTTATGTCGTAGATAGGCTAATCGAATAATTGAACACGGAAAGCTTGATTGGAGCACTAATAATTGATCCCTTGCTCGATGGTAACGCTGCTAATTACGATATTATGGATTGTTTTCGGATTATTGACGTATTCCAATTATTATTATATCGGTCCTTCTAATACACAAATTTTTTTAATTCGATTTGTCTGAAAACAAAACTACGTATGAACAAATTTTTTACTTTTTGTACATGGAATCTTCAATTTCATATTACAAATATCACTTTGCATGAACAATTTTCTAAGAGTTTACTAAAAAATTAATTTTTAACTGCGATAATAAAATTGTACCCATCGTCCCTATTCAGTGACAACATTAAAAATGAGACCTCGTCACAATTACTAATTATGTATCACCGTAAAGTAATGAAATAGCAATCTGTATTAAGATTATATTAAAATTAATATTTTGAATTTGTAGGTTATCAGAAATGTGTAGATCATCGTCCAATAATCGTGAAGGATCGAATATCGTGATCTGCAGCTCTTAAGACAGCAAACACGTCAGTTCTTTTCATTAATCACCAACCGATACGAAAGAAAATATTTGCACTTGGCAGTCCGAGGACGACTGTGTCAATTTTCATTATCAGTTATCGTATCGCCAAACACTGATTACATTACCGTCTTTCACGGTTATTACCGGTAATTGCAACTATTAAAAGCGACACGATAAAATCGCGATAAACCCGAGAAGCTGAACGAGAGAAGAAAGTCGGATAATAGGATTTGGACAAGTAATATGTCGACGCAGGCTGGTAATAGGGCAATTTTTACCCTGGAAATTGAGACACGGTGTGAGAATAATTACCCCAGTACCGGGTTGCCGCGTTTCCAAACAAGATCCTCATTATTTTCTTTCGTTTATCTTTATTATCAAGCTGTCCGCGTATAATTTGTGGCATGCACTCGGCTTTAATCTCTTTCTAATTGCGCTTAAAAGCCGTGAGATAATGAAAAGCAATTTTGATTACTTCTCGGACCGTTGAATCGTTAAATCGTGCGAAAACCACGTAACGTTTATTGTGGACCGTCTGAATGTTTAATAATTTATTGAACTAGTTTTAAATCTGTGTAACCTTAGTTTGAAATTTGTGATACCGAGGTGAAATTTCTTGTTGACGATGGCGGTAGATGGGAAATGTAGGTGATTGGGGGATTGAATGAGTTAAGTCTTTTTAAGTTAGATATGCGTTAGATTGCCACGCGTTAGATCACCATATGATGGATTTCAACGCGTTGGTCACCACATGATAGATTTCGACGCGTTAGGTCGCTATGGAGTAGATTTCAACGCGTCAGGTCGCTACGCGTTGGATTCCATAGTGTTAGATTGCTATGCGTTGGATTCTATCGTGTTAGATCACCATGCGCTGAATTTCCACGCGTTAGATCGTCACGCGTAGGATTTCGATGCGTTAGACCACCACACGTTGGATTTCCACGCGTTAAATTTCAACGCATTGAATTTCCACGCGTTACATTGCCACGCGTCAAATTTCCACATATTGGATTTCCACTCGTTACATTGCCACGCGTCAAATTTCGACGCATTGAATTCCCCGCGTTACATCGCCACGCGTTGAATTGCCACGAGTTGGGTTCCATCGTGTCAGATTTCCACGCGTTGGAATTTCACACGTTAGATCGCCACGCATAGTATTCTACCGTGTTACATAGTCACGCGTTCAATTTTCATGGGTTATATCCCCACACGCAGAATTTCTACGTGATATATTATACTTCCACGCATTAGATCACCACGCGTTATAATTCTACGTGTTAGATTACCACACATTATAGTTCTATGCGTCAGATTCCTAAGCGTTGAATTTCTACGTGTTGGATGATCATATGTTAGATATCGTCACGTGTTGGATGTTCATATGTTACATATCGTCTCGTGTTGAATGTTCATATGTAGATATCGCCACACGTTCAATTTCGATATGTTCAATCGCCACACGTTAGATTTCTACGTGTTACATTTCCACGTGTTATAATTCTACATGTTAGACCACCACGTCTTGAATTTCCACATGGTCTACCATGTGTGATAATTCTACGTGTTAGATCATCACGCAATAGTCAGCACGCGTTACATTTCTACGTGTGAGGTCACCATGTATTAAATTTGAATAGTATTGAATACGTGCTAGATCACCACGCGTTAAATTTCTACACGTTAGACTGCCATGTGTTATATCTCTTCGCGTTGAATATCAACGCGTTAAATATCCATACATTAAATCGCCACCTGTCAGATCTCAACACATTAAGTCTTTACACGTGAAATCGTTACGTGTCAAATTACCATATATTAAATCACTACGTGTTAGGGCTATAAACGCGAAATGTCACAGTTTGTATGAATAATCGTAGGCTAAGTTTAAGGGCGAGGGTAAATATCACAGTTGTTGCAGGGCAAAAATTTTGTGAAATGTTGCTAGTGATCGATTAATGAATTTGGGTCATTGGGCATGGACACGAGCGATTG
Source organism: Megachile willughbiella (assembly GCA_945859595.2). NCBI lineage: Eukaryota > Metazoa > Arthropoda > Insecta > Hymenoptera > Megachilidae > Megachile > Megachile willughbiella. The sequence continues at coordinate 9,751,672 of OX243797.1, read as the reverse complement.
ATGACAAATTTGGTGGACAACAATTTATTGGTGAAAGTAGAAGAATTCAATGGTTTCATGATCGATAAAGTTTCATAGTTATCGAGATTAGATATTGGACAAATTCTTTTTTATAAAATACTTTGCTACATTCTTTCAATCAATTATAAGCAAATCAAGACTGTGTCAAGTTTCAATTTTCAAATTTTTATATACTCTAGAAATTTATTCAAAATTTGTAAATGTAGAAATTTTCGAGTTTGGGAAGTTAGAAACCTTTAAACTTCCAAATTTTGAATGTATTTGTACTTTGTTACTCTGTTAAAATTATAAATTTATTTATACTTCATTACTTGATCAAGATTATAAATTTATTTACAATTAAATACAACTACTTGAATTTAGAAATATTCCAAATTGTATTTATAAATCTTCAAACTTAGTCATTCAAATATGTTTGTACACTGCAAAAGATTTACTGTCTTCATGAATAAATTATCAAACTTACACTGGATTATTACATCTGCAAAATTAAACTTGTCAGAAAATTACAATTACTACCAATTATACAACCGCCGAAAATACGTGTGTGGCGTCCATTTTTCTATTCTGACCAATTGTAGCAGCTCTTCCGAACACCTCCGCCTCTTCACGCGCCAACTCGTGGGTTCACATCGGTAGACAGTACGCAAGTATTTCATAATATACATAGTTCATTTGCAACAGAGCGTTGAAGCATCATAAAACGGTACGTTTAATGTTCCATGTAATAAAAGCCACATTGTGACTAACACAAAGTGTGATATTGACGAACGGAAAGTTTTATGCAGACATCCCTTAACCATACCCGCGGATTGAAAATTAGGATCATGCATCAAATATTTACCAACTACTACAGGGTTGTCAGTGGTAGCGTGAGAATCGTTGGCTCGTGCTTTGTGCTCGATGCTCGGGGAACGGGGACAAGGCTGCCGCGAATAGTAATTAATAAACTTGCCGCGATAATGCGAATTACCAGTTGAGAACGAAGGGACTGACGGAAGAATAAACAACCATCGTTCTACAACCGTTTAATTTCGCGAAAAGGGTTTCTCAAAGCTTCTGTTTTTCGAAGAAAGTCGTATTTCGCTCGAACCTCGTCCTACGTCCGGAATAAAGGGATATCGTAAAAGCTTTTAGTTCCTCGCGTAAATCCGCAAGACGCAGTGTTTTTAATAGAAAATTGACCAGCGAGAATGAAACCTTTATTTTATGAATTCACGTTTGGAGCTTGAGTTCAAGTTTAAAATATGAAGTTGACAAACAAACAAATTTACTCTTCCTTTCTGAAGTTTTATAATTGGGGTGAAAGCAATTAGAGGATCTGTGTTCAATTTTTGTGGCTTCCCTTTGCGATTGTTGAAGTCTTAAAATCTGCGACCTTTAAGGTCTTTTGAAATATACTAGTGATACTTTTGAGTGAAAGGTTACAGGTAAGAGCAAATCTGATTTTCCTAGGAAAATATTGTCGAAGGAGAAACACTCCTCGCTCGGTGATTTTTATAGATTTTTGGGATTTGAAAATTTGACGTAGAATTTTGTGAACTTTGAAATTTGAGCACTATGGTTTGAAGATGCTTGTATAAATGAAAAAATTATCCAATTAAATTAAAAATAAGTTGTAATAATAATATTACTAAATACAATAATATTAATAATATTAGTAAATCAGTAACAATCTAACAAGAAATTAATATTAGTAATATTAACATAATCATAGAATGATATTATTTAAAACACCTACCATATATATCTTAATTTTCTATAAATATAAATTACTATTGATAATACAATAAATATAGTGATTACCATGATTAATAATAACAGTCACCATGAACGTTCACTTAGTCATCAAAAGAACTTAAAGTCGTCAAAATGGCTATAGCATTATAGCAGTCTTACAACAAATTGAAACCTGGAAGTGAAACGTTAAGTAATCATGTGATTAGTTTATCCACGCACAGGTAGTTTCATTCTGGCAGTCAATTCATAAATAATTCTCGCCAAATTGTGCCACGTGGTCATTTCGACAGTGACAATAAGGAGATATTAAATAATTAAAGCTCAGCCGTGGAACAGTTATTTGTAACGTCCATTATACGGGTTAATTTCACGAGTCTCATCATAAATTCTAAGAGAAATAGAGCAGAAAATATTCAAAAATTCAACTGTTTAATTCCGACATCTGTTACAAAACAGCGAGGATAGATCAACCGATTCGGTACTTTTGCCACGATAGCACGCGACGTTTATTAATTCATCCTAACCCCATAACATTTCCAACACGATCCCGCGAACAACCCAGATATTCAGTACAATGAAACGAGAAACCTGCTCGATAACTTCGGCTTATTTTATCGAGCCTCTGTGGATCGAGTTTAACAAATCCACCGATAGGAACGAATCCGTAGAATTTTCCGATTTAGATGATTTCCCGGAAGTTGCTGGAACTCGAGCAGTTTGTTCGGTTAGGCAGAGGAACACACTATGGAAATTGGACGAGTAAACCGCTCCACTGCGAATGAAACAGGACTGTCAGTAAAAAGTGGATTATTGGTAATCGAGTTGCTCGTCGATCGAGTGATCGCATATCGAAATTTGTAATTGAGCCATGAGGTGCTCAACATTCGAATGACACACTTTTGGGACGGAGTTGCAGAGCTCTTTCATTATGGTTATTCGATACTACAATAAAAGAAACTTTTTATTTTTGGTAATACATATTTTGGAAGTCATACATGTATATAAATATATATGTATAGATATGTATAAATTATATACACAAATTATACATGTAGACATATGTAAAGTATGTACACAAATTATGTATATATAAATTTATTGTCAAACGTCAACTAAACGTCGAGGAGCTTATATTGAACAAAGAAGAGTAATAATTTTATACATACAAAAATGCAGTAATAATTACATTGAACAATAACTGTTACAACGCAATTATCGTTGACGTAAGCGAAAGAAAAGTTTGACGTTATTCTTGGTTTCGTTCGAAATAGTAGTAAGAAAAAGTTTCCTATTTCTCAGATAAAGAGAAACGCAACGTTTGAGGATGGCGTGGTGATTAATTGTTTCGCGGTTCAGGGATTGTTTTAAATTCAACTTGCATCGAACGCGATGGAACAGGGAAAAGTAATCAACCGGTTTTAGATGAATGTATACCACCTTCAAGTAACTTCTTTTAATTATTCTAATTCTGGTGCAAAGTTATTGCAAAAATTCATCAATTTAAACATGAATAGTTCATACCCTTTCTGTTAGATGAACAATTTTTTCACTTAATTCTGTGGAGAACTGAATGGACTCAGTTTAACGATGGTGATTTCAAGTACAAGATTCCACAATTTTTGTGAGAAATTAAAAGATTTGTTAAATTAATTTCAACGAGTTGACAAAAGATATTGTGAATAAAAATTGAACTACATTCAAGCTGTAGCAAATTGTGTATAAAAAATTGACAAATCCCTTTTCTTTTTCCTTTCAAGTTCTTAAATTTTCCCAAATAATATTTACTATTTAAGAAATAATATTCAACAAAGTTCTCTTTATTTTCAAAAATTGAATTCTTACATTTTTACTCTACCATCAAATTTTATTTATTGTTAACCAAACAGACCAAACCTATCAGATCATTGAAAAGAACGTAAAATTCATACATAATAGAACAAAATTAATATTGAATTAAATTATAATAAAATATGCAAAATAGTAATAATGTCGTAAAATTATTATAATTCACGAAACACAAAAATATTTTTTTTTACTATATTTTGCAGTATCGTGTTGAAAACTTCTCCATGGCAGCTCTGAAGGATTATAAAGGAACAAAGCTAATTTGCAAGTGACATTTACATACGTGGCATTTCATTTGAGGCTCTATTCTTCAACGATTGCTTCGCAAATGTTGCCTCAACGTATGCACGTCAAAATATAATATCACGATATTAAATAAACGGACGAGCAAGAACAATGTTCCTCGGATCGAAAGAAACGTGGATGCACGTTTCAGACGTACTTACCCCATCACAGAAACAGAGATTGTTTTACAACTGCATTGTCGTTTCCACGGCGTAAAATAACGCTGGAAAAACGTTGTACAACCGATAAAAACCTAATAATGCGACAGAATATAACAAATTTACATGCTTCGTCCAGCCGAAAAGATTAAAGGAATACGTTCGGATCAGGTGTGCTCCGACAATAAGAAATTACGGCTCAGCGTGAAAAAAAACTGATGAGCTCGCTAATAAAAGTATATCTGTCCATAAAAATAAATTGGAAACTACTTTCTCCATTCCGACATCTCCATTTCGGATGATTGCTTCATTCAGAAATTTCGCTGCGAAATTCGAGGTTCCTCTTTTTTTAAATATTGCCTTCAGAGTATTTATACTTTTTATGTATAAAAATAACATGAATTTGTTGACTGAAAAATTACTGAGAACCTAAGGTTTGTTAGGTTAGGTTAGTAACTGATCGACAAAGATAAGAAGGCATAATGAGGATGTAAACTTGTACTGAACAATTATAAATTTTTATATTTTTGAATTTCTGGGTTTATAGATTTATAGATTTCTGAATTTCTAAGTACATAGATTTTTAGATGACTAGATTCATAGATGTCTACATCGCTATGTTTCTAGGTAAGTTTCTAGATTTTTAAGTCACTATACTTGCAGATTTCTAAATTTCTAGATATCATACAAATCTTCTATTTGCAACATATCCTCAAAAAATTGCATTGCATTAATGTAAAAATTTCCACAAACAAAACAATGTAATAACATTTGAAACGTGTCACTAAATAATCATCTGGACCAAATAACGCTCTAAACGTCAGTATATCAAAGTTATGTGCTATTTTTACAAAACATAAAATGATGATCAAAAGTGAACATAGCACTCGTGGTGCTAAAGTTCGTGCTAAAGTGACAATATTTCCACGTCAGTCGCTAATGAATTTAGCCTTCAAGGGGCCCGAAGCGTTGCAAATCGTTGTATCCCTATTCAAGTAAATCAAACGGAGTAAAACATATACTGGTCAAGTTCGATAGTCAGAAAATCACATATCAACCATGGGATATTAACTTTATATAATATATACTATAGTGATTCTAATATCGTCTCGTGCGAAAATACACCATTGACTACAGATTAACCAAAAAAAAATTCCAATAAAAAATCTGCCAAAATCCCCTATTTCTGCATCTTGTATACGACCCCTTAATAATTGATCGATACCGTGAAGTATCGAAGGATAGAATGCCGCAACCGTGAATCATGAATCATGCTTAAAAGCGAGGCCAGCTTAAAAGCGGCTAATCCCATAATGGAAAACTCCGTTCCATATAATTTATGGTTCTACCTTGGTATTCTGTCGTAGCTGTCCCAGCTAGTAAGACAGTTATAACTGCTGTATCTGCTCGAAGTCGTCATAGCTAGTGTCTTGTACACATCCTGAGTATCTTCCTCTATGGCCGATCAACAACACTTTGTCTCACCAACGTCGTTAAGTTCAACCTCGATAAAACCCTTTCTATGTTCGCTCGAAAATAACGTTAAAACTTTAGTACGGTATCGTTCGAAAAACACGTTGAACACGATTGTCTCGCGTGTCTCGTGCGACGAGGTACAAATTACACTTTGTTCGCGGAACTTACAGTCAAAACACTTATGGTTAACGATCGGTATACCTGGCGCGGTCGCGGAACTCTCGTAAAAAATAACGCGGCACCGATAGGATGAGATCTAAGTCACTATTAGTTGGACCGCGACGTTGAATCGTTTGTTAATTGGACCACGTTTCAACTTTCACACCTTCCGCAGCGTTAAACGATTAAACGTCGATTATAACCCTACACTTAATTACCAGCCACCTGGACACGGTACGTACGTACGTACATGTGGATACATGGTGTGCCCGTGTCTGTACACGTATTAAAAATACTCTACGTTTTTGGACCCGCCAACCAGCGTGCTCGATAATATCGTTAAATAGAAGGGAAAACGGTGGCGATTTTATTTCATCGTGCGCCCACCGCCTTCAGGAATCCTCTTCTTCCAAAGACGTCTCCCCCACTTCTTCGCCCTTGTCCGTTAAGTCAGTTAAACATCGACAATCCTTTGTTCCTCTCCCTATTGTTCCCTTTCCTCTAATCGAATCTCTCGTGTTACTGTACCCCAGGAGATGATCCTAACGAGGTTAGGGGGGAACCGCGAAGACCGTTTCTGGAAGAAACGTACACCGTGAAAAATAAAACAGCCGATCTGTCGCATGCTCCCGTTGCAAGGCCACGGATTACTTGGGGAAAAAAACCGAGAGGAGGGATCGTTCGGTCGCTCCGCTACTTGATATGTCGATTTCTGGAGTACCAGTGTAGATTAATCTAATTAACTCGTTCACCGGCTGATTCGAGGACGCGTCCTTCGGTCTTGGTCCCGCCGCAAGCTCGTAATCCGAAACTTCACTTGTTCGTCGCACTGTCTTCTCTCGAATACCGATACCGATCGTATGGTGAACTCTCTTCTCTGAAAAGGAAGGATGCTTCGAGCGTTCGAAATGTTTGGCCGGAACGTCGAACGTCGATCACGGCCCCGGTTCACGGTGCTTCCTCTTCAGATAGAGACAACGGCATTTTCTCTTGAGGTACCGCATCTTTTGGAACGTCTGGCGTGTCGCGAGTCTGCGGGCAGTTTCAAGCGGAATCGCGGTGCTCTCGAGGTTTCATTAGCCCGCCGTAGAGGCATCGAGAGGTTGCCGCGCTGGCAGCTCCTCTCAGCAAGCTCCGCAAGCACAAGGCGCTTCGCGTGGCCTGGCCTAGCGCCGACTAGCGGGTTCAGCCTCAAGCTTTCCGCTCCGACGCCGAGCTGAAAACGTACGCGCAAGCTCAAACTATCTCCCACCGTTCTATTCCCTACCCTGTCATCCACTCCTGTTCCACCGCCTTCGCGGGAGGAGGCGAGCTTCTCCTGCGTGACCGGCTACAAACTAGCTCGTCAACGCGCCTAATAAACAACCCACCGACCAACGAAAATCAGATGAAAAATAATAAATCGCGGGACCACCGACTGTGCCACGCGTTACTCTCGTGATACCGTAATTCCATGTTATACCCTCGTGATACCCGTGATCGCTGGGGCGTGGATCAAAGGTGCACACGTACCGTTCATAAGTCATGGGACACCTCACCGATTTAAACCCCCGTTACTCGCGCGGGCTGTCATATCGTAGCAAATTTGCTTTATCGAACTGTTGGATAAACGGATGTGCCCCATTATCGCGTAGGTTTCTTTAATGTCGTTAGACTTTTGTGGGCAGGGTGCTTCTGATGTGGTGATGCGACCGGAAATGGGGTGAATCTATGCAAGAATAATGGTACAAAAATGCTTCGTTTTTGAAACAACTGAATTTCTATGGTTTTATTTGTTGCTGTTGGGATCTGGAGAAATGTCCACCCATTTGTAAAATTACAAATATATTTCAGACGTTTCGGAAATACAACTCTGGATATAGTGAATACTTGCAGAGACAGTCACGAAGGATCGAAAGAATACTCTCCGAACTTCTAAAGATTTTCGGTTCTTATGCGTTAAATTTCTTAAGCGAAGAGGGCTTATCTGTGACCTTTGCTGCTGATGACTACTCTAGGATGAGTGTCTCCGCAAACTTTCTCTTGATTCTTTGTACTTAGAAAATACGAAAAACAAGGCTGACTAATCTATTTCAAATATGTACATTGGTTCCGATATTTTTATCTGAGCTGAATCATTAGATTGGTCATCCAACATACACATACGTGTACACATGCTATATGCACACATATGTACTCATACCTACGCATACTCCAACAGCGAATATCAACTCTGTTCTAAATCGTTTTAATCATATTGTTTTAATTATTCCAAAAAAGCTATGCAATAGAGAAATTCATCAAGGTCTTGTAACTCTAGCGTTTGATCGCTAAGAGAATTTCAAACACTTGCATTCTCATAAGTCTTTGCTTAACTATTCACTTCTACACATATGCATACATACATGTATTATATCTAGACTCCAAAGGAACGAAAACGAACGAGAAGAGACGTTCCTTGAAATATGGAAATGAGAAAAGCACAGCATGTTCTCCTTTACAAGTATTCTATACCGAACTATGATATTGTGGAAAAATACCTTTGATCAAAGAGCCCAAGAAAAAAATTGTTTTGCAAAGTTTAGTGAAACAAGTTCCACTATAATCTTTTGTGAATTATCATTTATACTCCTTATTTTACTTTATGTGCTCCTTTACGTTTATTTTTGAACTGTATGAGGGAAACTGTGAAAATATTACAACCCGTATTTACTCTTTCTTCGTTATAGTTCATTTTTTGGGGAATTTTTCTTCTTTCACAAATTTTGTGAATAAAATTTCGAAGGTGTTTTAATTATAATTGCATAATAATTAATGTAAATTGTAAATGTCATAATACTTGTGAAGGTAGAAATATACTTCTTCGTTTTAAATTAGTAAATAAATATTTTAATTTGCAAATGGAAAAGTCGGAGCAAAGGTATGTTCCTCATTCTCCGAATTCGGATAATGGCGATCCGGTTAATTGAGGTATTATCGTAATGGAACATTTGAGTATGCATTCAGATTAGGTTTTCGAGCCTTTCTATTTCGGTGAACCTATTCCTGCAGAATGTTACCCTTTTCATACCTTTCGGTTCCATCACGATTGCGTTCTCTGTTTGCTTTTACCTCTTCGAGTTTAGATTATGCTCGATACGATAAAAATATACGAAATGTTCTGGTATTCTTTCCACTCTGACATTTGTTTTTCTCCTGCAGATTTTTGTAATCGTAAAATAAGCTTCGCGTTAAATATTGATTTCTCATGGACAGTTTAACGGAAAGTTTCCGTATCTCTAAGCTGATTAATTTTTTTACGCACTTAATACGCGGAGTTAGAAGAAACAGGCTACCTGAAGTAAAACAAATTGAAACTATTAATACTGAAAAGTATTAATTGTAATACTACTTTGTAATATTTTGACCCAATGAAAAATTGTAATTATGAAAAATAAAAACGAAAGAAGAAAGATAAAGTAATTAAATAATTTTATTGATTACAAACTTAGCTGTTCACTTGCATTTAGAGTATAGTTACTTCTATTACCATTTTACAAATGATTATCATTTGCATTATCATTCTACAAAATACAAAAATTTCATAGTAAATTATGCATATCGACAACAAAATACAAGGAAGGGTGAATCAAATTTCCACCTGCTATAAATTAAATAAATACATCAAGAAGTTTGCCATAAAATTCTCCTGCTTTCTTACCAAAGTTACAAGCGTCGATAATTAACAGAGTTGTTGCATTTTTAAAAGAACGTACATAACCCACGCAATTAAATCATGAAAACGTTTTTACGATTCGCACGATGGCGAAATATGAATAATAAAAACGGCAGAATACTGTAGCAACGTTAGCCACAATATCTCTCTGGCAACAATATCTCCCTTTATCACGCAATATCTGCCCTTCTACGCTAACTACCCCCAAGAGTTCAAAGCCTCCGCTCGTTTCAAGAATACGATCCTTCTATCGTTTCTAACAATTTTTCCACGCAAATCAGATTGACGTAACAAGGAGAAGAAATGTCAAAACATAGTGGAACGAGAACAAATCACAGAGAAATGGGAGGCAGTAAGTTCTACTACCACTTTAACGCGAACAGTTTATGTCTACTGTTATTCTTGGTAACAAATGAGGATCCTTCTGTTTCATGACGCTTGCAATAATAGCGCAGACTGTTTCTAGCTTGTAAATCGCTTTGTCTGGGGGAATAGTTAATACTTTCGGGATAATTTCGTTCGGGAGGATGATCTTTACCGCGAACGATGAATGAAACCTGCGTAGTAGGTAGGCGAAATAGAATGCAATATAAGGAAATGTAGGGAAAATGAAAAGGAACTGGTCATTAGTTATTCTGTAATTTTGGGGTAAAGTTGAGGAATTGTATTGGTTCAAAAATCAACTTGTTGAGATATTTAAAGAGATTATTGAAGGTTTTGTATAGTGTTGTACATTTTACTGTACTGTTCACATGGACTATACAGTAACCCACGAGTTGGCGCGTGAGGCCGACCTTCTGACCAATGGGAGCCGTAGCTCTTCTAAACGCCTGGATCTCTTCACGCACCAACTCGTGGGTTGACATTTGTATATATTGAAAATTTCCGAACATAAAAATTTCAGGGGAAAAATTTCAGAGTGCAAATTTTGTATTGTAAATCTGTAAGTTGTGAACTTGAAAATTTATATTTTTGAAAGTTTGCAAATCTGTAAGTTTGAAATTTACAAAATTTGTGAATTTATAAATTTGTAAATTTGTAAATCCGTAAATCTATAAATCTGCAAATTTATAACCTTGTAACGTTGTAACGTTATAAATTTTTAAACTGTGAAGTTCAGAATATAAATCGAAAAGACCTATCATATTTCGATGAATATCGTATGCAATAAATTGAACTAGAAACTAGACTGACCTGTTCCATCCCGCAACAATTAAACATTTGCTATCAATATGCAAATTCGATTGCATATTTATAAAGCATTTTACGACGATCGTAAAGTTATCATACACCGAGGTTGATATATCGTGCCATCAAACTGTTATTGGATATAGAAGTCATTTATCACTTCTGCGTTTATGGAAAATAAATCAGAGTAACCACAATTTAATTTTCGACAAATTTACGATATCTGACAACTGCCTGTCTCCATAACTGAATTGATTAATATATAAAATGTTATCATTTTAAACCCGTGCATTAATCAATTAATCTTTTCGATGATAAATACATTTTGACAGATAGTCAATATTTAAATACATTTGACAGATAATCAATTATTGCATACGTATAAATAAAATACCTTGTACATAATATTATTGCTCTATGTACTTAATGTACTCTTACATTGAAAATTACATGTGTGTGTCACGCAACAAGATGTTAAATAATATGTGACCTCTTCTCATATGCTTAACACGACGTGGAACCATAGGTGAATACTCTTAAGGAATGAGTTACGTCAGTTGTCGATCGCCTTTATGAGTCCATAGCATCGAAGGGTTAGGTTAAGGGTTAAGAACCTCCTGTCCCTAACCCATTAAAGTCAATGAGACAGCAGAAAGTATACTCACAGGTTCTTAACCCGGGAACACACGTGTTCAGGTCGAAATTACCATACGCGCTGTATTAATATTTATTTTCTATACATTAACGAACATAAATTCACAAATTCTGAAATTTAGAAGTTTATAAATATGGAATTTTTAAATGCAAAAATTTTCAAGATGTACAAACTTTAAAGATTCAAATTTCCAAATATTTAAAAATTTTCATTCTGAAATTTTAAATTGTAAAATCATAAAATTGTAAAATTGTAAAATTTGCAATCTCTCAAACTCTCCAGTTCTCAAGCCCTCAATCTTTCAAACTCTTAAGCTTCCAAGCTCTCAAGGTCTTAAACTCTCAAATTCGCAATCTCTGAAGTCCCCAATGTCTGAAATTTTCAAACTCTCAAATTTCTAATCTCTAAAATCCCCAGTCACTCAAATTCCCAAATTCTCAGATCCCCAATCTCTCGAATCACCAATCTCTCAAATTCTCAAACTCTCAAACACCTAATCTCTGAAAACCCCAATCTCTCAAATTCCTAAGCTCTAAAATCCCCAATCTCTCAAATCTCCAATCTCTCAAGTCCCTAATCTCTCAAATTCCCATCTCCCAATACCCCAATCTCTCAAATCCCCAATCTCCCAAATTTTCGAACTCTCAAATTCCCAATCTCTCAAATTCCGAATTTCTCAAATCCCCAATCTCTCAAATTTTTAAACTCTCAAATTTCTAATCTCAGAAACTCCCAAACTCTCAAATTCCTAATCTTCCAAATTTCCAATCTCTCAAACTCCCAAATCTCAATTTTATGCCAATCTTAATTTGATAATTCTCAAATCTCTAACCTATAAAAATTACCTTTAAAAAGTCCACAAAATCTTCCACCCCAATTCCCCTTGACATACTAACCAAGGGTTATATCATTTATCAGTTAATCCACTTATGCGAAGTTCTTCGCGAAATCCTTTTATTCCCTTAAACAAACTTGTGTTTCAAATACGCCGTCCTTACTGTATTATTTAAGCGATTAAAACGATGTGGTACGTCGAATCCCATCAGACACTTTTCCGTAGACAATTTCACCTGACAGCTGGGTTAATGGTCTCTGGTACAAGGATCGCAACATTCAAAAGGACAATCTCGAAGGAACATGTGTTTTTAACGACTCGTCGAGGAGCGTTTGTTGGCATCGAGCCACCGCGGAAATCTCTGTGGAATGAAGTTCATCGAGTGACTTCGAAAGGGCAAGAAAGTCCAACGGTACACTCGGAAGCAACGTCGGCTTCCTTTGGATTAGTATGCTTATAGAAAGTTTTTTAATTCCTTCGTCTCTACATTCGTAAGTTTATCAATTTCAAGATCCCCAAATCCCCAGATCCCTAAATCCCAATGTCTCGAAACCTCAACCTCTTCAAATAACTGTGTCCACAAATGGCTACTTCAAATCCCTAAATTCATGAATCTATAAAATTTTAGATTCTACTTTATATATATAAAGTAGACACTAATCATATATCTAGACTACTATATTTTAAAGTTTTTAGATAATTATACTCTGAAATTTTTTAGTTCTGAAGTAAATTAAATTCCCGAAATACCGGATCCACAAAATTATGCATGTCCAAGTCAAATTTTTAAAATTAAATCTTCAAATTTTTAGATTCTCAAATTCCTAGACCATATCCCAAGATTGCCAAATTCCTATGTCCTCAAATTTGGAGATTTCCAAATTCCTAAACCCTCAAATCCCAGATTCCCAAATTCCTAGACTCTCAAATCCCTAGATCTCCAAATTCCTAAACCCTCAAATCCCTAGATCTCCAAATTCCTGAACCCTCAAATCTCTAAATTTCCAAAAACCTAAACCCTCAAATCCCTAAATCTCCAAAAACCTAGACCCTCAAATTCCTAGACTCTCAAATCCCTAAATCTCCAAATTCCTAAGCCCTCAAATCCCTAAATCTCCAATAACCTGGACCCTCAAATCCCTAGATCTCCAAATTCCTAGACTCTCAAATCCCTAAATCTCCAAATTCCTAAACCATCAAATCCCTAAATCTCCAAAAACCTAGACCATCACATCCCTAGATCATCGAATTCCTAGATCTCCAATTTCCTAGACCTAAACCCAAGTATATAAATCCCCATGTCCCTAGACACTAAAATCTCTAGATCTCCACAATCGTAACTTTCCAATTTCCAAAAACCCCAGATACCTATATCCGTCAAATCTTATATCCTCCTCTGGGATCCACACAATTTAATACCGAAGTCCCTAAAATTCAACAAGTGGTAGACGTTCTCAAACTCCCTCGACATATTTTCCCTAGAGACATCAGATTTTCTCCTGACTGTACTATCTTGAGATGCAATGGAGCAAGGTTAGCCTGTAAACCGAGAATCCAGTCCGAAATTACGCGCAGCGACGTGCAAAGCGGAACGTCGATGCGATTAGGGGGTAATATAGTTGAAAGTCTACTTCCGCTGCATTAGCTTTTGAAGCGATGGCTGCTGCAGTATCTAAAAGAGAACGAGAGAGCGGCAGACTTTCGTTAACGTAGAAGGAAGCATTAGAGGAAGGTAACAATCTGTTCCCTTCCTTTAACATTTTTCTCTTTTATTTCCTTTTTCATTGCGTCGCTCCTTCCCGTTCTGCTCCTCTCTTCCTTTTTTTTCTATATTCTCGTTCGTTTCTCCGTCGTCTGTGATTCGACGAAGAAACTACCCTGCCAATCCTTGGAGAGGCAGCGCTCTAACGGTTCAACTTGTCTCGCGTTGAAGGGTAGCCTTTAGTTCGACGAATCGCCACCGTTTTACTCGATAAAGGCAGCACTGCACGCTTCGAAGCTCCGAAATTGTAAGCAGCTGCCCCCTGTACGGCAAAATCGACACGCAGTTGCGTGATACGCTATATGTACTATATTTATTATATTTACCATATGTACTATATATACTGTACGTACTATATGCTCTATATGTTCTATATGTTCTATATATTCCATGTGTTCTATATGTTTAGTATGTTCTACATGTACTACAATGTATATGTACTATATGTTCTACATGTTCTACATGTTCTATATGTTCCATATGTTCAGTATGTTCAGTATGTTCTATGTACTATACATACTATATGCACTATATGTTCTATATGTACTATATGTTCTACATGTTCTATATGATCTATATGTTCTATATGTTCCATATGCTCAGTATGTTGAGTATGTTTTATATGTACTATACGTACTATATGCACTATATGTTCTATATGTACTATATGTACTACATTGACTACATGTTTAGTAAAACGGTTTTATACTGAACTTAACCTTTTGTCATACTTGGAGTTGGACGAGTCTGACTCGTGACGCACTCACAGTTGGAATGCGATCAATTTTATTTATTACGAATTAATACGCTATAATTTGAAGTTCAATTATAATTTACATAGTCAAGGATCCTTGAAATTGACGTTATACTTTAATTCTTTATAGCTGTTTTAATGCTATAGCTGTGGGTAATCGGTGCTGACTGACGCACTTGACGTGTAAATCGTGTAGTAAGGGGTTGAAGGTACGTTTGAAAATTTGGAAATTTAGAAGATTGATAATTTGGATAGTTAGAAATTTAAAAACATGGAACTATGCCAACCTATAAACTCGACCAACTAAAAATTCAGTAACCGTTAAATTTCCCAGCTGAAACTTAAACACCAAGTGCCCCACAAGTGTATTTACCCATTACCAGCCACAACCTGAAAGTTCAAATTGAAAAATTAAATAATCATATGTTCACCGAAAGATACAATAATGTGCCTTGCTACAGCGACCATTTCCATCGCTGTAGTTAAGGGTCTTAACAGGTCCGTTATTGTAGCGAAAACGAGCACATATGGTGCGACGCACTTTAATGAGAATTATTAACCCTTATGTTACGACCATTTCTGTTGGCAAGTGTTCCTCGGAGCTGTTATTGAAATATGTCAACATAAATAAATGTAATAACTTCATTCACCTCAAATACATCGCCACATTTCTGTTGCAATTATATTTCTACTTTTAGATATTATTAATTAATTTAATTAAACACTTAAATTTAAATCACTTAAATTTCTCTCGATATCGTTTACATCATTGATCCATGTCGCAAACTGCATTATATTACCATCAATTTTCATTCTTACAAAATCCACTTTTCACTCATTCGGTATTCTTATCATACTCTTTGTAAGAATATTTCA
This sequence comes from Megachile willughbiella, assembly GCA_945859595.2. NCBI lineage: Eukaryota > Metazoa > Arthropoda > Insecta > Hymenoptera > Megachilidae > Megachile > Megachile willughbiella. The sequence goes on along the minus strand of OX243797.1, from coordinate 9,736,224 downwards.
GACAGTCTCTCACCGTTAATTAGTCGGTTAAATAATTGAATCCTATCAGCATCATTAATTTGAAGTGGCTATTAAATATATTCGCTTTTCACCCGAGAACACTTCTATACATAACGTATAACACGTAAATTCCAACCTAATTGGAATCGATAAATAACAAAGAGCTTCTTCATCTGATATAAATCTTCGCGACAATTTTATCTACCGACCTTATCTTCGATGCCTGCTTCATTACGGTGGCTCTAAAGGTGAGGTGGCGAACTGTCGCGAGGGCGTGATAAGTGGCTCAGAGATCACCGAATCTCCGGTGTCGTGGAACAAACGTATTTCGACTGAACATCGAACAAATGCCATGTTCTGGACTACGATAGCTAGGTGTAGCATTCCTTTGATTAAGGACAAGAGTGGCAAATGGAGGTTTTCGGGGAGATTTTGGGCAAAAATATGTGAAGATAAAAATTGTCCAGTCAGCAAATTTTCAAACTTCTAGATATCCAAATCGCAAAAAGTCCAAATTCCTAAATCTCTACAGTAAATGACTAAACTATACTTGATACTAAATCTCTAAATTCTCAAATTTCCAAATCTTAAATCCTTACATCCTCAAATTTCCAAATCCTTAAATTTTCGAATCCTATATCAACCAATCTCAAATTTCCAAATCCTCTAAATTTCTAAATCACCGAATTTCCATGTCCTAAATTCTAAAATCCATAAATCCCGAACACTCAAATTCTCGAATCCTAAACCCCCAAATCCTCAAATTTTCAAACCCTAAAGCCCTATATTCTCAAATATCAAAATCCTTAAATTTCCGAATCCTATATCCCCAAATCTCTAAATTTCTGATTCCTAATTTCCCAAATACTCAAATTCCCAAATCCTTAAATCCCAAAATACTAAAATTCCCAAGTCCTTAAATCCAGAAAATCCCCAAATCCCCAAATTCTTAAATCCCCAAATCTTTAAATCCCCAAATCCTAGAAATCCCCAAATCCTTAAATCTCCAAATCCCAAATCCCAAATTTCCAAATTCATAAATCTAAAAAATCATGAGAAGATAAATGTCGAAGCTCTATAATATGAGAGTTGGTAAATTTTCGAATCAACGAGTGATGGACCCTCCATCTTATATATCGTTATTTTCCCCAGAGAAGGCAACGATGCTTGCAGGTGTACACGACCCCGTTATTTCGGATCGTCAAGCGTGTCATACGTGAACGAAATGTCCTCGTGACATCAACGAAGGATCATTCTCGTCGTCTGTCGCTTAACCACTCGAAAACTCATTATTTTTCACTGACAGGCCAGCCATCTATTCTGGTTTATCGTTTGGCAGAGAAAAACAGATCGCTGCTTTTAATGATCTGTTCTTCATATTTTATTATAATTGAAAATTAAGAAAGAAAAATGTATATACACATATGGGAGATATTATTAATAATGTAGAACAGTTTTCAAACGATAATAATGTTATACCTTTATTTTGAATAATTCGTAATTATACTTAATGGAGTTTTTATCTTGGAAAAGAGTTAAAGACATAACTCCATTATCAGTACCGTTAATTGTAGTATAACTTTATTACCCCTATTATCGGAACCGTTAATTACAGCATAATTCTATGGTCGTGTAACGCAATCGAATGCAACAGCATAATTTTGCACGTGTGTGACTAAATCGAATGCAGTAGTGTAATTTCGCAATTGCGTGACAGAGTCGAGTTGAACAGTATAATTTTACAATTGTACCACAAAACTGAATACAAGGATATAATTTTGCATTTGTGTAACAAGATTGAATACATCAATATAATTTTATACTTGTATCACAAAATTGAATACAACAATATAATTTCGCACTAGTGTGACAAAATTGAATACAACAATGTAATTTTATAATTGTATAACAAAATTAAATACAACAATATAATTTTATACTTGTGTGGCGAAATTGAATGCAATAGTATAATTTTGCACTTGTGCAACAAAATCGAATACAGCACCATCATCTAACACTCGTACTACAAAATTTAATAAAACAGTATAATTCTATAATTATACATAATAAAAATTCCAGTTGAATAATATTTCTCCAATTAACATTTCTCCAATAGCGTCATCCCATCGTTTATTAAATAAAAGGTTGTCCTAAAGATATTAATTGAAATGGGAACGAATTTTTTGCCTGGTTGATGCGTTTTGAGATCTTTATAATGACAAAGATTGATGGGGGCTTCCGATCGAAGCATCCTCGAAGGATATCAGTTTGACGTGGAATGTGGAGCCGCTTTGCTAAAGGGGTGTGTGAACGATCGGTTTACCCTAGAGCTTTACCAACGGCTTCTTTTCTTCTTCTTATTTTTATGATCCTCATTAGAGAGCAATTCTGCCATTACGTCGGCTTTTCCAAACATAGGATATGACGTGAACGTACAAATGTTTGATAACTTTATCGAGCTAATATAAGTTCTTCTTCAATATGCTTTTCATTTTCCAAAAGATATTCTGAAATACATTTAGACGATTATTTAAGTTTCCTTTAGAAAATTTCTTTAAAAATTCTATATTTTGTGAATCATTGATCGAAGTGAATCATTGAACTATTTTGGTCGAAGACCAAAACTTCTCACGTCGAAAAAATAAATATATTTACGATTTCGGTTCTGTTTATTCAATAATAAAAACTCAGGGATTTTTATCCTCGTACAAATAAAGCAAAAGTTTAGCATGTAGGTAAAATGGAACTATTTTAACAGAATTCAATTTCTGTTTATTCAACTTCAAAAATATCAAACTGCAGATTGTTCAAAATAACATTCTCTGCTGCTACGAACATTATTGAATATATATTTTTAAATATTATTTAATGAATTCAAAAAATCTGTCTTCCTTTCAGTTGTTCCATTACCTATGTACACATGTAAAATTGTATCACATGATTATATGGTATTAAAATATATTCATTTAAATCATTTGTAATATAACTCATGTTCTGAACGTTTCTGCAAAAGCAAGATGAAATTTTATCCACGACATTCGTATTTCAGCGAATAATTTCAGCCAGAAAATTAAGAACACTTTAAAACGGATCACAAAAAAGGGGATAATCCAGAATTAAAATGTTATTCGTTGGTCTGTTTGATCAGAGCAACATGAAAGGGCTGTCATCTGTGGATAAAATCCAATATCTTCTTTCATCGTCGTCCAACCGCTTCCCTTTTCGATGCTAAATCATGACAAACCACGATGCCCCGCCCTTCTGTTCGCTATAAGATGCTATTTAATTAGAACAGTTCTTTTACTTGTCGAAGTCACGGAAGCGCGATTAATCCACCGAGAATACTAACTTTTACGAAGTTCAAGCACATTCAACTGTATACGAGCAAACTCAGATGTCAACGATGAACAACCCTTGGGATTGAAAGTTTCAAAACAAACTGTTACAATATTCGCTTCATTTCAAACTTAATCTACTTTTTTTGTTTGTACGACGAATAGTAATCAGTTGGGTGGATTTTAAGGTTACATTGCGAATTCATGGGGTGGTTTGTAAAAATGATGAGGATGTGGTGAAATTTTTATCGTACCGAAAATTATCTGATTTTTGTACTTGAGGGGTTGAAAAAAATTTTGGAAATACTTGTTAAATTAGTGATGAAATTTGTATATTTTTACATTTTCAAATTTTTAAATTTCACTTATGAATTTTCAAATTTCTAAATTTCTAAATTTCTTAATTTCTAGATTTTCATATTTTCAAATTTCTTAATATCGAGATGTTCAAATTTACAACTTTTCCATTGTCTAAATTTCCCAATTTTCCAAGTATCCAAACTTTTACATTTTCAACCCCTAAACTTCCAAATTTCCAAATCAATGGTATCTCTATTAAAGTTCCAAATTTCACAATTTCCAGGTTCCAACATTTCTACATCTCTAAATTTTTAAATTTGCCAAATTCTAAATTTAGTTCTTCAAATCTCTAATTAAATAAATTTCAAAATTTCCATATCATTTATATTAAATTTGAGGTTAGGAAAGTGTGACTAGTATGAGTATAAATGTGTACCATATAATAAAACTCGACTATAATACAAACTCCTAAAACTTTTTAGGTCTAAAAGCATATATGCATAACTTTCTAAAGACCATGTATTAATACAAAAATTTGTACATTATTATTCCCAAAAATTCAAAATAATTTTGCACTGTATTTATTAAAGAAGTACCTGTAAAATGAACATATATTCATGTAATTTATTTCCACGTTCTACAGCAAAATTCTGGAATTGACGAATTCCACGTACTCGATCGGTCATTAAGCGAAATCCCCATTTTCCGGGTAGTTTTTCAAGAAGAAATCGAGGTAAAAGAGCAAACTCGCAGCCACACTCGACAATTAACGAAACCTTCGCTCGTTCCAGAAAGTCGTTTCGCCATACGAGGGAGCTCCAACGAAAACGAGTTTGCCTTTCCAAGTTGTTTCATCCCCCGACCTTTGACCCTTTTAAAGCAACGAAGGAGCATCCCCATATCGCCTTAAACTTTTCAGCCAACATGAACGTCGGGACACAGATATAAAATCTGGACGGTAAGAGTCTCGGATTCGTCCATAAAAATGCAAGCCTGAAAATTGCATCCCCTCTTCTCTATAAATTCTATAAAAGCTGCCACTCGAGTGCGAGGGAGGGAATATTTATAATTTATGATGGGTAGACGAGAACAGCTTGTCTTGAGAATTATATTATATACTTGATAAATGTTCTCTTATTTGCTTGATAAATGTCATTGAAACCTGTAACGAGTACTTTTGCAGCTTTGTTGTAAATTTACACTCTGACGATAATCACAGTTCAAAAGTATTTTAGAGTAGAGACAAGCAATACTTTTTTATAGAGAATAACATGATTTAAATTTTAACAAAAATTATTACAGATGTAAATTATTTCAAAAATAGAGGTGAGTATAAAATTCTTGAAACAGAAACTTTTAGAGTCAACGTGTACAAGAATTCACATGTGTAAACCACAGTCATTTCATTTCGTTTCACACCCTCTTTCTTTCCAACAAAATTTTTCATTTATCTGCAAATAGAGCTTGGTCCAATTGAGACCTTAAATTTCCACCTTTTAAATCATCATTCATGATGCGATAAACATAACTACAGTAACAAATAATAATACAAAAATACATATAGTGATGTCAAAAACGCATGACAACTGTTGAAGCATTTGATGTGTGATAAGCACTCAACAAGATTGAATATAAAGTGACTTAAAAATTTTTAAATAACCAAATTGAATAAATGGCTTTGATTGAAGAAACCAAAGGATATTTTACAGAATAATTCTTCTTAAGACGCTTCTACCTGCTTCGTTTCCCTTCAACTGAAAAGCTATTAAAAATAGTCGATTCATTTCACGCGGCTTTGTTTTATCAGAAAATATCCTTTCGGGTCTCAAACAACATTCTACCCCAACATTTTTTAGTGAACTTTCCATCCAGTAAAAAAGTTCATATGCTCCTGGAAGAAATCTTAAATTGGTTGAAACTTACAATATTTACAAAAACAACCAGTATCGCTGTTGGAAAATATGAAGTCGATAGATCTTCATTTAAGCAAATTTTAATTGTATGAGACTATACGTATTTATGTGTGTACAGTGCACATCTGAAAACTTTCAAGCAGAACATCTGTATTTCAACGCGTAGTTCCCAAATTTAGAATCTTTCGCCATCAAAAATAAACCCCGAAGTTCACGTGCCTGTCGCTTTTTTCAATTTGAAGCAAGAGAACCTTTCTACGATACCATTTTCGATTTTCTATTCCCTATCAATTTTATATCCTACTTTATATCCCTTTGACATGAAAATTGAGTACGACCAAAGGGAACTTCGCAGAAGGAACTTCACAGAAACTCTCGACGCGATCTAAAATGTTGGCCCGCTATTGGAAGCACAAAAACATACGACGCGTGAACCAATATAGATTGACGTGCTTGCTTTTCGCGTAAAACACAAATGCGATCCTTATTTATAATAATGAAAGAAGAAAGTGTTTTCAATCACTTTAGATCTTGATCTCGGTGACCGGTTGACATTTCCATTTCAGAGACGTATTTCTTACCTTGGAATCACGTTACAGACAAAAACGATTTAGTGAAGTTCTCCTAAAACAATTTAGTACCTGAAGGACAACCGTAGACGCGTCATCAATAAGAATCCCATTCAGAACACCCTCCGTAAAACTCCAATAAAAAATTTCTATACAACGTTGCATAAAAGAATGAGAGACAAAAGAACGTAAGGATGAGATTAAAAGAACAAACACGGCATTTTCCAAGACAATTTTTCTCGTAACAATGTAGGAAAAAAAGTAACAGACCTTCGAGTGCTTTTTAGATAAATATTGAATCTTTTAAGTGAACAAATTTTGTACTCAGCATTAAAATAAGGTAGATATTGAACCACCCCTTACTTCATACAGCGACTTTAAAAACGAAAAGAATTATACAATATCGTGGTGAAGATAAGATTAAGAAATATCGTGCATGGAAACTGGTTACCTGGGTATCTGAAAGGCAATCTCGTCGAGCGAATCACTGGGCTGCAAAGGGGCCCGTTCAAAGAGCCTGCTCGGACCCCGATGGACCCTGTTGCAACAGTGCATGGATTCGGCTGTTGGCTGCGATTGGTCGGTACAATTGGTCCCACGTTGTCCACTTTGGTTCGATCTTCCTTTTTGACGCTTTTTTCGTACCTCCTCCGCCTGGCGGCGTAGGTTGTGCAACCGGAAGAAGTACATTGACATCTCTGTTCCGGGGACGAGGATATTCGGTCAGGATATTCATCAAAGTGTCAATCGCGAACGCGACATCAAATACTTTTGAACATGCGAACGAATCTTCGTCAACTATTTTCAATTCGAAATTCATCGTGTTTTGTGCATATCGAATAATAGATACGATAGTTATTTTTTGTATGTGAGTTTAAATTGCAGAGATAAGATGTGGACATTTTCAAGCAATTTTGAGAGGGATTGTTTAATGTTTATTAGGGTGTAAGTGTATAGAAATAAGGGAAGAAATTTTTTGTATATATTATAATCGAAAGATGTAAGCACAAAGAAGGTGGATTTCATTAATACATAAATCAACAAGGTTTATTGTAAATATTCAAGTCAAGTTAGCTTTCGTTAAACTAGTGGCTTGTCTAATGACTTATCTTCAACAAATCATTCTACATTTTTACTAAAATTAAATTCAAACCACTTCCTCTAATCCTAAACTTTTAAACATATACGTATATGTAAATAGAATATATAAAAACAAAAGTGTCATTCAATGTAACACGTACATTAAAAGCCAATATAATACATCGTCTGATAAGACGTTTAATTTTTGAATCATGATTATTAAAAGATAAATTTCAGCACTAAAACTGGCTTACTTTATTGCAGTTATTAAACATATACCAAGTTCTATATAATATTACTCAAACGATGACAGCGCACAATAAATTTATACGATATGCATATGTTTCTTTGTCAGATATTTTATCGACGTTTAATCAAATGCAGACACAGAATGTCGAGCAAACATTGAAGTGGAGAGAAAACAATTCGTTTCGGTAAATCGTTAATTGTGGTGCTATTTCGTGATTACTTCGACAGCGCCATGTTTCCGCATCTCCAATGCAAGAATTTCTGATTACGCGTCCCGATAATCGAGAACGGTTAACATCGAACCATCGCAGACTCGAGTAATCGCTGCTCCGATAAGCAACAATTCCACCATACCAAAACGTCGAGCTACACGCAGAAACGATTGCCCTCCACGTATCTGCTTGCATGTTCACTCGAAACACGAGAATCAATTGAATAATGCATCGAAGATTCGTTCGCATCGATCATCCTCGTGAATATGATCCACTCGTGCGGTCATGCGATGCGTTATCCTGCAGGATTCAGGGTACGTGTCTGGAGATTTCTGTAGCTATCGTAATTGATTTTCAAGGGTCACAGAGCAACGGTACAGAGTGAGCTATCATTTTGTGATGCGATGAGAAAGTTGAAAAGTGGTCAAGTTTGTAACTGAGTTAAAGATACAGTTTTTACTACTTGTACTTCTACGTTTCAAATACTTTTAAGCTGCAACTGGAGGTATTTCTAAATATCGTCAAATTTCACTTCTAAATATCTACACCCACAAATTTCAATATTCTCAAACTTCAATTGGAACTGAATGTATAATTCTAAATATCCACATCTCCAAATTTCAATATTCTCGAGCTGCAACTATAACTGAAGGCATACTCCCAAATATCTGCACCCCCAAATTTCAATATTCTCAAATCCTAACCTCAAAATTTAATTTTCTCTACATATCCGAATCTCTACACCCACCAATGTATATTTTGCCCAATTTCTAATATACACTATTATCTATAATACAAAATTTGAGTATTGATTCTATCAATTTTATTCGAATTCTGAAACATACCTCTGCTTGACCACTCTAGTTATTAATTTTTGGCAAATATAATTTGTAATGGATGACAAATATTATCAGTAATTTCCAACAAATATTATCACTAATTTTAACAAATATTTCCTGCAAATTTCCTCCATCTACCACCATAATCATGAAAACAGTAACTCTACCACCAAGTCACAAAATGACAAATAGTCTGTGTTCAATAATTAATCCGACACGTACCCCACTGAACGCAAGAACAGAACGTAAAACAGCCTAACAAAAGATGTTTGTGCGTGATCTAACAGCATAAAATATTATCATGCTAATTAAGGGCACACGTACAAACAACGCACAGTTGACGCAGCGAATCTGGGGACCTGATATTTCAATGAACGAGACCCCGAAGATACACAGTAAACGCTACGTGACATTCTCCGCAGCGGTAACATGCAGGGACATGCAAGTGTAGGAACGTTAACCACGGCTCACCAAAATCCGAAGTTCGAAATTCGAAGTTTGACAGTGGCAACCGAGAGTCGGCGTTTCCTGTTGGCAGCCCGTCGAAATCAGAATCGAACCGGGACGACTAACTTGTTCGTCCACCAGCAACGATTCGCTCGGAATCCTTGATGCTGAGGTAAACTCTAACGTTAGCAGTTTAACACGATCTTGTATAGCGGGCAACATTTTGCGCGGTGGGAATTATGCAGGGTCAGGTCAAATCTGTTACCAACTTCGTTGGATTGTTCTGGAGGATATCAGAAAGACGGCTAAATGAAATGTGGTAACTAAGAAGAGATATATCGTTCGTTTATTTTTTGAGATCTTTGGGGATTTGAGAATTTGGGGATAGGTTCAGAATTTAGGATCCTTGAGGTTTGGGGACCTTGAGATTTGGGGTCCTTTGGAGATCTTGCAGTTTGGGAACCTTGAGATTTAGGGTCCTTGAGGTTTGGGGACCTTGCACTTTGGGTACCTTGAGATTTGGGGCTCTTAAAATTTGAGAATATTGAGATTTGAGGTACTTGAGGTTTTGAGACCTTGAATTTTGGTGATCTTGAGATTTTGGAAGCTTGAGGATTGGGGACCTTGAGACTTGGGGATCTTGAGGTTTGGGAACCTTCCATTTTGGGAACCTTGAGATTTGGGGTTCTTGAAATTTGGGAACATTGAGATTTGGAAACCTTGAAGTATGGTGATCTTGATATTTTGGAACCTTGAGGATTGGGGACCTTGAGACTAGGGGATCTTGAGGTTTGGGAACCTTGAAGTTTTGGGTCCTTAAAATTTGGGGTCCTTGAGGTTTGAAGACCTTGAAGTTTGGGAACCTTGAAGTTTTGAGACCTTGAAGTTTGAGGGTCTTGAAACTTCTTTGAGGACCTTGGCATGAGGTACCTTTATGAATATTTTACTTTGCAAATTTGCAAATTCACAAATTTAAAAATTGGGAAGTTAATAATTTTACAAATTTATAAATCTCTTCTTTTCAAGTTTCCGAGTTCCCAAATTTATACATTGACAAGTGTTTTAATTTCTGGACTCTCCATATTTAAAAATTGTCCAAATTTCTGAAAAAAGATCGGCATTGCACTCCTAGACTCTCAATTTTTCAAGTTTTTAAAAATATCGAAATATTATTGAGTATAATTCTTCTACCAGTCCGCTACCATATTTTTCAGGCAAGCGATATTTGCTATCGATTGTACATCCCATATATTCGCAATGTTGCAGAAAATATTGGGATCGTTCTGTGTACAACTCTGTCGAGCGAAAATATTTGATTGTATTTGCTCGCCACGATTGAATCGATTGAACGTAATACAATCTTTTTGCTAACAGAGGAGTTTCAAATACCGAGTTAAAATCCTCTCGGGATCGTTCAACGAACTTGTTCCTCTTCCTTTTATTCCCCTCGTAATCGACGCTTCTTGGGATTAGCTTCGAAACTGTAAGTCATTTATCTCTGGGACAATCGTCATTACGAGATACAGGCTCGACAACTCGACAGATATTGGATGAAATTTTCTTTACTTCATTTATGAACTTTTCCCTGGTCCGTCTAATTGATTCTAATCCGGCTCATCCGATAATGAACTTCACCTTTTGCTGTTATTAATTTATATAATCAATATTGAGGAAAATTAATTACTAGAATTCCAATTACCGATAAAACGGGTCGAGAATAAATTGAAAAGTATATTAAATTAAGAATGTTAAATGAATAATGTAGTTTTCATGTAATTGTTGAAAAGGATCAGATTTATGGACGGACAAATAAAATGAACAATGCACATTTTAATCTCCATATCACGTATGTGATACGTTATTAAACCTCGCTTTGATGACAAATCACTTTTTGAAAAAACATCAACGCTATCAAATACATGTATGAAATACACGATGTGAGCAAACAACGTGGAATAAAATGAAACAATATTTTATTGTGTAGTATTGACGTTTTCGATATTTGGTTTAGATGTACGGTACAGTTAAACAAGTTCGTTTATTTATCAAGTTAATGCATAGGTATATACGTAAAATAAATATTTTTATTTATTTACTAAAGTAATGCGTAAGTATATTCATCAAATGTATGAGTATATTTATCGAATGAGTGTGCATATATATTTATGAATAAAATGTATAAATATTTTTTATAAAATAAATGTACAAGAATGAAAAATTCAAATGTTTTTTATAAAGTCCAAGTATATTCATAAAGTTGATGTATAAGTATATTTATCATGTATATGTTCAAGTACATGTATCAAGTAAATGTCCAACTACATGTATCAAATAAATGTTTAAGTACATGTATAACTACCAAATAATCTAACATAAAATTAGTCTAACGTAAAATTATTATGTCCAAAGTACATGTCTCAACACATGTGTAAGTACACGTATGAAAAAAATAAAATTTAACAAATAACTGTTCAAAATATATTTGCTACTTGTACAAACTAACAAATTGTCCTCCTAATAAATAAATAAAAAACTAATTTCGAAGCCATATTAACTTGATCTCCGTTCACAATTTTGCCAGAAATGATCAAGTCATCACATACACGCGTAATAAATCGTGTTTCGATGGGGTAGCTAATATTAATGGTTACGGAATACTAATATGGAACGCGAAGTCAATTTGACGATGAAATTCCAGGAGAATAAGGTATCCTTTACCTCGGTTCCCTAAGGCTTTCTTGGTCGTTTCCCATGGCAACTTTCTTGCCTTATAGTGCACCGCTATAAATTGAGGGCTCTCCCGCGTCTCTCGATACCACCCTGTCTTTCTGTCTACGGTGTCGATGATAAAAGTCGAGCATATCGGGGTGGAACCCCTAAATACGTCCTAAAAATACTGCATCTGCGCATCCCTCGTGTAGTCCCGCTCGTTATGGATCGGACAAAAGCGAACATTTACGGAAGAACAAAAAAATGTAAGAGGCTATCAGTATGATACCACCCCTCTTAGATAAAATGTATAACGCTTTCTTCACGTTTGACCTTTTGTATTTTAAGAAAAATCCGGGTGATTGATGTATTTTGTGTGTGGGTGGAAGCAGTTTAATTTGATTTACATATTTTTTGCATGACTTTTTAAGGTTTTTAATGTTTTGAAGTGAGGGTTGGGATAAGTGGATGTTTTTGTGAAAAAAGGGTCGGTCCATGGAAATTTGGAAATTTTTAATATGGTAATTTAGGAATTTAGGAAATGAGAGGTTTAGAGAATTAAAAATTTAGAGTTAACGAAATTGGAATATTGAAAAATTGAGGAAAAAATTGAGAAATTGAATAATTTAGAAATGAAGAAATGAAGAAATTGGGAAAGTAAACAATTAAAAAATTGAAAAATCGAAAAATTAAAGAATTGAAGAATCGAAAAATTGAAAAATTGAGAATGGAATATAATTTTGAAAAGCTATGATTATAAATCAAACTTTTTAATATTATGCTATTATTGTGCTGGTAAATTCACGTTATTTCAGCACTTTCTTTTCACAGGAACTTTAGCAGTCTTCACAAAACGATTTATGCGCGCACTGGTATTTTCTTCAGAAATTCCAGCACATATTTTCTTGAAAAATGCTTTTGTGTCAATTGCTTCTGCAAAGTTACTTCTTATTTCTTCAGACGCTTCGTGTTGTTTACGCCATTTCAATACGGTGCGAAAGATATCGAACTTCCACTGGAAATTGGCAAGAGAATAAGAGAACGAATTTATTTAAAGTTTACGAATTTGTGAATTACGTTTGGATATTTGAACATTTAAAGACGTCACATTTTCCAAATTTGAAAACAGAAATTTAAAGATTTGAAAATTAAACAATATGGAAAGTTGAGAATAAAAAAATTTAAAAAGGTTATGACCTCCAAAATTTCTAAATTTTTAAACATGAACTCAGACCATAAGTTCAAGAATTACCCATATATTAAAAGATGTACAAGTGAGAAATCTCACAGAAACAAAACCAAGTGAATCCATTTACAAATTGATCCAAGAAACTACCGTAACAGAAACGTTCTAACTCTCTTGAATTATAAATTCATGTCCATTTTGTCGTCGACGACGAGGAGGACCAAACACTGGATGACCTCGTTTCTTTGTTTCCAACTTGTCCAGCACGTTACAGCATTTAATCTTTCATTTCTCTTTCTTTGTGCATTCGATTTGCTCTTTTTTCGACGTGTCACGTAATTGTTCACGTCTTAAGTGCCGCCCGAGATTTAAGGTTTACGAAAAATGCCTTAAAACGGGTCAGAAACCTATATATTAACATTTTCTTACAAAAACTTGTGTTACATGTTGTGTTACTTGTGTTGTGTTACATGTTGAGTGCTACATGTTAGGTCAATACACACGTTTAGTTATTGCATGTGTCAGATCACCACATATTGGTTACTACACGCGTTAGATCTCCACATGTTAAATTACTACACATGTTAAATCTCCACGCGTTAAATTACTACACGCGTTAGATCTCCACATGTTAAATTACTACACATGTTAAATCTCCACGCGTTAAATTACTACACATGTTAAATCTCCACGTGTTAAATTACTACGCATGTTAAATCTCCACGCGTTAAATTACTACACGCGTTATATCGCCACGCATTAGGTTACTACACGCGATAAATCTCCACGCGTTAAATTATTACACGTTAATTCTCCACGCATTACGTTACTACACGCATTAGATCATCATGCATTAGTCACTACATACGTTAAAACCCCACGTGTTGTATGAGCTACGTGTTGTATAGTCACGCGTTATATTTGTCCACGCATTGTATTATCCACACGTTACATTAACAACGCGTTATATTGTCACGTGTTATATTATCCACGCGTTATATCATCACATGTTACATTATCGACGCGTTATATCATCACGTGTTACGTTACCACACATGTTAAATTCCACATACATTATATCATCATATATCAAAATAAGTTGACCGATCAATATTTAAAATTAAAATAAATTAGTCAATCTAGATGTCAATATTTAAATTTGTCAATCTACATTCGTCAATGTTCATTTTTTTCTTTTTCAACACACCCAGTTGAATCTACAATTTCTCCATAGATCAAGTCCGATAAATTTGTCCCCTTTTTCTCATCTTATAGGTAAACTCGATGTAAGGCGTTTCCAGGACACGTCAACGTCCGTTAACTCGTAGCAAACAGAAAGCACATCAAGTTTGATCAGCGGAAACCTTTTTAATTTCAGGTGTAAATATTTAGCTGGCAGCCGGCCAGGCACAAAAATAAATTCTACCTGATTTAGTTTATAAATTTTCGAAGTCAAACGCTCGAAACGATGTTCAAACAACATATAAACTAGTTATATCGCTAGTTCCCTTCTGTTCGTTGTTTATCGGTCAAACGTCAGCATCAATATTGAAGACTGAACTTTAACGAGTCGTGAAATATTCGCGCACTCAGGTTTCTTTTATTGCTTCCGAGAAACTTGCAATTTATCGGGCCAGTTAATGGGCGTGAAGATTGCAATATAGCGTTCTGTTTCACACCAGGGAAATTTGAGGATAACCCGAAGGAATCATAAAGTTTTTCGATTTATTTTCTCTGTAAAATTTTTCCTACGATAAGTGTAATGTCAAGTAGCAATCCTCAAATGTATATTTTCAAATACTCAAGGTCACAAATGCTTCAATTTTTAATTTTTAAGAATTTTAAGTGTATAGTGTTTCAAGTTCCTCTATGCTAAAATTATCAAATCTACAAGTTTCCACGTGCTTAAGTTTTCAAATCCTCCAGTTTCCAAGATATCAAAGTTTGAAGTCCTCGAGTTGAACTGCTTAAATTTTCAAATCCTCGAGTTTCCAAGATATTCAAATTTTCAAGTCCTCTAGTTTCCAAATGCTTAAATTTTCAAATCACCGAGTTTCGAACGTATTAAAATTTTCAAATGCTCAAGTTACTAAATGTATCAATTTTCAAGTTCCTAAACGTTCAAATCCTCAATTTCCCAAATATCTAAATTCTCCAACCCCAACATTTTCTAATCATCAATTCCCGCTATAAAGTTAAAATTTGCTCGAATAAGATATACATGCGTGACCTTTTCGAACACCCCATACAAGTGATCCAAGTCGATCAATGATTCACCCTAATCACGAAGCGCGACATGAAGGCACCGACTGGTAAAGCCCTCGTAAGAGTAAGCAGAGATGCCCGCCGGCAATCATCGCAGCCCCCATTATACAACCCTTAATTAAATTGCCTCAGTCACAAACTTGTCGAGGTCATTGCGAAGTACACGTTCCGAGTGGGTTCCATTATATATTGCCGACGTTGATGCTGTGACGGAAGTTACTCGTATTCGATCCTTCAGCCATACGAATGCCAACTCGAACAGAATGGGGATTCTCAAGAAAGGAAACTTCGCGATACCTCGAGTACCTCCAAGCATTCGCATAAATTTATAGTCGAGTGGCTAATATCGAGCTGGTGAGTGCATCGAAGAAGGGAATTTCCTGTCTCTCGAATCGAAGTCACTACTATTATATTTTTTCTCCCTTTGCCACATTCGCTGAAGATGTTGTCGGATGTGGAGGGTTCGTGTTTAGTGCATCTGTTGTTTCAGATAATTCACGTTACTATTCTCCTGTGGGAATTTTCGGAAAATTCGTATCCTGATTTCCATGGGTTTGCAACTTTAACGAGATTTACAAGTTTTGAATTTGGAAACCTGCACGTTTCATATTTTGTAGGTTATGTTTTCGATGTATTTCTAACTTTGGGTATTTTGGGATTTGAATATTGAAGCTTCTGTAAATTTAGAAATTTCAGAATGGAACATTTGGAAATACAGACTCTTACAGTGTAGAGACTCTTAAACTAGAAAATTAATTTGCAAATTCACTTCAAGCTTCAAAAAATCGAAAATTTGTAAATCCTTACTTAGCAATTTGTAAATTCAAGAATTTTAATATTTAGACTTCTACCTTTAAATTTGTAAATTCGTAAATTCGAACAAAAATTTGTAAAAAGAGTTAAAAATTATTTTGAAAAAATCTTCCAAAGCTGTCCACACTTAATTACAACAGTGTGAATGATAAAATAAATTGAAGGAATAACAAAAACCCTCCTAGGGAAGGATAAAATATTCCTAAAAATTGCCATATTGCTGCAAGGGGTGGATAGCGTCATGGAAGATGGAGTAGTGACACGACACGCGTGGAATTCGTTTTCGCTGGTAAGATTTAGTGAAAGCAGTCCATCTAGAACACAGTCGGATAATAAACAGCGATAAACCATAAAAGGTCAATTCCTCTGGGTCTGCAGGAGCAACGGAACGGTTTATTTAGTATCTCCCGGCAACCACTATTTCGCGGTTACTTTGTCTCTGCGAAGAGCGATTAACTCCTAGTAAGAAATCACCGGCAAAAGCTCAAACGCTATTATTCGACTTAACATTTCTCGGGTTTATTGCTGAAATGGGACAACAGATACTGCCTCTATCTTGTTGTCTGTTCTTGTGGACCGATTTCCTGCGCAGCTACGAACTTCCTTTATTCGCAACTTGCTTTCAAGATGTGCCTTTCGACAGCATCCATGGTAATTATCTGACGGTGAATAGCTTGCGTCACAATATGCTTGTGTATCAAACGTATGGAGTTACAAACGTCAAATAACGTTAATAGTCAATGGGAAACTGTGACTGAAATAATTTGATATGGATATTGAGTTATTAATTTAAATTTGCGAAAGGTATCTTCGGATTTGTGAGTTAGATTGTATAACTGTTTTGGTTATTATAAAAATTTGACAATTTCTTGTATTTTTATATAGATTTAAAATTTGTTGTCCTTATAAAGATTTGACAATTTGTCTACCTTTATAAAGATTTAAAAGTTTGTCTATCTTTATAAAGATTTAGAAGTTTGTCTATCTTATGAAGATTTTAAAGTTTGTCTATCTTTATAAAAATATAAAGTTTGCTACCTCTACAAAGATCTAAAACTTTGTCTACCTGTGTAAAGATTTCAAAGTTTGTCTATCTTTATAAGGATTTGAAAGCTTGTCTACCTTTGTAAAAATTTGAAAATTTGTTTATCTTCAATTCTTCACCTCAATCTTCTATGGAAAAATTGATAACAGCGGAACACTTCCATTTTTAGTAATAATTGTGTTCCAGTTATGGCCCTATTTAGGTTATATTATTTTTACGTTTCTTTAAATATCCGTACTGCAGGAAATGTGAAAGCAATTTAAAATAACAACTCTACATAAAACAAACATATGTCCAATTCATCGTACGTAAATTAACAAATGAAAATAAATGATTTATTACGATTTAAAAGAAAAATTGTTGTAAAATTTCATTCAGTAAACATTTAAATAAACGATAATCTATAATTAAGTAAATGATAATATATAATAAAATAAATAATAATCTATAATTAGGTAAAAGAAGTTACTTCCTATAAAAAGTTTCTTTGAAAAGAAGAAATCTTATAAGTACCCTGAACATCTCTCAAAGGGGTTGTCTTCGCAGTCAGAACACTAAAGAAAAAAATTCCGCAAGGTATTTGCTGAACTTCGTGTCTTGCAACTTCCCCATAAACAACTAGCCACTAATTTTCTATGAACAATAATTCAACGTTTCGACAAATTAATTCAACAAACACGATCGTCCTTGTTACAAATAGGGTGGACGTAGAATAAAAGTTATTCGTTGATCTTTGAAAAGTTTCTCACTGGCATGTCCAATTTCTAACTTTCATCACAAACTTGTATCACGTCCACTGAAGTTTGTCGAATGAATTTAATTTTGTTCATGGCATGGGTGATTCGACCCAGGAAGGATACGTGACAATGTTGAAAATAAGGACACAGAAAACAGATACGTTGCCGCAAAATAGTATGCGATCACGTAGATACACTGTAGATTACTCTATAAAATTCACCCTCTAAAAATACCTGTATCTCACACGAAAAATCATTTATAAATTCTGTTTTTTAAAAAGAATATGTTTTTGATGTTGTCAATTTATAGATTATATTAGATCTCAACTTTAAAAACAAATTAAAGATCCACATATATGTAAGGATGCTTGAAGAAGCTAAATAACCTAATATCTAAAATTTGATAAAGAAAAGTCAGAAAGTCTTCCAAATATTTCAAAATAAAGCAAACAGAAGGAGCCAGAATCTATTTATAATTAAAAAGTTAACGATTATTTTCCTATTCGCCAAATCTTTCTCGGCACAACTTCGGCATAAAAAAGAAGAGGAAACAAATGTATCTCGAGTCAATCTTCTCCCGCAACGTAGACAATATAAAACGGCTGAAAACAGCCCGTGCAGATAAAAACGAAGATGTCCTCGGAGAATAACAAAGAGGACCTTTCCCCTTCCTAACAGATGTATTCAAATAGCAGTCGTTACCATGAAGAAGGTATTAAAACAACCAATCACGGTTTTCATTTTCCTAGATATCATTATAATAATTGGCCCATACAACGACGTTTACGTTTCTGTCAGGGGCAATCTTCTCTACGCGCCATCTAAATTAGCGTGACTGTTTCGTGCTGTTTAATCCCCTTTCCGTTCCAATTTGGCCAACAGACGCCGACAATTCGACCTATTTAACGACCTCCTTGCAACTCGTGGATGCTGCACAACCCTCGGCACCTATGGCTCGCGAACTTTGCCCTTTCGCTGCCGGTGTACGCAACAACACTTCGTGGAATTCGCCCGCGACTAAACGTATTCGATTCCGTGTCCCAGTTCGTTGCACGAGCGGCTTACGTTCGCGCGATATTGCGCCGGGTATCGTTAATGCAATAGTCGGTGTATTGGTTGTAATAGCATCGGCTCTGATAGCGACACGATAGAGAGAATTAAGCTGGTTATCGCTGGTAAACTGTACTCCGCTTCGAGATCCTGGTTTTGGTATCCTTCGGTTCAATTGTGTCACCCAGTGAACGGTTATCATTTATTAAAAAATTATTGTATTTGCATCATTTAAGAAACTTTAGGAAAGCTTCTTAACTTCTGAACGTTTAAGAATTCTTAGGATTAGACACTTTTAGGTCAAGTATAGTCAAGGGTGCAATGGCTCTTTTACGAGAAATGTGACACCGAGGAGGAAGAGACCTTTCGATTATTTTGGGGAATTTTGGGGATTTGGGATGTTAAGAATTTGGGGACATAGGAATTTCGAGACCTAACGATTTGTAGATTTGTGGATATGGAAATGTAGGAGTTTGGCTGTATGCAGTGTGGGGACCTAGGTACTTGAGGACATGTGAATTTGAGAGTCTAGGGATTTAGAAATATAGGAAGGTGGAAATGTAGGAATCTATGAATCTAGAATTTAGCTGTTCAGAAATTTGGGAACCCAAAAATTTCAAAAATTGAATACATAGAAATCTAAGAATTTGGTTGTATAAAGTGTGGGGACCCAGCTACTCAAATATGAATATGAGAGTCTAGGAATTTAGAAATGTAGGAGTCTATGAATCTATGAACCTAGAATTTATCTATTTAGAAATTTGGGAACCCAAAAATTTCAAAGTTTATAGAAATCTAGGAATTGGGTATTTAAGAGATTAATTTACGTCCCACTTAAAATTACAAGTACCTACATTTAAAATTAAAGGAATCCGTTGAATCTTCGGCCCATGCATAAACACTCGGGACTATATCGAAGAAATTAATTAGGTCAACGTTCACGTTAAACAATCATTTAAGCATGCTCTGAAAGAGGAGTCAATACACGAGGTGAGTCAACATTGCGTGGGTGGTGTATTATTATTATGCACTCGGAGGCAATGCACTTTGCGTGCATAGGATGATTTCACCACAACCAAATGACATCGTTTTACTCTCAGCTTGACTTCGATGATTCGTACGTTATAATTGTAAACGATTTTAAGAAAAGCTATCGAACTTTATTCGATGCGGTGTTATCTTTTGTAACATGAGAAGAAGACTGGAAAAGTTTCTTTAGATATATCCCTAACAAAAGTTTGCTATTTCCGTGTAAACGAGTTTTAGTCCCACCGGTGTAATTTCGTCAACACCTTACTTCTCTCCTTCGGATGATGTATTCAATTCCAACCGCAATTTCGTGTTCTCAAACGAGGTGAGAAATTTGATGAATTATTCTGGGCCACTCGAAAAATATCTGTCATTTTTCTAGATTTAAATTTTTTCATTTTTGAAGTATCGAGTTTGATCCTTAAATTCTCCAGTTTGCTAATCGTTGAATTTGTGGATTTGCTAGTTTTTAAATTCCCAAATTTGCAAATCTCCAAAACTATAAACTAACATGATATTGATACACTGATATATGAATTATTATTGATTCATTACTGTAGAAACGATAGAACTTCAAAATCGATACAATTCAATTAACTGTGCCTGAAATATATAATTTAAGTACTATACAGAAAGTTTGAAACTAACTCAAATTATTTGGTTTGACATCTATAAACATACAATAAAAACACATGATGATAACAGAATGTGTATGCTTTAGTTACACAGAAAAGATTTACTATATTTAATAAAACTAATTTGATCGTCAAGTATTGTATAATCATACAAGAAACCACTAACAATAAGTCTATTTTTAGTCTTCGACAATATTCAATAATAAGACGACTGTCCCCTCTTTTATTGTACGAAATTGGAACGAAGAATGCATAGAATTGCCCTTGACGTGAATTGAATGACATCATGGATGCATTCAACCGGTTTAAACGTGTTTAAATCTCTGCAGAATGATGGCAGAAGCACAACGCGATAATATAGAACGATAATCAGATAAACATCGAGATTCTACAGTGAAACAGTTTTCCAATTATGCCTCTAATTTATTTGAAATTCTGTTATAATCGAAAACGCTTAATGGTATCTGATATTTGATTATATCTCCTTCCTGATAAGCATTTCATATTAAATTATTGTAAATAATTCTCTGAAATTGTGTTTCAAAATTATATTTAATTCAACCATTAAATGCATCATTTTTTTCTGATGAAAAATATTCTGAACAAAATTGTACTAACAAAGTATGTATAAATTGTCACGTTTTGTGTCAAAAAATAGTGTAATAAAAATTATCTACATCACGTTTTTATGGTTTATTATTGGAAAAAGATTTACTACAGAATGCCTATAAAATATGTATAATATATCAACAGATCGATAAAGCTGTTGTGAAAATGTTTGTTGCGGTTGTGTTACTTACTGAAATATAACATAACCTCATTTTTCCTCATTTTGAACGAAGTTACTTTGCTCTTGAATTTACTCACTTGTAATTGAATTTGAATTAATTATTTATAAATTATTACAATTATTACAATATGACCTGATCATGTATACAAACTATGCGTAGTACTTTCAAGTTTATACGTGCACTATAAAAAATCTACCTACACAGTTATCTATTTATGTATTTAATATTGCCAAATAGTAATATTGATAACAAACAAAATATACCATTATCACAAACAAAATATAAACAAAATTAATCTATCTTAATCTGAATATCTAAATTTCCAAAATTACCAAATTTAAAAATTGGAATAAAATTTCCATGTTCGTATAATTTCATAAATATAAAACTTGAAAATTTCTAAGTGGAACATGCAGTTCGATATTATCGTAAGGTTGCTGTGACATTCAATGAATGAACACTGATGGATCGTTACGAAACACAATGAGCTTGCTGAACAAAACTCCATCGAAAATTTCGTGACATTTCCCTGCTGTTGCTTTGACAACTTTTTAATAAAACTTGCGACATTTTCTGATAGCTTTTGAAGCTATGTTAAACAACATTTTTAGTCTCCTTTTTTTTCACGGCGAAAGTTCAGCCCGTTGGAGGGGTTGTAATTACAAGAGAAACGGTAATTTTCTACATGACACACCTTACTTCGGCTTAAAAAGGATTTTCAGTTATTTCAGTAATTAAACGCTTTGAAAAATCCAATTGTGACGGGTTTAAAGTAATCGTGATTGCGGTAGCATCAAAGTAATCGTAAATGCGACGAGGACAATTCACTTTACCGTAACCGACGCGTTATTATCGCTCAATTAAACTGCCACAAGTTTTGGAGTCCTGCTGGTTTTCCAATTTTCTCTTGCCGAAAATGTTTAACACGTTCCATGCTATGTGTGTTATCGGTGCTGCAGTTTTCCAGAAGCACAGTTTGAATTAAATGAGAGAACGTTCATTTCGCTTTAATTTTTAAAATGAAGGACAATAGCAATATATTTTTGTATAATTAAATATTTTTATATTCAATTTCAGACATCTTCTGTAAAATTCATTTTCGACACAGTTGATGTAATTTTGTGAAAAAAGAGAATAACAAAAGTCATGTCCATTCTTCAACTA
Source organism: Megachile willughbiella (assembly GCA_945859595.2). Taxonomy (NCBI): domain Eukaryota; kingdom Metazoa; phylum Arthropoda; class Insecta; order Hymenoptera; family Megachilidae; genus Megachile; species Megachile willughbiella. Next base: position 9,713,856 of record OX243797.1, on the reverse strand, counting down.
TTCGAACCAACGAAACGAACTCGTCGAACTGCGTACAGTATGGAACACAAACTGGGGACCAATAAAATTTCTGAACTTTAAACTCCTGAGAATAAGGTGTCTTCAAACTTGTTCCGAATTCGAGAAAATTTCGAGCGTTTTCCAGATATTTCGTAAATCACACCAGACACGGTCCCGGCAAGCCACCAGAGTTATACAGATACTCTACAGTTTATGGCTAAAGTTATAGCTTTACAACGACAAAAAGCTATGCACACTTAAGTACAACATTTCCATTGGTTGAGAATAAGTGTATGAAGAAAAGCATTTACGTTCCTGGATTTGAAAATGACTAGATTCCAGAATTTTCTAATTTCTAAAGATTTAGTTTATCAAATCTATGTTCAAGTAGATAAAATTTTCAAATCGCTACGTTTCCAAATACATTATCGAATTACCGGATTTTCAAATGCCTTCGTTTTTAAATACTGATATTCCCAAAGAGTGATGTTATCGAATTTGTAGATTTTTGAATTATGATTTTTCCAAATGTACATGTGGCCGAATACCTACATTCCTAAATTCCTACATTCTCAAACCCCTACTCTCCCAAATCCCCATTCTTCCAGATTCCAATATTCCCAAATGCCCATTCTCTCAAATCCCCACATTCTCAAATCCCTACATTCCCAAATCCCCACTCTCCCAAATCCCCACTCTTCCAAATTCCCACTCTTCCAAATTGCCACTCTCCCAAATCCCCACTCTTCCAAATTCCCACTCTACCAAATCCCCACTCTCCCAAATTTCCACATTCTGAAACCCCCACTCTCCCAAATCCCCACTCTCTCAAATCCCCACTCTTCCAAATCCCCACATGTTGAAATCTCCACTCTCCCAAATCCCCACTCTCCCAAATTCCCACTCTTCCAAATTCCCACTCTCCCAAATCCCCACTCTCCCAAGTCCCCACTCTCCTAAATCCCCACTCTTTCAAATTCCCACTCTATCAAATCCCCACTCTCCCAAAGACCAACTCTCCCAAATTCCCACATTCTGAAACCCCCACTCTCCCAAATCCCCACTCTTCCAAATTCCCACTCTACCAAATCCCCACATGTTGAAACCCCCACTCTCCCAAATCCCCACTCTCCCAAATTCCCACTCTTCCAAATTCCCACTCTCCCAAATCCCCACTCGCCCAAGTCCCCACTCTCCTAAATCCCCACTCTTTCAAATTCCCACTCTACCAAATCCCCACTCTCCCAAAGACCAACTCTCCCAAATTCCCACATTCTGAAACCCCCACTCTCCCAAATCCCCACTCTTCCAAATTCCCACTCTACCAAATCCCCACATGTTGAAACCCCCACTCTCCCAAATCCCCACTCTCTCAAAGACCAACTCTCCCAAATCCCTACATTCTGAAACTCCCACTCTCCCAAATTTCCACTCTCCCAAATCCCCACTCTCCCAAATCCCCACTCTTCCAAATCCCCACGTTCTCAAATCCCTACATTCCCAAATCCCCACGTTTCAAATCCACACATTCCCAAATTTCTAAATTTCTAAATACTAAAATTTGCAAATTCGAAATTTGAAATTCTCAGATTCTCAAATCCACAAATCCCCAAATCTTGAAATCCTCAAATCGACAAATCCCCAAATCTTGAAATCCTCAAATCGACAAATCCCCAAATCTTAAAATCCTCGAATCCTCAACTCCTCAATCCCTCAAACCCTCAAATCCCCAATTTCCCAAATCCCAAAATTTCCCAATTTCAAAAATTCCAAATTCCCAAACGATTCCCCAGACGACACCAGGTTTGTTCCGGAGTGCACGTCGTCCTATTTTCTCGTGAAAGAGCAGGAATGAGGAGTTTCGTGTAGCCATCGCTGGTTCGTCAGGGAATCGTATCGGGATTTACGAGCCGCAGAGATTCCCCGCGGCGATTTAGGGATCGAATAAGTCTAAACGAACGAGTCCCGACGAATTTTCGTCGTGAAAAGTTGTACAGACATTTCCTCTGTCGCAATGCAGAGGCCCATTCGACCGCTCGGCTTCCTGGACATTCGATTCTACGTACACGCGACAGCGACGTTCTCGCGTGTACCTGAATTTGCATGACGATTACAATTTACGCCTCGTAGCGCGCCTATTATTGCCGGTTGAAACAATTTTCGTGGGTCAAAGAACCTCTGCGAATGCCGTTCGAACGTAAATAAAAGTTTTACGAGCGTCAGACGAACGTATAAATACAAGTTGACGCAGTTCAGCAAAATGGACGCGAGGTTTATTTCGTAATCGTTGAATATTCGTTGCTGTTGTGTAATTGTTTGTTCGGTATCGATTAGGGGTGAAGTACGAGTGAAATATTCTTTTGGATGAGGATACAATTGACAGTTATTTAACTCCCAAATTTTTTAGTGTTTCACAGTTGGAATTTTCAAATGTGGATATTTTTTCATTTTTAAATTGACAAAAGGAATGAATATATAAATTTTTGAATTTCTAAATTTTATACATTATAGAATTTGTAAGTTTTGCAAATCTATACATTTGCAGGTTCCTCAAATTTTTTAGATTATTAAAAATACAAACTTTTAAAACTTCATAATACTATATCTATAAATTACTACATCTATAAATTCCAAGATTCCTATAATCCTCCAATTCCTGAATCTCTAATTTCCTAGATCCCAAATTTTTAGATCCTCAAATACTTCTACACCCAAATCTCTAAATTCTCAGTTTCCCAAATTATTAAATTTCTAACCCCCAAATTCCTAAATCCCCAATTCTCTATATCTTCAAATACTTCTATTCTCAAAATCCCTAAATTCTTAGTTTTCCAAATGATTAAATTTCTAACTCCCAAATTCCTAAATCCCCAATTCTCTATATCTTCAAATACTTCTATTCCCAAAATCCCTAGATTTGAAGATCCTCAAATTTCCACGTCCCAAAATCCCTAGATCTCGAAATTTCTGAATCCCAAATACGTCAACTTTCCCTTTCAACGTACTTTCCCAAAATATCAAATTTCTATTTCCCCAAATTCTTAATGCATAAAAATTACTAAATATTCACAAAAATTCCTAAGAATCTTCGAGCGATAAATTTCTTCCGTCTATCGTTATCGTATTTTCTGTAAGAGAATCATGTTTGCTCTTTATTAATCAAATCTTACAACCAACAAGTGAAATGCTATACTGAGACTGAAATACAATATTTAAACGAGATTTATTATGGTCTCGTGAATGATAGAATAACCGAATACCTGGAAGTAGAAATCCAACTATTGTAATATAATAAGCACAAAGGTACATGAATAAGTATTGAAGCGGATGGCTCGTCTTTTCCTCCGCTGGAAGAAATAAACTCAATCATGAAACAACTTCTTAGATATTCAATTACCGAACTAATTTCATAACGTCAACCATGATTTCATTGCACGAAACTTTACGTTATATCTTCACCCATGTTTAAAGTCGATAAGTTGTTGACATAGACAAACCTCGAATTTAGAGACATGTTACGCTTTCGGAGAACCGTGGTTCATTCGGTATGAAATAATAAATTTTGTGTTGTTACAAATTGTTTTTGATGTTGCTGATATTTGTTAAATCATACGAAAAACACAGCATGCAAATATGTATAAATTATTTTTAATTAATTGTTATGTTAATTGTTCAATTTTTTGTATTGACAAGTGTGCAAATTTAGAAATTTGGAAGTTGGGGGTTTAAGAATTTTTAAATTTAGGTTTGGGGATTTAGGTTTGGGGATTTAGGGATTTAGGGATTTAGGGATTTAGGGATTTAGGGATTTAGAAATATAGAAATTTGGAAATATAAAAATTTGTAATTTTAGGAATTTGAGAATTTAGGGGTGTAAGAATTTAAAGGTTTGGGGATTTAGATATTTAGGAATTTTAGAATTTAGGGATTTAGAAATTTGGGAAATTAGAAATTTGGGACTTTGAAACTTTAGGGAGATAGGAATTTGAAAATTTAGAAATTTCGGTATTTAGGACTTTAGGGGGTTAAAAATTTGGAAATATAAGAATCTAGGAATTTAATTCTCTACGAAATTAGGAATTTACTGGAAAACTAAGAGTTCATGAATTTAAATTAAAAAATTTTTAAACATTTTAATTTTAGAATTCGAAAATGCCAATTTTTCAAATGTAGAAATTTAAAAATTTCAAAAACACAAAAATATCAAGTTTGCCAATTACCAAATTCCCATATTCATAATTTTCCAAATTTCCAAACTTACAACTTTACGATTAAAAAATTTAAAAATCTTAAATCCTGCAACCTACATTCAAGCCAGAACATTTAAATCGTATCAAAAACACTGCAGAAACGAAAGTGTACACCAGTTGAACAGAATCAGTTGAACAAATGCAAAAAATCTCCGAGAAACAAATAATAGCAGAAGTTTACGTGCGAAAGGGTTAACAGAAAGTTCAATCGTAAAGCGCATGCAACCGTTTGAATCGCGTTCGACATGCACAAGTGCAGCTACGCGAATGTTAATTCATGAATACACCAACTTACACTCAAGACATTTCGTGCAACAAGTATATAACACACTTTTCTTTCTGAACGTGGCTGTGCACAATACCTGACGATCGTATCGCACTTAACACTTTCAACGGTTCGCTCTTTTCACGTTCAGGAGAGTCAGCTCGGTGTGTCGTGTGGCAGCTCCAAAATCACCAAACTGTTAGCTTTCGAAAACCTCGGAAATATAGCCGTAAAATCGGGACTGAAGTTTAGAAAATATACTCCTTTCCGTTTTTTTTTTTATAATTTTTTTTTACAAAATATTGGCAAATCTCTGAGTCTCTCTCTGTGGTCTCTACGGTTTCTTTCGTCACGTATCTACGTTAATTGACTGATTGTTTCTCTACGGTTATGGCCCCATGGATAAGTGGTTCGGTAACACAGTTCTATACTAATCAAGATATGTCTTGATATAAACTATGAATCCGTTTCTCCGCTTTGAAACAAGTGTTTCTGCTTTTCGTTGGTCCGCGTGTTGTACCTTTGGTCGTCGGTTGTACGGTGGAACGAAGAAACTTCTTAGCTTAGGTTCCGGTTAAATTTAGGCTTTCATTCTGCTGTGAACAACATTTTCTTCCTAAATTCTACAGTTAGACATTTCTGTCCTTCGTCAATTTTTTGCGAAATTTTTAGTTTATATTCGTAGATGGAACGAAGTACTTTCTCTTCATAGCACCGTGTATTGTTAATTTTCATTACAGTAATTTAATTTTATGTTAGCGATGATAATTGATAAAGGTAGTTAATAACATAGTTAATAACATAGGTAGTTAATAACGATATTAATTAGGTAGTTAATAATTAAGAAATTGAAGTGACAATTAATTGCTAGTAGTTAATAATAGTGACAATTGCTATTAGTAATACAATGCTAATTTCTAGCTAATAATTAAATAATTGCAATTAACATCAACTGCTACTTAATGATCAAATGATTGCAACTACAATTAATTTCTAGCTAATAGAAATTAATTTATGGCTAGATTAAGTAATTATAATGACAATTAATTGCTAGGTAATAATTACTTGAATGTACATTAATTGCTAGCTAATAAATATATGCAACCAAAATTAATTGCTAGATAATGATTAAAAAATTGCAACGTCGATTAATTGCTAGCTAATACGTAATTGCAGTGAACATTAATTGCCCGTTAATAATTAAGTGATTTCAACGAAAATTAATTGGTAGCTACTAGTTAAATAATTGCTATAAACATTAATAACTAATAGCTAATAATTTAGCGATCAAAAGAAACATTAACTACTTGTTAATAATTGCAGTGAAGCTTAATTGTTAGCTAACAATTAAGTAATTACAGTAAATACTACTAATTGGCAGCTAATAATATAGTAATTGCAGTGAACATTCAATGATTGCAGTCGATCATTAACTGACAACTAACAGTTAATTACAATTAATATTATTAATTGCTAACTAAAAATTTAGTGATTGTAGTGAAGATTAATTGACAGTTAACAGTTGTTAATAGTGAAGAGAAGTGCATTGCAATTGAATTAAAAATTAAATTAAAATTAATTGATACCTAAAAATTATTAATTGCAGTGAACATCGATTACTAGCTAACAGTCAAGTGACTGCAATATAAACTATTAACTAGCACCTAATAATTTAGTAATTGCAATGAACATTAATCAGCAGCCAAAGTTTTAATAGTTAAAACGAACGTTAATTAGCAGCATACCGTTGTTAGTAAAGAACGATAAGATGCCTAAAGTCGATGGAATACGCTTTATGGAACTCATAAGAGAGTCTATGGGGGAATACAAGCGTAGATCAAAGGGGGTGTACACGTCGCAATCGCAAAGGGATGTCGGCAAACATTCCTCTGTTAAACGAATGACGTATGCACTTACAGGATATATGGTCTCGAGTTAAAACAAGCACGAAGAGAATTTGGATTCCTTTTTTTATGAATAACTTTTCGATATATTTTCTGGCAGAAAGAGTACATGCTTCAGAAAAAATGAAACGTTTGACGATCAGTATTTATAAAATGAAGATGTTAAATATTTTTTCTGAAAAGAAATCGAACTTCAGATTCTTCAATGTAACTTGTCACGTTTTAATTAACCCTTTGACTATGAAAAATGTGTTTCATGTATCGACAAAATGACATATTTTGTTTTGAAAAATTAAATATAATATTTAAGATGTGTACATACTTTGTTATGAAAAATCAAATTTGATATTTGAAATACGTACTTTGTAGTGAATAATTAAATTCAGTGTTTAAAATAACTAAAAAATTCTTAATTTTTAATTAAAATGCCTGATTTAAACAAAAATTCTCAACTATATAGTCTGTACTAAAATTACTAATAAGAGGCTTATATTTAAATATTTTGAAGACTTGTCCTGTCGTAAAACCATGTCAGATGTCTGATAACACGGAATCATTTATTTAAAATGCAACGACCTAATACTTATGCAAAATCACAGTACATGCCTCGATAACATAAGAATGAAATTCATGAGATTTTACAGCCTAAAGTTTTTACCGTCTAGTTGTTTGAATTATATTAAATACAAAGTGTACAATAACCCAGGGACAAAGTGTTGGCTATGAGTACTAAAATTCGTAGAAGTTTGTACGTTTACGACACGCCATCTTATTATTAGATTATCCCATATTCCGGCATTTAATGTAACTGAAACTCATTTAAGTGGATATTAAAAAACTTTGAACGTAGAATTTCTTCCTTATTTGAGAAAGGTCCGCGTTACGATTCTGCGATATTATTACCATTGGGGTCCCCCATAATTGAGCAAAGTTTCGACTAAATTCCTCTCCCCGATCGTTAATAAAAACCGAATATTGCTGGTTGAAATCGGAAATTCCTACTTTGAAATTCCAGAAATCGTGCTTCGAATCGGGGAATCCAATACGCTCGGTTATGTAACGACCGAAATTGCTTACCTTCTAAAAAAAAAAGGCACGAAACATCATGGTTTTTCCTGTGACAACTTTTTTCCTTTTACTTCGATGTGTACCAAAGCGGCACAAATTCTAGGCGAAATAGAAGGCGTACCTACGATATTTGAATTTCGCATGGTAAATTTGTATTGCGCTTCGCATCGTTGAAAACCGGTGATTTCTCTCTGAAATATTTTTCAGCTACTGGCGGAGCTCCGTTATCTGATTTGTTTTCGGCAAATTATCCTTGAAAATTCGTGACACAATTTTTTATTCAAATAAATTCCTAATGGAGTCAAATAGTTAATTTTCATGTATGTGAATTTATTTGAAAACTTTAGAATTTTTGTATAGTATGTTATATTGCCACGCGTTGTATAGCCACGTTGTGTGTTAAACCACCAAGAGTAGTAGTAGTTTTGCGGTACTAATACTAATTATAGTTGTGTAGTAATGTTTTGTATTCTTCACGAATAATATTACATGTTGTATTAGTCACGAGTGAGATTATCACATATTGTATAATCACGCGTTGTGTTAGGCACGTGTTGTATTAGGCACATATAGTATTAGCTACACATGGTATTAAGTCACGTGTTGTATTAGTAATGTGTAGTAATAATCATGTGTTGTATTAGTCACGTGTGGAATTACAAACGTATTGTATTGTACATGTAGTGTTAGCCACGCATTGTATAGCCACTTGTTGAATCTCTACGCGTTGTATAGTCACGCGTTGTATTCGTCACATATGGATTAGTCACACGTCGTATTCATCACATGTTGATCAGTCACGCGTGGTACTATGAATGCGTTGTATTAGTCACGCGTGGAATTATGAACACATTGTATTAATCACGTGTGGAAATCGTCACGTGTTGTATTAGTCACATGTAGTATTATCCACGCATGTATAGTCACACGTTGAATCCCTACGTGTTGTATCAGACATGTGTGAAACTGTGAATGCGTTGTATTAGTCACGTGTGGAAATAGTCACATGTATTAGTCACACGTGAAACTATGAATGTGTTGTATTAGTCATGTGTGGAAACAGTCACATGTATTAGTCACACGTGAAACTATGAATGCGTTGTATTAGTCACGCATGGAATTATGAATGTGTATTAATCACATGTCGTTTTATATCGTCACACACAATATTATCCTTCCACCATGTATATTTTACTCCAATAAATACTTCTTCGTGATACTCGAATATTTTTCTACTATCCGAAATTCATATTCGCAAATTATTTCAATAAAGCCACTTCTGATCTACAACAGGCATTTATCAGAAACGACGGAAATTACTCTCGGCTCGAAAATTCATGTTTCCGACAACAGCTTCAGCGATCGCTATTTTCACGGAATTCCGGCAAATTGGACGAATTACCAGGCGAAGAGGGTAACGGTTCCACAAAGTGACAAATGGCGTAGCATTTTACTTAAGAACGTCCTGCCCACGTACACCAGCTAACAGAAAAATGGTTGAAGGCGATTTCGACGGTATCTTTGCGTTTCCGTGACAAAGACATGAATAAAATATTACTTTACTGATGAAACACAAACCTCTGTAGACAACAGCATAAAACTTTGTATGTTTTGTACTTGGGAACATTTCTAAGAATTTTCAAACTATGTAGTTTATTCTATTTAAACCTTAAAACGTTTATTTTAATTTGAATTCAGTGGTAATCGTTTTTAAGCAATGAGTATACTCAGAAGAGTAAGAACACTTTTTGTAAAATGGAAATGAAAAATTACACATTCTTCTAATTTGTATATTCATTGTTTAGAAGTATTGTAAGCAACTAATTCCAACTAATGTTGGAAGCAAGAACTAGCTTTAGTATGGCTTTCCCCTTCAAAGAGTTCATAAATGTTTCACTTTAATTAGCAGGTATTAGTATTAATTTTAGATGATTTCGGAATGTCATTACTGCGATCAAATATACAAACGCTTCGTAATTTAAGGACTAATTGTTGAATGATTAATTACACAGGTTAGATAGCAGACGATTCACTTAATCGCATGAAATATGCATCTAACAGACAGCATATGTGATGTACACGTTACACATGTGGATATCTCAGTAGTTCAACTACCGAATTCTGCTCAAAATTGTGTCAAATCGTAGGAATCATATTCTTTTTAAATTTGCATACTTATAAAGATTTGTCCCATCAACTTCTACTTGTGTATGTCAGACCGAAGCAAATCGTTGGTTGAAATGACTTTTATCAAGTTCTTTTCATATTCCCACGCCGCCTGACACGAAATTGCGGGATATAAATCAAGCTGTCTTTTTTACCTCTTCGCGGGAATTCGTGGAGATAAGTTTCCTCAATATTTATTAACAGAATTATATTGCAACAAATTTCTATGTATTTCTTTATCTGTGTTAATATATTTCAATATTTCATGCATTTACATAGAATAACCTACGTATTATTGTTTTGTGCATAAGTACCTTTCGGAGAACAAGATTTGAGAGATCATATATTACAATTCAAACTTGTTAATATAAAATTAACATTTTATATTTTTCATCGCAATATATGTCCAATATATTGTTCCTCAAACAGCAAATATTTAATGTATATCCAACTATTCTACAAAAATTGTTAGTCAATAATTCGATACAAAACCGTCCATTTTGTATCATCCTCCGTCTTATACGGATCTAAAATGTCCGACATAAATCAATCGCACTGAAAAGATAAGAAGGGCTTTTTCATCGTAATCAACCTATCAATTATGAAAAGGAAATCAATAATTTCCTTCCTCAAACACAACTTTCTTCTAAAGGAACGGTTCATTTAAAAGCATAATTGAATCAAGGTGATAATTGAAGAAATTTTCTGCTCGTCCGTTACCGCGTAGAGTGGCCTTGTTAAAAATCAGATTATAATCCTCGACTCTTGATCTAACATGTTTCGAACGTTGTATACGTCCTTCGTATTGACACGAAGCGCGTGTCAAATGAAAAGCCGTGCTATTAGCAGGATATTCTCTATCCACGACGTGAAATTAGTAGACAGACGTCGTTTGTGGCACACCGCAACGAACAGTGATTACAGGAAACGATCAGTCTGCGTGGAAAGTGCGAAACAGATCGAATGCCGTAATTACGGTGCTTGTTTGACCCCGATTCTAGAATAATCTTCCCTTGCGAGATGATTCGACTACCTTCATAGTCTTTGACTGCCATCATAACATCGCTGGAAGTCCGATACGCAGGATAACCGTGCCAATTATGGAGTTCGTCTGAATTACGAAGTGAAGTTGCAGTATTAAGGTTACGTAATGTAATAAACATATGCCATGTATTGACATATAGAGATGTCAACCCACGAGTTGGCACGAGAGGTGGTCTGAAAAATTCGCAATTCCCTAAATTCAACAAAATTCAAATTTCTATAGGTCCAAATTCTCAATTTTCCAAATTTCTAAAGGTCCAAATTCTATATTTTCTAAATTTCTAAAAGTCCAAAGCCTACATTTCCAAAATTTCCAAATGATCCAGTTCTCAAATTTCGAAATTCCTAATTTCCAAAATTCTAACACTTCCGATTTCTCAATTTCCCAAATTTCTACAAGTGTAAATTCTCATGTCCCAAATTCGAAATTCCCCAATTCCAAATCTTAATATTCTTGAATCTCAAAATTTCCAAATCCCCAAACTTACAAATTCATAAATTTCTAAACCTACAAACCCTAAATTTCTAAATTTTGTTCCTAGATCCCCAAGTTTCCCAATTCCCAAAGTAAAAGAAGATACACCTCACTGTGAACAGTTGCAGCGTCACATTTCAACAAATAAGAATAATATTTTTATTCCATTATATATAAATAAAAGGTCGACCAATTTCAGAGAAATTTCTCATAAATTAAGTTACTGACTATTAATTTCTAATTGTTCTGTTTGCTAATAACCATTATGATCAATTTGTGGCTACCAATGATGATGGAAATTTAATTTTACCACTAACTAATTTAAATGACCGAATTTCTTTTGCTACCGATAACGATTATCGATGACCCCAATCTTATTTTGGATACCGACAACCATGACCACGAAACTTGCAGAAACTTTCGTTTATACAAATATATTCAAGATTTGCATATTAAACGATATATTCATTAACAATTATATATTACATTAATATAAGAAGAATACATGTATATAAATTTGAATGAATATCGTGTATTAAAATCACTCCATTTTATTTCATATATATTCACATCACCTTTTTGTTTAAGCTCTATAATAAATTTCATTTTATATCATCAATAAATATAAAAATATAGAGTATTATAAAAGTCCCTAAAGCGTCCTAGAGAATCACTATTACTGAATGCCAATTTCATTGTAAATTAATTATGTACTGCAATACAAAAAGTTGAACAATAATAAAGTTCTATAGAGCTAAATGCCCCGTAACTTATCCCATTTTTCAAGTTTATCATTTTCATAATTGAATAACTCGGTACAAACTTCCTCCTAGATGAAAAAAGCTCCTGAACAATTCTGGTTGACATCGATAAGTGATATCAAAAACTTAAACACGTTCCGTGAAGAGCTTACTTTAACGTAGTTCTAAACTCGATTTCGCGTGATAGCTAAAGTGACTGACCGATGTTAATTAACGAATCGATATGAAGCATTCATGCGACGCAAGTAAAAGGACCCTCCTCTGTTCATAGTGGAAAATCTAATTAACTACATAAGGAATTCAATTTTTTTTTTTTGAGAACTTTTACCAGAAACAAGAACGAGGTTGAAGCGGTTGAACATCGTTTTTTTCTTCCTCTTCACAGAATTCAATGAAACTTCAAAGAGTTGTACGCGTAATCTGTAGAGATTTAAGATTCATAACTGTAATTGAACGAGATCTTTTGAATGTTGAAGAAGTGCGAAATTTTGAAATTCTTTAGATACAAATATTGGAAGTTACATAATATTCCACGTTTTTAAAGTTCTGAAATTGTAGAGTCTCAAACTATTAATACTTTCAAATTCTGAGCTTTCAAAGTATTATAGTTCATGAATATTTAAATTTCAGATTCAAAGTTCCAAATCTCGGATACTTCACTACCTGAAAGTCTTAAAGTCCCACGATTTAAAAATTAACAATGCTTTAAAATTTCAGAGTCCCACATCTTCAAAGTACTCAAGTTTCAGTATGACGTAACCTCAAAGTTCGTAAAAGCCTCACAATTTCAATATTAATCATTTAACTTTCAAAGTACAAAATCTTCAAGACGTTAATATAATATAACCTCAAAATCCTTGAGAAGCTTCACAATTCCAAAATTAACACTGCTCTAAAATTACAAAATCCCAAATTTTCACATCTCCAAAATTTCAACATGACATAACCTCAAAAGTTGCAGATTCTACATCTCCGAAATTCTAATATTTCAAGCTCTGAAAGTATCAAAGTTTCAAACTTCCAAATGCACAAAATCCTGAAGTGTTGAAATCCATAAATTTCCAAACTGAAAAGTCCAAGACCCATAAACTGCAAATATGAAAAGTTCCAAAACCCCCAAAGTCGTAAAATCCGAAAGAAGACAAACTCTAAAACTGATAAATCCCAAAACTCCAAAGTTCCAAAATCAGAAAGTAATCCACAATTGTGGAAGTGATTTGAAACTTGAACGTGCCCCGAGGAGGCCATCTTGTTTCCACAACATTACGCAGCAGGAAACGGGTGATAATAGCACCGAAAATCCAAACTTCCTGACGAATATATTTGTTGAATATTCGCGAATCCACGAGTTGGAAAATCAAGCGTAAACGCAATACCAGCGACAACAATGCAAACAAACATCTCTCAAGCGCATCAACGAGCGGTTAACATTGTTTTGCTAATAATTCCCATAAATATTCATAAATAAATCTTAACCGTGTAAACTCGGTTCGATCGATATTTCTCGATCGTTACAAAGATAATAATCACTTGTGCCGCATTAGATAACGAAACGTGGTACGCATCACTGGTTCGATATTTATGTACGAATAAATGATAGCGAACATCGAGAGAGCCAAGGTTATCGATATTCCGATGTATCGGGAAAAATAAAAACGCAATTTCCATCGATAAACGAGAAAATTACACAACGGGAGCAATTAGTTCGATTCGTTATTTGTTACGAGTTAATCACTGGAAATCCGTAGCAAGGGATATTAACGTTATAATTAGACCCAACGACGATTATTCAGCTCGGGACGTCGTTTTTGTCTAATTGTATCGTACACGGAAAGGTTGCACTCGTGCCGTAAACATAAAGCTGTTTATTGTACAAAGCGAACGGATATTAAGAGGATTATCAATTTTTAGAGCGCGTTTATCTTTACGAGGTTTATCTGAGAAAATTCTGACGAGAGTTTCTGACGAACTCGGGAACAGCTGATGCAGTAATTTTCTAAATTATAACCACTTTCATAAACCGCAAATAAAGATAAGACTGTATTTTCAAACGTTTCTATACATATTTAATTAAATACATGATTAAATCACACATTCTGTATCTTTTTATGGAGCTCGAAGAATTTTAGGTAAAATTATGATTTTAATTTTCGATGCATGTATTATTTTTTGTTATATACTTATATTTGTATTACATTAAATAATAGCAGTACTACATAATAATTGAAAACAGTCTAATCGAAGGCAGTATCCTAAATGAAATTTTGATGGACGACGGTTCAATTTCATTTGAATTAATTAATTTTACTATTTCCCTTTATGAAACCTTTATTTATTCTTGCTCCAATATTATGAACAGGCATATTAAATTCATCCAATTCAATTTCTATTAAATGTTCCGGTTCCTTGTTTATTCAATCTCAAATAAAAGTGCATTGAATTGTTCCAACTTAATTTATTCGCAAAATTCGTTCGTAAGATTGAATAAAAATAACAATTTTATGAAACGAAGTAATCAGCGCCGTTGTAATTTTCAATCTAGCGTAACTGACGTATAAAACGAAGCTTTTACATGAAAATCCGTCAATAATTACGATCGTTAACCTGTAATCCCTGCGTTGCGCTTGCATAAAGGACCCTCGAGCCACCTAGAGACGATAATCGACGACTTCGCGTTGTTTCTCTTCGTCCTTGAGAGAAAATTGAATTTTCCCTCCAAAAATCTAACGTTTAAAAAACAAATTGCGAAAGAAGCGAAAGTTGCAAATGTCACAAGTTTAAATGAAATATTCGAGTCGCTTGGTCAATCGGTGAGAAATATTATAAGGTAGTAAAGGAACATTTCATCTTGGGACGCCATAAACGTCCTTCGGATCTGGTTGCGTTACCGAGAAGAGTTTATTTAATGTGCCCTAACCTGACGCCATTACGAAAGCAACCGAAGTGAAAAAGGATTAAGCACGGTTAACCAGCCTTGAGTCCACGAAAGTGTATCATTTTTTCGCAGAAAAGGAAACCCTGTCGAAGGAACTCGGCTTATACTGCCGTTTATTTAACGTCCAAGGGTATTTTATGCAAGAAACTTTGTAACGCTGATGAGAATCGTTGGAGTAGCGTATTACGAGTTTTAAAAGTGGCGCTGGTACAGGAATGAGAGGGCAGATTTTTTGAATGTGGTTAATTTTGGAATTTGAGGGTGTGGGAATTTGCGAATTTAGGGATTTAAGATATTGGGGACTTGACAAATTGGGGATTTAAGAAATTAGGGGTTTGAGAAATTGGGAATTTCAGGATTTTGTCATTTGCCAAATTGGAGACTTGAGAAATTGGGGATTTGAGAATTTTGGAGTTTGGAAATTAGAGATATGGGAAATTGGAAATTTGTGAATTTGGGGATTTGACAAATTGGGAATCTGAGAATTTGGATATTTGACAAATTGGGAACTTGAGAAATTAGGGGTTTGGGAAATTGGGAATCTGAGAATTTGGGTATTTGACAAATTAGGGACTTGAGAAATTGGGGATTTGAGAATTTTGGAGTTTGGAAATTGGAGATATGAGAAATTAGAAATTTGAGAATTTGGGGATTTGACAAATTGGGAATCTGAGAATTTGGGTATTTGACAAATTAGGTACCTGAGAAATTGGGGATTTAGGAAATTGGAAATTAGGGAAACTAGGGGTTTGACAATTTGAAAATTTGAGAATTTGGCACCCTGAAAATTTGGAGATTTGAGGAGTTGAAGGTTCGTTGGAATTAGGGGTTTTGACACTTTGGGGGTTTGATGAATTAGGGGGTTTGAGAAATTGAGGGTTTGAAAGTTTAGGGTTTTAGTGATTATGGGATTTGAAAATTTAGGTATTCAAGAAATTGAGGATTTGAGTATTTGGGACCTCGAAACTTTGTGTATTTCAGAAATTTGGAGACATAAGAATTTAGAACCTTGACAATTTGGAGATTTGAGAACTTTGAAAAATAGAAAATTTGTTAATCTGAAAATATGGAGCCTTAGGAATTTGAGGATTTAAGAAATTAAAGACTTGAAAGTTTGAAACCTTGAAAATTTCAATATTTGGAAATTTATAAGTTTCTAGACATTGAGGTTCGAGAATTTAGAAATCTGAGAAATTGTGGTTAAAGTAATTAGGAATGTAATTTATGAATTTGAATATTCAGTGTTTACGAAGTTTGAGATATGAAAATTTTAAGATTTAGATTCTTGAAAAGATCTGAGAAATCTTGATACTGTAAAAATTTGAGAATATCAATATTTGCACGAACGTACAAAAAATAATTCCAAATGATTCCCAAGTACAAAGTTCCCTCTACACACGTTGAAGTCGATTCAGAAAAGGTTACAGCAGCACGCGATCGAACGAAGTATAATTTATGCAATCGAGATTCAAAGTGAAATTTCTGAGTAAGTTTTAATGACTGCGAATTCTCAAAGGTTGACGACGAAGCGGAAGGAACCTTATGCCGAGTTAAGTTTGCTACGCTTGTAAATTATAATTGTACTTGTACGGCTGGCCGGACGCGTAACGGAGGAAGTAGAAATTGACGAAGTCAGCGAAACGGAAGGTCTTCTTTCTACGAGAGTTCACAGATTCAAGGTCGTGGAAATGCGAAGTTGCAATGTCGAATATCAACCGTTCGCTTCGCTGCATCTACGCCGGGCATAATAACACTGCTGAACATGTATTTAAACTTGTTATGTTCAATAAACTTTACTCGTAGACACGCATTCAACACCCTGCAGACTGTTTCTTCCGCCATATTTACATTTTGCGAAGTTTAGTTCTTCGTTGAAGGAAAAAAATGGGGGTAGTAATTCTTTGAAACACTTGAGCTCGACGTGAAGATACATTTTTAAATTTCTAAATACTAAAGTTTGAGAGTTTAAATTTTTAATACCTTCAAATTTCAGAATTTTTAAGTTTGATCAGTTCTTTTATTTTTTAGGAAATAAATTTGTTAATTTTTTATTGTAGAAATCTCTGATTTTTAGGTTATGTTGTTGGAATCCTAAATTTTTCGATGTAGAAATCGTTGATTTTTAACTTTTTGATTTCTGCATTTTTCTGTTACTAGTGTTTTAAATTTGAGGATGTTAAAATCAATGATTTGAAACTTGTCGATTTTTATATTTTTATTTTACCAAGCTCCTAAATTCTTCAATGCAAAATTCAATAACTTGAAATGACTCTACTTGTACGTCTACAAATTTCTAAAATAAAACATCTTTTTCTATAATTCTTGACTATAAAATAAAATCTAAAAGATAACTATATGTACAACTAAAAATTACTTAAAAAACTTTCTCTTCCTATAAAAGCAAAAGTTTCAGATAGTCAATTTTGAACAATAAAATCATATTTACATTTATTTTGAACAGACCACATCGTTATTTGAGAAAGACTCAACAACCAGTTTCGAACAAAAAAAAAAAACGTCAAAAAGTTGCTTTCTCCGATACTAAACATCGTATTTCAACACTCCTGATCGAACACCACCCAATAAATCAGTTAAGTGGATTTTTCAATTCTATCCCGATATCGGATTTCAAAGCTCTTTCTGCGAAACACGCTACCAGCGTCGATTTTGATTTTTTCCAATCGTTTCGGAAGATTCGGAAAAGTTGCTAGGCTTTTATATTCGATGCTCTATTCAGCGAAATCGATGGAGATTGAAACGAAAAGAAACGGAACGTTAATCAGTTTCGATAAACACGCGGCTGTATATCTCTTATCAATTTACCAGCGAAGAGGGTATTTTGTCGGAGATAGCGGTTTACGAGCACCGAAAGTGTAGGGTGGCAAAAGAATCAGCGAAACGAATCGTCGAAATGAAATTCGGAACTTTAATGTTTCCCTCGAATGCATTCGCTGAATTATTCTGGGAAGTTGGTTCGATGTTTTTAACGTTTTTTACGATGCAAATTGTGGTTAATTGGATTTGGACGTGGGGAGATTGGGGTATTTGCAAGTTTAGATATTTGGACGTTTGAGGATGGGGAGGTTATAAATTGCTGAAGGTAGAAATTTTGACATTTTGGACTTTGGAAGGTCAAGAATTTGATAATTTGGAAATTTGACAATGTAGACATTTGGAAAATTAGAAGGTTGAAAGCTTAAAAATTGCAAAATTTAGGAGTTTGAAAATTTAGAGATGTGGACATTTAGAAAGGTGGAAGATTCGAAATTTGGGTATTTAGAGTTTTGAAAGTTCAGAAATTTGGTAGGTTAGGAATTTGGAAAGTTAGAAATTTGGAAGGGTAGAAATTTGAACGGTTAGGAATTTGAAAGATGAGAAATTTGGAAGGTTAGAAATTTGGAAGATTAGAAATTTGAAAGGTTAGAAATTTGAAAGGTTAGGAATTTTTCAAATTTATAAATTTAGACATTCATTTGAGAGGTTAGGAATTTAGCAATAAATTTACAAATCTAAAAGCTTGAAAATTTTTAAATTCTTTACTCTATAATACTAAAAATTTCGAAATCTGTTTGCAGCAACTTCAAGAAAATAAAAGTGCATTCTTAAAATAAGTCTTCATAATGCCTCAAAGTATCTCGAGTATCGTATAAGCACCAATTAGCGAAAGTGTATCGTCTGATCGAGGAATTTTCTTCGACCTCGTTCCGACTCGTTCTCTACTTGAACTGCTACTTGTGCGATCATTTATAAATATACTTATTCTGAAGCAAATTCCCTTTTAAAAAAATTGATATCAAATCAAACTAATACTCTATTTCCCTTTGAACATCATTAACATTACTTCACTTATATTATTAATTATATTACTAACAGTATTCATTTAAATGATCAATTATATTATTAACATTACTTCAATGAAAAAAGATATAAAAAGCTTGAAGATATGAAAAGAACGTTGCGAAGAAAATTAAAATAGCCAGAAGATAAACTTGAAAAGTCGTAATGACTAATTCAGATCAAATATACCTTTCTTATTAATCCGACTGCGCAATCTGCTTAAAAGGCTCCTCAGACGATTCGAGTTGTTAATTAGATACTCAGTCGATCACACGTCTAATTAGTAGTCCATATATGCGACGAGTAACAAGACGTAACATTTGAGTGGCCTACTTTGCGTTCGACTGGGTTTCCGGTTTGTTCACTCGCATCGAATGCAAATACTTCTGTAACTTCTTTCGCGATATTCTTTGAAACTAGCGAAAACTTTCAGCTTCCTCTGATAGCTTAGAGTGTCACATTTGTATAGGAGCTACATGTTCCAATTATGCGTACGTACATTAATCCTTTGCTCTCGGAAATTTTATTTTAGCACTTAAAATGCCTCTTTTAAAAAGGTCGCGAAGGACTAAAACGTTTGCTGAATGAAGTTCCATGAAAATGAGAACTAGGATAAATGTAATTAAAATTGAATTTCTAATAAAGGATATGTGTTAGGTACATACCTACACATCCCACACATAAGATATACATATATTATGTTTAATTGTAAAACAATGTAAGTGCTGGCTTATTGAAGTATTAAGAGCAACATGTTCTCATATGTATACTCAGTAGCAACACATGTATGCTAATAAACATCAAAGTTTGATAAACGACATAAACTTAATAATTTATACATAAGTAGTCAATTATACATTATTACTATTTCTCTTCAAAGTTGAAGTTACACAAAAAATTGTGTTTATATCATTTCATTATATACGTACTAATTTAACTACTAACAGCATCGTGTCATATGTATACTGATGAGCTACATATACCAACCCCTTACTCTATTTGTCAGGTGCGTCAGTCAGAACTGACTAATCACTGCTGCAATATTAAAACAGACAAAGAATCTTGAAATGTTATGTCAATTTGGTATTATTCTATCGTTGACTATGCAAATTACAATTGGACTTGTACTCCAAATTGAAGAGTATTCCAAATTTGAGTAAAATTGATCACAGCTGAAGTACAAGTGCGTCAGACTCGTCCAAATAGTGCAAGGGGTTAATCATCATACTTTGATAAACGAAAGAAAGTTAATAATTTATATTTGTATAAGTAGACAATTATTATTACCTAGTAATCAGTTATTACTATCACTCTTCAAAGCTAAAATAACACAAACAATTATAACATTTTATTATCTAAAGAAAATTTGTGATTTTTTATGAAAATAAAATTGTTCGACAAGAAAGAGATGAATGCATCTGTCAACACGATTAACACGCCCCTATTTTATACAGATTATTTAAAATATGTATGAGGTACTCATAAATGATAACGAAGATGCTAACGAATCATTTCCATAAACATCGAGAGAATTTCAGTCGTATAGCATAATCATTGCAGCAACGTTGAACATCAGCTACGTGCTGGCGCGTGTCAAGATGGTTGCCTAATGTGCAAACGAAAAACGAATCCTCTCGTTAGTATTCCGTTCACGAATCGCTTAACAGCGCGTAATTATTTCGCTGGCCTACTTAATGCCTCATTAGGACTGCCCTTCCGTTTTCTACGCGAACGAAATTCATTTCTTACCGGCAATCATCAGGTGTGGCTAATTCGAAAGCGGCCGGTCTCGCGGATTCGTTTTATAGTAGACTCACGTTATATTGTTGTCTTTATATGGACTTTCAAGAGTAGTGATACGGTTCAAGTTTCAATATTTTGGGATTTTTTAATTCGTACGTTTTCGGAATCTTAGGTTAGGAAATTTCTAGGTTTTTGAATTCTTAAATTCACAAATTCGCGAATTTTTAAATTCTCGAATTTTCAACTTCTCAATTTTTCAAATTGTTAAATTTACGAATTTCCAAATTCTCAAGTACCTAAATTTCCAAATTCTTGCATTTGCAAATTTGGAATTTCCAAGACTACTAAAAACCGTAATATCGAAGTTCTCAAGTTCCCAAATTTGCTATACTTCAGGAAATCTAAATTCTCACATTTTCACTTTTTTAATTCCCCAAATTTCTAAAGGTCCAAATTCGCAATTCCCTAAATTCAACAAAATCCAAATTCTCAATTTTCCAAATTTCTAAAGGTCCAAATTCTCAATTTTCCAAATTTCTAAAAATCCAAAGCCTAAATTTCCCAAATTTCCAAATGTTCCAGTTCTCAAATTTCGGAATTCCTAATTTCCAAAATTCTAACACTTCCAATTTCCCAATTTCCCAAATTTCTACAAGTCTAAATTCTCATGTCCCAAATTCGAAATTGCCCAATTCCAAATCTTAATATTCTTGAATCTCAAAATTTCCAAATCCCCAAACTTACAAATTCATAAATTCCTAAACCTACAAACCCTAAATTTCTAAATGTTGTTCCTAGATCCCCAAGTTTCCCAATTGCCAATAACTAAAATCCCCAAATCTTTAAAAACGCAAAAACTTAAAATTCTCAAATTGCTCCAATTCTTAAATTTGAAAATTTCAAGCCAAAATTGACCGAAAGATCGTGTACCTATTAATAGAAATTCGCGTGGTCGCGCCTGATTTACCGAACAAAATCTGATTTCCACCGACACGGAATTTAATTAACAAATCTTGTATTACGATATCGATGAAAATGACGTTGGTTGTCAATGACGCACAATTTATACATCTTTATCGAGAATATATTATATAACGTTTCAAAGAACCGAAATCGAGTGGATCAATCTAACATGGAACTACGATTCATATAAACATAAATTAATGAACACGGTTACTCTAGGGAAAATGGTGATATATGGTAAATAGGTCTCGTGCTATTATTGAAGATTTATAAACGTGCACATTCGATGAATAAATTAAATAAATTCATGACCTTTCAAATTGTTGAATTAGGAAATTTACATAAATTTTGAATTTAGAAATTGTTGAAGTTACAGGTATTCAATTTTTTGAAATTTTTAAATTGTTAATGTTAAGAGTTTTCAAATTTTTATGGTTTTAAATTGTCAACATTGCAAGTTGTCAAATACTTCAATGTTTAAATTGCCAAAGTGAAAAG
Source organism: Megachile willughbiella (assembly GCA_945859595.2). NCBI lineage: Eukaryota > Metazoa > Arthropoda > Insecta > Hymenoptera > Megachilidae > Megachile > Megachile willughbiella. Next base: position 9,691,947 of record OX243797.1, on the reverse strand, counting down.
TTCTCAAATTTTTTAACTTTTAAATTGTCAACACTTCAAGTCTTCAATTACTTCAATGTTTAAATTGCCAAAGTGAAAAGTTCTCAAATTTTTTAACTTTTAAATTATCAACACTGCAAGTCTTCACTTACTTCAATTTTTAGATTGTCAAAGTGAAAAGTTCTCAAATTTTTTAATAAAAAATTTTGAAAACATAAAAATTATTATCACACAAATACTTCTAGGTATATGTAGGTCGAACTAATTTATCAAATAAATCACCAGTCCGTGAAAAAGTGTTTGAAATAAAAATACAGCCGTTAATTACATAAAGAACAAATAATAATAAGACAAATAGACTTGACCAAATTTCTGAGATGTCATCTCGCCAACAGGAGGTTAAATAATTACATAAACAGCGTATAATTGTAGCAGTATCGTAAACTCCAGTCAGAAACTCCGTCAATCCTTAATTATGCTAATTATTTTCCACAGGAGACTTTCAAAACAGACTCTGTCACTCGTTAATTAATTCCCCAACGGTACGTTTCAATTTGTCAGCTGTTGGCCTGTTTGTTTAATCGAATCTGAGCAACACGAGACCCGTTTTTAACCGGAAAGAAGAAACCAAAGGTCGCGTGTTCTCAATTTTCATCGGTCCCATGGTTCCAGAGAATTTGACACTGATAAATCGAGTGATTGATCGGTCTTCCGGCGAAAATTGAATCTTCACCGGCGGAATGCTGCGCGTGTGCGCTGCGGAAGATTGTTCCTCGAACATTTACCTTTATGACGATATATCGAATCGGTGTGGAAAAAGCTTAACGTCGTTAATTCGCGTCAATTTTTTTTTACGAGCATGGTCCATTGAAAACTTCTGTTTTTAGCATTTTACGAATAAATTTTTCGAGTTTCACAAATATATACTTGGAACGTTTTGACGATGTAATTAACTGTATTAGTTGTGACAGAGTCTCACTATATGGCACGGTTATATTTTGTTCTTTGAAGGTTCTTTGAGGGAGTTTTTATTAATGGCGACTTTTAGGTATACTAGTGAAGTTACTGTAAATATCAAAATTAGGAATTAATGAATTTTGAAATTTTCAAGTTTGCAAATAAAGACCAAAAGTTGTCAAATTTAAAAATTTGCAAATATAAAGATTTTGGAGTGCAAGATTTCAGAAAATTAGGGACTCAGAAATTTAGGGATTAAAAAATTTTAAATTTTGGAAAAATTGGAACTCAGAAAATAAGGGGTTGAAAAATGAGGTATTCGGAAAATTAGAAATTCCAAAAATTAGAAATTCAAAAATTTAGGAATTTAGGAATTTTAGAAATTTGGGAAATTAGCAATTTGGGAAACTAGGAAATTGCAAAATTAGGAATTTGGAAAATTTGGAATTGGGAAAATTAGGAACTCGGAAAATTAGGATCTTGACAAATTAAGAATATGGAAAAATAGGAATTTGAAAAATTGAGGAATCGGAAAATTAGGAATTCGGAAAATTAGTAATTCAGAAAATTAGGTATTCGAAAAATTAGAAATTCGGAAAATTCGACATTTGGAAAATTAGGAATTTGGAAAATTAGGAATTCGTACCACTAGAAATTTGAAAATTGAGGTATTCTAAAACTAAAAAATTCCAAAATATAGAAATTCACCAATTTCTCAAAGCAACAATTTCCTAATTTCAAAATTTAGAAACCTACAAAATTCTCAAATTCTTAAGACTCACAAATTTTCAAATTAGTAAACCTAGAAATCTCGACTTGAACTCAGAACCTTCAAATCCACAAACGTCATTGACCGCAATATTATAACAGTCTCTCCATAAAAAGTCCTCCATCTATATGGCCGTTTCAGCAGTACTCTTCACTCCTGCATTCAAAAACCATATAACGAAACACTGCTATACAGAAACAGATACGTATCGAATAGTCAAAGTGAAGTTTAATATCGCTGAAAGAACTTGAAACAGTCATGAAACAAATCTGCTCCAGAGACAGGGAATTGAAAGTTTGATGATACGAACGGAAAACGAACAAGCTCTGTCATGTGTGCTCAAACTTGAGTCCTCGTTGATATTTAAAGTAGAACATTTATAACCACGCTACGTTTCAGTCGAGTATAATTTCAATTCAACTTCAATCCTCGTCAGTTTCAGATTTCACGTTTCAATTTCACATTTCAATGATACAGAGTTTCATTCATAACTGTCTACTCGGAATATTTCATTTAATCTTTTTATACACCCTTAAATATTTTCATTCTATATCTATACATACATATATGCACTGTATAGGCTGTCAAATAGAAATAATTATCGATAACAAAACTTGTTTAATTTAATAGTTTACTTTGGTAATTTTATATGTATACTATACTCTCAGTTTTGTTACGCAGACTGATGTACAATTTATGGTTGTACAAGAAAAATTGTTGAAATAATTCCAAATCGTTCCAAGACAATTATTTATCAATATATTTGTAGAGAATATCATGAAAGTCTGTAGGTGTGCTCAAAAATAGTGCAAATAGCGTAACAAAATAAATGCAGTTGAAATATGAATTACTACCCACACTGAAATAGTTACAAATCCAGCGTGTAGGCGTTAAAATTCTGTTTCACGACTTTCCAAAGGGACAACATTATTGATTCAATCTTCCTCTCCGCCGAATCTACACATCGATTTACTGTTTTCAAGCTCGATCGCGAGAAATATGGCAGTTTCGCAAAGGAATCCCTTTATATCCATTTAATTCCGTCACACCGTTGGAGAGCCATCGTAGAGACGTATTGTCGATTTCAATACGCTTTGTTGCCGCAAAAAAACGTCGTTTTTTACTCGAGAAGACACTTCACGCTCTAAAGAACTGGAACAAGAAGTTCGTGGGAGTAACTGCGAGATGGTGTTGGAATTTTGCAAACGAAATTCGCGTTACGATTCTGCCCCTACCACTCTTGGTTTCTTTTTAAAGACATAGTATTTATTTTTTACATTCCACGGTGAATGCTTCGACATAAACAGATACACCGATCTCTCCGTACAAAAATTGCTTCGTAATCCTATCCCCCTTCTTCTCGCGTCCATTTAAAGACACTGCATTTGGCTTCTGCATGTATCTATTTCTTTGAACCACTTGAGGGAATAGCACGTCTTTTATGCGTTACACCCACTTCAGGCTAAAAGTGAATTATACGTCTACTAGTCTGACCTTTTTCGCGGCAGAAACTTGATATTTTCTTGCTGGATAAATCCTTGCCGGAGAACTTCTCATTAGGAGTCTGGACCGGCGTTCCGGAAAAAATACAGACTCGGAGGAAAGTATATAAGACGGTATGTATATGATATACCAGGAAGAAGGTGCTTGACTTCTTTTGGGGAAACTCCGATGTACAGGACACAATTAAGATATTAATATTATTAATTAAAGTTAACGAATGTTTTCAATTTTTTGATTTACCAACTTTCAAGTTTCAAAGTTTAGAAATTTAAACGTTTCTTGATCGACATATCCTGAAGTTATGAAATTGAACAATTTAGAAATTTGTAAGTTGCCAAAGTTACAAGATCACAGTTTTTAAATTTTCAAGTTTTCAAGATTACAAAATTTTTAATTTTGGAGTGTTCAAATATTCAAGTATTCAAGTATTCAAGTATTCAAGTATTCAAGTATTCGAGTATTCAAGTATTCAAGTATTCAAGTATTCAAGTATTTAAGTATTCAAGTATTCAAGTATTCAAGTATTCAAGTATTCAAGTATTCAAGTATTCAATTATTCAAGTATTCAACTATTCAAGTATTCAAGTATTCAAGTATTCAAGTGTTCAAGTATTCAAGTATTCAATTATTCAAATGTTCCAGTGTTCAAGTATTCGAATATTCAAATGTTCAAATGTTCAAGTGTTTAAGTGTTTAAGTGTCCAAGTCTTTGTGTGTTCAAGTGTTCAAGTCTTTATGTATTTAAGTATTTAAATGTATGTGTATTTAAGTATTCAAGTGTTCAAATATTCAAGTATTCAAATTCTCAAGTTTTCAGGTGTAAAAATTTAATTTAAAGATTTTGAAATACAAGAATTAGAAATTGAAGTTCTTAAATTTAGAATGGATTGTCAGAGTAAAATTATCGTTGAAAATTGTCACAATGCAAGTTTAAAGGTGAAAATGTGAATTTATGAATATTCAATCGGATTTTCGGGCACATAGCGTTTAACTAAGCGAAAGATATAACAACTTAGTTAAATAATCTTCGGGTCGTTTACCATAACTTTGATACTTCGTTCCACCTGTTGAATTCATTGTCACCCACACGCATACTAAAAACAAGAAATTCACCGCCATGTAAAACGATAAATCAAAGAAAACTTGTTTTCCGGGTAATTTTCGCAGAATTTCCGGTTTCGAAGTTTGCGACTGTGAAATATATGTGCACGACGTACCAATCTTTTACGAAATTCTGCAGAAAATAAAACGAACAACGTGGATGACCACAATCAATTGAAGAAAGATCAGAAACGCCCGAGGAAAAATCACTTCGATAAATTGAATTCTGTACGATACTAACTGATAATATAGTTCATCGCTTCGACAACGGGAACGTTAAATTGCGGATAATAGAATGAAACAACGAATTCGGAAACATTATTCGTGCATGAAACGCGAACAAAAATCTTTCAACCTCTCGATTTTCCTCAGTAAACATTTCACACGATTCGGTCTGAACGACCTAAATATTCTGGCAGAAACAAACAATAAATCACGGCGATTAATTAAGATGATATATTTTTTTAAAACGCTGTGTCATGGTACACCGAGGAAATAACTTTTGAATTTACAAGAATTTGTTGTAATATAAATATCTGATTACGTCAAAGTAAAGATGGATTAATCTTGAAACACGAAAGACGTAAAATATTGTTATTTATAATTAGACTGCGGACATTTATGCAGCTGCAAGCGCAGAATGTGCAGAAAATATGCTAATTAATTAGATGCATCTTTATGGTATGTAAGCAATTTAATTATTTTTCTTAATTACTGCTTGCGTCGTGCGACTCTTGCAAAATGTTACATCGTGAAGTTCTAAGTAGAAGAAGATTATTTTAAATGCATAGGTAGATAAACTGTGGAATAAATAAATTTACAATTGAAAAAATTTTATAATTTGAAGCTTTAAAAATCACAAAATTTTTAAATGTAAAAATTTACAAATTCAATAAGAGAAAAACAATGAATGTATAATAATTGTATGTTAAAGTATTGGTATGATTTATGTACTTCGATATATAATGCATAATCATCCACAATACAGTTCCAGCAACTGACAGCAAATAAATCTGACTGAGCGAGAGTACATAAATAAAATATATTTAGAATTTCAAAATATATAATAAATTACTCTTTAAACGTAAAATATGTAACATGAAAAATAATCTCATACATTTGAGTAAATATCCGCAGTCCATTAAAAATAATCCCAGGAAAATAATATATATGCAGAATAACAATCACATAGATTAATTAAAATAAAATCACAATTTTGTATAAACTGCTCATCTACTTCCAACGAATGAACTCATTATCGAATTAACATTAATTGTCAAATAATTCGAGACTTACATTGCCTTCACCTCAATTATGAACTGTGTGTAAACCTGATGCGTTACTACGTGCTTCGTTTCGCGAATGCATGCGAATCGCGAGTCACTGAATTGCTTATGGGACCGTGGTCGATTTCCCCGAGCAATCCGAAGGAAATGAAATTGGTAATGCAGTTTACTGGGCTGATTGCTTCGAAAAATCTATCGGATGTCTATCTTCTTTCATAGCGATTACTGAACGCGTGAAACCACAACGAAATTATTAAACAAACTTTGCTCTTGTTAAAAACCGTTTACGATAAACTGCGCTCTATAAATTCATATTCTTTATTAGACCAAACTTTTGATTTATGAGAGAACGAAGAATTCATTTTGCAATTTTTACTACTAGTTGCACCTCTTTTGTTGGAAGAAACTCTTGTATTTATTAAGAACACTTCACTAGGACAAGTACCTGACCTAACCTAACTTAACCTGTAAATTTTACTGAAATATAACTTTGTCAACTGTACCTCTTTTGTAAATAAATATCTGATAACTTAATCTATAATTTTTACTGAAATATAAGTTTATCATGTTACATGTCTTTTGCTAGTAATTATTTATTAACGCAGACTTAGAATAATAACTAAATCTAATCTAAATTAACCTACAATTTTTATTGAATTTTTGCCATATTGCATATCTTTTATTAGCATCTATTCATTAACATGAACTTTATAAAAACTTGTTGCTATTTAATTTTTGTTCTCGTTTAATATTAACGTTCAACCTTATCGTCCAAACTTTATGAAATTCGATTAAATGTTTATAGTACGTCAACTTTTAGAAAATAAGCAGGAACTTTGTTTATCGGAAACTTTGTTTATCAGAAATAACCGACAAGAACCAGAGTTAAAATACAAATGTCAACCGTGAAAATATGGAACTCGACTGAGACACTCGAATCGTCGTGTCTTTATTTTTGAAGTTAACTACCCTTGCTAGAGAAACGGGTATATTATGTCAAGGATCTAATTTACTGTTACATCAATGTACCTTCTGGGTGAAAAAAAAGCGAAACGAGATTCATTTACGCATGCGAATATCGTCGAATGGAATGTTTACCGAGGACTGGACCGAGATTCTGTGTAAATTTGTCGCGCCATCTTCATTAATTCCGGCTTGTGAGCGCGAAAACAGCGTTATGGAGTGTACTTCCCACGCCATTTCTTTTTTAAATAAAATTCCATCGTATTTATAAAACGCGATACAAAAATTCAAGTACGTACATAAAATTTAAAAGATAATTACACGTTGACTGCCTTGAGGGTCACCATACACTTTAATATTCAATCAAGCATTATAGAAAATTTTTAGTAAAAATAATATTTTAATAAGTTCGAAATCTTGAAAATTTGAAAACTTAAAAATTCCCAAGTTTACGTCAACCAAAGCAAGCCTGCAATACACCTGAGCCATAATTGTTTTTACCATGGCAGCCAACGCGTAACAGACATTAATCAACCTGTCAATAAAATTGAAATGAACTAAACCAGCTCTCTGTAAATATTAATATTGTCGAAGCAATGGAACAAGGTAAAAAAATATACACGGTAAGTAAAATCCGTTTCAAAAGGAAATCCACGAGACGTACTGTTTACATCGCAGAAACAGACAAACTGAATTAATTACCGTATTAGGTCTCCCATAAACTGGTTCCGTCTTGGGCAGATGCATTCGTAATCAACACCAGCACCGGCCAATGACGTTCCTTCATTGCCAGTCAGACTGAATTGCCGTTGCAGGACAAAACTGGCGTTGTCGGTTTATTGACACGAAATCGATCGCTATATACGCGTCAGGCTAATTGATTTCAATCAATCTAAGACCCCGTGTGACGGGGCTGCTACCTTCAATTAAAGCTTTGCTACCATAAGAATCTTGAAGGGGTGACAGACTCACCCTCCCTGTTTTAATTGATTACAATTAACGACTATCGTTACGAGCTAAACGTAGACAAATAGAAAACTATACTCCTATACACACAGTCGGACATGTACAGACATACAAATGCACATATATGCACGCGTCTTCAAGTAATTCACTGATGAATAGGCGTGTTAGGGGGATCGGTCAATTTCATCTCTCAAAGGACTGTCCGTGTCAATATCAATTACAAGACGATAATTATGACGAATGAATAGTCGAGCCTTCGTCCTACGCGTTCTGACCTTGACAACCGTTCGATTCTTCCCTCAGCATCTAGGCTTCATCTTGGCACGATTCAACTCGAACTATCACGGACCGTTCAAGGGATGTCCCGAAAAAAAACACATACACGGTGCTGTACATAAGAAGTATATAGCGCGGGATAGATGGCGCTGCTTTCGCCTTATAACAAACTCGAAACGCTGATTACCAGCGTTCGCCTTCTTTCTCGGTTGTCTGTCAAAACTTTCTTGTTGGCGGCGAATCAACGCGACACTAATAAAGATCGTCGTCAACATCCGTGTCACGTTCGGGGCCAGCGATTCGAGTCCGAAATTTCTTTCCGACCCTTCTTTTCGATCCTAAGTCAACACCGCTAACAAGCCGACTACTTGGACAAACAGGTGGGTCGTGGTTTAATTTCGGTCCTAACTTTTTAGTTTCTCGTGATACCTTGTAGCCAATGCCAACCGAGTCTAAAGAATCCTCCCCTGAGCATGGAGTACACCTGACCAGCAGAATTGAGAGCCATCAGTCTGATCCTCTTCGAACGATACTCTTCCGGGTGAAACAGTAAGGTTGTCACAGAACACCGAGGAGACTCTCCAGAAACTCCTCGAGAGGCAAACGTTTCACCGAGATCGACGATTTTCACCGATTCGACGAGGAGGTGCATCGATACGCGCGCGATGTGATCTACGTATGGACCTCGTACGGGTTCCGTTCGAAGGGGATGGTACTGGAGGAGAACGAGGGACGATCCAGAAGAGACAGGAAGTGCACGAGGTTCCGGTGATATGGCGGCTTTTGGAGCACGATGGCGGCTCGCATCTCAACCGCGCGACGGCTCGGAGTCGACTGGCATCCCGAGGGCTTCGACGCCTCCTGTTGGTCGCTCGGTGGTCCTCTCTCGCACCACCAGGCGCAGACGCCCCAAAACAATCACCGTCCACGATCTGTTATTCTTACTTTACATCGAACACGTTTCCCTGCCGTTTTTACCGCGTACGGCCTATTCGCGTCCCTTGCAATCCGCGGTTACTCGCATACGATAACCGGGTCTTCTGGACCAATCTTTGACTCATCGACAGGTTCTGCTAATTTGTCAATGACATCGGAAAACTGTACACTTGGGTGCAATGTTGACTTCCTTTGAATATGCGTGTGTAAAGATTTGTCAACATTTTTCATGTTTGCAAATTTAATTATCAAGTTTTTGAATGTACATTAGCAAATTTGTACATCTCTAATTTTGTCAATTTTATTAAATTTGTAGATCAGTAGACTATTTCCAAGTCTCCAAATTCTTGGATCCCCAAATGTATTTCTGTATGTATAGATAGTATAAATATACAGGTCCAAATACGTCCCCAAATTCGTAAACTCCCAAACCATACTCTAAGATCGCTAAATATGTATGTCGTTAAATTTCTAAATCCCTAAATTCGTAGACGTAGTTCCTATATCCTTAGATCCTTAAATTAATAAAGGGATCCTAGATTCCTACGTGAATTCCTATACCCCAAATCCCTCTATTGTTCTATCTCTAACTCCCCAAATAATTATGTCTCCAAATTCATATATCCCCAAATTCCTAAGTCCTCAAATTCCTAAATTGAATCTCTAGATCCCCAAATTTCTAAACCGTCAAAACCTTTATTCGTACTTAATTACAAATACCTAAGTCTCCAAATGTCTACATCCCCTAATGTCCAGCCTCTTACTCCACATATCGTTTAAAAACAATTAACCACATGCAAAATGAAATAAAACACATAATGAGTTAAAGGTTAAAAATGCAGAGACCAATAAGTTAGATACAATTCCTTAAAAGAAACTGTGTCATAAAAAGGTCAAAGGAAGAAATGATTTCGTTAACTCATTTCTTTATTGTTATCGTCTCTCATTACCTCTAAGGATGCTTTGATGCAGTCTCGCAGGTACTATAATAGAGGCAGCGACTTTTCTTTAGAATTTCCTTTTTCCTTATCAATTTTTCAACCTCCACTCGTACCCCTTTTTCCGGCATTTGATGTTGCCATCCGTGCCACCTGAGACGCACGGTGTCTTCATTATTCTACTTGTGTCAACCCGTTCATATCCTTTAGCGCGAATTTACCGGCTACACACACATATGTCATTTGACCTTTGCACAATCGTTCGCAGCTCACTAGCTCCCCATTCGAATTTATTTCGCCAGCTGCTCACCTTCATATTCGCGTAACTTTTATCATTGCATTATCTATGCATGAGCTTTTTGCCGATTTACATCATTCTATGGTTAGAATTTTTTAAATTTGCTCACTAGAAGTTGCGAATGTCGTCGTTACCGGCTCGCGTCCTTGCTGCATATATTAAAGTTGAAACCGCGTCAGGTATCCGATCACACGTGATTTTATTGGCCCATCGATTCCAAGTTACACGATATGATCGTTAGACCTCCACGTCTCATCTTTGTTACACTTCGACAACTTCGTGTTAGCAGATTTCAATTTTTTCGATGCTCTTTCTTCCTAACGAAGAAAGGATTCTGTGGTATCTTTTTGCTCGAAGACTTTCTGTTGTCACTTTCTAAATTTTTAGTCCATTTTGTAAATCAAAATTTACGTTTATACATTAAACAGAATTCATTTTAAACATTGAAGTTGTAACGGGTGTGCTGTAAGAAGTTGCGAATAATTCCGCCATTTTGTTGGAAATTTTAACTTCAACATTTTTTCATTTTAAAACTAATTCAAGAAATATTGAAGATAGAAGTTAACTCTGAGTTTTCTAAAAGAATAAAATTTGGAAAATTGAAAATCAGACAAGTGAAAAATTCCAGAATTTATAAATTCCGAAATTTTCAGATTAAAAGATTGTGAAATTTTTAATTTCCAAATTCAATTTGACAATTTTGAACACGATAGCATTGAAAGTAGCAAGCGTTTTCATCGAGTAATCTGGAAATTGTAAAACTATTATCTAGTGTTTATTTTAAATCACGGGGTTAATCTCCATACGAGGAACAATATAATAAAATTACAATCTCTGGTTCACAATCAATTTTCATCCCTTGGGTCGCAGAGGTTCATTAAGTAGTCGTAGTATAGGATATCCAGACAAAAGGGTAGATATGCTCCAAAATCCGGTGGAGTGCCGTTACTCCGTCGAAAACGAGCCAAGGGCGATATATGCAGTGACGTCGAAATAATTAAGTCTGGCAAGAATGTAAAATCTTCACATCATAAACACTTTTTTAGATACTCTACTTTTTTAAAATATTACACTTTAAAATATATAATCTTTTAACATTTTCAATTCACAAACTCAAAAATTCGGAAATTGCAATTTTACATTTAAAAATTTTGAAGTTTACAAGTCTTTCAATTTTGTAATTTAGGATTTTGTAAATTTGCAAACTTACAAACTTCAAAATTTTAAAATGTGGAATTTGTAAATTTCGCTTATATGGCACAAACTGTAATTGTTTCTACTTTCATTATTCCATCCACGGCAATATAACGAGACAGCTGAACTGACATCTTCATTTCTCACTACTTCAACCATTTGCACGTTATTAAGTGAAAAATATAACTAATCGTTAAAGCACATAAATTTAACATCTCCACAAATTCATGAATAATCAACCATTTTCTTTCAAATATTAATTGCCATTCCCTTTGCTACTGAACTGGAAACTTTCCATATTCCTCGCGAAAAATCTACATAGTATTACATAAGTGAAATTAGAATTGTAAATGTGGTGCAGGTCTCGCTGTTCCAGCTTTTTCATTCGTACTCTTTTTTTAGAAGAACGAGGAAGTGTAACGTATATTTATGGAACCGGGTTATTGCTATTCGAAATTGCCACTTTCTTCATATTCCTCGTTTACAGATTTTCAGTCACAGCTTCTCGAGTTCGCGCCGGAAATGCAAGTACTAACTTCGGCTGTTAACTCGGTAAATCTCAACCAAGTCTGACGATAAAAATGTACAATGCTAACATTTACGCGTAACTTTTTTCTGTTCTACGACTTTATTCATAGTACAGTGATGTTTACAGCCCTTGCTAATCGTTGCGCCATTTTAAATATTTTTGCGGTAATTCGGGATGAAATGTTTTTGGACGGATTGGGATTTGGAAATGTGGAATTTCGAGATATAGAAATTTAAGGATAAAGGGGTCATAGGAATCTAGGGATATAGGTATTTAGGGGTGTAAGAATTTAGGAATATAGGTATCTAGGGATATAGGTATTTTGGGATGTAGGAATTTAGGGATATGCGTATTTAGGGGTGTAGGAATTAGGGGTCATAGGTATCTAGGGATATAGGTATTTAGGGGTGTAGGAATTAGGGGTCATAGGTATCTAGAGATATAGGTATTTAGGGGTGTAGGAATTTAGGAATATAGGTATCTAGGGATATAGATATTTAGGGGTGTAGAAATTTAGGGATATAGGTATTTAAGGGTGTAGGAATTTGGAATTACAGGGATCTCGGGGTATAGGAATCTGGGGAAATAGGGAATACGGGAGAAAAAAATTTAGGGATATAGGAATTTGAAGATATAGAAATTTGGGGATGTAGAAATTTGGTTATGTAAAAATTTGGGCATATAGAAATTTCGGGATGTAGGAATTTGGGGATATAGAAATTTGAGAATATAAGGATTTAGGGATACAAAAATTTGTGGATGTGTAGATTTGTAAATATAAGAATATAGATTCATCAAAATTTATTTTATAGAAATCTGAAAATACTAAAATTTGGAAACATGGATATCCGTTAATACAAAGATGTGATGTAATATAACCTAGAAATATATGGATCTATAAATAGAATTCTAGAAATGTCAAAATCTGGAGATATAAAACCCCAGTATAAACATCCAGAATCATCTAAAATGAGGTACATAGAAATATGAAGTGTACAAAAATCTAGGTATATAGGTTATCTAGAAATTTTGAAATACGTCTCCCGATGCAGCGAGCACACATGCACACGTTCTCTCGCACATTTTGATTTACAAATGTACCAACACCGAAAGTATTTTCCGGGAAATTATTTCACGTACAAAATACATCATAACTCTCCTTCCGTTCAGATATCAAGGAGTAGATTTCCCAACACCGCAACGCCGTACAAGATAAGATTCCTAGAAGCAAGATAAATTATCCCATAAACGTTCTTTCCGAACTATTCCCCCAATTAACTCCCGTACGCGGAGAGTCATCTTTCCGGACAGCAGAATAATTTGTCAAAAACAGTGTATTACAAACGGGGTCATAACCGCCATAAAGCAGCGCGATTTGTCGGTCGAAGCCACATATTTTCACAGATAAAATGTGTCCTAGTCGAGGCTGGTCTACGACCCAGTTTTACCTTTTCCTTTCTTTCGAGTATCCTAGATACATGCGGATATGTGACGGTCTTTGTCAATCTCCGAACTTCCATTTCGATGAACTTTTTTACCTGCATTCTTGCATTGTTCGGTGAAGTCCGCTGTACCGTTCGGATAACACGATCTGGAAATTCGCTCTTTGAATACGTCAACCGAAGAAGGGGAAGTGGTTGAAAAGAATCACGTAAGATGATCTTTATTTTTGGATCTTTTCATTGTGATTGATGATCGTTTGGATGTGGGAGAACCATGGTTGAAGATACTGGTTATTTTTACGGGTATGTCCGGTATTGCATTGTGATCGGCGATTTAACGGGAAATGAACGTACTTTGTTCTTTCAATGGGTCGTGTTATATGAGCAAAGCCGGCGAAATATGTGGATGATGTCTGGACCACCATTTTCCATCATGTTCCACCACCATTTGGTAGACGAGTGGATATTGTATGTTAAAACATACAATATCCATAATTTAATGGAATGTTTGTAATACATTTAGAAAGCAGATCTGGAGATGCAATTTCCAGACATTTGAAAAATTTGGTGATTTGAGGGAATTTAGGAATTTGATAAATTTGAGATGTCTGAAGATTGACAAATTTTTGGATGTAGAAAGAGGACTTTAAAATTTGGCACAGAATATGAAAGTTTGGAAACTTGAAGCTTTACAGGTTTGAAAATTAGGAATTTAACCATTTGAAAATTTGGATATGTTAGAATTTAGAAATTTTAAAACTTGGGTGTGTGAAAATTTGAAATGCGAGAATTTGGTAATTTCAGTTGTATGTATGAGAAGTTGTAAGTGTGAAAATTGGGATATGAGAAGTTCGAAATTTGAGAATTTGAAAACTTGGAAATTGGGGTATGAGAAGTTGGAAATTTGAGAATTTGGAAATGTGAAAATTGGGGTATGAGAAATTGGAAATTTGAGAATTTGAAAATTTGGAAATTGGGGTATGAGAAATTGGAAATTTGAGAATTTGAATATTTGGAAATTGGGGTATGAGAAGTTGGAAATTTGAGAATTTGGAAATGTGGAAATTGGGATATGAGAAATTGGAAATTTGAGAATTTGGAAATTTGGAAATTGGGGTATGAGAAGTTGGAAATTTGAGAATTTGGAAATGTGGAAATTGGGATATGAGAAATTGGAAATTTGGAAATTGGGGTATGAGAAGTTGGAAATTTTAGAATTTGGAAATTTGGAAATTGGGGTGTGAGAAGTTGGAAATTTGAGAATTGGGGTGTGAGAAGTTGGAAATTTGAGAATTTGGAAATTTGGAATTTATGGTATGAGAAGTTGGAAATTTAAAACTATAAATGTGAGAAGTTGAATTTTGAGAATTTGGACCTATAAAAACTTGAAAATATGGAAATTATAAGAAGATGGAAGACTATGAAAGCGTGAAAATTTGAATATGTGAGAAATTAAAAAATTTGCAAATGAAATATATTAAAATTACAAAATATTAAAAATTTGAAAATTTCATAAAACTTCAAAACCTTGAGAAACTGACAAATTTCAGAACCTCAACTTTGAAACATACAAAATGAGGAACTTCCTCTAAACTTATAATGCAAATGGCATTTTCCACCCTTGCATCGATGTTTCACAGTTCTAGTTCACGATAGACCCAACTACCGTCATTCAAACGTTAACCATATTAAGAAGTTAACACGGATTTAGGTTCTTCCGTAAAATCTCGAAGCACCAAGCGCATTATATGTCCTGTTGCTTTCCATTTACTGTAACCACGCATTTCCAGCGCGTGAGATCATTAAGCATGTACATACAAGGGTAAAATAACTAGGTTTTCTGTTCTACACGAGGGATTATTTTTCAAACAAGATAAAATTTTCCTCCCTCGTGTATACATTGTTAAGTAAGTTGGCATTATTTTGCGGGACTGTAACTATATTTAAACATGAACTTGTTTTTGCTTTTTAGCTTTAACGAGAGAAAACTATGAATTGTGCAGACGCGGATAGAAATTAGTTTTCGAACAAAGTGTAGATGGAGGACGATTTTTTGTGCGATGAGTGTAAAAAAAAAATATCTTTTAGAGGAATGTATTACATTTCGATGTTTTATTTTATTATAGATACGTCCTTGTGGAACTTTGAAATTGACTTGAAAAGTTTCCCTCGACCCTCGAGTTCCCAAATCGAGTTGATCCTGTAACCGCTGCGACTTATGAAAGTAACCAATTTTGACTTTTACGGGAATTTGGACAAATTTTATTGCTCCTTTTATATCAGATCATGCAACTTTTTGGTGTATGTGATTTATATGCAAGTACATTGAATTTTAACAGTGAACTAATAAATTAACAGTGAATTGCAGAAATTTTGTGTTGAAATTCATAGTGTTGAAAATTTACTTACAAAATTAAAACCATAGAAATGAATGATTTTTAAATTGCAGCATAGATTATTCAATTATTTGGGAAATAGTGCCAAATATAACTTAACGTGTTAACAAACACAAAATAATATTTTTACATTTTACTTCTCATAGCTCAGAAAAGGTACTCAGCATCATCGATCTCCGCAATGTCACTACCGAGAACGACATTTCAATTGGGGGCGGATACAAGGGCTGATATTCCGAAACGGCGCGAACCTAATTTAAACGCCACGGAAAATATGCCTACAGATTTAATCGAGAAATTGAGAAGCAAAGTTCGCGAATTTACCCTACGAATTAAGTTTTGAGAGAAGCAAGCCGAAGTTCGGCTCGTTCTGGGTAATGAAACTAAACTTTCACATATGATGTTATCGATTTTGAAACCGAGGATTACCGAGGGATTTCATATGGCTAACTGTAATCATCAGACATGTTCATTCCGTTATAGGTTCACTAAGGGAAATTTAAATTGAAGATCAACCTTTCGAACGAGATAACTTTTAATACATCGAAATCGTTATTATCTTTTTATCCCTGCAATCTATATGTATTTTAAATTAATTAAAACATTCTCTTGTTAATTGGTTGTACTTTAACACTAGAACTACCAGTCAAAATGGCTGCTAGTTAGGTTAGGTTTTTATACCACATTATATATCACAAAATTTTGTTGCCTTCTATCGAAATTTCTGTCATATTTTGTTAACATGAAGGATATAAAGATTAGTTTGGTTCGGTACTTATTTATTTTTCCACTTTATTTTCAACTTTAAAGTAAGTGCTCAACACCGATAATTATAGTTAATCGGAAAATTTCTAAGCAATTTCGCAATTCTAATTAACGAGGTATTGCAAGGCAATAATTTGTTCGAAGGACCACAATCATCGCAGAAACATGTTTTGGTCTTGGCTATTAATTGATTATACCTGCCAGAATTTCTCGAGTTTCTTGATTACACTGTGGCATTGCAGACATTTGCTAACCAAAATTATTTTACCTTCAAAAGTAACAAATTACTGCAGCAAGTTATTACAGAAGGAAGATTAAACTATTGTAGTTGTCCTTCGGAAGGAAATATGTAAATTCCATACCAAGAGGAAGTTCCCAGATTTTGATTAATTCAACTTTATGATAATATGATCGAAGTCCCGAAACCTTAAACGTAGAAATTCTTCCTGAGAACGCATTTCTATTCTCAATATGGTATCTGCATAATAAGGTTTCCCAGATGCAAAGGAGCCATATACTAGCCAATAAACGACAGCACCGAACCTTAACCATACGGAAATGTTATGAAAAATGTAACAAAAGCGCTTCGAAAAGAATGGAATGCAATATTGCAAAATGCAAAACGATATAAAATATGCACATTGTGCTGCTCTATGAAAGGATTCGTTAATGATGTATATTCTCCTTATATTGCCACGTGGGCGGATCTGGAAGAATGCTTGAAATTAGCATTAGAGAAAATTCTACGATATAAGCTCTGCGAATTTCTGCGTGGTATAATAGTGGAGTGAATAGTATGCAATGACTGTCTAATTTCCTCAGTCGGCAATATAACGAGAGTGTATAAAAGAGATTTTATGATTAACGTAAAGTGAAGAAAATAAATCTGCAACACAAATACTTGCAATACGAATTTTCTTTCATCGATTTAATTAGAAAAATAAATCAAAAATTTGATAAATTAGAAATTACTTGATTATAATTCTCAGACAAACTGTAAGAAAATGAACATACTATAAAAGTAAATTAGTTTAGTTCAAAATCTATTCGTTACGTTATAAAATTAGTCTTCTGTTGCAAATAAATGTTATTTCCGTAACGATATGACTAATTCACGAGAACTGGTGATAAAAGTCTCGCGAATAAGAGCATATTACAAGAATAAAACTTTTTTTATGGAGATTACAGATATAACAGTGTTAAAACTTTCAACGATAACATCTGAACTCTGTAAAACAACGATATCATCGAGATGTATGTCGTATTTCCAGCGCTATTTCCTAGTATTATTCGTGCGAAACAGTTGCGAGATTAAACAAGATTCAGCGTAAAAATAATCGAGAAAACGATTCAAGAAAGTAGATAAAACTTCCTAGGATAGATCTGTATACCTTTGAGGTTCTGCAGGAGTATGCAAAGGGTAACAAAGAAAGGCGATCTTGGTTCTCATTTCCCTAGTTATATCCGGCGGGTATAGCATGGCAACTTAGAAAAGGTCCAAGAATAGTTATCCGGTATCTTACTGCACCAGACATTTAGAAGATTATTTTTGTTTCCATTCCTTAGTAGAAACATAAATCGGACTGTTGTATAAAGAAATATCGTGATATTCTATAATAACCATATTAAAAATGAAATATCCAAGGGCAGAATGCAAATTATATTCTATCACACAAATTACACAAAAATTTCTCTTATAACGTACAAGATATAAAATTCAGATATAATTATTACTTTGATAATATTAAAATTATTACTTCGTTGTATATAACATATGAAGTAATATGTGTCAAACGTATTTGCCACTCAGTTTCTTAAATCAGGAATACATTTCATTTTGCATGGACAGTATCGGAATTTCAAACTGAAAGTCACGAAAGAATAGCAAATGTCACTGACGATACAAGAAATCGACAGGTAGTGATTTCATATTGGGACGATTTTGATATATGGACAGTTCCGACCCACTTCTTTGTTGCTATATCAGCAAATCTCTTTATTTGCTGTACTTCATATCAATGATTTTCAGTTTGAAAATAATAAATCTATCTGGTAAAAGATTTGAAATGAAAGTGCATAGAGACCTAAAAACTTATTTCCGTCATCTTAGTGTTAATTAGGTTCACTCGAAATTAAGATGTTAAGAATAGAACGCAAGAATCGTTGAAGCAACCCGCGTACACGTTTCAGCTTTCAACGTAATGAAATTGTAGGGTAATCAATGTCACCATTCTCCATCTTTATTACACGGGATCTTAGCAAAGTGAACGTTCAAGATTTTCATAATCCCTCTCGAAGATAAGTGGAGCTACCTTGCTCGGGAGCCCCTCTTTCGCTCAAATGGGAGGATAAGAAACTTGGAACTAGATAGGGGATGGAGATCTATCGTCGCGATACCCGCGTGAGGTGTCAAGTGTCGTTAACAACCGTATCTTGATATATTGCATCCGGAACGACCTTATTATTGATTTTATTACTTATTACTCGCTTACTTCTCGTTCATTTTCTTGAACTAGGTAAAAAATTTGCTCTAAAACGTTCAGAAAGTGTAGGTAAACTTATCTCGGAACATACAAATCACTTTTAATACTTGAAAATAATTTTCCTTTTAAATCATTTTATGATATAAGTGTTGTTATACTTGTATTGATATAAAGTATTATTATACTATATCTGTTTATGTAGAAAATCACATATTTTATTGTGTTACTGTCCTGTTATATTGCCTCGATTTATATTGCCATACGGTGGATATCACGCATCAAATATTGCTTCGTGTTGTATCGCCAAATGCTATATTTCGACGTGTTATATCGCCACACGTTGTATCGCAATGCGTTGCATTACCACGCGTTATATCGCCATGCGCTGTATCTCAACGCATCAACTATTGCAACGTATTGTATTGCTACGCGTTGTATCGCTACGTATTGCATTACCACGCATTATATCACCACCCATTGTATTATCACGCGCTGCATCACCACGCACTAGGTATCGCAACACATTCTATCGCTAATTATTATATTCCTACAGATTGTATAGTCTCGCACTATATCGCCACTATATCGCCAAATTCAAAATACAATTAACTTTCACTATTAAAACTCTAATAAAACAGATGAATTTTGAAAATTAGCCTGAACTTCCTTTTCAATTCACAGAATGTTTTGCTCCACCGTCAGCTTGCGCCAAATGGCCGGAAGTTTGTCGTCAACGCGTTCAAGAGTCATCGGTAAAGCAGAATATCGAAGAAAGCTAAGCTTTAAGAGCTTCCAAGGCACCTACCTTACCAACTGAGGTAAATCGATCGAAGAAGAAGAACTCAGGAAATGGTAGGAAGCGTTTTCCTTCCAGCGCAACCGTTGATAAATGACTTCCGCCCTCGAAACAGAAGAAAATCGTCACATCCTGTACCGCGCTTGAAGAAGTTCAAGCAGAAGTGAAAAATACGAGCGACAATATCTATTGTTCCGAAGGAAATCAATGGCGGATGAAACAATGTGAAAGAAATGCATTCTTGCGGTATCCGCTATTGAAAAATGGGACCCGCTAATTAGGCTAATCCGTCGTTGCGATCGATACCCTTCGTCTCTTTCCTTTTTATCGCCGAATCTTCTTTTTAGGTCAAATTCTTCGGGAATAGGAAAACTTTAGTTATCACCGTATTGGCTGAGAACGATAAAACTCGGCGAGGAAGTGTAATGAATTTTGCAACGAAACTGCAGTCAGTATATCGCGATGATAATATTAATTAAATGGAACTTGAATTGCAGTATTTGCGTTGCAAAATATCTGACTCCGCATTTAACCGTGTAACATATCGCACCCGAGCTTTAACGTCAATATTAACTTTTGCTACGCAAGCTTTTCACTTCATTCATGCACATATAAATGGCGAGATTTTCAAATACTTTTTTCCGTACTGTTTTATTACGTTATATTCAGTGCTCTACGAAATAAAATCATAGCAAATCTGTTTCATATTAAAGGTCTTTCATTAATTCGCGATTTGTACGATTCGCAACTTGGTCAGGATTATCGTGACCTAATTTACTTAATAAGAAATTTACTTAACTAGGCGTATAATTATTCCACTACCGTATAAACGTGTTCATAGCCTGTTATGCGAGTAATCGAGTGGTAATTGTGGTTGCAAAAATAGGTGCAGCAAAGGGAAGAATATTTTTCTGCCTCTGTTTTCTGAAAAAACCATGTTTGAACATTTTTTAATATAATTGCAAGAAAATGTCAAATTAATCTCAACGATATTTTTATTACTTTGGCAATTAATAAACGATGCAAATCATCAAATGTAAATATTAATAGCATATTTATTTATTATTAATAACATATGTTATCCATTGTTAGTCGTATGTTAATCATTCATGATATTGTTAATATAATTAATGTTTAAATTGTATACTTGCATGTTTCATATGTGTATGTACATATATTTGTGTATATGACGCAGTAAATGATTGTGTGTGTGTTCCTATAATTATAAATTTATAATATTCATAAATGCAAGTTTTGCTTGTCATGTAATTTTTGATATAAGATATGTATATGTTGCAAAGTATAAATTATGTTAATGAATATTTTGCATAATGTAAGACAATGTGTAAAATTATACATTTTGTATTTTACCTAAATAATGTATAAAGCGTTTTGTATTTTACCTGCATAATACATAAAGCATTTTATATTTTACCTAAATGATGCATGAAGTGTTTCATATTTTCCCAAGGTAATGTATACATTACATTGACTGTAATATAAACTTGCAAATTACGATGTATCGATGAATAAATCTCCAGATACATTAATGATCTATCCCAGAAGTAACAGTCTATTCTTATAAAAGTGCTTCCATGCTGCACTTTCAAGCTTTCAAAGCAGTTTCTATAAAATGCGATCCATTAATGGAGTCATTTTCCCTCCTCGAAGCAATGCTGAAAGTTTCACTTTTTAGAGTGTTCGTTTCTCGACCTTCTAACTGTTTTCAATTGTCTGGAAATGGTGAACTAGAATCAGTTTAACTGCTATGGTGAAATGGAATCAGTTAATAAATCTTCAAGATGAACTAAACTACAGACAATTGTTACTTAACGCAGATATAATTAAATTAGAGACGATAATTTATCACAATAGCATTAACCCTTGAAAATTGTCAACAGTCTTGTGCCACACAAATTATTTACAGCCACGGTAAATAACTATTAATACTCTTCATTTAATATTAATAACTATTCAAAATTTAATTATATATTACCATCATTGTGTGATAATAGGAAAAATAGTAAAAATGAGAAAACTGGGAGTGAAACACCCACCATATTAACGTAATACCTCCGACAAAATTAATATTTAAACTCTGATTTATTGCACGAATATTTTCAGGTGTATCGAAATTATTCTGCTAGCAGATGTATGAAACGTTAGATGAAATCGGGTTTACGACTATCAAATCGCTGCCATATGATCCGAATGTTCGAAGTCGAAGGAAAAGGCATGAAACTGTCATAAATGAAATCCCTCTTTCATGTTTCAACGGTTCAAATCGAAAAAATTGGACGTACGATATCGCTCACTGGACGAGATAAAAAGCGTGGCTATAAAAGCTTATGAACTGAGACGAGTAACGAATGATATAACTTCCACGCAACTGAGCAAATCATGCTTCCTAGAAAGAACGTCCATTTCTCTCAAGAATTACAAAAAGCTTGTAACTTGCATGTACACGCAGTAAAATCATCTTATCCCAAAGTCGGATATCATTTAATTAATCTTCAAATATAAATTTGTAAATAAAGAAATTTCTGATTTTGATTTCTGAGAAAGAAAAGTATTGATTTACGAATAAAAATTTCAAATATAATAAATTTGGTCTGCAAATAACGAGAACGTGTTGGATCAGTATAAAAACATTTTCGCTCTATTTCATATTTGTATTTTCAGATTGTGCAAATAATATTCAATTCCGCTTTATAAAAAGTGTATTGAAAGTCGTAGAAGTTGAAAAGAAAGCTTGTATCAAAGTCGTTCTCAAGAAAACCGATGGTGAAGTGTTATTAAGCCTCCTGAAGAAGCGAATACTTGAAGTACGCCATCTTCAAATTATAACTTCATTAATTCATCAAGCCACAATTTTTTGCGACATAAGAAAAATATACCGTACCATAACTTCTTTCTTTCTAAAGATAAAACTACATTAAAAATTATCATTGTACATTTTCGATTTATCTTGGCACCATTGCAAAATGTATTGTGCAATAGAAATCAAGAAACGCTGCAAACGAAAATTGAATGAAAAAAAACAATAAAATATCAAAAGAGTTCGAGACTAACTGAAAGTTAATTAAACCCTATCGAAAATCGAACAAAAATTACAAGAAATAATATTGAAGAAAACTGTTAAAAAATATTAAATAATATTAAAGGAAAAGAGGGTAAAATTCGATAATCAAATGTACAATATTTGTATTGTATTTTAGATAAAATCTAAATGTTTTAAATTTTATGTCCTTTTTCTATGTTTTTATGTTAACTGCATTGAAGTTGATAAATTAAACTGGTTGAGCCTTTCAGGTCAGTTCTTTAGGGAAAACCTTGAACTTGTGAGCGTGACCATTCACATTTTGCTACAACCTCGGTTCATCGATCTTTGCCCGAGGGGATGATTACTGCAACTCTTCTACTTCACTTGTCTATCAAGATCACATTTTTAACACCTCGTGTCGTTTACATGATACCACAGTACTAAAATTCAATTACTTACTCTAATGAAGAGACGGCTGACGCACAAATCGTCACTTACCTGAAACAAACAAAGAAGCTCATAAATAATGATTAATAATAAAGTATCATTACAGGTACGTTGAATGACATCGTATGAAATTTTTAAACATTATAAATGTTGATAAATGAAAATTCTGTGGAAGTAATATAAAATGTGAATGTCAATTGATCAAAACATAAAAGTAACAAAGTAGATAAAAAATAGTAACTTTTTAAAAAAAGGTGTATCAATGTTTCTGCTTTTTAAACAAATTAAATTGAATTGATTTTTCGTTCAAAAAGTTACAACTTCCCTGGTTGCAGTTGTATTGTCTGTAATTTTTATGCAGAACATAAATTCGTGGCGACCTTTTTCGATTGCATCCAAAATAAATTGAAATCGAAATTACCTGAAAGGCGAACAAAAGTAATTTTCTTGCAAAGTATTACAGCACTTTATCTTTACCCACAATGGCAACTGGGTTAAAAGAAGAAAAAAAAATGAAAGAAATATCGATTTTCAGTAGAATACTGACTGCTCGCAGTAAACCATGAAGATATTGGGTCAAGTTTCAAATGAAACTGAGTCAATTTTTCGCTATATCACATTCACTTCTCTGTATAGAACCTTTCACTCTACTTAAATTGCAAATTAGATTAGGTATTCTCTTATTCGCCAGATACAGATCTAACATGGCGCTTAACAAATTGTCTAAGGCGTTTCTTGTTATGCATGTTAATTAATGTATTAAGGTAGATCCGTTTTTATCCGAACACCCATTATTCGAATATCCTATTATACGGATAGAGAGTCTCTCGCTATAATATCTCTTCTTCTGATTAAGGATATTCACAACCTTTTGAGAGAATTAAAAATGAATTTTATTTGCTATATGTTTGTATATATTATATTATATGTAATATATATGTGTGGTTATATTATATGTAATGTCATAGTGTAGCGTTAATTATACAAGTATTATGAATTGGGGGTTTGAAGGTTTAGGCATTTCAGAATTTCTAAATTTTAAAATTTGAGAACTTCGGAATTTGAGGATCTTTGAGTTTGTACATTTGGGAATTTGAGAGTTTCAGAATTTGTAAATTTTGGAATTTAGGTATTTCAAGATTTGTAGATTTGGGGATTTGAAAATTTGGGAATGTGAGGGTTGTAGAATTTTGAGATTTCAGAATTTAGGTATTAGAGAATGTGTGAATTTGGAGATTTGAGAATTTAGAGATTTGAGGGCTTTATAATTTTAGAATTTCGAAATTTAGGAATTGAGGAGTTGAGGAATCGAGGAATTGAGGAATTGAGGAATTGAGGAATTTATAGATTTGTGGAGTTGTAGAATTACGGAGTTGTGCAGTAGTAGATTTGTAAATTTATCGATTTGTCGATTTGTAGATTCCTGGATTTGTAGATATGTAAATTTGTAGATTCGTGGATTTGTAGATGTGTAAATTTGTAGATTCGTGGATTTGTAGATGTGTAAATTTGTAGATTCGTGGATTTGTAGATTCGTGGATTTGTAGATTGGTAGATTTATAGATTCGTAGATTTGCAGATTCGTAGATTTGTAGATTTGTAGTTTCGTTGATTTGTGAATTTATGAATTTGTGAATTTGTGAATTTGTGAATATAAAAAAATATAAACTTTCGAACATATAAAAACTCGTGCATTAAAAAATCGAGATACCTAAAAATTTACAAATTTGTAAAATTTGAAAACTATCAAACTTAAAAATTTCGACAATATCAAATCAGACAATTTTTTCACCAACTCAACATATTACTACCTTCAAACACTTTCCAATCTCACAATCCACACTACAACGGAAGTCTACAGTACAAGAAAAAATGGTAATTTAATTATCCAAAATTGTACTGTATGAACGAGTTTAGATAAAGGAGAATTTACTGTACAACAGCCCTATTGTTCCCCCGTTATGTTGCGTCCTTTCTTTACGCTACCTGTACAAACATGTCAATATCTTTTACATATACGTGGAGAAAAGCGAGCTGAACAACATTCGGAGTAATGAGTGCGGTCGTTAATCACAATAACGTCGAGCTGGTATACGCTGAATAGGCCAGAAGAAAAAGGGAAGTACAGATTTTAGTGGTTCATTCAAAATCGACACTCAACGCGAAAGAATTTGTCGTGAATCAGACTATAGAGTGTGGAGCTTTATGAATATGCAAGGAGTGTTCTCCTCATTGGTACATAATTTTTTTGTCCTTGCCCATTTTCAGTCTGGGAAATAAAAATACCCTGAATGGACATATTTATAATGATTGCATTCTAACGAGAACGTTTTCTGCATATTTATAAAGTTTCGTAACATTCTGAATTTATTTAAGTAGCCATTTGAACATTCGTTGCTAGAATTAGGTGTAAACAGTTTTCACATTAAAATTGTTAAAATATATATTTATTATATTTATACATTTATACAAAATTTATTATACTCGATTTAGACAAACACTTGTACATTTATACAAATTTTATTTATATGAATTACATTTATAAAGTCTATTTTTTTAGTATAGATTGAACATTCATGCTCTGAGTTCAAAAATGAAGAATTATTTTAAGAATTTACAAGCATATAAAATACATAAAAATTATAACTATGAAAACATGCAATGCGATATTCAAGTCCATAAGCAAGCAAGTGCGTAATAAACAGCACGTGGTCTAAGTGTACCATAAAATGGCGGCCATAGTTTCGCGCAGATGGTCTACGGTCTTTTCCATACAAAAGACCGAAATTGCCTATTATACCTTGCAAAAAACGACTACTGTTGGAATATTTTAAATACCGTTCAGATTTTTCACCTTATTTTCACTTCTTTAATATACTCCTTAAATGCTCAGAGTTGCACTCAAGTTTATATTTTACCTCATTCACAAAACAAACTTGTGGAACCTGCAAAACGAACTTGTAGAACTTGAAAAATAAACTTGTAAATCTTGCAAAAAAAATTTGTGAAGCTTTCTATTTTTATAGCAAGACAATTTTTATATTGTGATTCTTCAGGTTAATTTTATTGTTACAATATTCAATCAAGAAGTATACTACTCAAACTCTTGAGTATACGTTTGAACGAACACTAACCTAAAAATTATCTAGATTGTACTGTTTAATTTGATTGCACTCTATTTAGATATAAATTCTGATGTTTGATCCTACTCTAAACATTTTTCGTTCTCAAACGCTGTGATAAGTTGTCGAAGTGGATCTACATTATGCAGAGGTACCCTCTGTAATACCATTTTTCCAATACACATCCAGCAGACACGGACAATCCGCAGTTATTATATAGTGACAGATACATATTGGCGAATTTCGGCGGCGAACTAGGACACCTTAGTCTTTCTACTCGTCCCGACAGCAAATTGAACCCTCCTGTTGAATTCGGTCGCTATAGCACGTCAGCCAAGTGAAATAGGATAGCGTCAAAGTAAACATGACCTTTACGTACGAATACTTTCTGCTTTTTGAGAACTAGGCTATGGCAGGCATTCACCATTCAGTCATATTAATCCTCTTGATTTAAGGGGTAACACCACTCTAGGATTTTCAAAAAGTCGATATTTTTTTTTTTGGCTTAAACGATGCTTTAGGGTCATAGAAACAGAATGCCATTTGATTTATAGTGGAAAACAAATTTTAAAAGAGTCAATTATCAATTTTGCCGCAGCTTCTCAGAGCGCGCACTGAGTATTTACGCGGCGTGCTGCGATTCATGGCTTTTGTATTACTTTTACCATTTAAAATAATAAGTACATCTATTACCTACAAAACAAACGGTTGTAGAGGAAGGTAGAGGAGGAAGCGAACATCGACCTGGTTGGGCAAATGTATGGTGCAGGAATCGCAGATTAGAGGTAAATAAGAAATTGAAGGATTAAAATGTTCATAAAACTTTAAACGCGTTTTTCTCGAAACCACTTTTGTCATACTGGGAGGACGGATTTCTCGGTGACTATTGTATGGATCGAATTGAAATTTTGACAGTAGCTTCACAACAATATCCTCCATGGTAGTACGTAGCCGTTTTTTGATTGAATGTACACTTTTTTTTTTATAAACAATTCAATGCACATTTTTCATGCAAAACGTCGATTCATTTCTTAAAACATGCATAACTTTTACAAAAATTAATTAAACGAAAAACCCCTACGTACTACCAAGGCCAATTGTATATAGATTATGTATGTATTTGATTTTTTATTCCAAGTCTCACACATGGCGAGAAATCCGTCCTCCCGTGGCGGTGTTTCTACAAAAGCTGTTTCCACCGATGGGCTCTGCCGCCCCCATTTTGTACGAAAATGACAAACAAAAAATTATTTTTCGTACTTCAATATGTGTTAAATAAACCCTCTGAAAAGAAATTCTTTTCCGCTTGTCATACTTCCAAAATAAATTGTCAAACTTAGGTCTCTTTTTCTGGCTCTAGAGTGGTGTTACCCCTTAAATCAATTCCAGTGACGTTGCAAATGTGACGTGAACTTAGATACCTACTTTGTTCTGATTAACTTTTACACTTTCGACTTTTCACGTGAAGTTCTACCTTTGATGTAGATAAACATGACGTAGATAATAAATATACTACAATAATGTATATAATAAATGTACTGAAAGAATGTAGATAATTAATACGCTAAAATAGTGTGGATATTGAATATACTAAAATAATGTATAATAATGTAGGTAATTACATATTACAATATGACAATTCTTGTAAATAACAATTGACATTACAAATTATTTCTAACAAAAGATTTCACAATTATTTCATACCACATATCTTCTGCCTTTTACTTGTGTTTAGTTCTAGATTTGAACTATAACCAATGCACACTAAAATTAAAAATGAAAAATAAATAAATCTAT
Source organism: Megachile willughbiella (assembly GCA_945859595.2). NCBI lineage: Eukaryota > Metazoa > Arthropoda > Insecta > Hymenoptera > Megachilidae > Megachile > Megachile willughbiella. The sequence continues at coordinate 9,663,961 of OX243797.1, read as the reverse complement.
CTTAAATTTTGTAACTTAAAATAAGTCTTGCAAAACGGTGACCTCTTTGGTATTGAAATTCGAATCAGCGTTTTGGCATCGATTATGCCCGCTTAAGAGGTTTAATAAATCAGAACAAATGTACGCAAGGAGTTGGCACAGAAAATCGGAACGATTTATTCCGAATTTGAAAATTAGATTAATCCGTGAAACCTCGTTGCGTTCGGAAACAGAATCTTTTCGCAGAACAACTTTTGTGTACAATTATACCGTGTAAACGCGCATTATTTTAATATAGAAACTTCTCTCCGTTCTATTGTACTCTCGACGAGGACACGTGGTATAGTGTATTTTTAGTAGTGAAGTTGTTTATAATTACAAGTTTCCACCGAGTTACCCGTCAGTGTAATTACCTATATAAATCGTCTATTTTTGGCTCTGTGCCGCAGCGGTGATATACTTCAGGGAGATTGGACAAAGAAAATGGAGTCTCTTGGACAATGTAAAACTGCCAGTGGATATCAATAGGGATTTCAAGAAAAAAAGACGCATCCCTGTTCCAGAGATAGTTATCGACTTTACAGTGGTTTAGCCACGAGATACAAAAAACAAAGTGGGCAACCAGGCCATTCGTGAAAAAGCACTGCTAATGTTTCGTCTCGCAAAATATGTCAAAGAATACTCCGGACCCAAACGCTTTGCGTCGGAATGCAGCACTTCGGTGTAAAAATCCTGAAAGCTTAATGCACTATGTACACTACCGCATATAAATGTCATGGAACGTTTATCAAAATTCAGTGGAAGCACGGATAAAAAGAAACGAGTGAAATGGGTAACGTATTTTATGTGGATCAGTTCTATTTCGTATTTAAATAATAAACTAGATGTACAATAACATTTGTTACATTTTGTAGCACTTCTAAAGTCATTAATAATAATCAACAACTATTTTTATATACTACATTCTGAAGTATATTCTTATACATACATGTCTATATGCACTTCGTATGTTTTAATATTTAGATGACTAATGTTACATATTCGTTTGACACAATTTTAATATTTGACACTACTGTTCTTACTTTTGTGATTATTATTTTAAATATGATGAAGAATGGCTGAATCAGTTGTAATTTGATTTTTCACCTCTGTTATTTTTAGAAGTTTTATTTTCAGAATGTAGGAGTTACGTTTGAAATATAAAGTTATTCCCTCTGCGATTACGTTTCTCTGCGGTTATGAAGAGTTATACAATGAAACTGGTAGAAAGGTAAAAATGGGATTTTTTTCATTTTGACAGACGTTCCTTAAAGCCTGTGAACAGAAAATTTATATAGGAATGACAAAAACCGTCTGCTAAACCCAAACCAGACGATATATTTTATTTATAGTCAATTATGCTTGAACGAGGGTTAAACCAACCCCCAATGGTCGAATTTATATTTCAGGGGAATGAAAGATAAGTCTAAATAAAAGCTAAAGTGAAATACAGAATATGCCAAACAGTAAAGGCATGAAAGTTAATAAATTAAAAAGTGTATAAATTTGGAAATTTGGGAATTTTGGAATTTTGGAATTTTGGAATTTGGGAATTTGGGGATTTGGGGATTTGGGAATTTTGGAAAATTGGGAAATTGGGAAATTGAAAAAATGGAAAATGGAAAATGGAAAAGTGGAAAAATGGAAAATTGGAAAATTGGAAAATTGAGAAATTGGAAAAATGGAAAATTGGAAAATTGAGAAATTGGAAAATGGAAAATTGGAAAATTGGAAAATTGAGAAATTGGGAAATTGGAAAATTTAAAATTAGAAAATTGAAAAATTAGAAAATTAGAAAATTAGAAAATTAGAAAATATGAAGATTTGGAAATTTTCACCCCGAAAAACTTTCAAATCAAGAATTCAAAAATCTAGAAATGTATAACCTTAAAAGACAATATATCTTTTTGATCTAAAATTTTTGTCTCTCATAATTTCCGAAATAACCTGGAGCGACAAATCTCCACAAGGTGACTTCGCCCATTGAACTTATTCCACCGGCAAGAAAATGAACGTATTTTATTTTTGGCTGTTTCACGAGCCAGCAGAGTTTCATCAAACTTCGGATGAAACGTCGAGCAACGTTTCTTGCAGGAGCTCGTAAATTCATCATAATGAGAATTTTTATCACATTTCTATGCATGGTGTAGTTTACTTAGGTTCTCATATAATTCTCCATAAAGGTAACTATAAGCTGTATCTTTATTTACACATACGTGTACTTCATGGAAAGTTTAAGCGCCCTAATCACTGTTCCTTGACATTTGACAACCCTAGGCACTATTGGTTTTCGATGCATTGTCAATTGTATGCTTCGATTACTCGGGCCGAGTTCGCTACTAATTAAACAGCGAAGGTTAGAGTATATCTAATCACATTCTGGCATTCTACAATTGTACTTCCAACTTTATAGAAATAACGAGTTCAGGATAGAGAAACAATTGAAGACGTTCTATAAAAGAATATAGTTTAACAGAATAGCAGAAGTTTAAAATAACGGAATCGTCCGAAAGTTTGTAGTACACAAGTTGGTCAGAAAAATGTTTTTAAACTTGTTACCTTTGTTAGGAAGCAAGAATTCAGCTCGTAAAATCTCGTAAACTAGTTCGTAGTAAACGCAACTGTATTTCGAAGTTACAGCGGAAAAGAACGAGAAAAAAGAATGATAGATTGTATTTAGTTTTATAAAGATTTATTATTCGTCGCCGGTGGGGAACTGTGTGTTTCTGTAATAGTGAAAGAGTAGGGGAAGTAAGCAAGGATTATGGCGAAATATCGTATGTAATTTATGTTAACATTTTGGTACCGTATATTTAGGACGTGTATGAATTTTCATTAGGGTTTAATACCTGTTACGTTGACGTAAACTGTGCCAATTATAAATAACATTGTCAAAAACTTGAAATTTTGCTGAGCTGGAGGAAATTTGATATAAACGATGGAAATAAAATTACTGAAATGATTTTATGCGTGTAATTCTCTTTGTAATCGTGTGTGACGCATCTCGATATTTCGACAGAAAATTATTTCATCCTCTTGCCACGAAAAATCCAATAATTAGTTACAAAGAGGAATAATTAATACAATTTATATTATCCATGAAAGGAAAGGTTCAATGAAAATTAACTTGTGTAGGAGAATGTATATATGATTAGCCACGTAAAACAGCTTTAAATACATAATACAATTATAATAATTTATAATAACGTAAAATTTCAAAGGTGTAAAAGGTCGCGTGATCAGACAAGTAGTATAAGTCATCATTGATCAGACAATGCGCACAGAGACCTATACGTTGACTTTACTACTTCAGTACCTGGCTAAAAATTATTTTAGTGTTCCTACACAATTAATATGTAATATATTATACTAGTAAAGTATACTACTAGTTTTTAATTACTAGTTAAAAAGAATAAATTTTCGTAATACGTCGATAAATCTGAATACAAATATTGTATAATGAATTAGTAGAATAAATTCATATTATTGAATAATGCATATACATAAAAGGTTTTAGGCAGGTTTACGCAATAAAACAAAGTGGAAGAATCATACCGCTATAATGTTGAATTATCCGATCCGGTTGATTTCATTTTTAATGTATTTTCCCGTTCTCTCAGAATAAAACGAAATATACGGTAGATTCACGTGTAAAGTATAATAATGAAACTTTTAATACACGATACACAGGGTGTACATAAAGTACACTTTTAAATCGCCACTAAACCGTGGACGACACAAGATAGATCTATAAAAGTTTCTTTTATCGTTTTCATAACACTTTAAAACTTTACGTTCAAAATTTTCGAGGTTAAAGATTATTTTTTGTATTTTTAAAATACGGTCAAAGTACCGTAAGGATAAGAATCCTGAGTTGAATAGTAAGAAAAGGAGTATTCAAGACACTATTTTCCAGTGACCTCGGCTGAGTAAAGTCACAAAAGACAAGATATTTTTGAAGCGGTTAAGGGTGAAGGGTAAATTTTCTTTTATTTTGTTGCTCACAAGTTATGCTCCGCATTTCTGTTTTCAGAAGTTATACACTGTTACAAGAGAATTTACTTTAAATTCAAGTACGGAATATTGCAATCGTGTTACGAAGACGGAGGTTAATTTGTAAAGTTGAAATGATAAACGATGTAAAGAAAGAATTATTGTTTTAATGAAAATGATGTGATCTGCGATAATTTATTTCAGCCGCTATGGTTATCGCAAAATGGACTTCCAACAATCTTGAAGGCTATAAACTTTCTCTCGCAATTTCCTTTGACGACATGGAAAAGTGAAATCAATGCAGAGAAGGGCGATTTATGAGATAAGTGGTAGTATTCGTGTAAAATATCGAAGTTTCATATTTTTACATTTATTATTCTTCTGGTTCGCTTTTGTGGCTTGGAAGTTTTCCAATTTACTTTTTCAAGTTTTTCAAGTTTTCATAATTTTATACTGTTTCAAGTTTCTCAACTTTTCCACTTTTTCAAGTTTTCAAATTTTCCAATTGTCCACTTTTTCAAGTTTTCAAATTTTCAAAATTTTCTACTATTTCAAGTTTCTCAAATGTTCCACTTTTTCAAGTTTTCAAATTTTCCACTTTTTCAAGTTTTCTTGATTTTCCAATTTTCCACTCTTTCAAGTTTTCAAAATTTTCTACTGTTTCAAGTTTCCCAATTTTCCACTTTCTCAAGTTTTCTTGATTTTCCAATTTTCCAATTTTCCAACTTTCCAACTTTCCAATTTTTCAATTTTCAGCTCTTCAAATTTATAAATTTCCCAGTTTCCCAAATCTCAAATTTCCTACTTTCCCAATTTCCTAAATCTCAAATTTCCTAATTCCCCACTCTATAAATCTTCAAATTCAGGAATTAAAGAATTCAAGATCTTCGGTATTTTTCAGATTTGGAAATGTAGAGAGCTAGAAATGTTCAAATCTGGAACTATAAAAATCTAGAAATTTTCAGATTCAGAAATATAAAAATCCAGAAATTTCATAACTTGGAAATACAGAAATTTAGTGCTCCAATTTTCAATTTTTCCAACATTCAAATAACAAACGACACAAATGCCAAAATGAACAATCACTCTTGCTACAATTAAAAGTATTCACTCCTGACACTTACATCGTTCATTATTTTAACTCCTCACTGACATGCAAGTGCATCAAAACATGTGGTATTTGCGGTGCAAGGACAATTTTCAAAGTATCAAAACATTTGACAGCAGAGACTATTAATTTTGTAGCTATCCTACAAATATAATAAATTATGTGTCACATGTGACTTTTACTTCGCAGAAAAATATTAGAAATTTAAAATAGATATTTCCGCATCATTTATCAGTTATATGAAATAACAGAAATATATCTTCACCCTATACGTTTTGTGCAACCACCGTAAAGGATTTCTGCACGTTTCAACAATAAATGTTCATTGGCTTTGCGTTGCACACGTATAAAAGCTATCTGTCTTCTCTGACCGCTTTTTCTCGTCGCGTTACATCGCCAACATCTTGATGTAACGTCGTTCACTGAAAATGAACGTTGATAATATATTCTATAAAACCGAAATTTCACATACACTTGCTGCGACGCAATTTATGTGGATTTGTTGGAACTGGGTTAAACACAGGCGATTCGTTTTACGCAGATAAATGCATACGTAGAACAATCGCAATATCTACTTTATTTCCGTTTTATGAACATCGAGATAATGTCAGTTTACCGTGAAATGATTTAAAATGGTTTATTACGGTTAATGGTTCATGTGCTTCTCTTCTCTTGCTCTTTCATTTTGCGACGTTTGAAACGTGTTGATATTAATTTATATTTTAAAGTAATTAATACAAAAAATTATGTCTTTTCTATTATGATAAAGTATCTAAAAGGATATCTTTTGAAATATCACTTTCTGCATCTTGCTTGAAGAAACGAAATTGAAACCATATACGAGTAATCGCAAAAGAACATTGCAAAAATAATACTGAACTTCAATTTATCAAATAGTAGGAAAGCTGACTGGTGAGGTACCAGCAAAAACACAATACCCTGAAGATTTAATGCGATTAGGATACTAGGGATTCAACGTAAGTAAGATGAATTACTCGTTTTATGGGAACCGAACAATTCTTATTATAAATTATTATATAAAATTTATCCAAAATTTTTAATAATAAGAAGGATGTTATTCGTGTAGCTAAGAAACGTTAAAATATCGACGTCTTATACGTCAGCCCCAAAAAATATTTCAATGAAAATATCAAAATACATTAGTGGTACAAGGCTGATAAACACCAAGAAAGTTCAACATTTCCCTCAATAAACAACGAAGAAGTTGTAAAAAGAAAGCGTGGGTATATTCTCAAACACATAAAACCGACATTTCGAAATAACAATCGATATCAAAAATGACGCAAGCTATGATGTGACCTAATTTTAGCCTTTTGCTATCAGAGAAAAGAGTTGCAGTGGGTTTCATTTACTTTTCAATTAATCGACATAAATGACGAGAAAACACTTTAAATTTGAACAGTTAGACTTTGTAATTATAGAAATGTAGAAGTATAAATTTCAACTTCCCAGTTCTCCAAATTTGAAAACATAGAAGTCTATGTATTACACGAACTGATTCTGCAACTTCGCCCAAACGTGCTACTCGAAACTGCTCGAATTACCCCGAACTCCACGTACCCCAAATACCCATCGAAACCCGTCTAATCTGATCCTACCCCCCAAAATTGTTCCTAACAATCCCAGGAGCCTAATGATCGAAGTTCGCAACAATTACCCATCCGGTAATATTTCCTTGAAAACAGTTAAGAAGCGTTTCGATCAAACCTCCATTAAACACGGCATCCTCTAAAAGCTTTGGTTAATGCAATAACCGCAGTAAACAAGTATAGCATGCCTGAGAGGTAGGATCATCGACCTACCTTTCATCCAGCTTGAACGAGGACCTTGACAGGTCGCTCCAGGCGCTCATGCTTCTGCTGCGTCTCCTGCACGAGGTTTGAGGCGCCAGTAGCCTGGAGCTGCTTCGTCTCCTGGTGGATGCCAGATTCTCAGGCTGGAAGTAGACCCTCGGCGAATGGACCTTCTGTTGAGCATTTGGCGGCGTGGACGACGGTGTGACAGCCGTCGAGGTGTGAAGTTCCGGCAGTGCCTCGTAGTCCCATGCTCTGGCGCCCATTTCGAGCAGGGGCACCGACGAGGCTGCGTTTTGACCCCGCAGAGGATCCCGAGGCTTACGCTGATGAAACAGGGCGAGCAGGTGACGAAATCCCGACTCGTCTGCCCGCTGTTCCTTCTTTCTCGACGGGAACCTCACTTTGTTTGATTCGCGATCGTTTAACCGGCTAGTCGCGAACGAATCGATCCACGATGTCCCTCCGATGACATCATCAGCTCGGTTGATCACATCGCGATTTCTACGTGGTGGGCACACGATGCGTCCGAACGACGCGTTTCAACAACTTGCTGGCCATTTTGGTACGGTGAAACCAATCGAACCACGTGCGATCCATGTTCGCGAAAGTTTTAGCCTCGAAGAACCACGATCGTTTCGTTAGGTCTCTCTGGATTTGCTTCTGTTTCGCGAAAATCGTACAACAGAAGCATGCGGGCGTACATAAGCTTTCCGTGCGATAAATCCTTAATCCTTCCACTCCGTAAATATGGTATACGATAGGGACTAGTGGTTCTCTGGCGAATGGTCCGTAGTGACCATTTTCTAGTTTGCCGTGTCGCTCAATAAAAATCCTGACACGTCCGAGCCAATCTGTCTGGAAGATCCATGGGATAACTCGGACTTACGAACTCGTGATTTAGTTTGAATCCATCTATGGGAAGTGGAGATGGCTTGATCGATTCTGTTCCACTTTATACCCGTTTCCGAGTATTAGTGTAATCCCCAATCGACGCGATAAATTTGATGATTATCCTTTCTAATGGTCGGGTATTATGTCTTTAGAAACGGGTTGCACTTCGAGTATCGTCTTTTAGTCGTTGCAAACATTACTCAGAAACGTCTTTCTTGAAACGAACCTTATTCTGTTGACGTCTCAAACTGAAGTAATTAACGAATCCAAGCTGGGTCTTTCGCAAACGCAGCAATTACAATGTTTCTACTTGTTCACGACTATGGACACAATAAGCTAATGGAAGGTGAATTGCAACGAAACGTGCGAAATTAATAATTATTCTTGAAAGCTGTTCCGCTGAAGGCTTCGAGAGACGCTATTCGGTGAGGCATGAAATTTTCTCTAAACTCTTAGAACTAGTTAATAAAATCGTGTATCTCGCTAGTGACTCCAGTTAACAAGTGCAACGTTTAAATGTACTTTCTGTTAAAACGAAAACATGGTCTATAGCGTTTCTCTATGTTCTCTATGGTCATACTAACAAATATCAAAAATTATGACACCTTGGTGTCGGCTATCAACGAATCTAGCGCAGCTATAAAATGTGAGCAGTTGTACAACAATCTGAAAATTATTATCTACTCCCTGAATACTATTATCTATGTTCAACGATAATCTCTGAAAACTTAACGTTTCTGGAAGGTCTCCGAAGGTCTTATGTCGAAATATCTTTCGATCGATGTCAAATAACGATGGCCCCCATGATGATGGCCGTAATAACCACAAACATATTTCGGTGACACTCGACAAATTTGTGCATCTCCTTAATTTATTTTCATCCTCAATTGCAGTTAATTCGAAGCAAACGTAACGGTGATTATTATATTTGCAGCACAATAAACGTGATTCCTGGTATTAGCACACAGATATCGTGCACATTACGCCGAGTCGATAGAAGCATCCGCAAACACGTAAATAAACAAACAAATGGATCGCTTTGACGTTTCCAGAGGCGATTTAATGGATCGCTGCGGTTGTAACGGCCGGCTTTCCAGACGGCGACAATTTGTAGCAGTTTCACGTTACAACGGAATTTCGATTAGCCCAGATACAATCGCGCGATGTTGAGCATCGAAGGTCAGGGCTGCGTTATTGTTTCATCGGTGATCTCGTTAACTCGTCTCGTTAAAGGCATTACGATACATGGAAACGTGAACGAATGCTCCTCGCTGGAGCATCCTCGGTCGTCATGTGCTGCGCGGGTTCCCAGGGTATCGCGAACGACGATTTCCTCTCGCGATTAACGTCAGATACTTCACAGAAAATCATACTAACCGCGCACTTCGATCGACACACGAGGTAAGGTCTGATACGAGGAACCTAACACAGGTATCGGCCAGATGAACATCCTTCGACACATTGTCTATTTCGTCCTCGTCCGAGTCGGTGTTCATCGTCTCGATGCTCTCATTGTCCGTGTAAATCGATGCACCGTTACGAACGCAGGAATCCCAACATTTTATCTATCGTCCCGAAGTGACACGGTTACGTTGGCATCGCGTCGAACAACTTTCACGGAATCAGCTGATCTCCGGGTAATTTCACGGATCGTTGAACGTCCGACAAATTCGCCCGTGTGTCGCGGAACTCGGACGATTTTTCCCGTACATCGGTGGGGTTAAACCGGCGAAACGTATCGACGCGTTAGCCGCATCGGCCTTGACATGACGCGGGTGCTATGACATTCCCATGGCATTTCATGAATCGCGATCCCGGGCCCACGTCACGACGTCGTTCGCCGAAGAGTATTCGACTGCGGACGTTAAGCTGTCCTTGAACCGACCTCGTAAAAGAGGACTCGCACGGGGAAAAAAAATAGAAGAATGCAGGAGAATCTGTACGAGCGTAAATGGCGGATCGGGAACAGTGCCGTACGATCGGTAGCGATAACGTGTCACTGAGGGTTCTGTCGGATTGCTCTCTTGCCCACTGGTTTTACGCTCAGCTCGCAGCTCACCACCCCGTACTGCGGTACATCGTAGCAGTTTTCTCTCGTGCTCTGCCACCCCTTTCTCACTCTCCTCTCCGACATTCGCCCCTCTCTTTCGCTCCCTCGTTGTTACACCGTGCCTCTCTCCCTCTCGTTGCCTCTCCCTCTCGTCCTGTCAACCGGCTATCGTCGGCTCTCTCCAACCTTCTTCGATTCCTCTCCATCCAGCTTCGGGGGCGAATACGTGGCGAAACGGCGCACACATGCACGTGGCGCCGCCGTTGTCAAGGCGACTGCGCCACCGGATGCTTCGCACCGCTTTCGTCGTTCCCGTTATCCGCGTCGGATACCTCATGTCCGCTTCGAGATCAGGTGATCGTGACAAACGATCATAGTATCCACCGAGATAAACGACGATCGTACGGTTTTTTCGATCGTTACACGTTCGTTGTGACATTTGAGCGCTGCCACCCACGGGACCAGCGTGTACGCCGAGCCACAACGTTTTTCTCGACGAGGTTTTCTGGGATTTACATAATGTTTTTTTGAGGGTTGCTTCTCTAATACGCGGATTAACTGGATTGACGAAGATGAACAGAAAGAACAGCGGAGAGGATGACAGGGTTGTACGAAGAAAATGGCGGTGTGAAGAGAGGTACATTAGGGGACCTTAGTGTTTGGGTAATTTTCATGTGTGGTAAATTTCAAGTTTGGGAGATTGGGAGTTTAGGATTTGGAGATTTAGGAGCTTGGGGTGTTTTTGGAATTGGAGATTTGGAGGATTGGCACGGTGGGAAATTGGGGATTTGAGAATTTAAATATTGGGTAATTGGGGATTTGAGAATTTGGAATGTTGTGAGATTGGGGATTTGAGAATTTGGAGTGTTATGAAATTGGGGATTTGGGAATGTAAAATAATGAGAAATTGGAAATTTGCGGATTTGGATTGCTGGAAAATTGGAAATTTGAGAATTTGGAATATTTGAAAATTTGGGACTTCAGAATCTAGAACATGTGGAAATTGGGGATTTGAAAATTTGGAACGTGTGGGAATTGGATATTTTGGAATTTGGGAATTTAGAAATCTACATTTTTAGAAAATTAGTAATTTAAAAATTCCATAACTAGGTAATTCAAAAATTTCAAAACTATAAAATTAGAAATCTTCAAATTTATAATCCATACCAATTACAATAAGAAATTACCAAAGTAAATGGTTCGTTAAGCGTCATTTCGAAAGACTTCTTTTTGCTATTTTACCCAAACGAATTATATTGCTTAATACGACGATTAGATTAGTTTAATGGCGGTAGTTATACGATAATGAGAGTCACCGGTGTAGTAATTCGGAACAGTGGGGTGAAATGAATGGATAACCAGAATACAGCATCGATTCAAGCTGGGTTAGACCGAAACTTGCGTGACGGGCTTGCGCTCTTAAAACAAACGAAGCGCGGAAAGCTCGAACTTTCAATACTCCACGTGGTTAGCTCGTTACTCTCGTGGTGAATTATTAAAAGCATGTCGATTGTTAGCTACAATTTTCGCTGTCGGGAACTGTCGATACTACTTTCGCAGTGATTGTGTATAGGGTGTAACAAAATATTCTACTATCATTTCAGAGATATTGTATAATAATTTCTAAGAAATTACATTTGGTTAACTAATGTCATTAATACAATTTTTTTTTGCTAATTTATGTATGAAAAACGAAAGAAAATTGCATGTTAATATTTATTTTGATATGTGATAAAATGTGATATTTTTATCAGACACAGTGGTGTATCAAGTACAAAATAATGTGAAGAAATATTTTTTAAATTGTGACCCAAAAAAAAATAATTTTTAACCAAATGTAACCTTTCAAAAGAAAACGTGGATAATTTAATTTGTCAAATTTTATATTACGTGCTAAATTATTTTATGACAATCTTACGTACATAAATATTTAAATGTTTGACACTAACTTTTTCTTCCATTATTCAGTTTGGAAAAAAATGTGTTCTTCAACTCTCACTAATAAGAAAATGACAGTAAATATTTTCTATCAAAACAATTTCTTCAAAATATTATTTCATGCAGCACATTTCCAAGTGACTGTAACGGAATGTTAATACACCATACAGTATCATAGTACAAAGATCTGGTTGACAATTAAAGCTATTTCCAGTGCTCGGTTAAACGTACAATTAAATTATACAGAACATTTATCATCGGTTTAAGTGAATGAAATTAAACAGTGCATAATTAGATTGTTTCTGTGCGAGTGTACAAATTAAGCAAAGCCGAGCAGCGCACTCTGGAGACAAACAGACGTGTCGCAAGAAAATATTGACTCCAAGGTATCTGCGACACGAAGGAGTTTAAAAGCTTGCAAGCACTCCTTTCCAGTCGATAAAGTAGAAAGATGTAGAGGACCATCCAATTCTCTGTTTCAACGTGTACGTACGTCATTGACCTACAAACAACCCTTTTGAGAAAGAACATAAGCCGAAATAGAAGAAACTCAACACTTTGTCAACGGTTCTTGTTGAAACAAAGCAAATAAGGAAAATCAAATTTACTTTTCCACAAGGGTCAAGCAGTTCCTACTTTACCTACATAAGGACAGCTTCTTGAAAACGATTTGACAATAAAAGAAACAAATTTTCAAATTCTCATATTTCCAAATTTCTAAATTCCCATTCCACAATTTCTCAATTCTTCAATTCTCCAATTCCCCAATTCCTAAATTGCCATTCCCCAATTCCCTACTTCCCCAATTTCTCAATTTCCCAATTCCCATTTCCTTAACTCCCAAAATTATAAAATTCCGAAATCCCCAAGTTCCTAAATTCCCAATTCCCTAATTCCCCAATTCCTAAATTGCCGTTCCCCAATTCCCTACTTCCCCAATTTCCCAATTCCCATTTCCTTAACTCCCAAAATTATAAAATTCCCAAATCCCCAAATTCCTAAATTCCCAATTCCCTAATTCCCCAATTCCTAAACTGTCGTTCCCCAATTCCCCACTTCCCCAATTTCTCAATTTCTCAATTTCACAATTTCCATTTCCTTAACTCCCAAAATTATAAAATTCCTAAATCCCCCAATTCCTAAATTCCCAATTCCCTAATTCCCCAATTCCTAAATTGTCATTCTCCAATTCCCCACTTCCCCAATTTCTCAATTTCCCAATTCCCATTTCCTTAATACCCAAAATTATAAAATTCCGAAATCCCCAAATTCCTAAATTCCCAATTCCCTAATTTCCAAATTGTCATTCCCCAATTCCCCACTTCCCCAATTTCTCAATTTCCCAATTCCCATTTCCTTAACTCCCAAAATTATAAAATTCCTAAATCCCCGAATTCCTAAATTCCCAATTCCCCAATTTCTAAATTGTCATTCCCCAATTCCCTACTTCCCCAATTTCTCAATTTCCCAATTCCCCATTTCCTTAATTCCCAAAATTATAAAATTCCCAAATCTCCAACTTTTCGTTACCCTAATTCACCAATTCCCCATATCCACGTATAACTACACAATAAAAAAATTGAAATTATAATATTCTCATTAATAATCATGTTCAAGAATAAATATATGAACACATAAATTATCAAAATTGTATTATAAAATAATGACTAGAATTAGTTTACCAAATTCAGAGGATTAGATGGTTAATTACAGCATAAATCTCCGAAGAACCATAATGGCGCTGTTAACTAAAGTCCTCTACACGAAACTAGCAAAATACGATATGTACGGTTTAAATTCCACTTGTAATTAGTGTAATGTTTAATTGAATTCATACTGAACGTTGTTACTCGGTTACATTTTCTAATTACGAACATTTTCTATGTACTTCGTTTTATTTACGATGCTCTTTGATCCAGTTTCCACCTACCCTTGCACTACTTATCCATATTACTTTGCAAGTTCTCACATAGGGTTCCGGACTAATAGGGAAGAAGCTCACTAAACTTGTCCAACAAGAAAATGAAGATACGAACGAACCGGCGGTAAAAGAAGCTCGCAAACATGCTTCATCCCTTAACGTAAAGTGTAATAGCAGCCTCTGCGGTGCATTCACGTAAATTATACGCTGGTATAATTTATACATTTATATAAATCCACAGGTATTTCCATATGGTGTACAAAATTAATTACCTCATTAATTGAAGAACACTGTTATCTGACGCTGTAAATAGTGTCCGTTATAAACGTGACAGTTTAACGTGAGATGCTCTTTTAAGGTGTTCAAGATTTTAAGATTTTAAGAAGGTCAAGATGTTGCAAAGTAGAATGAATCTTAATGGCACTTTTAGCTTTGAATAGTTAGCGGAAAAGGCTAACAGCGTTTTATTTTGCTTTACGATGTTCAATATTCCAACAATAAGTCGGGTATGAACACGTAATGGTTCTCAAGCCATGTTGAGTGTACCATACCTTAACAACCCCTGGCATATCTACTTAACTCTGATGTTCTCCTCTCAACGCCAAACGCATATCTGAGTTGTGAGGGTGCTCTACGTAAATTTACCCAATCGTCGACTGTTTTCATGTTTCCACATTTGCGAATTTTCAGAGCTTTTCTGGTTCCAAATTCTTCAGACTTTTAATTTTTAAATTTCTAAATTTCTAAATTCCCATTCCCCAATTCCCTAATTCCCCAATTCCCTCATTTCCCAATTTCTAAATTCCCATTCCCCAATTCCCCAATTTCCCAATTACCCAATTTCTAAATTCCCGTTCCCCAATTCCCCAATTCCCCAATACCTAAATTCCCATTCTCCAATTCCCCAGTTCCTAAATTTCCATTCCCAACTCCCTAATTCCCCAATTCCCCAATTCCCCAATTCCCTAATTCCCCAATTTCCCAATTCCCCAATCTCCCAATTTCTAAATACCCCAATTTCCCAATTCCCCAATTTCCCAATTTCCCAATTTCCCAATTTCTAAATTCCCATTCCCCAATTCCCCAATACCTAAATTCCCATTCTCCAATTCCCCAGTTCCTAAATTCCCATTCCCAACTCCCTAATTCACCAATTCCCCAATTCCCCAATTCCCCAATTCCCCAATTCCCCAATTCCCCAATTCCCCAATTCCCCAATTCCTTAATTCCCCAATTTCCCAATTCCCCAATCTCCCAATTTCTAAATACCCCAATTTCCCAATTTCTAAATTCCCATTCCCCAATTCCCCAATTCCCCAATTCCCCAATTCCCCAATTCCCCAATTCCCCAATTCCCCAATTCCCCAATTCCCATTTCCTTAATTCCCAAAATTATAAAATTCCCAAATCCCCAAATTCCACAAATTTCCAAATTCCTAAATTCTCAATTCCCAAAATTATAAAATTCCTAAATTCTCAAATTTCGAAATTTCTAAATTCTCAAATCTGAAAATCCCCAATTTCCCGAGAAATCACTATTCATTTATACTTGACAGCATACAGCATATCACACAACATGATCTAATAAAAACGTTCATGTATCATACTTTATTCTACAAATATAACTTCCAAACGCAGAAACGACATAAAGGAAATGTACGATTCGATTCGAGAAGTTAAATCAGTCAGCCGAAACTTTCCGTGTAAAATTCTCCATAGAATATCTTGGTATTTCGACGTTTCGAAATATTTCTCAAATTTCGTGTTCGGTTATCGAACGAGTTATTCGTCCGTGATTTTTTAATTTCCTTCCTCCTCTATTCCCCATTCTTTCGCACGGAAATTCATGATTAAAGGAGATGGACGAAAACGACACGACTCTTGTCTGCGAAACGGTCACACCTTCGTGGTTGCAATTGCTTTCATATCTCCGGCTGCCAGGAAATTGGGACGAGTTTTTATATTTGCCTGCATATCGTCGAACAAGAATGATAAATCGACAAATCGACCAAGACGGTCACCATGGGATCGATATTCTTAGATTGTGCACCATTTTCTTTCACAGAATCGAATGTTTCGAAGGGAGATTCGTTGAAAACGTTGCGGTTTTTCGATTGTTGTATATATCGATATTGCATCGAGATCACCATTGTCCTACTTTAATATTCCAATACCTACATATTTCACGTAATTTTTTACGTTTGCAACTTTATATTACAATTTATGTATGAGAAGAGATTATTCGTACAGTTACATATAAAAAATCTTGAAATTTACTGTATAAAATTGCTTTATATTGCAATTTATATTCAAAAAGAATTTCAATATTTTCAAAACTCAAATCGAGAAATCTTGTAATTTGTGACACAAATTACCAGTCTATAAATTGTATTTAACGTTCACTAATTATAACAGAGATACAAATCTGCGCATAAAAATGCATTTATGATAAATCAAAGTCTGCATAGTAATATCACGTAATCTATGAAATCCAAGTTTACTGAATTATTACATGATCCGTTCATCTGGTGCAGATTTCGATGCACAATAAACGCATAAATGAAAAAAAAGCATTAGTCATAATAATCGCAAACATGTGAAACTGTGAGTCGGTATAAAAATGCATTGGAACGAAGAAAGTGTCAGTGGTCTAAAAAAATGTAGTTCAACATGTTTTCTAACAACCTCATGTATCGTGAAAGCCACCGGATACATATGTCAGATAGGTTAGGAAGCTTGAGTCGGCATTACAGTGACCTCTTTTGTATTTAACCCTGCAGCGGTTGGGTCTATAAATGTATTGTAAGCGGTCGAGTGGATGGTAAGCGTTATCCATTTTAAAATTAACCCTTTCATTGCTATTGACGCTTTATAGGTACTCGAGAAAATCGCTTATCCACTACTGTACACATCTTTCAGCTTCAATTGATTTTACTAACTAGATTTTGGCGGATTTGAGTTACTTTCGAACGATCGTAATTGCTTGAGATTGATTTGAGTTGATTTACTTAAAATTTGGGAATTTGGGAATTGGGGAATTGGGGAATTGGGGAATTGGGGAATTGGGGGAATTTGGAAATTGGGGAATTGGGGAATTGGGGAATTAGGGAATTGGGGAGTGGGAATTTAGGAACTGGAAATTTGGGAATTGGGGAATCGGGGAATTGGGGAATTGGGGAATTGGAGAGTGGGAATTTAGGAACTGGGAATTGGGGAATTGGGGAATTGGGGAATTGGGGAATTTGGAAATTTGGGAATTGGGGAATTTGGGAATTTGGAAATTTAGGAACTCGGAAACTTGAGAATTCGGAAATTTGGGAATTGGGGGGTTTGAGAAATCGGAAAATTGAGAATTCGGAAATTTGGGAATTGGGGGTTTGAGAAATCAGAAATTTGGGAATTGGGGAATTAGGGAATTGGGGAATTGGGGAATTGGGGAATTGGGGAATTGGGGAATTGGGGAATTGGGGAATTAGGGAATTGGGGAGTGGGAATTTAGGAATTGGGGAATTGGGGAATTGGGGTATTGGGAAATTGGGAAATTGGGAAATTGGGGAATTGGGGAATTGGGAAATATGGGAATTTGGAAATTTGGAAAATTGTGAATTTGGGAATTTGAAAATTTAGGAATGTAACTATTTACAGATTTATAAATTTAGAAACTTAGGAATCCATAAATTTGTAAATTCCGAATCTCTCAAGTTTGGTCATTTAAATATTCCAAAATTCAACATCTTTAAACTTAAATAAAAAATTCCAAAAAATTCACCAATTTCCGAATCTACGACTAAAAACTGAATCGTCAGAAAGAAGTTCCTGATTGCAAAAGAAAGAACGAAAGGGAAGAAAAATTCCTTGGCCGCATTGAGAATCAAATTTTACGACAATTCAGCAGAGTTCTCTTCGGCCGCCCCAAAGTTTACTGGTTCATGAAACCGCGCCATAAAGCAGCGGCAAATCTTCAGCGGAACTTTCGCGAGAACTCGTTCGAATTCGAGCGAACGAAAAGGAGTAGAAACGAAAAATGATTCGTAGAAAGGTTTCCGAAGGTACACAAACGGTGGACAAAAGGGAAAGACCGGTAAAACTAGTAAAAATAGAAACACCGGTCGATATTAATTGTGTCAAGTGCAGCCCTCAGCTTCTGCGCGAAATAAGACAATGCCTTTCTGACTTTGGCTGGTGTTGATTCGGCGAAGTTAACCCCTTGGCATACTTTGACGAATGTGACTCGTGACCACTCATGGTTCTAATGAGATAAATTGTTCCTCAAATTTTTCATAAGTTTCAGTTCGAAATTTGAGACTGTAATTTATGTAATCAAGGATCGTTGAACACAAAATTGATGTAACATTTTAGATCTCTTCGTTTGTCTTAACCCATTTACCGTGTTCCCCAAATGTATTCTTTCATCACCTGCAATATTATATTAAATAAAATGTGTGTAATGTGTGTATTCTTATATTCCAATCTTCATAATTATTTTTAATGTTGCCTAACTTATACAAGTATTTGGAATATTTTATAAGATAGATTTACCATATGGTGAAATTATCTTTTGATGCTGAAAATTTGGCAGTACTTAGCCTATAACATTGAGTCGGACTCATGATGCACGTTACCGTTCAAATGTGACAAAATTAAGTTGTATTTGCATAAAGATCGAGTTTTGGGTATGATACCAATTGCAGTTTGTATAACTAGTCGCTAAATCCAAAATGTATATCTAACATTCCAATCTTCTTTATGTACTAAAGTATTTTATTTACCAATTCTCCACTTCCCTAATACCCCAATTCCCCAATTATCTAATTCCTAAATTCCCATTCTCTAATTCCCCAATTCTTCAATTCCCCAATTTCCCAATTCACCAATTCCCCAATTCCTAAATTCCCATTCCCCAATTCCCCAATTCCCCAATACTCCAATTCCCAAATTCCCAAATTCCTAAATTCCCAAATTTCCAAATTCCTAAATATCAAAATTTCTAAATTTCAGAATTCCCAATTTCCCAATTTCCCAATTCCTCAATTATCTAATTCCTAAATTGCCATTCCTCAATTCCCCAATTTCCCAATTTCCCAATTTCCCTATTCCCCAATTGCCCAATTGCCCAATTCCCCAATTTCCCAATTCCTAAATTCCCACTCCCCAATTCCCTAATTCCCCAATTCCCCAATTCCCCAATTCCCTAATTCCCCAATTCCCAAATTTCCAATTTCTCAAACCCCCCAATTCCCAAATTTCCGAATTCTCGAACCCCCCAATTCCCAAATTTCCGAATTCTCAATTTTTCGATTTCTCAAATTTCCCAATTCCAAAATTTCCGAATTCTCAAGTTTCCGAGTTCCTAAATTTCCAAATTCCCAAATTTCCAACTTCCCAAATTCCCCAATTCCCCAATTCCCATTTCGTTAAAACGCTGCAGTAATAATTAGGCAGCTCTGACTGACTCACCTGCCGAAAAACTTGTAAGCTAAGGGATTAATAGGTTAAAATTGAAGCAATGGATAGTTGGTGCTGACTGATATGATACATAAATCGTACTGCAAGGGGTTAAAGAGGAATAGACACGTATCCGTGGCACGAAACTTTGCTTCGAAAGAGGCGATGACCGTCTTAGGAGAACGGAGAGTTCCGTTGACACCGCGGGTCTTGCATATATTTGCATTAATGAATCCAGAATCGTGTTAACTGCTGCTCGATAGTTAACACGCCGCTATGGATATGCATTATCACGAACTTATTGTAGTTTTATCTTGAATATTCCTCGGTGGACATGAAATTTTGTACAGAGATGGGGAAGCCATTTTGTTGCCAAGCGGTGCCAGCAATTCAGGTTTTGGATTATGTGGCTTCGCAAACATGCGAACAATAAGCATGATTCAATGCAGGTGTTTGAAAGTTTATGCAACACTCTAATATTTTATCTGATTCGTTTATGTTTACTAAATAGAATTATAATAAGAAATATTGTCATTTGATAATTAATGATTATTTAGTCTATCATGTTCTGTGATTATAACAATTTCGATGTCTGTACTATTCGTTGATCATTTATTGTTCATATTAATGATTCATTTATCTATTATATTGGTTATTTATTGTTGTTCGTATATTAATGATTATTACACAGCCAGTAATTATTGATTTCTGACTTCGTGTCAATTTGGTATTATTTATTAATACGTCTGTACACTATCTATATAGTTAAGTGACTATTTTATGACTATTGAAAGAGTTATAATTTTAAATTCTTAAAAATTGTACTCATAATTTTAACTGCTTAAAAATTGTACTCATAATTTTAACTATATGTTTAAAAATTGCAATAAAAATTTTAACTGCTTACAAATTGCACTCACAGTTTTAACTGCATAAGAGTTAACCATAATGTTAAATTAATCAGATCACGTAGCACGCAACCCCCTTGTAATAAACGTAACTAAAAATCTTTCCTATTATCTTTTATCGATTATTTGATTACGTTACAAAGTGCCGGTCACCAACAACCCCCGCAATCAACGTGTTAACTACAACACATCACAGAAACTTTTATAAAAGCATTTGCTTGTTACCTTGAAATCTTTATTGAACTGAGAATCATTAATCACACTAAATTTAAATCAAATGACAATACGTCTCTCTGTACAGTCAACATGTTAGAAAGTAGAATACCACCCGTTGCGACTGTATTTCCTTCGATGTAACCGTTGTTTAATGGAAACAAGAAACTCGTATTAACATTTTGTTTTAGTTCCTGGTGAGAATAAAAAACGTCGAGGAAAAACAACAGCAATAAAATGTTACTGTTTGTTTCTGCGGTGGATGCGTTCTTTTGACCCTTTACGTCGTACTTAAATTCTTTTTACCCTTGCATCTAAAGGGATCGTAAAAATTTAATTCCTGTGTGTGCTGCTGTATGTTACGTGTTACAAGCTTCAGGCGGAACATTTTGTAACATTATTTGTTAATTTATGGTGATGATACTTCTTGTGTAACAGTGAGGACATTTTTGTAGGTGTAAGTTATTTGCATTTTTTAAGGAGGTGAGGATGCAATTCGATGTGGGAAAGAATGCAGAGCGATTTGTGAATTTTAAGAAAAAATATCCAAATTCAAGTCTTCCAAATTTTCAAATTTGTAAATTCTTAAATATCCAAATTTCTACGTTTCTATGTTTTTAAGTTTGTGAATCTCCAAAGTTCTAAATCTACAAATCTACAAATTTCTCAATCACCAAGTTTCTAAATCTACAAATTTGTAAATCCCCAAATCTCCAAATCTCCAAATCTCCAAATCTCCAAATCTCCAAATTCCTACAAACCCAAATCCCAAAATCTTCAGATCACTATATCTCCAAATCCCTAAATCACCAAATCTCTGCATCTCCAAATCCCTACATACCTAAATCTCTATATCCCCAAATTCCTACATATACAAATCCCTAAATCTCCAGATCCCTATATCTGCAAATCCCTAAATCCCCAAATTCCTACATACCGAAATCTCTAAATTTCCAAATTTCCAAATCTCTAAATCTTAAAATTTCTGAATTTCTAAATTTTGAAGTTTCTAAATATCCAGGCCTATAAATTTCCAATTTTCACTGCCAGACACCACATATTTTACCAGAATTCACACAACCTCCATAATACACTCACTGAAAATTTGAGAGGCTCATATATTTTGCATATCTATAAGATAAACTTGGCAAACCCATTGAAGGCGTAAGTGGGGTGGGTGGAAAGAACTCCAGAAGTAGAAGACGGGTGAAAAAGCAGCGTGGATTAAAATGACATTCCACGTTCGTTCTTTTTATATTTATCTTTACTTTAACAAACTTTTTTGTAAATAATTTATTTACAATTTTCATCATGATTCATTACATTATTTTATTTGTGTACTATGTTCCTTATAATTTATTCACAATATTCATCATAATGAAATTTCAATATAAATTCCCTTATGGTATTCCTTATAATTCGTCATAAATCACAAACTATATAAATTAATAAATAATGGTCCATCACCGTTATACTTCATAAACATTAATCTTTGACATTTTTCTTTTTATCCCACCAGTCTATCTACCCTATTTTTATCTACACCACTAAATGCCAATTACAATTAGAAAGTTAATAACTTAACTGCCCGTGTGAGAGTAACCAAAGTCAAAAGGTAAAATTCATCTTAATTTAAACTTCATTATATTATTATAAACGAATTTCAGATTTTCTTTCGTGAAAAGTATTCGTATATAACTGTAATTTAATTTTCTCCGGTAGGTTACGACAAAGGCGCCTTCTCTCGTGAAAGGACAGCGAAAGAACCCTTTCTGCCACCCCTAGCGACACTTATGGCGGCGTACGTAAAATGAAACGTTCAACTATAATTCTATTAGTTACCCCTTATTAGAAACAAAAAGGGATTTAAAGGCGCAAAGCTGAGACTTCTCGCGAAATATGCGGTCGTCAAAGTGTTATTAAATGCTGATACGATGCAGACAGAAATGAAATGCATATCAACGTTAAAAGAGCGATAAAAATTTTATGATCATGTTTCATTTCAACTATTTGGAAGACGGAGAGACTATGACATATGAAACGAAAGAAAAAAGTGATTAGAGATGTAATAAAACTCGATAGAATGAAAAAGTTTCTTTCACACGTATGATTTCACAAAAGGTTACTCCCTATTGAATCCAACTCGCACATCGTGTAATTCTAACCAATACCATTTTTTTTCTCATTTACGCGCTTCTGACCGACTTTCGTCTGAAAGATGCTCAGATACTGGAGCGTGAAAAACTAGGCTTCTCGTTAAGGGAGGCAATTCAACATGATTTCAAACACCTTTGATGAAAAAAGTATTTGTTCTCCTTTTTTATTACAAACTTATCATTTCCATACTTTTACGCAATTTACAATTTATACCTTGTTATTCTATAATTTATTCATCGTATGATTTTTTTATTATGTCGTTGTATAACTTCTTACTGGAATTATGTCGTTATGTAATTTGTCCCTTTATGAAGTTATTATATTTGTCCCTTGTATTACGTAATTGTGTCATGGTACAATTTGTCTTGAGTTACATAATTTATCTCCTGTATGTATTAGATCTTATGGAATTGATAAATTTAAATATTTCTGAATTTGCCCCTTTGAGGGTTTGAAAATTTCAAATTTTTCAATTTAACAAACTGGAAATTTGTTAATTCGTTAATTTTAACAGTTCTGAAGTACCTTTGAAGGTTTAAAGAGAATTGATGAATCTCGTACCAATTATGAAATTATGAAAATATTTAATATATGATTGTACAAAACTAACTTATTGTTATGTTATATTTATCGAAGTATATAATTTTATATACATGGCTTCCTCTTGACAGAAAATCTTTATCACCTACATCCTTTGTCCCATTCTTTTGAAATCTTCAATGGTCACAATGGTCACACATAATAAAGCAATGTCAATAGCAAATCTTGGACCTTTTCAGACGAAGATACTCCATTAAGAAGATTGCAGGGAGGACAGGAATCTCCGAGACTGCTCTCGACTGTATTCTGAAGTCCGAGAAAACTTTCTGTTACACGTAATTACTTTGTTCTGAAGTGACCAGAGCAGTAGAAGAAGACACCTCAGACTATTATTTAAAAACGACCGATAAACGTTTTCCAAAATTACATAGATTTAAGTCGAGATTGAGGAATGTACTCAAATTTTTTGTATAAATCAATTTTCGATGAGTTCAATTTTGTTTGAATAAATCAGTTTCGTGAGAAACAGATAAATTGATTAATAAATACATTTTAATTTTAATAAAAAAATTTATTAACAGAAGTCTACTCTGTACACAAAAGGTACACTCTCAATAGATAAATCGAAGTTTGAAATGTTTAAAAACAAATTAAGTTTATGAGTAGTTTAATACTCATGAACGTCAACGAAATATACAAATGTAAATTATTAGAAGTTTAGAAATCTACAGAACTGTAGATGCATTCATTATATTTTTCAAAGTGAACAGCAAAGTACCGAAACCTTGGAAAAATACCTACTTATGAAAGTTCTACAAAATCTCCAAGGAAATGCATAGTTAAAGCGGAATTGATTAAAAACTGCCGTAAAAAATTCATCATGTCAGGAACAAAGACATTTAAAACAAACTCAACTATTTCTGTCGGAGTTGGAAATTACTTTCTGTTTACACGAACTTCGAATACGTTCAAGGATAACAAGATTTTATTACCCAATTAACTTATTCCATTAATAACTGTAGATGTAATCATATAGACGTGTCCGTAGGTAATTACAGAAATCAGTAATCTAAAATCTGTTTAGTAAAAAAACTTTTGCAATATTTAATAAGTCACATACAATTTTCTTAAAAAATAAAGTTTAATTTTATTACATGACTTGAAATCAAATGTAAATTCCTTGAAAGTTTATTCACAAAGAAAATACGAATATATTTATTGATTGATACTTTTCGAATCAATATTTGCACCTACCGATCATACCGACCTACAGATCAATTAAGTTCATTGTCTCGAAGTGACAATATACAGTTAATATCTGCCACCTAGGCACGAAATGGCATTATATTAATAAGTTCCAGTTTGGTGCGGGTAAATGGAGCCCCTAAATGGTCCAATATAACGGCAGGTTTACTTTGACATAATTGAAACGTCTATCGGTAAGCTAATTAAAGGTGTTAACGAGTAGCACTTATCAAACGAGTAAACAGCGTCTCTCCTACTATCGGAAAGAGATTATTGTCACGTAATATCGAAACCTGACATAAAATATAAAATAACTAGATTATAGTGACGTCATATCGAAACGTGACATAAAATATAAAATAACTAGATTATAGAGACGTCGTATCGAAACGTGACATAAAAGAACCCTCCATAAGCTTGCACCCTTAGTAACATGATATCTGTCTCTGTAGCACGGGAGATATGTTCGTTGTTTGTATTGCGGTGTCTGTAAATTGATATATATTTGAATAACATCGAAATATTACTTTGTTCGTATAATATATTGTTCCAGAGATAGAGCGTGGAGAGTGCACCATTTACTATGTGAACAATAGTCATTCGTTTTGGTACATTTTAAATTCAATCGATTTGGAATGAAAGTTTAATGTTAGAGTATTTTTGGTACAATTTATAATGAAATTTTAATTTTGTAATTGAACATCGGAAAGGACTGTCAGAATGAAATTACAAAATAAGATGGTAGGGTTGTATAGTAGCTAATGTAGAGGTATAATTGCAGTGCAAAATCAATGAGATAATAGAACTATTAAAACAGTGAAATGGTCAGAATAATATATAGAATAGTAAAATAGTACAGTAGTGACATACTTAAAAATACAATAACATAGACTACTAAAACATGTTAAAATAGAAAAATGATTCAAACACTATACAATATTATCATACAATTTACCGATCATAAAAATTTGCAATTTCAGACCTAACAAAATTCATCAAAGTGAAAACTTTAAATCCAAAAAATGAGCATGAAAAATATAAAACGAAAGTTAAACATAGTAAATGTAAGTTAAATAGAAAAACGATTCAAACACTGTATACAATATTATCATACAACATACCTATCAAAAAATTTGCAATTTCAGACCTAACAAAATTCATCAAAGTGAAATAACTTTAAATCCAAAAAATGAGCATGAAAAATATAAAACGAAAGTTAAACATAGCAAATGTAAGTTAAATAGAAAAACGATTCAAACACTGTATACAATATTATCATACAGCTTACCTATCATAAAAATTTGCAATTTCAGACCTAACAAAATTCATCAAAGTGAAATAACTTTAAATCCAAAAACTGAGCATGGAAAATATAAAATGAACGTTGAATACAGTAAATGTAAGTTAAATATAAGAATGTATGATAAGATATCAATGTCTACGACGTTCGTTTACAATGTCTATTTTCTCACAGTGAAAATGTTTACACAATCCAAGGTCTGACTCTCCTTTAATAATAAAAGGACCGTGGGAATAGGAATGTCAGTGGGCTGACGGTTGCGTAATGGACAACATGGAAGACGAGGGTTCGATTTCTGCTACCGGTGATCCCCTATTTTTCACGAATACCTACAAAAGCACACTTTCATTTCAAGTTTCAACTTTCAACCAATTTATCCGAGAAGAGTTATCCTCCGGACAACAATTCAAGATAATTGCCAAATTAAATATTCAACGACATATGTGACCCGATTTCAGGACTCTTTCCGTGTACTTCCCCGTCAATGCTGTCTCATCGGTTTAAATTCCAAGACGGCCGTGTAATGGACACCATGCTATTCAGTCCATGATTCGTTCTTTATCCCCCTCGAAGCCTGTTATTCGCTTTTCAGGGAAGATTGCAAATATACGAGATATTATGCAAATTACAGTCGTATATTCGCTATGAAATATATGCATATGAATTGTATGAATTGTGAAGGGAAATTGCTTTGTTATTAGAGTATAATCTCGCTATATGGCCTTTGACATGGTTATACTGAAAAATCGTGAAAGTTGATCATTTGAAAACTTATAAACTTGAGAGTTGGTGAACTACTATTTATTGTATAAATTTGTAATAAACAAATTACATTTTGTAAATGTAAACACTTCTTAATACAAAGATTTAAAGAACAGGAAGTTTGAAAATTTCTAACCTGAAAAAGTTGAAAATTTGAGAACTTCAAGAATTGAGATGGTAAATTTGAAAATTTTTAAAGTTGAAAGTTGGTGAGTCCGAAAATTTCTTGATTCAGAAGCTGATAAATTTGAAAATTTCCAAACTTGACAGTGGGTGAATCTATAAATGTCGAAATCCCATACTAGAAAATTAATAAATTAAAAAATTAGTAAATTCGATAACCCATTAATATGAAGTAAAATAAAATACAAAATACATTAATGTCTAAATTCGACAAGTTGAAATTTTGAAAATTTGTAAATCTAAAAATCCCTAAACTTGAAAGTCTATAAATCTGAAAATCCCTAAATTTGAAAGTCCATAAACCTAAAAATCCCTAAACTTGAAAGTCTATCAATCTGAAAATCCCTAAATTTGAAAGTCCATAAACCTATAAATCCCTATTTGAAAGTCTATAAATCTGAAAATCCCTAAACTAGAAAGTCCATAAACCTGAAAATTCCTAAATCTGAAAGTCTATAAACCTGAAAATCCCTAAACTTCAAAGCCTATAAATCTGAAAATTCCTAAACTTGAAAATCCATGAACCTGAGAATTCCTAAACTTGAAAGTCCATAAACCTAAAAATCCCCAAAACAGAAAGTCCATAAACCTGAAAATCCCTAAACTTGAAAGTCCATAAATCTAAAAATTCCTGAACTAGAAAGTCCATAAACCTGAAAATTCCTAAATCTGAAAGATGCTAATACGATCTTTCCTATGACTTCACAAAAACATGATACCTGACTAAAATTTTCTAGCAAATCATCACCGATCGATACATTACGATTGCAGCAGGAGATCGTATACTTAAACCGCAAGACTTCCTTTTTGAGCCCCGTAATCTTCTCTTCCGATGCGAAGGAAATTCACAGCGTAATTTGTTTCCTTCGAACCACACCTACACGATCACAGTGCAGAAAAGATAGCTGCACTTTTATTTGCCTCGCAGACTTGTACAATCATTTAGTGGAAGCCAGTTAATAAGTTTCAGAAAGTTCTGAAGTAGTCTATTTGTATATTTTATACAATATTGATGTACCCACGAAGAAACGTAGTTATCGAACGAGAAAGTTTTCACAATAATTGGAATCCGTCAAATGAGGCGCGAACAAGGACTATTTATTATAACTGTTGTTGGAAGGAAAAAATTAATTAAAATTTCATAACTATTGCAATTTATACGAGTAGCAGTAATTAATGAAGTGTTTAGATGTGTGTATTGAATAACGAAGAGTGCAATTGTAGGTTCTGTATGTCGCGTGCTGTTTAATTAACAAGGTAAATTTACTGAGCATGAGGGAATGCACACAAAAAGCGAAATGCGTGGGACATTATGTTCCAGCCAATTAATTACCTATATTTATCGCGATTAAAGCACTACCCAGTTTTAAAATTAGATAGTGAGTAATGTGCATTACTTTCCACTGTTCTGCAATGTAAAACTTGTATCTTCAAATTTAAAAATTTAAAAGTTCTAAAATCCATGAATATCGACGTCCCAAAATTGTAAAACTTCTAAGTTTAAAAATTTTTAAAGCTTCAGATTTTAAAGTTCCAAAATTCTAATGCCATAGTTCAAAAACTTCAAAAGTTGAAAATCCTCAAATCTCAAAATTCTAAAGGATGAAAATCCCCTAGTTTCAAAATTGCAATGTCCTAAATTCTCCAAATCCTACAGTCCTAAAATTCTAAAATCCCCAAGTTCTAAACGCCCAAAGCTCACAAAACCCCTAAGCCCTAAGTTTCTAAAATCCCCAAATTTCAAAGTTCTAAAAATCCCAGAAATTTCCAAACGCCAAAGTTTGAAAATTACAAAACTTAAAAATTCCAAAGTCTTACAACCCCCAATTTTCAGAATTCCGAAGTTCTAAAATCTCCAAATCCTAAAGTCCTAAAATTCTAAAATCCCCAAGTTCTAATCTCCCATAACTCACAAAACCCTCAAACCCTAAATTTTTTAAATTTCCAAATTCTAAAGTCCTAAAATCCCAGAAACCCCAAATTCCAAAATCCTAACATACCAGAAACCCCAAATTCTGTATTCCCAAAATCCCAACGTTAAAAAAGAACAAAATTCTAAAATCCTGTACCACTTTCCAATTCTAAAATTCTAAAACCACACTATAAGATTTACCTAATTCATTTAAAATATAATTTCGTTACACTCTGTATAGCAAAATGATATTTTTTGATTAGAGAAGAAATATGGAAAAAAGTTGAACATGAAAGATTTTATTCGAGGAGTATGTTTCATTCGAACTGTCAACTATATTCAATTCGAGGCGTTTGTAAAAGATTACAGGTCGTTAAACATTTACTCACCGTTCGCCGTCGTCGGTAAAAGCGTAATCTCCCAGGATAAGATCGCGAAGCCGATATCTGGGCGGTAGGATTAATGGTAGACAAGGATCTGGTTCGTTCATTGTGTAAAATGCGCTCCCAGAGGTTGACAGTTTCTTGGCAACTGCTTTCGTGTACCCCCCGACACTTTCGAGGGTGACACGAACAAAACTATTCGCAAATGCCACTGTTACTATTCACAATTCATTGTTCCACCAATTCACAATTCGTCGATCACCGTGTTATCTGCAAAACGATAAAACCCTTCTGTTAGTTCAATAAAATTCCATTCTCACAAAATACAACTAATAATACATTAATAAGTAATAATTGGTCATTTACAATGAATAATATTTTAAATCAACTTGACCGCCACGGTAGCCATATTTGATCAGCGCTACAAGTCCAGTTAACTTATTTATAAAAAGGACAAATGATGGGAACTTTTGGGTACTCCTAATCTTGTGACAATGATACACTCTAACAAATTGAGAGATGAAGTTGAAAGATTAAACATCTTTGTTCTTAATAATTTATACATTGTAGTCTGACCACAAACGTGAGTTTCACTGTGGCGTCCATATGTGACGCAAATTTAGTGTAATTAATTAATTACATGAAAAGCAAACGAAAGGAACGTTGAAAAAGTCCTAATGTTGTAACAATGATATACTTTAACTGAAAAATTAAGCATCCTCGTTATAATTTGTATTAACATTAACCTCGTTAATAATTTGTATTATCGTGTGTTCGTCTAGGAACGTTTTCACTATGGGGATCATGTGTTAAATATTCTTGAAGATAATTCTTAAATTATAGTTAGAAAATAAACAAATATAAATTATCAAATTATAGAACACAAATTGATCTAAAAATTTCAGAATTCGATTCAAGCGATATGATAGAAATATTGTAGCGATATTTCACTAGTGTAACTATGCGCATCTATTTGAAAGCCAATTAGATTACATCAGAAGATAACATGTAGATAAGTATATTATGCTGTTCATTTTCCTTCTCGTAGATTATGCAAAGATTACAGGACACGATAAAAGTAATATCAAAACAGTGGAAGCATTAAATTAGTCCCAGCAACTATACATATTCCTTTTGTGAGTGTTCAATTAGATTACGTCATGAAGAATGTAGGTGTACTGTGTTACGCGTTATCTGTCTTGACTTATTGTGGCAGCAGCAGCACGAAAATAGAAGCTGCTAATTATTCGATTAGACGCAGTCATTCGATACGTGGCATAACCATTCGCGTGAGTAGTAAAGCTCAAGCATTAACGAAATGGTTGCCCGTTTTGATGAACTGAAGTAATTAACGGTTGCGAGTTCCTGAACCAATTGTGTTATATTTTAATTAATACAATCGGTGATTAAATTATTATAATCATCTGTGATTGTAATTCCGTTAAATCATTATTATAGTCGGAAGTTTGATGAAGATATTTCATCCCTTTGATAGCAACGTTGACTACGGAACTTTGTAATGATACAAGTTTTTTTTAATTATTATACAAGTTATTTTAAGTAATTTATTCCGATATTGATACTACAGAAAGATTCAAGAAAGATCACAGTTTTAATTCTTTCAGTAATTAATATATATTATAAATTGATGAAATAATTTTATTAATTTACTGCTAATGTTACGAATTTTTTAAGAGCTCCTAAATGACTAATCCAACGATTAGTAATTTATTTATAATTACGGGCTTATTAAAGGCACAATTAAATTTGACATTGACGAAATATATGTCTAATGACGAGCTAAGGATATTGGCATGGGTTATTAATTCGCAATCGATTAATTGAACGTACTAAGCAATCGATGAAGGTGACCCACTACAAGAATGTAATGATGAACCTGAACAAGCTCCAAAAAGCTGCAGTTGACGGAATTCTTAATATTGTTGACAGACGTCATGTTCGTTTAACGTACAGATCGTTCAAATTCAACGACAGCTTCTAGTGGTTATTGAATAAAATGGATCTGACAATTATACATTGCAAAATACTCTGAATACCTTTAAGCTTAAGTTTTCATTTATTACACCATTTACAATCTTGTTTATATTTTTCCAATATAAACATAAATACAGAAAAAAACTACTAATTATTAATAACATATTATCAGGTACTCCATAATATAAAAAATAAGGAAATAAGTCAGTCAAATTGCAATAAAAAATTGTACAATTTGTGAAAAATAAGAAGTAAAAATTGTACCGATTTCGATTTCCTAAAATCAGGTTTGTGACGTAAAGATAAAATGTCGGATAAAACTGATCAAAACAAAGCTTTCGGGCGATGTTCAAATAACAAATGCCATCGGTACGTTTAGATCAGGATACCGCTAAATTAGATTTATTTGCTCGATCACAATCGAAAGGCTCCGAGCAATTGCCATGTTAGAGGCTTCACGAGGACGGATATTTGGAAATCGAAGATCTATGGAGAAGAATTAAGACGGTTTTCGTACAGGAAAGATTTTCTCAAACTTCAAGATATTTTTATAGCAATTACAAAAACAGAAATTGATGGATGTCAATACTTTTTTACAAATTCAATTGCAATAACTTTTCTTTGATTCTTCAAACCTATTCATTCGTTACTTCATTCATTTCACATATTTGTACATGAAAAAAGAACCTCACGTTAAAAAGTTCAACTAACAATTTTAAAGGGATTTTAATTAAAACGTCGATAAAGAAATTTCTTGCACGATGTTCATAATTTCATGAACCTGTATATTCATAGAACCATTTTAACAATTGAAAATGTGATAAACAAAAATATGTTCCACAACATAATTTATAGTATCAATGTATATTTATCTTTCAAGAACAAAATTAACATAGAAATCATTATTATGCATAGTGAACATAATTATACGCCCTCATAACCTGAATTCATGCGTTAATCAAATTGTGCTAATTGATGCAGCTTGGTGTTATATAAATGTCACGAATATGTAAATACTATTTCAAATGTACATACATAACTCGTGGACTCGAAATATCACGGATTACTTTCCTATTCTCATCGCATATCGGTTTCATAGCGGCGCATTGTGCATCTTACACGAACGAGAATAGCTAGAATGCACGCCTCTGAGAATAAATAAAAAACGAAAGAGATGGTTCGATCGAGACTGTAACTGATTGGACGTGAGACGTCAATAATAACGGAACACTATTGCCTTGCAATTACGCGTTGTTCCACTCCGATGTATTAGGTGTACTCTAGACTGAAAGCCACTTGCCTACTATGCACCATAATGGCGTTGCATACGAGTGTGTCTAATCAATGCTCTACGTTAATTAGCCAATTCTAAGAATACACACGCTACTTCTATCGGGGATATTACATTAAAATTATTACTGTTGGAAACATTTCGTGTGACGTAAGAACGTGTGAATGGGACAGGAATATAGAGTATGATGATAGTATTACCATTACATACTGTTTCTTTCATCCTGTATGTAATGTGATTTTTTGTGGTATGTGATTTATTGTCAGTTTTATTTAGGTATTTTTACTGTATTTAATTTGACTTTTTATTGTAACAGTTATTACATCTCATGTGACTTTTTGTCATTCTTGTTCTGGTTGTGCTACTATTGGTTTCTACTGTATTTAATGTGATTTGTAATGGCAATAGTTTTTATTATATTTCTTGTGATTTTTTGTCATTCTTGTTGTGGTTGATATTGCTATTGGTTTATTGTTATTGTTATTGCTATTCAATGCTGTTTTTAATAGTTATTGTTTTCGATAACAGTGACAGTTATATTGGAAATAATACTTCATGTACTATAAAGGGTGACTGGTCAGAAGTAATATCTTTGACCTCAGGAAAAATTTGAAAATTTCAAAATTCAAATATAAAATCTTGTACACGTGAAATTAAAGAACTTAATACTTAGGAAGTCTAAAAATTTTGAGATCTAGAAAGTTCAAGTTGGAAAATTTATTATCGACGTCCACGAGTAAAAATGTTTTCACTCTTTTCAAGAGCGAGTTAATCGAGCGATATCTTCACGTGCTAACAAACGTTCACTATCCTCTCCCACAAGACTTTCGAACAAACGAACAATGGAAAACAGTACGATCTTCGAAATAAAGCCTTCCAAATCCCTTTGTGAAGTTCCACAAACCACAAAATCCCAAATGCGAAATATTGCTCCAGATAACTCCCGCCAAACTTGTACATAGTTTAGCTACACGATACATTACTAACTCGTAAAGTTACTCATAATTCGTGAAATCACTCGAAAAGATATTCATCAAATTACTCGTAAAGAAAAGTTGAAGTCCGAATAAAATGATAAAATCCAAAGGTTCAAAGAAAGTCCAATATTCACTTACATAATCCCTCTGTTCCACACATGGTCCCATCGATGGGTTTCCCATTCTTCTCTGCGTTATCGCGGCAAGATCGTCGATGATCATCTCTCGCAAGAAATCACACACCGACTGAACTCCACACTCGCGTTCACCGCGAACATTCGACACTTTTCTCTTATCGATTGACAACGTACACGCTGTTTGCAACGGTTACCATGCCGTGCACGAAACTGTTAAACAATTCAACAAAAAACCCATCATCCAAATCGATTCGTCACGCGATATACCTTTAACGAGGACCGCTGCTTACAGGAGTGTTGATTTAATTCCACTCGAACGATTCTCCGATCGCAACAACCATATCTGACTTTCAAATTCGTCGGTGACGCTAGGGCAACGTTGTACATCCAACAAGTGTAAATACGAATCCTTCTTTCTGTTTTTTAGGCGCACAAATTCACCTTCGAAACTATCTTCGATCTTAAAACTCTTCGATCTCAATCAGAACTCTTTGGTTTACTTTAATCAGGGTTCTTAAGTTTTAGTCAGAACTCAGATTTGTTTTAATTAAAGTTCTTACATTCGAATCGAAGCGTTTGTTATTATCAAAACAGTAGGACATCCTCGTGACAACACTTTGCATGTTCGCTTGCAAAAATCACGTTTTATTTGTTCGTTAAATATCACAAAATGCGACACATATAAACTTCGTCAGCTTCCAAGCTTTCGATGTGTACATTCGAAATATTTACGTTGCGATTATACTGGTATATACAGATATATAATTGATCGTATTTTGTATTGGTACAGTACGATATAAAGTTTTGAGAGTTTAACAATAATCAAAATTTTAATCAGAATAGTCTTCATAAAAACACTTTGATCTGTTAGAAACCACGTTCACTTGCAAAAGTTTTGTTCGTAAAATATCACAAAATGCGTTGCACGATGTAAACTCCGTCAACTTCCAAGTTTTTGAGATATTCGAAATATTTACTTTGAGAATGTACGATTATAACTTGTATATTATACAAGTATGTAGATCTATTTTGTGTTAGTAGTATGTAATATAAAGTTTAATGTTAACGATAGATGTATTCACGTTGGTGACCAGCATGATTTTATTTTAAAGGGAATTAGACACGTGGAGATCAACGCGCAACACGCGCGACACGATTTTAAATCAACAACGATCGAATTATTCGAAGAGCGCGGGCTCGACGCTCACTCGACGGCGTCTCGCGTTCCAATGATGACGCACCAACGTCGCGACGGCATCCACGCTCCTGACGACGCCCACCGTCGACCTACCCGTCCAACTCATCCGAATAACCGTTGAGAAAAAAGGGATGCCGATCTTCATCGAAAACGCCTCCCGAATCTCGATGTAATTGCAATCGGGAGTAAATGGCCTTTCTAGGGAAGATTTAGAGAGTACTGCTGAGTACGCCGCTCCCTATCTTATTTGATAATTGTTGATTTGTAGGTTTGCAAATTTAGATGTAAGAATGTTGGAATTTGGGAATGTAGAAATAAGGGGCTGTGGGATTTGGGAATTTAGAGGTGTGGATATGTGGGGGTTGGGAATTTAGAAATATGGATGTGTGGGATTTGGGAATTTAGAAATTGGGATGTGTGGGATTTGGGAATTTAGAAATTTGTGTATGTGGGATTTGGGAATTTAGAAATTTGCGTATGTGGAATTTGGGAATTTAGAGATGTGGGTATGTGGGGGTTGGGAATTTAGAAATGTGGGTGTGTGGGATTTGGGAATTTAGAAATTTGGATGTGTGGAATTTGGGAATTTAGAAATTGGGATGTGTGGGATTTGGGAATTTAGAAATTTGCGTATGTGCAATTTGGGAATTTAGAAATTTGCGTATGTGGAATTTGGGAATTTAGAGATGTGGGTATGTGGAGGTTGGAAATTTAGAAATGTGGGTGTGTGGGATTTGGGAATTTAGAAATATGGATGTGTGGGATTTGGGAATTTAGAAATTGGGATGTGTGGGATTTGGGAATTTAGAAATTTGGATGTGTGGGATTTGGGAATTTAGAAATTTGCGTATGTGGAATTTGCGAATTTAGAGATGTGGGTATGTGGGGGTTGGGAATTTAGAAATATGGATATGTGGAATTTGGAAATTTAGAATTTTGGATGTGTGGGATTTGGGAATTTAGAAATGTGGACATGTGGGATTTGAGAATTTAAAAATATGGATATGTGGAATTAGGAAATTTAGAAATATGGGTATGTGGGATATGGAAATCTAGGACTTAGTAAAATTTAGGAACTGCGTATTGGATGGATGAAAATTTGAGAATTCCAAAAATTCGAAATTTGGGAATTTGAGACTTTGGAACCTTGAGAACTAGGAAACAGAAATTTGCGAATTTGAGGATTTGGATATCTAGAAACTAACAAATTCACAAATTCAAAAATTGTCCGTATTCAAAATAAATCTACGCTCAGATTAAGTCTTATTAATCATTAATTATATTCATGGTACATAATGAAATCATCAAAGTTAAGAAAATCGTATAATCATTTACTGCTACAAATATAAAGAACTTTACAAACTGAAAGTAAGGATATTATTAAAGAAAGTATATTTGTTAAATTATTAAGGTGAGACTTTATTGCAAAATTGTTCAGCAAAGTTGCATATCTTAATATATTTCTCATGATTTAAAGTTCCGTTACCAAATTGCACTGGCGCCCTCTGCCGAAAGAAGTTCTTACCTCTCACTTAATAAAAATCATGTATCTTTGAAAACTCTTCTCCCCTCATTATTATATATCAATAATATATGCAATTTACTATTTCATCTCAATTTCAATATGCTTTATGAATTTTTCATTTGTTTTTAATCAAAGCTTGAGCTACATTTGAATGTGAATTAAAAATTGTATTATTTCAGTGCTGATTTTTCCTAAAAAACACACGATGTCTGAAATATCTATTGTGATATGAAACAGTTTTATCTTCAGTTTAAATTTACAAAATTTTCGTTTTCTATTTCTGATAAGTGAAAAGCTGTTACGTGCTATAATAAGGTCTAAATGATTAAATTATTCGCTTTAAAAATACACTTATTTCACGGACTGACAGTCGAATCTAAATTAAAATCGACATCGACTGGAATAGGAGGTCAAGGTTAAGAATAGAACAATGTTATCTAAAGATCGAATATAATCGAAGGTGTCCAATTTACGATTCTCTCGCTTGAAAATTAATCAGATTTACCTTATAGAGTTTTTCAATAATTTATCTTCTAAAGAGCGGTAGGGTGTTGCAGAAATAAGTTTAAATTACTTGCTGTCGTAAGAGAAATTCATAATTTCCATTGAAAATTTACTCTTTGCCATATGCAGTTAGGTGTTAGTACTGAATCGAAGTATTCCATTGTAATACAGCGGAAATGAATGGAAATTGCATTAAAATATATATGCAACTTTATATGACCTGTGAAGGTTGTAGAAGTACAGAAAATTACAAAAAAGGAAAGGGTTTATTCAGACGTTTAATTGTCGATATCTTATCCAACCTTCCATAGTTAAAGATCTGAGAATTTATTATAGAATTTATTAACTTGAAGAGATTTAAAGATTCGAAACTTCCGAATTTAAAAATCTCGAAATTCAAAAGTTTAAGAATCTAAGAATAAAAGATTTAAAAGCTTGAAGATCTCGGAATAAACAATTAGGAAGTTCTTAAAACAGAATGAAAACAGTTATTTAATACTAATGAGCGATAATTTCAACATCCTTTCAATAGTAATTTATTATCGGAGAGCAAGGTGTGCTCTCGTTAATACCAGCTTAGCACCGCGACAATTAATTATCAAAAGGGTAGATCTTATAATGACGAGAAGTCATCAACGATAATTTTGTTACGTAAATCTATGATCGTCGGTATTAAATTCCACGACGTTGAAACCTTTCATATCGGGTTTCGTTAATTTGTGGCTGTCTATGTATAGTGTCTCGTGTATCAGGGAGTTATACGTCACTATTGAATCTCGCGAAATCTAAATTATAAAGAGACGTTACTATCTGGCATATAGTCTCTAATCAACTACATAGATAAAATCGACCCCAACCGCAAAACACAGTTTGATAGCTTCAGTTAGCAACGTTACTGTACACCTGAAGTTTTACACGGTAAATAAGTAGCGTTTATAACTTCAAATTGTTACAACTTCGATAATCTACGACCGTGCGGATGTTTTTACTTTTTCATAGCGATAAAAGGTAGAGGAAACAAAGGAAGGGGAAACTGAAGTGAACCGAGGAAAATTTAGGGTCGGCTTTACCTGCGCCAACCCTTATAATAAACCCTGTAAATTTTTTGTTCTATTTACTTTCATGAAATTCGGAATTTTCGATTATTTTTCTAATGCAGTGACACGGAAAAAAGGGGAGAGAAACACAAACGAATCTCTCGCGAAGGTGTCTTTACACAAATAAATGGACAAAAGGATATGATTAAAATTGTTAATAATAGTTTGTATTACTAATAGATTGTTAATTTTATTATCTCAGGGTTTACAGATTTTATAAAAATTTCGAAGGACGAAACTATCGACACAAAATTAAGATTTTTTCCATATAAGGCATTTTTATATTTTATTGAACTTTGCAAATTATTCTACGGGATCGGTAGGATCAGGAAAATGTTATTATGCTTGAAGCTTTATATTAACAAATTTTGAAAATTGTTTTTTATGGACGTTAAAATGCCTAGCCATCTAGCGGTGAATGGTGGGAACTAATGAAACTAGTGTTTCCAACTAGTGTAGTTCACCCTGTTTGCCGGAGAGATGGCGTTAGTGGCGCCGTTTTGATTATTTTTTTTTTGCTACCAGCGCCATCTCTCCGGCGAACAGGGTGAACTACACTAGTTGGAAACTGCAGTTTCATTAGTTCCTACCTTTCGCCGCTAGATGACACTAGGGGTCTCCTTTCCCGTCGAGGTACGTGGAAATATAAATTTTCAAATAATGTGATAAGGCTTCTAAAATGCTTTCAGATTTATAAATGAATTATTTTACAATATACTATAGTTTCTTATATCAAAACACTGTTGTACTTCGTAAATTGCAAAGTGCGCAGTAAAATTTTATTATTAATCGATTTCGAAAATGTCTATTCCAAATTAGGGATAATGCATTCGAATACGTGTCGCATCTGTTCCCCTTGGCTGGAATTTTTCGCGGGGAAATATACAACACCAAATTGAAAATTTGTAATCTTTTAATTTGCAGGCTGAAGTTTGTAGGTTTCTCAGTTCGTAAATTTAAAATTGAAACTAGCATTTCTTCATTTAAAAATATTTCTATGGAAAATAAAGGGCATTGGAAAGGATAAGAAAACAACTAAATGTCAATTTTTGTATAAGTTTATGTTACAAACTAAATAGATGCGTTAATTTTTGCAATTTATTACACATTTACATTGAAGTTACATAATGATTATAACAATCATTTAAAGAATAATTCATGCAATTACTACGTTGAAGTTTGAAGTCAATAACTCATACTTATAAATTTATAGTAAATAATAATATTTATTTTAGCACTTATATTTAATAACATTATTATTAGTTCAATGAATTTCAATTTTAATTAATAGAGATGTACAACCGTGTAAACCTAATTCAGCTTATTTCGTTACTTTAATTCTATTTACATAACAGCTTAATTTATTCCATTATTGAAAAACTTTCCACTAAATAAAATTTAATGGCAACTGAAACAGTTATTTATGGTACAAATATCTACACAAGATTCATACAGATATATGAAACTTAATATAAATTTAAAATAACAAACCTTAATTGAACAATTATTGCTATTTCAAATACAGAAATATAATTTTATTCTAATTCTAGCTTTTTCTTGTTTATAATACAGTATAACCATTTACATAAACAAAAAGATGTATGAATTTAAATATTATCTTTGTCAAGATTAATAATAAACATCAAAAATATTTTGTTAATCAATATTTTCTCATTAATATTATTAATACATTAATAATTTGACGCAGATTTTTGAAATATTTTAGAATATGTAACAAATAAACTATGTAATGAAATTTTTATATGAAAATGTGAGTAAGACTCTTTGAGCATTTAACCTGAAATTTACAATTTGGCAAATAAACGCACATACAATATTTTATAATATTGTTATAATCTTACTTACACTGTTACTTAGAAGACTTTATTATACTTATAAAATATCCTACTTTTGACGATGTTACGTTTGAATCATAGTAATAACAATTATTTTCAATCGTCCAAATTATAATCCCCATCTATAAGTGAGCGAGCGTTCATATCGCTAGTGTTACTACTAATGTCTAGTGTATAACGACAGCAATTTTCAACTACAATGTGGGCTAGCTTTTTTATACGCTCGTATGGTCTTGGATCTGACGTTAAAGTATCCAATTTTTCAAGACCATCTTCTCGCATAACTAATATGCAATATTTATGAGCTGTTAACAAATAATTATAACGTTAACAAATAAAACTAAAACTTAAATTTAACATATACTTACGATAAACAGTTGTTAGGTTAGCAAGTGCCCAAACTGCCCAATGCTGACATTGAGGTGTATGATATATGTCTAGCAAACGTAGTAATGGTAAAAACGAGCGATAATTAATATTGCGTTCTGAAGATATATCCCATCGTTCAATAGCTTCAACCATAAGTTCAAGCACCTCATTTCGACTAGGTTTTTCGATTGTCCATGCTTCAGGACCATCCGATGCTATATGAGCTAATATACCAACAGCATTGTATGGTACCTAACAACGGAATAATTTGTTTAAAGATATAAGTATCAACTATGTTTACCAATTACACTTATTCAAATACCTCAATGCCATCGCTAACAGTAAGGAGTAGATTTACAAAGACGTTCATGTACTGTTGTTGCATTAAATGCACTCTAAGATGTTCTACTTCAGCAACATTACCAAGTAATCCCATCATATTTTTTAATAATTCTTCTTTATGAGGATATTGCTGCAAAAATCAATAGCATTTATCAGTCATAAGTTGAGTATCTTTCTTGACTGATAAACTGGATAAAAAACGAAAGTACGCACCTTTACACATCTAAGAAACAGAACCATACCATTTTCGTCAAAAAATCTTTGACAATTTATAGGAGTTTCATCAGTTACATTCCACATAGTTGACCAAGCTACTTCTAAAACGTCATCAAATGCACGAGATTCTACCCTATACTTTATTAATTCAAGCATTGTCTTGATACAACCTAAATTGCCTAATAAACGTTTCTCCCTTCCTGTTACTCGGCATGCCAAAGTATTTAAAAGAAATATACCAATGCGTTGCACATAACTTTCTTGTGCCGCATGCTTAGCCGAATGTAAAAGAAGTTCGACCAAAGCTTTATAATTTGACATCTAATAAAATATAAACAGAAGTAATCATAATCGTATATGTACTGTGTAGATAAAAATACCATTAATATAATTAACAAACTACAGTACATACTACGTCCTGCGGTAGCTGAAATTGACATAGCGTCAAACAACCGTTACGCATCATAGTTTCTTCATTTCTATGATTACTCATACCAACAAGCAGTGTACGAACAATTCGTTCTTTTAAGCGTTGCTCAAGTTCACCTTTTTCCTTCATTTTTACAATATAAAATAGTGTTGCACTGTAGGAAAAAGGTTTTGAAATGTATCATATACTTTACATATGTAAGCCATCATATTATCTATGATTAAATACCTTCCAGATATTTGAATATGTTTTTGAAGAGGATGTTTCTCCATGGCTTCTAATATTGCACAAAGTGCTTGATCCATTCTATGACAATTCTCATATCTATGCATATGATAAAGATCATTCAATACTTGTGCTAATAAGTCTTGCTTATTATTCATACAAACATGAGCTGCAAGTAGTATTTGATCTTCATTTGCATTTCCTGCTATCTGCCATTTCAAAATATAATATAATTACAAAAATGAAAGTTCAAAATTTATAATCATTACGTAGCCTTTTATTAGTTACCAATTTTGCTGGAATATTACGTCGCCTACAAGCTCCGTCACTTGTTCCATAAAGACCTAAAAATTGTAGAGGTCTATTTATTCTGGAAGCAAGACCAGGTATATCGCAAAGATCATTAGCTGCATCATCAAATTCAGAGTAATAAGAATGTTTAACTGCTTGTATTCCACGATTCATTATTTGTACTCCTGCAAAATATGTACCGCTAATATCTAAAGAAGTTAACTGTGGCAATCCATTTATAATGTCTGCTAAGACTGTATTTGGATTCTCATATGTATGCCGATCAGGATTAGATGTAGATATATCCAAATGCCTGTGAAAAAAATAGAAAATTTTGTTCAAAGTTCAATATGCTATTTTATTTTACTACAAACTAGAAATAGATAAAATATGATTAATTACCTTAAATTTTTTAATTTACAAATGTTTGCTAAACCTTCTGGCGTAATATAAACATTATATAAAACTAAAGATACTAAATTAGGTATCAAGTGATAAAATTCAAAATCATCTACGTAAGTACTATTAGATAAATCCAAATTTTTCAAATTTGTTAATCCTGCCAGAAGTACATTATATTCTGATGTAGAAAGTGTAACACATTTTAAAGCCAAAGAACGTAAATTTGGTAGGTTAAATACATATCCTCGTTTCTGATAAACTGAAAATTAATATGAAAGATATGAATTATTTTTACATCAAATGAATAATTAATATTTTACCTAAATTGTGTTTTTTAATCATAATAATCTTAAGAAACCTTGAATATTAACTTATTACTACTGTGAAAGTAAATTTAATAAGAAAAGAAAATAGTATTACATTGAGTGTTATTTGACTCTTTCCGATAAAGGTTTGTGTTAAACTTACAAGAATGTTACTTTATTTAGTTAGAAATCAATCATCAGAAAGCTAATTTTACTTGTACCTTTATGTCCATTCTGCAAAAGTGTAGAATTTCCATGGCACGTCAAGCTTTGCAAACACTCTGCATTTGCATTAATATATTCGATAGAACGCTCTGTTAGATGAGGACAATCAGTAAGTTCTAATTCAACAAGCTTATGATTTGTAAGAATCTGTACTGAATGATCAGTAATAGTAGATCTCACAATTCTAACACGTTTAAGTTTGGTTAACGATACATTTTTAAAAATTGTAATGAAATAATCATGCTCTTCTCGTGGATCATTTCGTAAAACGTATTCAATAAGTTTATCGCATATTTCACTTGGGAAAATTAATCCTTTCAAAAGATTTCGATAGCCACGCCGGTCCTTTGTCGAGATGATGTCTAAATTTTTGCAGATCACTTGGAAACAAAGTTCAGCAAGAGATTCAGGACCTACGTATTGATCTAAATGAAATAAGTCATCCAAATCCGCCATCCTGTACGGCAATTCAGATTAATTCGTAAAAACGCTCATAAGAAAGTACTAGCAACAATTACGCAATTTCAACTGTCAAATATGTTAAAACGCATCAGCTGGGCATTGCCCAAATTTGTTGCTGGAGAGAACTTTCTTAGTACTAT
Source organism: Megachile willughbiella (assembly GCA_945859595.2). Classification (NCBI taxonomy): domain Eukaryota; kingdom Metazoa; phylum Arthropoda; class Insecta; order Hymenoptera; family Megachilidae; genus Megachile; species Megachile willughbiella. The sequence goes on along the minus strand of OX243797.1, from coordinate 9,621,190 downwards.
TTTCTTATTTTTCTTCAGTTGAAAAACAAAGCCGTTCCATGTTTAATGGGCATGACGCCAAATCACTCACAAATTAATCTAAAATGAACGTATTCAGTTTAGACGTGTAACAGAATTTACTTGTTAGTTAATACTGTCGGACTATGATACGTGCTCACGTTTATAATTTTGACATTTCACTTGACTATCGTAGTGACGCGTTCTCGAACATTTGACTGTAGTATTAAATATAACCAGCGTTTTCCCTATTTGGTTGACCATCTTGTTTCGCGCGAAATTCTACACGTGTAATCAGTAAATCAAGATTGCTAGATCAAAAAATTTGTGAATAAAGATATTTCAAGCTTTCTTCTGTCGATAAGAATTAACGAACTGATAATACACATATAATCAATAATAATGATACCAAAAGTATTAAAGATAAACTGTTTTATTTCAAAATCTTTCAAAACGCACACATTATTATAAAACCTAAATTTAAATATATTTATAAAAATACAAAATACTTTACACTTATATTTCTAATTAAAAGTATAATTTAAGTACAATAGATATTACTATATAAATGTTAATATTCATGATCCACAAGCCATGCATGCATCTCCGTTTTCGCGTGAACAGGCAAGTACAGCTTCTATATCTTCACTACTTCGATCTGGCAACCAATTATTTTTTGATGAATTCATGTACCCGTCATCATTTCCATTTTCTAAATTAAGAGACTGGTTGGCCGGAGTACTACTGACACTTCGTAGTTTTGACTTATCAACTGTAAACTGAAGAGCATTTGCGGCCGGTTTTGTTCTTAGATAATACATACCAGTTTTTAAGCCCTGTAGATAAAATATTTTTGTATTATTTTACAATACCTGTATACCAATACTGTATAAAAAAATATTAATCAAATTTAAATATACCATTTGCCATCCATAAAAGTGCATTGAAGTTAATTTCTCTGTCGTTGGTTTAGCCATATGAACATTTAAGGATTGTGATTGATCAATAAAGGCACCACGATCTGCTGCCATTTTTAAAACGACCTTTTGTGATATTTCCCAAACAGTTTTATAAAGCATTTTTAAATCAGTTGGTATACGTTCAATATCCTACAATGAAAATTATAATTGTATGGTAGTTTTTTATATACGTGTTGAATTAAATATACAAATGAAAGATGTATAATATACTAACTTGAATAGAACCATTGTTTGCTATAATTTCATTTTTCATATTTTCGTCCCAAAGATCTCTTTCAGTTAAATCTCGTAATAAATGAGGATTCACTATCTGAAATTCTCCTGACAAAACTCGTCGTGTATAAATATTGCTAGTATAAGGTTCTATAGATTCATTATTTCCCAAAATTTGCGCAGTAGATGCTGTTGGCATTGGCGCTATCAACAAAGAATTTCTAACTCCGTGTTTTGCAATTTTTTCTTTTAACGCTGCCCAGTCCCATAAATCAGTTGGTGTAACATTCCACATATCATATTGTAAAATCTAGAAACACATGCATATAATAATTCATATCGTTATTATATTTTCAGTTGCCGCATATTAATTGGTTCTCAAATTTACTTACTCCTTTACTGACTGGACTACCATCGTAGGTTTCGTATGTACCCTTTTCTTCGGCAAGTTCACAGCTAGCTTCTAAGGCACCATAATACAATGTTTCAAATATTTGTAAATTTAGCTTTTGCGCTTCTTCACTTTCAAATGGGTATCGCATTAAAAGGAACGCATCTGCAAGTCCTTGTATTCCAATACCTGAAATACATATAATAATTAAATATAAACAATATCACCTAACATTCATACATTGTACTCTAACTGATAATTAAAACTTTACCTATAGGTCTATGTCTGAAATTTGACTTTTTTGCTTCTGGAATTGGATAGTAATTGACATCAATAACTTTATCCAAATTACAAGTAACGACTTTTGTCACTTTTTTAAGTTTTTGAAAATCGAACGATTTGTTAGAGGAATTCACAAACATATTAACAGCAATTGAAGCCAAATTGCATACAGCAACTTCATCCGCGCTGGAATACTGTACAACTTCCGTACATAAATTACTACTCTTAATTGTTCCTATGTTTTGTTGATTTGATTTTCGATTGCAATGATCTTTGTAAAGCATATATGGAGTTCCTGTCTCTACTTGAGCTATAAGAATAGCTGTCCATAAATCTCTAGCTTGAATCTGGCGCTTATACCGTTTATCATTTTCATACCTAACAAAATATTTGAATAGAAATAAAAATATTCAACGTTATTTTAGATATGTTCAATTAATCACGACATATTTTACCGCGTATACAGAGTTTCGAATTCATCACCCCAAACATCAGCTAATCCAGGAGATTCATGTGGACACATTAGAGTCCAAACACCATTTTCCAAAACTCGTTTCATAAAAAGATCAGGAATCCACAAAGCATAAAATAATTCTCTTGCTCTATTTTCTTCTTTACCTATTAATCATAATTACATGTTTAAAAAATATTTAAAGCATAAATTATAAATATATAACATACCAGTATTTTTTTTGAGATCCAAAAATTCAAAAATATCTGCATGCCATGGTTCTAGATATATAGCAAATGCTCCTGGCCGTTTATTTCCTCCCTGATCAACATATCGAGCTGTGTTATTGTACACCCTAAGCATCGGTACTAAACCATTAGATACACCAAGTGTACCAGCTATTGGTGTGCCTCTTGCTCTAATGCAATGTACATTTAGTCCAATACCACCAGCTGATTTGCTAATCAATGCACACCTCTTCAATGTGTCATAAATTCCTTCAATACTATCTTCAGTCATTGAAAGAAGGAAACAACTGTAACAAAAGTATGTTTCAAATCCTGAATCCAAGAATATCTTGTAATAATGGTTAAAATGGTACCTAGACATTTGCTGAGTCACAGTACATGCAGAAAACAATGTAGGAGATGCATGTGTAAAATATCGTTCTGACAAAAAATTGTAAGTTTCTATAGCTTTTTCAATATCTTCACCATGAATAGCAACTGCGACTCTCATTAACATATGTTGTGGCCTTTCAACAACTTTTCCATGTATTTTTAATAGATAGCTTCTTTCAAGCGTTTTAAAGCCAAAATAATTATAGCTAAAATCTCTATCATAAATTATTGCTGAATTTAATTTACTTGCATTATTTTGAATGATATTGTAATATTTTTCACTGATAACAGGTCTGGGCTTATTTAGATATTGTTCCTTCACGTGGTACAAATCATGTATTACTTCTGCAAATGAAGTAATATAATTAAAAACATGATACATAATATGATTCATTACTTAAAAATATAAATTGTATATAAACTTTATCGCACCACTAAAGCTTTTCTTTGTTTCTTTATGAAGATTGGAAACTGCAATGCGTGCAGCTAAAACAGCATAATCTGGATGTTTAGTAGTCATAGTGGCTGCAGTTTCAGCTGCAAGATTATCTAATTCAACTGTGGTAACACCAGAATATAAACCACTGATAACACGGAAAGTAATGGCAGACTATACAAAAAAGTAAAAAAGTATGCTTTTAATGATTCCACATTTAACTTTGCACAACTATAAAGATTAAAGTTTATAACATTAATCCAACTATTATACAATTCAGTAAATTATTAAATTGAACTTACAGGATCCACATAATCCATATCCAGATTGTAACATAATTTTTGAATCCTAGATGTTATTTTATCAAAATGAACATCTTCTTTGCGCCCATCTAGTAACAATAAACATTTTAATAATATCATAACAATTATATTTATGATGTAACTTATTTGTTTTTCTTGAAATAACAGTGTAACATAATTGGATTACATTCTACAATAACTTACCCCGTTTCACTACGAACATCTTTCCTTTTCCAACCATTTTTATTGGATGATATTTTTCTGAATCAACAAAGTTTGCCAAATTTTCTTCTGCGTATAAAACCATCAGCGTTCTTCTAATTTACGGTGTTACCGGCTTTTGGCGCGAAACGGAAGTAGAACCATAAGTATCAGTGCCATCTAGAACTTGAATATAAAAGAAGGATAAAATCTATTGTTATAGTTTTACTTTCACATATTAATATTTTATATCAAATTCTAATGAACCAATACATTGCTCTTTCTAATTCATGTTTTTTTCTTTAATAAAGATGCAATCAGCATGAAAACCACATTTTAATTTAAAAAACTAAGTTCCAGTTAATAAGTCAAAGATATTTTTTCAAAATAAAATTTATCATAAACATTTTTTTGAATAATCACAATAATCACTTTCTTATTTTCATTATTATCAATATGTTACATTATTTGTTGTTATTGAATCAAATAATAAAATTTAATTATTGCAAGAAAATATGATCATCAAATACTATTACGTTTTAAGTAAAAATTAGCACAAATTTTATATTTTTATATATGAAACCACATATAAAATAGCAAATAGCAAAGTATGTTTAGTACACATGTTCTCAAATTTTCTCTCTTTTTCAGTTCCAATCAATAAACAATTGTTTTCGGTATTTCTATAGTTGTATTAATTTCTTAAAACCAGAGTCGCTGTTAGAATTTGCGAGATCCAAAGCGAAACAATCGACATTATTTTTTACGTTATTGGGCGCTGCTTGAGATCAGTCCTTATGCAAATCTAAGACTTTATGATATGTATAGCGATCAATATACTTCTCAGCACTCATATGGGTACAAATAAATACTTATGATACCGTAAATATTTACTGACACCTGTAATAAAATAAATAATTAGTAAAAGAAAGAAAAAGTTATTACAGCAAAATACTGTAACTTTAAGTATCAATCGATTAATGCAATTTAGATTCTAATGCATTCGATGTATTATTATACTATTACTTTACTATAGCGCTATAGTGGAACCTATAGAAACCATCTTACTATCGGCACTATCTTACTGTCTTGTTATTCTATTTAAGCGAATAGGCTTTTGGACTTGTATGTATAATAAGAGTCAAGATCAAGTGTGGTTCACTGTATTTTAAATGTGTTCGCTAAAGAAGGGAGCAATTCGCGGCCATCGCATCGGTGTGGTCAATCAGTTATTAGCGGGCTCGGGGCCCTCTTACCATTCGCATAGTGCACCTAAATATAGAGTGACACTGTGGCACTAATTTATTGAATGAAACGATAGGTGTGTTGGTGCTTGGGGAACTGAACGGCATTGTGGGGTAGATCCGCAGGGGCACAGCAGAAATCCCATCACTCGCCGTTTGCGAGCGCGATTTGTGAACGTAACGACGCGGGCCGACACACGACACGATCGGTAAATATTTTTTTTCACCCACGACGATTCACGGCTGTTATCAATATATCGGTCCAGTGGAAATATCTCGTTCAGATCTCCCTGCAAAATTGTGCACGTACGTACATTGTTTGAATTGCATGGTGAAAGAAAAGATATCTTTTTCCGCCAGCGAAATTGCGGCTGCTAGTGCCCGATGGTACAGTTTAAAAAAAAAATAATTCTACGTGAAAAAATATCTAATATTCAACAAAATTTGTTGACGAATCTGTTTTCAAAAAAATTTCAAATTCTTCAAGACATTTCTAAGAAAGTTTGTTTATGCTACAGAAAGTAATGATTTGAACTTTTTCGTTAATTTAGTAATGAATGGATGTTATAAATTAATAGGTGCTATTATCGTCGCTAAAATATGTTATTATTATCATTTGTGACATGTATAGTGTGCACGCGTAAATAACAATATAGATGAATTAGTGCACAAATATTGTACGTCCACTTTGTGTGAAATTTCAATTTTTACAACAAACTCTTAACTGTTTCTTTATGTTGTACAAAAATGACATTTAACGTACAGTAAATTCCGAAGCAAACTTGTTAGAACAAATACTCTGAAAGGTTCAAAATAAAGTACAATCAATGTTTAAAATTGAATTCTTAAATGTAGTTATATGAATCATTTTGTAAACTATCATAAGTGTTAAAGGTCATTTGTACTTAATGTTTTGTATGATAATATAAAAAAATTACCGGAATGTTTATTATTGTATTTGAATATTAACAATATGGTTAATATAAATATTTGACAGATTCATTTATCTTTATTGGTTCAAGCCAGCCACAATTGGGCTTATTACACAATTGATATGTAGAAGTTGTAAATTGTTTTACACCCGGAATAGTGTCTTTAAAAGGACATTGCACCCATGAATTCGTTAATGATCGTCGCCGTGACAGTTTGTTTATACTTAGGAGCTTTGTTTTCTAAGATTTTCTATTTACCGTCGTGTTACTGTAACAATTTACCGGGAGTGCATGAATCATTTAAGATGGGCCGACAGAATTGCAGACGTATAATTCTCTGCAACCCACATGGCAAATTAGAAATTTAAATCGGTAAAATTTTATTATGGCGAGACGTCCATCGATACGTTGTTTCACGCGATGATCTCCGATGGCATCGTTTCTTTCACTGATGGTTAATCTAAAATGGGACAAGGTTGCCCGATGGGAACAACGTTTGACAAACGTGATTCCCGGAAGTGGCTCATTGTCCGTCATCCATCATCATCAAGACCCTTCTACAAAAGTGTCTCACGTAACGACGATGACCGCTGGATATTCAAAGTTCTCCAGAAATGATCGAGTCACCTTTTACTCGTAAACACATTCATATGCGTCGAAGAATTATTAAATAAGAACGTATTAATCGCTGTTTCGCAAGATGCCTGGACCAGGTGTTGATATACGTTGAGAAATTCCAAAGAATATTTCCTCAAATATTGTATTAAAAATGTTTCGAACACTTCGTGCGTATGTATCTATATTTTTAGATACGAACGAAACCTGAGAGGATGAGGTGAATTCAATCGACTTTATATTCCGGAGAAAAATAATGCCTTCGAGCGGATCAGCAAAAGTGCCCAAGGTAGACAGGTCCACAAGTCCTCTGCCACATAAGCCCGCGAATCCTGTCCAAGAATTAAAAGCTCTTTTCGCTGAACCATCCACGAGAGTCTCAAATGGCAGCAAAGAACAAGATTTTCGTTTCGAGGCAATTCAATGTTTACAATCTTCCGCTGTCAAAGAGACCAAAGAGTTGCCGGAACGAGGAACTTGGAGTAGCAAGGTGATCACGCGAATGTTACAGCGACTTATAAATAATCGAAGAATAAGACTAACATCTTTGAAATGTTTGAAGGTTGAATTCATCCTATCCGTAATAGGACTGGCAATAGGATTAGGAAACTTATGGCGATTTCCTTACCTTTGTTACAAAAATGGTGGCGGTGCTTTCATGGTACCTTACTTTATCGCTCTTGCACTTGCCGGCGTACCCATGTTCCTAATGGAATTGTCTTTAGGACAAATGATGACTATAGGTGGACTGGGTGTATTTAAGATAGCTCCAATTTTCAAAGGTCTCTCTATTTGTAAATTGCTTTAGCGAAATGAGCAAATACTATTGTAAGCCTTCGATCTTTCACGAACAGGTATTGGATACGCTACCTGTGTAATTTCTTGTTGGACGAACGTATATTACATTATTATCCTGGCATGGGCGCTTTTCTACTTTTTAGTTTCCTTACGATTCGGTATGAAACTATAACATTAATAACATTGCACGACAAATACAATTTACTTAATACTTATCAAATAATGTGGGTAGATGTACCATGGAGAACATGTGGTAATCCCTGGAACACGCGTTACTGTCTCACCCCTACGGAACGTTTAGAAGCGTTGTGTTGGCCCGAAAATGGGGATACTATATGTTCTACATCGATCGGTAATTTAAGTCACACATTACTACAGGATCCGGTAAAAGAATTTTGGGAGTAAGTATCAAATTCTATCTTTTATTTAATGGGACCTCGGACGAATAATGAGGGGGTAAATCATAAGCCATCTAATTCCCGTTTCGAAAAACGTATGGTTTTATTAAATTGATAAAACATTTGCTTCGGTCATATGTTCATATGTAATTCTACTATACATATGTCTATGTGTACTACTGGAACATACTACAAACAGTATCGATGCACGCAAATCAGTATTTTAAATAACTTATACCACTACGACTTTTTCCATGTACAAATAAACTTACAAATTACATCTAAGTACACAAGTCGATACTTTTAGAAACTGGGCTTTCACCTCATTCATATATTGTACGTTACTGATAAATATTGGAAACCTTGAAACATTGATAATATATATTTATTATCGTCCATAATGTGTTAGATAAGGAACCCGCTCAGATTGTAATCGTTTAAAATTGCATTAAACATGTATTAGTAGCCTTTACACGTTGAAATTAAACTGTGAATTTTGTTTTTTTTAAGACGACGTACTCTTCAAATTTCTGATGGTGTAGAACACGTGGGTTCGATAAGATGGGAACTAGCGGGTACATTGGCTGTTGTGTGGATCCTGTGTTATTTTTGTATTTGGAAAGGCGTGAAATGGACAGGAAAAGTAAAACATGCACACCTAAGAAATAATTAATTACGTATAAATGAAATATATTTATGATTAATTGTTGATTTTGTGCAGGTCGTTTACTTTACGTCGTTATTCCCATACGCGTTGTTAGCGATTTTATTGGTAAGGGGACTTACGCTTCCAGGGGCAATGGAAGGTTTACGGTATTATGCAACACCGAACCTCTCGAAACTTGGCGATCCTGAGGTATACAAATATTAATTTCCTTCATTAATCTTTCGTCAATTTAATTAGAATTTTAATGTGTGCTCATAGGTATGGATAGATGCAGTGACGCAAATATTTTTTTCTTATGCGTTGGGTCTAGGTGCATTGGTTGCCCTTGGAAGTTACAATAAATTTAACAACAACGTTTACAAGTAAGTAATTAAAATATTTTGCTTAATACTTTTGCAAGCGATTTATTGATTATTTAATATTTATCTGCGCCAGGGATGCACTCATTGTTTGTACAGTAAATTCATGTACCAGTATGCTTAGCGGTGTCGTTATATTTTCTGTGGTTGGTTTTATGGCTCATGAACAACAGAAACCCGTTGCGGATGTAGCTGCCTCTGGTAATTACGATTTTTAATACTGAATTACTAAACAACATTTATTATCTCCTTTGTTTTTAATCGTTTTATTAGGTCCAGGATTAGCTTTTCTGGTTTACCCTTCTGCAGTTTTAGAATTACCAGGTTCATCGATTTGGTCTTGCTTATTCTTTTTTATGCTTATCCTTATTGGCTTGGACAGTCAGGTAATTGAGTAAGTCTTAGTGGAATGAAAATGAAGGTGATGGATCCGTTTTATAGTTGAAAATGATATGTTTTATAGTTTTGTACAGTTGAAGGCTTTATAACTGCCGCAGTAGATGAGTGGCCACGACTCCTCAGAAAACGAAAAGAGATATTCGTTGCAATTGTGTGCCTTATCTCATATCTTATTGGCCTTAGCTGTGTAACAGAAGTAAGTATAATTTTGTTGCTAAGATAAAATATGACGTAAGATAATAATATTCTGACAATATTTTCAGGGAGGAATGTATGTATTTCAACTCCTAGATTCGTATGCTATAAGCGGATTTTGCCTCCTCTTTTTAATATTTTTTGAATGCATCTCCGTTTCCTGGGCATTTGGCGTAAATCGTTTTTATGATGGCATTCGCGACATGATTGGTTACTATCCATGTTATTGGTGGAAGATATGTTGGACGTTTACTACCCCTGCTATTTGTGTGGTATGATGTTTGTACAAAATTTGCTGTTATGAAGGTGTACCATAATTATCTTCAATGTTATATAATAAGAATAATATTTCAAATCAGGGAGTCTTCATTTTTAATATAATTAAATTTGTCCCTGTGAAATACCTTACATATGAGTATCCATGGTGGAGTCACTTGTTAGGATGGCTTTGTGGTCTTTCCTCCATGTTATGTATTCCTGGGTACATGATTTACATTTGGTGTACAACGTCTGGAACTACCTCTGAAGTATGTAATTTAAAAATCATGTATTCTGCATATTATAATTATTAATTCTGTAAAGTTTAAATAATGCGTTTCTTTCAGAAATTCCGAAAATTAGTGAGAATAGACGATGACATTGCCACTTTACGAATGAAATTAAATCCGACGAAAGCTGTTGCTATTAATACAGAACTTGAACTATGATTGTGTCAATGTACTTTGGTTTAAGAACAATTAATGATGCATGTGTGTTCTTTCAAAGTATGACTGAGAAACATGACCTCATACGTTGAACAATATCATATCCCATACTCATATAATCATTTATCATAAACAGTAAACAATTGTTTGAAACATAAAATGAAGAACATTGGCAAATAATGAAATGTAAAAAACGAATGTACGAAAGAAGAAACTTCATAAAAATAGATATTCAATTAAAATGTAATTAAAATAAAATAAATACTTTTATTTATCATACATTATACAATATCAGACTTGCCTACATTTTGATTAATGCAGTAATAAAATTTGTAACTGAAAAAATGAAAAAGTAATTGTATTTCTTACTTGTATCAAATTATATACATAATAATTTCATGTAAAGGTACCAATTAAAATATGTAAATTTATTTTTCTCTACTCTGCATCTCTTTAATACGTCCAATGAGTTGTTCCTTCCATTGATCTTCAGATATAGTCTTTGCCCATTCTGGAATTGCCGTAGTTGGTAAGGTAAAAGATGCCATCATAGATTTTACTTGATCGATTTTGTCTGCATCCATATCAATGTTTGATCGATTATAAGGAGATGACCAAACTTCTACTGTTTCTGATATATAATCCTACACAATATGAAACATTGTTACAAAATAAATATCATAATACTACTATTTCCTATAACTAAACACTTACCTGCTGTGATTCTAACAAAGCTGGTAATGCTTGACTGGGTTCACCCGCATTAGAGATCCATTCTTCATCCTAATCATCAAAACAAATGTTTCATGAGAGAAATGGTCATTACCCATAAATATTATGCTATAAAATAATGATCATACTTCATCTTCATACAATATTGGGTCACTATCTGCAGGAATTTGAGATAAAGGTACATAGCCTGCCATTCCAACATCATCTTCGCTGTCTGAATCATTTATTCTCTCAGGTTCAAGCAGCAAGTTTGGTGCATTTAATGTTGCCTCAGCAGGTTCTTGTGTTGGATCAGGAGACATGGTGCATAACTTTCGTTTCCCTATTTTGACAGCAAGTTTTACCTCTAATCTAAAGAAACATGTCACTGTACACCCTGTATACATACAACTCCTAACCTCACTTTCATATTTATCTTTACTTCCAATGCGAAATTTTATGAAACCTTTTTTACTAAAAATAGAAAAAGGTAATACTACGTGAGAAAACTTCTTACCAAAATATTTTAATCTAGAGAAACAACAAACATCCAAAAATTAATGGCGGAAGTTTGACAGCGATCAGCTGATATTCTGTATACCATGAAACTAGGGACAGAACATACTTTTGAGTGGGGAAAGCCCAAGAGGCGACAAAGTAAATCGATGCTCAGCTTCGATTAATTATTTATTGCAACTTCAAATTATAAATTTGAAAGTTCAAAAATTGTCGCATTTAGAAGTATGAAAATTTTGAACATAAACGACATTTTTGTAATATTCATCTGTGGATGAAAACAACATGTTACATGCTTTGCGATGACTAAAGATCATCTGCCCTTCCGAGAAATTAGTAATCGTATGGACAAAAAGTCCGTGACAAATATAATGCACCAATATTAAACTCATCTGGACCTTATGTTACTGTTACAGTTAGATGACTAATATCGCTGAGACATAAAGGAACAATAAATACGAATATACTCTTCAAAGAAATGAACAAAGTTTTGGGAAAAATACCACTAAAATTTTATGTTAGAATTACTTTGATATTAATCAAGATAGATTAATCAATAAAGAAAATTATCATATTACTAAGATCATTTTATAGCATGAAATCATTTGAGAAATCTTTGCATATCTTTTAAGGTCTTCTTAAGATATGTTTTGAATGTGTTTATTTTAATTTAAGCAGCGAATGTCATATCGTTTCATTTATATATCATAAATCGGGGATTACCAAACTTTTGACTGAGACCCGGTTTTAAGACTGAAATCTTTATTTTCCAAAATCTTAAAGATCGAATATTCCGAAAACCCAGTTCTGAAATTTCGAAGATCTAAAGTACCAAAGTCTCAAAGTTGAAAAATTTCTCAAACTTCAAAAATACAGTTTCAAAATTCTAAAGTTTCTAAATTCCAGAGTTCCAAGATTCAAAACCCAGGAGACTCAAAATCTAAAAGTCCTGGTAAGTATCGATATGCACGATGGAAACTTTTAACCTTCATAGCAAAGGACACTCGTCAACATATTTCATTCGAAAGCCAGTTAAATTATTCGGAAATGAGACAGAAACTGCGTAAGTAACAAAACAGCAAAATATCGTATCTTATCCTTGACAAACGAACGTGTTTGTTTCAGCTAAAGAGTTACGAATCGAAAAAATAGGACGCGTTCGACAGTAAAGTCTCAAAATCGTAAAATGGAAGTCCATCACGACGGGCAAAAAAGTCCTTATGTTGCCGGTTATTTCGTAAGGTTAGACACATCGCACGAGGTCAGGCTGACTCGTCTTGAAATCGGAAGAAAAAAAAAATAGGTAAAGATGGCCGATCAAACCGTGATTCAGCGGTCGGCGATGTACGCCCCGAAACAGACCGGTCTCCTTCTTGGTTCCGGGAAATCCGTACTCCGCCAATGGGACTTTCAGCACCATCTCCATTCACAGACAGTGTTCCGCTGGACCGTGACGACAATACTTGGCAAATATCCCGGCAATTCGTGCATATTCATTAACATGAAAAAATACCGGGAATTTGAAGTCATTTCGTGAATCGTCGGTATTTTTGTTAATGTTTAGAAAGTACGCAGGAAAATAATTCGTTAAAAAGCTGCTGTGCAATGTGTTCTTTCTGTAGTTTTGTACGATACGCGAAATTGTAATGTTACTTGGTGTACGGTGTTGCAGTATGCATTTGGGGAGTCTGGATGAAATTTTGATTGCTCTATTTTTGTGAATATGTAAGGATGGAAGGTTGAAATTATTTTAACGATATTTTTGGAGTATTTTGTATCATCTGTTTGTGGATCGTAGTTCTTATCCTGTTAGTTTTGTTATGAATTCAACTTGGATTAGAATGTATACAGACACATTTTTAAATAAGGTAGTAATTTTATTGAACCTTCTAAACAATTTCAATGGAATTAAATTTAATATAGAGCAGTGTTTCGGGGAGTAGGTAGAGGATTTATCCTCTGATTAATTGTTGGTATATTATTGTTCAATAATGCATTTACCTACTGCATGTGTTGCATCGTCACATATTGTATAACTGTTATATTATTCAAGCATTACATCGCCTTGTGTTGATTTATCACGTGTTGTATCGTCTACGTATTATATCGTCATGCGTTAATATCACTTGTGGTATCATCCGTACATTATATCACTGCGGGATGTATTATTACGCACCGTGCTATCATGCGTTATATCACACATGTTTTCGCTATATTACCACGCGTTGTATTACCGATATAATTCCAAGTTATACTCCCTGTTTAAAAAATTGACCATACGGGAAATTAAATATACATGTTACATGCAAACATGCAATTAATATAAACAACCGACATGATTGGCGAAAAATAGGATTAAATCATTGGTGTCTACTTCGTGTGTGACACAACTTACCAAAGTGAAGAATAAAATTTGTGGAAGTTGCTCAACGTTTTATGTAATACTTCGGTGCACTGACGTGATTACGCACGATTACGCAGGATTTCCATCGATTACGTGTTCTGGATCTATTACACATCCAGGGAAGTGATGTTAACTGGGGAACAACCTTTCGCTTCCGCTTTCTCGTTGGGAACTAACACTGCAGCAAGGATTTACCGGAGAAATCGGTAAGTTCCGATGACGCATGCCGTTCATGGAAGCACGTGAAACGCATGGTGCACGAGTCACGTTCATCCGGAAAGTCATCGGTCTGGAGACTCATTCAGGAAGAAATTTGGCCAACGAGTAAAATTCGTTATATCTAAAACAATTTTAACAGACAAGATCCAAATATGAAAAAACTAAAAGATAGTAAAGAAACTTGAAACAACAAATTCCTATTTTTAATTAAGTACCAAAACTTCTGTGTTCTCTCATAACATAAGACTTGTAATTCCGAAGAAAAAGTATGAATATTTCTTGATATGCAATTAGTGTATGCAAGAGTACCAACAATATTTTACGTATGCACATCACGGATGTTTCTTAAAATCATCTCAAACTCACGTGCAGTGCACGATTTTTTACATGCTAGAAAACGAACGGTCGACCGGTGTATTACACATGTCGATGAATCATCGTTACTTCCCGAAGACCACGCATCATGTTCATCGGTTACTCAAGAAATCATACGACGAATTTTTCCTCGCAAACGCGCATCGATTACTTGGAAAAATAAATTGCGCATCTCGTGAAGGAGAGATCGACAACCAAGACGCGTTAAACGAGAATCACGCCCTTAACAAATCCACGAGAGAAAGAGACTTAGCACCCGGTATAAATTACGCGAACAGTCTGATTCTCGGTTTTCTATTCTGCGACGAATGAACAGACTTCGAAAATCATGCATGAACCGGTGATATGTTGGAGAGCAAACTGGAAATTTATGCCATCGGACAAAAATCTGGACGAATCGAGCGCTGACGAAGAGAAATCGATCGAAGAAATGGAGGCTGAGAGGGTGATGGTTCCATCTGGTAAATGTCTTTATACAAATGTTTTAAACGAAGTTTGTTAGTTTAAATAATAAGGTTTATGTACATTAGTGAGAATTTCCAAGGGTTGCTTGAATTGATAGGATTCCAGGAAAAAAATAAAAAATAAATTATAAGTCACCACATTACAAATTAATTATATGAAACGTTACTACATGATCGTGCAAGAATTTATTTGCAACCATAAGAGTACTATTTTTTATAAGAAGTCTTTCTTTCACAAAATGTTTGAATAAAATAAATAAAAAATATTGTAGAGCCAAAAAACATTGTTCCCTAGATCCGTCAGAATGGAATTCAAACCACATAGCGTCGTGGATTTCGTGGTGCAGTCGTGTATTTACCGTAAAACCACCACCGGATCCTGCAGAATTTCCATCGACCGGAAAGGAATTGCTGAAACTATCATCCGACTTTTGGAGGGGTATTTCTGGCGGTAAAATTTTGGCCAGACATCTCGGGTATCTTCAGTTTCAAGCAACCGGCGTGGAAACGCCAGACTTGTTGCAAGAGGAAACCATTGCTGGTAAGTAACGAAATTACGATGCAAATGTTTTACGAACAAAACTTGTTAATTTGATAATTTGATAACTTAAAACTTTATAAATTTGAAAACTTGAACATTTAGAGATTTAGAAACATGAAAATTGATAAATTTAAAAACTTTTGAGTTCGTGTGTGAGTTATTGAAAAGTAACGTTCTCTTGAATGTACCATAGAATAATGCGTTATAATATCTACTATAACGCACGATACATTTCCAATTGCATGAAAATAGATGTATAAGGTACCCATACGATTCTCGCAATAAATCCAAGCGACAACTGGATTCGTGGAGCTTAGAAAAGGTTAATAGGGGTCTAGGTGTGGATTGAAAGTGACCGGAAAAGGCTAACCGTTCCCCAGGGTCGATCCTGGTCCACTCGCGTACACTTCAGCCTTATCTAAGGCTTTAACGAGGGCACGATCTATTAGAGATAAGAAGGGTCCGGCAGAAAAATAAATATCGTAGACGATAATAGTTTCATTCCCCTCCACGTTCATCTTTATCCACATCCATCTTTAACGTTCGATTCGACGCAAGGAGGATGTCGATCGTTTGTACCAACCTTACGGATATGATTCATCGTCTTTCGTTTTTCGTAAGCATTGACATACTTAGCCTCGTCATGCAAAATATGGACCTCTCATTTAGCATAATGAATGCAGGATGTGGAATACTGAATTCTAAAATTTCTACATTTATAAATTTATAAATCAACGAATTTGTGAATTCTCGATTCCCAAAGTTCCAGATTTCTAACCTTCCAACTTTCTAAGTTATTAGTCTTTCAAATTTCCAAATTCTTAAATTCAGAAAATTTAAAATTTCAAAAATTCCTAAATAACTTTCTAAATCTTCAGATTACCAAAAGTCATCATATCTAACACAAAGTTTTGAAATTATTAATAATCCTTATGAACCTTTTCAATCCCGAAATCTCCCAAAAGATTCGACAAAGAGTAACAAAAGAAAGCTGAATAAAGGTAAAAAACCTATGATTCCAAATACGAAATCCTCCGAATGTAGAAAATGGGGGGGTGAAACAGGATTTCGTGTAGAACGTGAACAAAAGTTATTCCGTCTGTTTGGTGAACACGGAACCAAAGAAAAGAGCGATTCTCCTTTGGACGATGCGAAAAGCAAGAAGAGCAGTCTTGGCAACGTAAGCCTCGTAGATATATTGTCCGTTTGAATAACGTTGTGGGTGCTGTTAGGGGTGCAGAAGGGGGCGGGGGAGCCACTCCGCGGCAGCAGCGGCCGTTTATTAAACGAATCAGTGTTATCGCGGTGAGAGAGCCCTCATGAATAAACCATCGAGTGTTTAGGGCGGCGAAAAGGTGGTGGCACCCAGGGGTTACGGCCTTGCAGTAACCACTTCCACCCTTCTCCTTGCAAGCTAGGCGGAGAGGAGAGCAAACTCAAACGGGCTTGGGGTGGTAAGCTCGCCACGGGGTGCGGCTATATTGTTTTCCTGATGAGCGCGAAACATCCCCCGAATCTCAGCCCTATACGGTATAATTTCACGCGTCAACCTGAAACGACAAACTTTCGATCCGTGAATGATACCATTCCTGTCGAGTATTCATTTCTTCATATTTCTGAGTCTTCATATTCTCCAATTTTCAGATCTTTTCGCTTCCATATTTCTAGGTCCATAAATTCTCAAATTCTCAAACTCTTATATTTCTAAATCCCCAAGTTTCTAAGTTCTCAAATTCCGAAGTTCTCAAGTACCAAGGTACCCAAGTTCCCAAGTTCTCAAGTACCAAGGTACCCAAGTTCCCAAGTTCCCAAGTTCTCAAGTTTCCAAGTTCTCAGGTTCCCAAGTTCTCAGGTTCCCAAGTTCCCAGGTTCTCAAGTTCCCAAGTTCCCAAGTGCCCAAATTCCTAAATCCCCAAATTCCCAAGTTCCCAAATTCCTAAATCCCCAAATTCCCAAGTTTCCAAGTTCCCAGGTTCCCAAGTTCCCAAGTTCCCAAGTTCCCAAGTTCCCAAGTTCCCAAATTCCCAAGTTCCCAAGTGCCCAAATTCCTAAATTCCCAAATTCCCAAGTTCCCAAGTTCCCAAGTTTCCAAATTCCTAAATCCCCAAATTCCCAAGTTTCCAAGTTTCCAAGTTCCCAAGTTCCCAAGTTCCCAAGTTCCCAAATTCTCAAATCCCCAAAGTTCAAAAATTCCCAAATCCTCAAGTCCTCAAATCCCCAAATCCCCAAATCCTCAAATCCTCAAGTCCTCAAGTCCTCAAGTCCTCAAGTCCTCAAATCTTCAAATCCTCAAATCCCCAAATCTCCAAATCCTCAAATCCCAAAATCCCCAAACTTCCAAAAGCCACTCGACCAAGACCTAATACATAACATTAACCCGATTGATTAACCCAAATGATCTTACACTTCCAATAAAAATTCTAATTACGCCAATAATACAAAAGTTGAGAGAACATGCTCTCATATTTCCTTATAAGAAAAGGAAATCTACAGCCGTGAAACGGTAGATAAATAACGAGAAATGTATGAAAATGTTAAGAACTGAAGAAAATGAGTAATTCCGGTGTGCAAGGTAGCATTGGTCCTCGTGACAATGAGAGTGGGTGAAACCGGAGGTATAGTCGCAGACTGTTTGAAGGTGTTAAGGTATTCCAGGGGTTAGAGTGGGGGCGATAAGGGCTGAAATCACTTTGGGGCAAAGGTCGCTCAGTTACTCTCTGTCCACCGTCTGGCACGTTTTATTCTGCGCGTATTCGCTCTTTATCGGCACGGGTTATCACAATTTCATGTCGTATCTTTGTACATACACACCTGGTGTGTATTCGTGCTGGTGTAAAATGTTCGCCACGTGACTGGTTCCCTTATCGATCGATCAAGGATCTCCGTTATTACGGGAAATATTTTAAAACGATCCCCAAATATCAACGCTCGTATACACATGTTAATCGAAGTACTTGTGAAGTGAAATACCAGAGCGATTAAATGAATCAGTAACAAAGATGGTCCGCATAGTGATTGACACGAATTTTTTAAAACTTTTTCATTTCAACAAAATTACCTATTTTTGTAACGATACTTACTAATTTTCAAAGTATGTAATGTATTGAATTGGAAAAGGCGACATATACAAGTTTGGAAAAAGTTGCATGACCATCATGAACGATAAGGTTCAATTAAATAATAAACTAAGATGATTGTTATGTCATGTACGTGTTGGTTGAAACATAGTACCATGAGATTGATAGTAGGCCTATTAATCACCGTTATTCACACGGTGAAAGATTAGGCTTAAATCGTTCGACACGTAATGTGGAGGATTCAAACGCATCCATTACATCTTCAGCAGGACAGCAGGTTCCATCCTTCAGCAGCTGCCATTCTTTACAACGGTACTTCTTACACTTCATCCATGCACGAACAATATACTTGACAAACATTACGATATAGTAGTAACAATGAAGGTAGCTAATATTTGCTCGTAAAACTGATCTATAAGTTGCATTTATTAGTACTGAGGACATTATTCAGCGCAGTTAACGAGACATCTGCAATGTGACGCCACATGTGAAGGCAAATTATATTTGTTGGTCAGTTGGTTTAACGTAGAAATAGATTTTACTTATATGTTTGGCAACGTTGAATGTTACGAGGACTACTATACATGATTTATTACTACGCGTTAAATCTGTACGCACTGTATCGCCATGCATTGAATTCCAACATGTATGGTCACACGTGTAATTCGTACAAGGTTGAACTTTTACATAATGTATCACAACGCGTTAAATTTCTACGTGTTGAATTTTTACTATTTATTGGATTCCTGTGCGTTGTATCACTATGCGTTAAATTCCTACATGCTGTATTGCTTTGCGTTGTATTTCCACGCGTTGAATTCCTACGCGCTTAATTCCTACGCACTTAATTCCTACGCGCTAAATTCCTATGTATTGAATTTCTACGCATTGATTTTCTACGCGCTGAATTCTTACGCGCTGAATTCCTACGCGCTAAATTCCTATGTATTGAATTTCTACGCGCTGAATTTCTACGCGTTGAATTCCTACGCGATGAATTCTTACGCGCTGAATTCCTACGCGCTGAATTCCTATGTATTGAATTTCTACGCGTTGAATTCCTACGCGTTGAACTTTTACGCGCTGAATTCCTACGCGCTGAATTTCTACGCGTTGAATTCCTACGCATTAAATTTCTACGCATTGAGTTCCTACGCATTGAATTTCTACGCATTGATTTCCTACGCGCTGAATTCCTATGTATTGAATTTCCACGCGTTGAATTTCTATCGCTTTGAATTCCTACGCGTTGAATTCCTACGCGCTGAATTCCTATGTATTGAATTTCCACGCGTTGAATTTCTATCGCTTTGAACTCCTACGCGTTGAATTCCTACGCGTTGTACCACCACACATTGAATTCCAACGCATTGTATCTCCACGCGATATATTGCCGCGAACAGTATAAAATTCAACAACTCAAAACAGCATAGAGTGTAAAATTATACCAAAATTATCATTATCCTTGAAATCCGGCGATTCAAATGCGTCACATAAAAAGAAACGGTAAAAATGAAGAAAATCTAGAGATAGAGATAGAAAGAGAAAAGATCAAAGAATAGTTGCGACCATCGCTCTTCTCAAGGTTTCAATGAATCGACCTCGAATCGAGCACTGTCACCGGTGCATGCGCCCTTCTGTTTCTTGCCCGCAGAAAGGTTCAGCCTCCTACAACGTTCTTGCTCGTTGATTGGATCAACAGCTGGAGCCAGCGGTTCCGGGGCGGTCGGAGGCGGACAGGTTCAACTCTGGCAATTCCTGCTGGAGCTACTCTCGGATTCGTCGAATTCATCCTGCATCGCGTGGGAAGGTTCCAACGGGGAGTTCAAACTTACCGATCCGGATGAGGTCGCACGCAGATGGGGCGAACGGAAGAGCAAACCGAACATGAACTACGACAAACTGTCGAGAGCACTCAGGTAATATCTGGTACATGTCTGACATTTTTATTGGCGATAGAAATTTGGAAATTTGGGATATTGGAAATTGGGGAATTCGAGGTTTGGAAATTTAGGGATTTAGGAATTAGACAAGTGAGAAATTGGGTAATTGGGAAATTGGGAAATTGGAAATTTAGGAATTTGGGGAATTGGGGAATTGGAAAATTGGGAAATCGGAAAATCGGAAAATCGGAAAATTGGAAATTTAGGAATTTGGGGAACTGGGGAATTGGGAAATCGGGAAATTGAGAAATTGGAAATTTAGGAATTTGGGGAATTGGGAAATCGGGAAATTGAGAATTTGGGAAATTTATAAATTTGAAAATTTGGAATTTGGGAAATTTGGAATTTGGGAAATTGAGAATTTGGGAAATTGAGAATTTGGGAAATTGAGAATTTGGGAAATTTGGAATTTGGGAAATTGAGAATTTGGGAAGTTTGGAATTTGGGAAATTGAGAATTTGGGAAATTGAGAATTTAGGAAATTTGGAATTTGGGAAATTTAGAAATTTGAAAATTGGAATATTGGGAAATTTAGAAATTTGGAAATTGGCTAACTTAAGAATTAGGAACTCGGCAAATTGAGGAAAGAATCTTAAATTTTCACACGAACAAAGAATAAAATGCAGTATTTCTCGACACGTAAATATCATTTTTATTATCTGACAGTACATTTCAATTGACAGGTACTATTACGACAAAAATATAATGACGAAGGTGCATGGGAAACGTTATGCGTACAAGTTCGATTTTCATGGACTGATGATGGCTTGTCAAGCACAAGCCGGTGTCACGTTGGAAACAACCCCATCGTCCCGAGGTACAGGAGCAAATTGTCACCCTCATCATACTCATCATCTATATCCAACAGGAGCATCGAGTTCGCAACATTCGTCGGTGTCGCATCCGCCACCGCCACCTCCACCACCTCCGCCACATTACTGTTGGCCTTATAGATATTCTCCGCCAACATAGCATTGTTTTTCATTTATGACAATGTGCCAAATTCCTTGACACATGGAACACCTTTACATAAATACAATGAGTAAAGTACATGTTTCTTTTTCTTTGAGTAATTCGGTTAAGAGGAAAAGAGACCTATAGAAAGCTTTTAATACTCATGCATTAAAAGGTGTCCATTATTTAACTGACCGGTGATGAAGTACATGAATCCTTTTTGATACAAAATAAATTTCTTGAGTTATTAAGCGAATGTAACTGAGCATTTTCCGTGTAAGATATACATTAAACATCGAAGAGAACATTAGCAGAGTAAAAAGAAATGTTTGTATACTTATCTGTAAGAAAAGAGTAATTGTAAATATAAATATCTTATAGGCAGATGTATTTAAACAAACAATAGTGATGATGTTTTAGAGGTATTATGTATGCGTGTTTTATTTAATATTGTGGTGTACAGTTTGATAGTAAGGTTTTTTACTTTTAAATTATTAAGACATTCAACACGTACTTTAGAGTAAATAAAATTCCTTATAAAGCATATTGTAGTTGTTTAATTATTTTTAAGGATAATGAAATGGAACATTTGAGCACGGACGAATAAATTTATTATGCGATGTAAAATATATGGTAGTTGAATTTTATTGGATCAAATAGAACAATTTACAATCATAACATAATTGCATAACGCGTAGAGCATAAAAATTACACATTCTGAAATTAGATCTTATTTATTGAATATTGACAATACAATTTAAATCACGTTTCATAACGTAAATAAATACATAAAAATTTAATTCAAGTTTTTGTCCCCTCGATAGCGCCAATCAATATAGTAGAACACGACCCTAGAATCCTTCTATTCGTGAATACTGATAGTCGATAATCGGTGATGCTGTTAAAGCTTTTAAAGTCTTTAGATGTCGCTTCCTGTTCGTTCGTTAACCAATCAGAATCAGAGTAGACGTAACCAACGCGCGGTTAAATGAGCGCCATTTCTCTTTCGTTGTGAGAAAAGGTAAATGGAAGCACGCTGTGGAGCGATGTACTAGAAATCTAATTATTATAATACCATCGTTGCTATTTTTGTGTGAAAATGTTTCAAAACGTAAAGAAGGAATCAAAATCATTAACAGTTTCTTATTATTTCAGCATTCCGGTACACAGAAAACATGTCAGACGTTGAAAAGTAAGTGTGTCTTATATATCATTAAATAAACCTTTCCATATATTTGCAGACTGTTAAATAAGTGTATCTAATTGAACTATATTTGATATCTAACACATTTACTGTGAAAACTACTGGTTAAATCGATCGTTACAACTATGTACCAAGTTAACCTCAAGTTTTGCATGTCAAGAAACTATCAAATAAAATAATTATTTTTTAATTTACAGTGACGATGTGCCTTCTGCGATGGCAACAGGAGGTTCAATGGACGTAATCACAGCCTTACAAGAAGTCCTTAAAAATGCTCTTATCCATGATGGTGTTGTACATGGCCTCCACGAAGCAGCCAAAGCATTAGACAAGTAAATTTTATTTCCTGCTTCATTGTATTATTAAGAGGGCAAAAAGAGTATATTTTTGCATATCTCTAGTATTACAAAATGTTAACTTTTTTAAATGTTCCATTTCAGGAGACAAGCTATGTTATGCATATTGGCTGAAAATTGTGATGAACCAATGTACAAAAAGCTAGTACAAGCCTTGTGCAATGAACATCAAATACCTTTAGTTAAGGTAGATAATAACAAGAAACTTGGTGAATGGGCTGGTCTTTGTAAAATTGACAGTGCCGGAAAAGCGAGAAAAGTTGTTGGGTGTTCGTGTGTTGTGATAAAGGTATGTTTATATGATATAACATAGTAAAATAAGTTTAAATTATTTGTAATGAATTACAATACTGTATGATGATATTTTTGGCTCCCTCTGCTGAGAGAACCCGAATTATTAAAAACTGCTGTAATCAGTCCATGCCTGATTTTAATAGTGTACTATTAACATAAGAATTTTTAAATAATTTCATTTTGATTAAGTAATACATTTTTTAGGACTTTGGTGAAGATACTCCCGCAAAGGATGTTGTAATGGAATACGTCAAACAGAGTTCTGTACATTAACATCTTTTAATAAAATATTGGACATAATTTCGTAGGTAAATTTATTTAGTCCTTTAATATTTTTGTATTTTATATAATAATTAAGCTAAATTAAAACTATTCATATCTAATTACAAATAAATTTTCTGTTTTTTATCAAGAAGTAACTCAAGTTAATCGTGTAGCTCATTCTTTACACTTTCTGTTATTTTGTCACAGATATGTTTATGATTTTCCCAATCTTTTACTTGACATTCTCTACAATTACATACAAAAAGTCAGATTAACTAGATATGATTCAAGCTACTATTCAATACTTCCGTTTTAAAGCTATAAAAAATAATTTTTTACCTTCCACAGTACCAAGCTTCTTTACACTTAGCACAACGATTCTTTGCTTCTTCATGACATAAAAAACATTCTTTAACATCAATCCACTCTAACTTATCTAAGTCATATGCATCACTTAAAATTTGTGCCGCGTTTTGAATTAATTCTGCATCTGTTGTATACAAGAATTTTGACTGATGCTTTGCCAATTTTTTCCATTTCTTATGATACTTTTCCATTATTGATGATTTTATCTAATGACATTAATTAGAATTAATATTTTATACACACAAAATCGTACAATGATTTTATTTAAGAACTTGTAACCTGTGGTATGAGTTCTACATTTACTGTTCGAGGCGCCCTAGATTGACACGATGATACCGTTAAATAACTTAACCATCTTTTTAACTCTATCAGTGGAGAGATTTGATCCAATACATTCTCGTGTAAATATTTCTGTAACTAGTGCATATACCTTGTTTTTGGATGTTGTACATAGTAATAAACAATATTAATATACCTTTATCAATTGAGATAATCTATGTTCAGTGATTTCATAGTATGGTGCACTCTTTGGATTAAGTAGCAGTTCACGTAAACCAAACCATATTTGTCCTTCTATTTTCGAAATTTTTCCTTCTTCATTCGATTTACTTTTTTTCCAACCACTATTGTACAACATATTTTCACCTGAAGAGTTGTAATGATAATTTCAACTCCTCTTGCATTTTACTACTTACATGGATATGAATTGGTTTACCTTCTGCATTTTCCTTCTTCCATGGGTGATTTTCAATCAGTTGAACAAGCAAGTAAGGTACATCATGAGTAGCAAGTAATCGCGATAACACGCAAATTGGTAAATTATCCGCATACTCGGCCAAATAACGAAGAATAGAAATACAGCGCATACCAATGTCAAATTCAAGTTCTTTCTTCTTTTCTAGTATTTCTTCTAAACAAGAGCTGAATATAATAAATTGAATTATTGTTTAGTATATAAAACAGCAATTGTAGATAAAAAAAGAATAGTAACTGGTCTTCAAACACAGCTTACTTTGGATCTTTTATGCTTTCATAAATTTCAATGTCCCCTGTATCAAGAAGTGTAGACACACATTTAACAGCATAATCAACAAGATCCA
Source organism: Megachile willughbiella (assembly GCA_945859595.2). NCBI lineage: Eukaryota > Metazoa > Arthropoda > Insecta > Hymenoptera > Megachilidae > Megachile > Megachile willughbiella. The sequence goes on along the minus strand of OX243797.1, from coordinate 9,596,218 downwards.
AACTAGAATCATCCATAGATTCCGCACTTTCGCTGTGAAATAAAACATTTTCTAACAAAGAAACTGCAATGTCTTCATGATAAAATATAGTAAAGTGCATAAATGTGTTTGTTGGCTCTGCATTCATTTCTAGTAAAATTGGAAATACTTTATGTTTCCATATATCAATTTGTATAGCTTCATATATAAGAACTGGAATCTATAAAATAAAGATGCCATTGGAATATAAAATTGCAATATACATAAATGCAATGTAAATTTACCTTTTGCAAAGAAACAAACCATTCCTTCACATTTTCTTCCCGCAAGGCGTTAATTTCTAAAACACTTTGTTGGTTCAATAACATTAATCTTTTGTGGAATTCTAACCATCTAGAAATTACATATATTTAATGTGTATAAAATATTTTAGTTCGTATAGATAGTAGTCATGTCTACATTGAAAAAAAGAATTTGAATAAATTTATAAGAAAATTAACCCTGTTGTTCCAATATCTTGAAGATCGGAAATTTTTAAACTTTGTATATATGATTCGATTTCCCATGGCGAAATTATATATTCCATACGACTTGACATTTCTAAGTAAAAAATATCAATGGCTTAGAGTCTACACGAAGTTTAAATGAATGGCAACCATTTGTAAACAAAATTCGTAATCGGTATCTTGGGCAATGTGATACTGTAGCTGTTTGCAGTTTCCGCAATTTTTTAAAATTAAAAACATGAACATTAAGAAAATTCATTAATTTACATTTCATAAATTTTGTTCTATGTTTTAAATGGACTCTTTATTTGGTTTCTTATTTTAATCCTACATGGGCAGAGTCGTCAATAGACTTCGTTGGCCTGGTACAAAAATTTATGTTATTGAAAAAATTTTCAACATATTGTTATATCGCCATAAAATTTAATACTCGAATAATTATGGTTGGTTTTATTATTTTTTCAAAAATTTGGAAATTACTAAGCGGAATATCGAGAAGAGTCCCCATGGTGCTAATTGTAGCGCTATACACGTAGGTGCAATAGCGATACTGTCAGTTTATTATGAGCGTAACAAATCTAACGGAATGTACTGACTATAACCTATAATATATGTATTAAAAGATTGTAACATCGAAAAATGTTAAATAAAATTATTTGCGCTTCGCTCAATGTTTTAGTTATTTTGGGTACAACTTTTTTATACATTTCTTCGACTTTTCAAATAGGGGGTAATTACAGAAAAGAAATATAAGTCTGTATATATACGCATATGGTAGATAAATTATGTATTAAATTTATTTATTAATTTTATAGAGACGAGTACTCCTCAAAATGTATCACTAATAAGAGATATAGAATTAGTGAACTTATCAGAAGAGCTATTTAATAAATCTTCTTATGAATTATTTAAACATTTGACTGTTAGATACCAAGGGCAGACAGATTTAAAAAATTTTACCGATGTTGCTCCTGAAAGGTACTACTTTTAAAAACATCTCTCATTATGTACTTTCATTCTAATTTCACTTGTGTAAATTTAGGTTGTTCTACATATCACCCAGAATTCCTTGGACATTAACAACAAAATCTTTTATGAAGTTAATTGATAATTATGAATTAGATACTTACAAAGCAGAAATTATAACAAAAGAAAAGGATCTAGAAGAAAATGAATTTATTAATAATTTAATAAAAACAGACGTAATATTACATGTTATGAATTTTTTATCACTCAAAGGCTTCTTTAAAAATGATTTACAAACTTATAAGAATATATTGAAAGAAATTTGGTTTCATTTATATTCACGAAGTAAGGGAATAAAGGGTAGTTCTGGTTTTGAACATGTATTTATAGGAGAAAGAAAACCACGTAAAGGTATTACAGGACTTCATAATTGGATTTCTTTTTCCTCTGGGGAATCATTAAACGCGATCAATTATTTTGGGTTTTCTCGTAATATGGAATTCGTTGATGTAAGTAAACGTGTACACATAAGGTAACAACATATAACGGTATAATCACGATATATAATGTAAAAGAATAATTATAAAATATTTTCAGCAAATGGCTATTTTAGAAACATATTTTACTTATAATAAGAAACGTAAAATGTCAACTATATTCATTGGTACAACACCAGAATTAGAAATTGCATTGTATACACTTTGTTTTTTTACGAGACCAAATAAAAGATGTAATGTTTCGTTTACTAAAGTAAAATTTAGTATTCAAACATATGTATTGCAAAATAACGAGACGAGATTCGTTGCAAGTGCCTTTCCTGTCATAGGAAAAAGATAAACATCATTAATTGTTGCAATATATGGAAGGAGATCACTTCACTTGCTGATAAAATGTAGAACCATACATTACAATGACAAAATACGACATGTATTTCTAAAAATAGATAGCCGAGTATTTATAAAACAGAAAAAATGAATACAGTACAGTAATTTTTCAAGTTAGATCAATCACAGAATTATTATCTTCATCTTCGGTATCAGATACTTTTATTTTGGTAGAATTCCTCTTCTTTTTTGATATAGAACTGCTTGATTGATTATTACTTTTATCGGAAGTATTTATATTATCATCTGACAATCTGCATTTCTTATAGACTACTGGAGAATCTTTGGAGGAATTGCAGGTTGTATCTGTGTCCGAATCACTTTTTACTTCAGCACTTTGTTCTTTGTGTTTGACTTTATTTTCACTTTTATTTGTGCAAATGGATGTCTAAAAATAAAATAAATATTATTTTTTTAATGGCTTTTTATCATTTATATTATTAATCTAAATTTATTTACAAACCTTGACTGTTTTTCGTTTAACTCGGGCGACATTTTTCTCTAATGTCTCTTTACTACTCTTATCCCTCCTTATCTTGACATCTACTGGTTTCTTAAGAATATTCTTATTCTCTATTTTTTGTACCTCTGATACATTAGGAGATTTATCATCAATTTGATGTATTTCTTCTAATTCATTATCTGTATCTTGTAAAGTAATATTTTTATTATCTGAAAATTCTAGCTGCCCTTCCGAATCTCTAAAATAATAGTAACAATAATTATAATGAAACCAATAACAAAAATTAATCATTTCAATTAAAGTTTCAGAAACATTCTATATACAATCAGTTCTTACATTTGTTTAGATTGTTCTTCTAATAAACTATTTAATTTTGCATTAACTGTATTAAGTTCTTCTCTGAGTCTTTTAACAGTCATGCGTAAGTGTTTACACTTGTTAAAGCTTTCAATTAATTCCCTGTAAATTTAATTATGTTAGCAATATTATTAAATTAATAATTTAAAATATAGCATTTTCTTATATCACTCACCTTTCAAAACACAATTACTTACTTTTTCATAATAGAAATAAATTTAATAAGCGTTTGAGGATCTCTATCATTTCCAATCATTTTACTAACATCACTAAGAGGACCATGTAATAATGCTTGTAGTCTAAAATTAATCATAAACTTACATTAGAGAAATATAGAAACTGCAATAATCATGTATAACAATTACATACGGTTTGAGATCTTCAATTTTGTCTTTCAATTGAGCGATTTCCTTTTTTAAATCATCACAACGTGAACTTCGTTTTTTAAAGTATTCTATTTGCTCTTTCAAAGCATGCATTGCTGCATTCTTTTGACTAATTTCCCCTTCCAATTTATAAACTTCTTGTCTTAAACCAGCACTTTGTTTCTCTAAAGTAACATTTTTTGAAGTATAATATTGGATATCTTTTTGTTTCAACAAAATTTGAAATTTTAAACCATCTATTTTCTCCTGCAATGTGGAAGCCTGAGACTCGACAACTTCATTATTCCCAAACGTGAAATAGAGTCTATGTATTTTACTTTGTGTAACTTTTTCTCTACATTGCGGACAACTTTTTGATCTAAAAACAAAATGTTATTAATACTGTTATAGATTAAGTAACCATTGAATGAATAAGTTATGTCATAAGGTACAATACCTTGTTTCACTCTATTAATAAACAGGTATTTACCTTTCAAGCCAGGGACTCAAACATTGTAAATGAAACACGTGTCCACATCGAGTATAAAAAATATCATTTGATTGCATCAATGGGTCACTGCATATAGAGCATATAACATTCATTTTACCAGGAAACTTAGTAAACAATAAGTGTAAAAATGACACTACAAATAAATTTAAAGCAATTATATAGTTTTTCAAAAGCGATTTGACATTATCATTCGCTCTCGTATTTTCTGATACAATTTCTCTAATGAACTCTGATTTGTTTTCTTGTTTGAAGCAGTTCGAGTTTCAAAAAGGTTATGCATGTGCCGTCAAAGACGGAAAGCCGAATGTCAGTGGAAGGTTTAAGTTTACCTCACTGACATTCCTATATAGTTTAAATTTATCATTTTTATAGAACAGGTATTTCATTTTTAAATTAGAAATTCAGAAAACTATAAAAATGATTAAATTTCATCAAAGTTAATGTTAAGTTTTTGATTATCAAAATTAGAAGTGATGTCATACGAACTTACATAATGTTTACTTTACATGTTTATATTTACAAAATAAAATTGAAATGATTATTTGTCATTTCATGTTGTCATAATTGAAAATAATAGCAATTTCCGATTAATCGCTTGGTTTTTGGTGGAAATTTTTGAATTAGTAAGGAGGGAAAGAAAAATGGCAATACACATTTCAAGAAGATTTATTACTAATTTTATTCGTGGAAGTACTGAACAGTGACAATTAACATTCATAAAATATTGATAGTATATACAGTCAAAATAGCGTTCAATTTATCCAGGTACTAAATGTCTAATTGAATTTATCTAGAGGTGCAAAAATTTACGGTGTTATCTAGGGAATTTCCTACAGTTTCCTATTTAGTTGTCGGTTAGTATCGTAGACCGTAACAATCGATTTGCGGCCTGCAATTTTAGCTGGCCGAAACTTCGCGAAGAAGGAACCAGTTACCAGTGGTACCTTCTCGAAAGAACGTCTCTGGTAAAAACACTAGCAAGTGCCGGAGGATTAGCCGGTATACATGTGAGTGCGCGAGTTAGCATCAAGCTTTTTCTCAGCTTATTGCTAATAATTATTACGTCGGTGTGTTTAAATAACGGCGTTCGCGTAAAGTAAACAGAGAAGCTCGTCCTTTCAGGTGGGTGTCCATGTCACCTTACGCCGGATGAAGGTTTACCAAACTCATCAACCTACCAAACAATTTGAATTAGATATATTTCACGGTTCTTGATTCTGTCATTCTATATGCTCTATTGTTTCTTTTTGTAATTATTACGTGCGCGTAAATCGTTGTAATTTTACCGGCTTTTCTCGCGTAGAAACATTGGACGTATGCGAGATGTCAGCCATTTGTTGGTTAAATGATTCTTATCTTACAATGATTCTATGATGTCTTTTTATGAGAAAACTTATTTAACTCTGAAACTTAAGTGTCTTCTTCGTTCGCAATGTCGTAAATGCAATAAATGAATTCAATAAAACGTGTGCAGTTTCTATTTTCATTACTCTTTCTGTCATTCGAATATTCGTTTGTTCTTCGTGAAAAGAAAGCTTTTGTTTAAGACATTCATGTGTATATCGTTACAAAAAGATTATTATGTTAATACAAGTGCATACATATATGAAAGCATAACACCTTTGCTCGTATTGCAAAGATTAATGTAAAACATTTAAGTATGAAATAGTACATCATTATTAAATACATCCTTAATATTAAGGATTTTTGTAGATTATCTTCGAGATGTAAATGACACATTTTTGCATTGAATTTCATATTGTCTATCAATTAAAAACTTGTTATATTCGTCAAAACGTAAAAACGCGATCGATAATGATATCACGTGTTCAACAACATGTCAAGTACTGCCCAAAGTTCTAAAGAATTTCTATAATTAATGGTAAATATTCTTTGTAAAGTTGCATATTTGATGAAAATTTTGATCAGTAGAAATTTGAAGTTTTATTAGTTTGACCTACTCCAAATTTCGTAAGAAAAAAGTATGTATTTACCGGTTTCGCGCTTATTTTTGATGCACATGTCACGTTGACTGAATTACACCGAAGTGTGTCGAATTTTCACGAAGTGCTACGACAAAAGCCGAAACTTATAATAGTTCCAATTTGTAGTAGATTAAAAGTTATATGAATTAAACATCATCAAGAACACCTTTTACATGTACGTATGTACGGTATTTTTATCTTGTACCAATTTCTCCTTAAATTAGACGTATTAGCGTCATTTATTTTACGTCATCTCCACGTGTCATTATTACGTCCAAAATTACGACACAACTAATATCACTTAGCAGATATATTGTTTAGTACTAGTATTTTAACAATCTTTTCAAACAATAGGACACGTTGACAAAAAATTAGAACAGTTACAGTACGAAACATGTAAAATATTACGTAACAGAGTCTGTGCGCATAAAAGTATACGAAAAATTATCTCGGTATACTTAAAATAGATTTTAGGCGATGATGCCGTTTCTCATTTCCGCCTCTGTGACGTTGATTTTTACCAGTTCCTCGCAGATAAAAGACGTACATACACGCATACGTTCCATACAACTCGAGCAACGTATTGTTTGCATCTTTGACACTTGTCTGCGCTGCTTTAAAAGCCGGTAAAAATTTGTGTCCATGGTGTGTAAGACACGAGCTGCGTGCGCGACGCGTGCCAATTTTCTTCGTTATCCTCTAGCTGGTTATTAGCTAACATTAACACGTGACGATAACGTGACGATAACGTTTTTTATCCTTCTCACTCCGGATACGTCAAAGGCAATATTTCAGCACAAGAATCTTCGGGATTCTTCGAACAGACGGTCACAGATTGTTTTGACTTGTATTTACCAACAAAATATGTTTCTTAATTTGGAGATTCGTACTTGCGATGGTGCCGGTAACTTTATCATTAAAATGTTGATAGTGTTGTATGAAAACAAAATTTTCGTAACGATTCACAATTTTGAATTTGCTATCGTCTTTATTTTTAGCATTGTATACTATTTTAGATATTATCTATTTAGTACACGAAAACTTTTCGTTTAGAAATTTTTATATTTTTTACCGATATGTACGTTCAATTGGTCAAGGACAGTAAAAAGTTTTCTGGGGCCCAGTTCCAACACTGTACAGCGTAAAAGCGTTTATAATGCGCAATTTGTAACACAAGATTTAAACAGTTCTGCTACCGGATAAGCATTTGTATAAATTACTGAACGACAATAATTGCATGATTACATTTTTCAAGAAGGTCATCCAAATTTAGATTATCATGGTGGTGAGAGATAAAACAAAGTGAAATCGGCGAAAGTAAATATTTTGCAACGTGTATGGATCGTTTACGTTATTATTCATTGTCAGTGTATTCGCGATAAGTATTTTCCAATTTGTGTGCCCGAAGAAAGGAAAAGAATAGAAACTGCATGCGTAAGCAGAGAAGGGTGTTCAGATCACAGTTACATCGGTCATGTGTCCATGCTGTGTAATGGAGGAGATACCTGTAGTTTAAGATTTCCAACCATGTTCGAATCGATACTAACTTGTTCTACTTTTTGCTCTTGCGTATATTTTTGATTTTGAAAATAAATTCACTGATTCGATACAAGTGTGGAAGATCACATTCGGCTACTGAAACGGACTTAAATCTCATAATCAATGTTTGTTTATTTAGATGCAAATTAAAAATATATTTTGTGATAAAAATTTGTTAAACTATTATATTATATTGCAATAAATAACACTAGCGGTGTCTTTCCTTCTCGTACGCTTTTTGTTAATTGAGGAAGAAACTGTTAGATGCATTCAGCGGTATACGTCAGTAGTCAACAATCATTCTGTCACGTTTTCCAAAAATGACAAGTCATCATCGGTTTTTATAGAGTTGTTTTGCTTTCACCGGTTGATAATGGGAAAGATATCTCTGTCGTACGGTCATATAGACGAAAACGAAAAGAGGAGAAAATTCGTCGGACTCCATGGCTAGACAGCTCGTCGTCATCGAATTAAAGTCACGCAATTGTACCGTTTCGCAATTGCAGGAATTTTAATTACATGCTAACAGAATCGATAACTTGTAATAGTCTGGTATTTATCACGGCTATCTGTTGCATAGGGAAACGGTGGGATAGTTGATCACAGTTTCATTGAAATAATTTCTCATTTTATTGTAAACATAAAAAATTCAACAGTATCTGAAAAAAGGGTAAAAGAAGGTAAAATTAGTTAAAATAGATGTTGCTTGTATGTTAATAAAGTAAATCCTCTATATGCTACAGTTTTCAGTTAAACTTCAGACCTAACCTGACCTAATCTGAGGCATAATTTTGCTTTTTTCCCAGTTTAGATCACTATTAAATTAGAGTTAGTAACATAATATAATCAAGCTACTATTAAATAAAGGTTGGGTTAGATTAGGTTAAGTAAGCAACCTAAGCAGTTAGGTTAGGTTAATGTTATATTAGGTGGTTTATATTGGAGTTAAGGTTGGATTAGATCAGAACTTAGGGTAGTTTAGATTAGAAGCAAGGAAGAGAATAAGTGTAAGCGATGTTGTTATACATCAGGCAAGGTTAGTCTAAGCAAGATTAGATTAGATTCAAAGTATAAACAAGAATAAATAAATTGAAATGATGAAATTACGCGTTCTACGTCAGTGACTCCTATTATCCTAAAGGATATCTTGTTCACATATCGTTAGTCAGTAAGATACGACTAATCTATCGATAATTGAAACCGGAATGATAGAATTTGCATCTACCATGCCTTTAAATCTCAATAACGGAGAAATATTAGCAACATATTGATAATATAACACCTCTGTAACCCTCCTGATCAGCTATCTCATCAGCTCCTGTATGTTGACAACGATGCACCGGTAGAACATGCACAGCTGTGCGCGACGCGATGCCGACGACAGCGTACGTGCTGTCCCATTAACGGTGTTATCCGGGAATTAAAAGATAACGAGAGATAACCCTGATCGTCTGTCACGACACGCGACGACACGCTGCGTGCTGCGTGAGACAGAGCAAGAGAGAAAGAGAAATCGTCGGAGGGAGCGAGACGCAGAGAAAGGAGACGAGGAGGAGGAGATGGCACGTATGTTTACGTATGCGATGACGGACGGTGATGGATGATGGTGGTGGCGATGACGAGGACGTTGTGTGTCGGTGGTGGTGTGCACACGAGGGGCAGCCTCTGGGTGGCCAAAAGGTCGCGGCCCGTCATTGATACCGTCGCGGAGAGAGCGCACTTTGGACCAATTCCTCGCGACGTCTAACTCGAATAAACCCAGGGGTACTCGGCGTGATTACTTCAGTGCTACTTCGGCCACGCACCGCGGCACACTCACTCAAACAACTCACTCTCTTCCATTCCGTCAACGGGTCCTCTTCTTTCACGTCGAGCCCAATTTTGATCTCTTAGCTCGCGCATCTCCCCCTACCTTCGTCGCCGTGTTCGATCCGTCCTCTCGACCAGATAAACGGCCCGTAACGGACGGGTAATCAGGGTTCACCGTAGAACAAAGGACGCGCTCTCGGGTCAAAACAGGGAGGCTAAACGAGACACGGAACCAGAGTAAGCTCGTCACGTGCGAAAAAGGAATCACGCCACGAGAGTATTCGCGTGGCGCTCGACGATAGAGAGACTACTAGCCAACGGATCCGATCGAGGTTCTCCTTCGACTTCGGTTTCGCGTGCACGTGATCGCACGTGATTACGTATACGACTAGTTGATGATAGCAGGCGCTGCCGAGCCGGTGGCCGTGTTCGACGTAGACGCGAGAGAAAGAGGAGAGACACCGCTCGTGTTGAGTCGCGCGACGTTAACGTTCGCGGTGTGGCTCTGTTTTTATTTTGCACGGAACAGCTGATCTGAAAACGTCAAAATGTCTACAGAACCGGGTAGCTTCACCTCCAACGGGAGCATGATCGTCGTGAGCAACAGGTTGCCGTTCGTGTTGAAGAGGAACGAGTTGACCGGAAAGCTGGAACGCAAGGCCAGGTTAGTACGTTAGACGGCTCTCCCTTTGTCTTCTATTTTGTTTTATCGCTGTGCTTGCCCTTGTTTAACTTGTTTACAAACGACCGCATTATCGCCTTCAGTTGCTTACCTCCGATACAAATTGATTTGCGTTAAGTCGAAAGAAAGTTCTCAGTACTCTTAACACTGATTTAATGATATGCACCAGTGGGTAATTGAGCTAGCAAGGGCATCGGTGCACCGGACATGCGAGTGACGTGCTCTTAATGTCATTGATGACCAGTCAATTTTCCAATTTGAAAGTGCGAAGTTTCTGCACAACCAGATTTTTTATTTCTAAATTATCAAATTGTCCAATCGCTACATTTCTCAATTCCCATTTATCTAATTTCTAAGTGGTCGAATTATCAATTTAGTTGATCTTTGAATTACAAAATTATATTATAAATTTGGAATACTATAATGTCCCCATGAATGTATGCTAACAAATTAAAAGGTGAAACTGAAATAATCTATTTTACAGCGTGTCTGACCATATACGTCAATTTTCACTGTGGCAGTCAACGCGTTAAAGTAGATTTTGTTCGTACGTTTCTTTTAAATAAAAAGGTACGAATGTTTATGTATAGCTGGTCGGTTCAAACGTGTTAAGTTTAAAGGTCGATTTATGTTATTCGTTCAGGCAAAAACTGTTGCAAGTAGTAAGATATACAGAATATTTTGAAGTTAAACTATGAAACCTGAGTAATATGGTTCACTTTTTCTAGTTTAATGTGAATTCAAAGCATAACATTTCTCGTAATATTATCTAATTTTCTTTTGCTTATTAATATTTCCTTTTGCTTCCTTTATTACTTTCTTCGTTCATCGTTTAACAACATTAGGTCCTTTATCGATGGACATAAAGACATTATCGAACAAAACGTTCTAGCCACGTTTAATGTCAGATTCAAACCGACAGTATAAACACTAAGTGCTTTTGCCTGAACAGATAATTACGCGAGCACGTGGCTACGAAGAAAGTACTCGAATAAAATACGAACCTGATACGTGTTTCGTTCTTCGATTGCTCGAGTGTACAATGTTAGATTTAGCGCGCACATTTTGTAGTTATTGAACTCGAATCACGCGGAAGATTCACGAGCATGGTATTGCCGCGTCAACAAGAGATTTGCAGGATCAACGAAGTTGACGGTACTCCTCCGAATGAATATTTGATCGAACAGTAATTTATTCCGTTGCGTAAACAAGTCGATAGAAATATCGACGGAGAACGTATTGACGTAAGGCAAAGAGGGAAATGTTGACGGGGTCGTAGATTTGTTCGTTTGTACGCTGGATACTTCTCTTCCTGATTACGGTCGGTCATAATTATATGGAACACCGTAAACATCGCCGATTTCACTGACCTTGATATTCGTTATGAAGGTCAGTTTCTTGATAGTTGGTAGTTTTGCTTTTATTATCGTTGATCAGGGTTTCCTTAAAGTTTGCACGAAAATATTTTTAATACCGTGTATTGTTTACAAATTGTGCCTGTATACTGTTATAATATTGCTATGAGTTATTTAGGCAATCTAATATAAACTCTTGTTATATTGCCACTGATGGGGTTGTGGAAATAGGGGTTGTAGAATTGTTGTGGCGGGAAAATTTCAAGTTCGTAGATTTTTTAATTTTCTAATCAAATTTTCAAATTTTATATCTCTAAATTTCTAATTTTTGACTTCCTGAATTTTCAAATCCACAATTCCCCAAATTCTCAAATTTTCAAATCCTCAATTCCCCAAATTCCCAAATTTTCAAATCCTCAATTCCCCAAATTCTCAAATTTTCAAATCGCTAAATTTCTAAATTAAAAAAATCCCAAAACGCCAAACTCCTAAGTTCGCAGTATCCATGATACAAATATTCGGCAATACAGATTGCGGTGATATAAAACACGTGGTCCTGCAATTTTCCCTTCTAGAAAATAATAAAAGTAAAATTCATATTAAACTTAACAACCCACCATTGTATCTAAAAGTGAAATAAAATTTCACTGACAATAAAAATGTAATTACTATATGACTTAAAGTTATGTTATCAAGAAAAACAAAATTTACATGTGTCTAAAACTGAACGGTTGTATACAGACGAATTACCGAGGACATTTACCTTTGTAATATCAAGGTCATTAAAATCGGTTTACTCTATCCTATACAATTACCAATTCGAATTTTGTATTACGTCGTAACTGTTTATCGTGTTTATGCAACATCTTCCGGAAATATGGTTCGATCGATTCGTATCAGTTTCCTTTAACGGTTCTCATACCAAAGAACTCATTCTTCGTTAACAACGTAATAGATCAGCTAATTCTTTTTTATTTGCGTTCTCGATGCTAATTTTTTCTTCTAACAAAAAGTAACTCGGTACACTCAAAAGTGTACGTATTCTATTACTAGTCATTTGGTGGAAATGTTATTTCTATCGTTGTGTAACAACTGCTTCTTTACACCTGAAGTAACTGGGTCATTCGTGTAATTTTATGCTCCTGACAGCTCTGAAAAAATTAAAAAATACTTATCGAAACTTTCATCTCATTATCAAATTTTTATCTTATCAAGATAAAAATAAAAGAAGGAAAAGAAAATATCGTGTACCGGCACAACTCGTCCACGTGGAGAGTTTTTTGCTTCTTTCGCATGTTGCATTTCTTATTTCTTTAATTGCGCCCGGTGTTGCAAGTAAATAAAGTTATTAGTTGTGATTTAGTAGTCGATGCACGCTACAGATGTTGCTCTTGCAACGTTTATTTATGGTACACGAAAAAATAGTACGTGATTACACATCGCGCGTGGTGTTCTACGTCGGAAAGCTCGCTCCAATATAGGGCATAACGGGTGACGAAATTTTTCGTAAGAACACGTTCCTCGATACTCATCTTCGATTCATTCTGTCGTATCGTACGATCTCTTTTGTTTCTGTGAATCACGTTTTGGAGCGCGTTGACCAAAAATTGAGAGCATGCCAACGCAAACGTGTTCGTATTCTCTTTAGAACGAAATGCAAGTTGAACGATTCTTTTCTACTTTCATTCTCGAATTTTCATTACGTTTTAATTATTTGGAGATTTTATTTTGTCGTATAGAATTGTGAATGGTATATAATTATGTATCATATGTATAGCAAGATTTATGTATCATATGTATGTACTATACAAAATTATTTACCATGTAGAATTATGTACAATTGAGAATTATGAGTCAATCTAAAGTATATACCATACAAAATTATTTAGCATTCAGAATTATGTCTAATACAGAATTATGTACCAATCAGAATTATATGTATACCAATCAGTACTATCTATCAATCAGTATCATATACCAATCAAAATTATATACCAATCAGAATTATATACTACACAGAACTACGTACCAATTTCTAAATTATAACTGGAGTTCGAAAGAGCGAATAATAATAAATTAATGGCGCAAAAAGTTGCGCCAAAAGGCGTTAAAACGAATAAACAAGCATAAAGTACGTTCAATAATATTTTTCTCTGTATCATTCTGTCTTGTAGGAAGCTCTTCTTCGTCTCTGTTTTCCTTTTCGTCGCCATCTGTATCTCATTGTGCATTTCTAAACGAGTAACGACGCATTTAACAGAATCAAAAAGATAGCGAAATCGTATACTACGTTGACAAGGGTAATCCTCGATTCAGAACACATATTTTCAACATTCGAACCTATGTCATGTGTTTACCTTTTGATAGAAACGTTTGCGGCAATTTATTATCGTTCTTGATTTATTGCATCGACTATTATAAATCACCAGTTTGAATTTCCTATTATAAATCAACAGTTTTAATTTCCTGTTGATACTTTGACTGCTACGTTAGTTTCGTTATTAGTCTGGTTGGTAACAGGGGAAGAACCATAATTGTCCGATTTGCATTTTATGCAGTTTTGTAACAGGCTTTTAATATATGCTAAATATTAGACACTGATAATTATAAAAATATAAATCTTATTTTAATTTATAATTAAAATTTATCACATTTTATTAGGAATTTGTGGTGTATTGTATTATCTTATTGAAGTTCGAAACAATCGAGAATCTCACATGTGGTAGTATATGCATACGTATGTATATATACATATGTATACACATACTACCACATACATATACATATACATATGTATATATACATATGCACGTGTATGTATACGTACAGCATATGTACATATGCATATGATAGTATATGTACATTCATTATACGTGTGCATGTGCTACTATACTGTATGTGCACATATAGTATTATACACCTGTTATACATGCATGTATACATATACCATTATACATCTATCATATGTGTACGTATACTATCATACACATGTCATATGTATGCACATGCTTACACGTATACATATAATGTAGCAATGCTATATTGCCAAAGAGAAGGTAAGAACGAAAAATTCTCGAAACTAACAATATATGTAAATGGAGTTTCTTTCACGCAATGGCAGACTGTCAAATTCTGGTCGGCATGACACAGGAACTTTTTAATGTGCCTGCAGTGAATGATCACAACGTGATTCTTATTCAATTTGTTAGCTGCCATCCAAAAGTCATGAGGGAAATTAATTCGGTCGATGATCATCGAAATCTAATTACAATCAAAATTAGATTGCATTAAATTTAGAGGAGAATAAATTAAATAGTAAAATGTATGATGATTTCACATATATGTAAATGTAATTTTGACATATATGTAAAAAGCTAGATTAAGTTTGAACTTTCAACAAAAACGCATAGACTTGAATAGAAAAATTACTTATTATATTCTAATTCAGTACATTCTAACGAAATTTGATACAAAATAAGTATATAAAATTTAACATATCGTTAAATATCAATAAGATACCGATAGTGTATCGATAACATAGTAAGCATCTGTTAATATCGCGAGACTTAAAGTGCGAATCAAATAAAAAGAAACTGTTGTCAGTCGCGAATATTTTCGATAGTTCGCAAGATTTGTACACGGCAAACATGTTGTATGTACCAACTGGTTAGAAGACCGGTCGTTTTGTCTCGAAAGCGCGTGTCAGTTGGCGAAGACAGTCTTTATCTTGTCCGGTGACATAAGTAGAAACGTTATCTGTTTATTTGCGTGAATCACCGTATCGTTCGTTGATACTCGTTTATTAATAAATAAAGCTTGCCAGCAATAAGAAAAAACTGGACAATGTGCGTTCGTAACCAGCAATTGAAATAATTCGTCAAATCTCGCCCGAGATAAGTAGCTTCTCGAGAACCCGTTTTGTCTCTTTCGAAAGGGAATCATTTTAGAGCGGGGTATAATTCTAATCTAACCTAAAAAATTTGGTAGGGAATGTTAAGGGGAATACTGCAACTCGTTTTGTCGTGTACCTTATACAAACACAATATCTGTAAAAAGAAACCTTCAAAGATTAAAGATTTGTAAACGAAATATTTGGTCCATGATTTGTAAATGGACACTAAAGATAATCGAACGTAAAGCTTTAACCCTTTGTAGTAGAAGGTATTTTTGCTGTTGGCAAATAGCAACTTGGAACTTTTTAGTTGAAAAGTGTGATAAATATTTTTGAAGTTATTTTTCTATTATTTATTTCATTATGTTTACACATCATATATAGATTTATATATAGATCATTATAATGCAACAACCCTACCTAAATCTATAGTGTATATATAAATCTAACATATGATGTGTAAACATAGATTTAGGTAAAAAATACCTATCCCAAATTGTATTAAACAAAATGGTGAATGAGAGTCACCTTTCGAGTGTAAAGAGTTATATTGCTTTCGCTCTTCCATTACTGCGTCGGAATCAATGCACCGAGGTGAACGATGATCGATAAAATAAAAACCAACAAACAACACAACAACAACAAGTTGCATGGACGATAACGTAATCGTAATCGATTGGAAAACATTCCATGGAACATTTCCGAATAAGATGTTGCCGCATGCAAGACGTAACGTTCGTTAAATATTCTTATCTTCAGGTGCTGATTCTTTTTTCCTGTTATTACGATACGTTCGAAAGATAACGACGCAGTTTCGAGTGCATGTGATTCTCGAAAATCTTGGTATTCACGATTATGTTAATTCTGTTCATTATTTTATTAAACCGCGAACCGATGACGGGATTATTAGAAAAATTACCGATAACGATACTTGGACGATCGTTGACAGAACGATACGCGCTCATTCACAAACTGTGTTGTGCGGTGACACGTGCTTCCCGCGTGTTCTTCTATTACGTGCACAGAATAATATATTATCGCGATCGTCGCAGCCGTTACTTCCTCGATTTGCACAGACGAGACATAGTAAAAGTCGTGGAAAAACACGAACTTCGTCACCGGTGACATTGATTGTTATTCGGGAAATCGGTTCTTTGTCGCGTGCAGATTTTTTAACACTATCAGACCTTCATTGCTGCATTCTAATGATACGGAAACTGCAAAGTAGTTGCTTATTATTTTTTTACAATTTTAACTTTTCAGTTTTTAAATTTTATATTCTTGAAAATTTGTATTTTTAAGTTCTCAAATTTTCTAATTTTTATATTTCTAAATTTTCTAATTTTTAAATTATCAACTTTCTAGATCCTCAAATTTCCAAATCTCCAAATTACTGAATTTCTAAATTTCGAAGTGCCTACATCTCAAAATCACCAAATTTCAAATCTCTACGTACACATGTAAATGCCTAAATTTCCAGATCACTAAATTCCCAAATCCCTATATACCAAAATCCATAAATACGATCTCTAAATTACCAGTTACCTACATGTCCACATCTCTGCATCCCTAGATCCCTACATATACAGATCCCTAAATTCTCAGAACCCTAAATCCCCAGATCCCTGTATTTACAAATCCCTGCATACCCAAATCCCTAAATCTCTATATCTCCAAATTCCATCATACCCAAATCCCTAAATCCCCAAATCTCTATATCTCCAAATTCGTACATACCCAAATCCCTAAATCCCCAAATCTCTATATTTTCAAATTCCTACATACCCAAATCCCTAAATCCCCAAATCTCTATATCTCCAAATTCCTACATACCCAAATCCCTAAATCCCCAAATCTCTATATTTTCAAATTCCTACATACCCAAATCCCTAAATCCCCAAATCTCTATATCTCCAAATTCCTACATACCCAAATCCCTAAATGTCCAGATCCCTACATACCGAAATCCCTAAATTTTCAAATCCCTAAATTTCTAGATCCGGAAATGCCCATATCCCTAAATTCCCAATTCCCTACACACTCAAATTCCTAAAACCCCAAATCCTGAAAGCTCTCAATCCCTAAATCTCCTAATTCTTAAATCTTCAAATTTCCGAAATTCCCAAATGCCCAAATTCCTAAACCCTCAAACCTAAAAATTTCATTTCCAAAAAACTCGAATCTCGAATTCTGAAGTTGCCTCATTTCTAAATTGCAACCAAGCGTAACTATTGATACACATTACGTAGTCCACACTGAAATCATGACACTCTTGCAATACTGTTCCGTGATAATTATAGCATGCATCAATTTTATAGCTTCCGTGTAGTTGCAATAATAGTATTGTCACCTACTATTCCCACGTGTCGCCGTGTGATTCATTGCTCTTAAAATATGGTGAACTCAGTGCATGCAAAATACTGAAAGGAAACGATATTTCATGTTATGTCATTGATTCGTACGCGCATTATACTTTATTGAAGTTTTCGTTTCGAAAGAGGAATTGCAGAGCAGAATTACAAGACACGGTATAGAAAGAGACTGTATTTTCGAGTAAGATTACAAATTTCAAGGCATGATTTTCAAGGATTATGGCTACAGTTTTTGTAATCTGGAATGTGCATTTTGCTTCAATGTTAAACGGAAGAATATCTTTGCTCGTTTAATTGAAGGCCATCGGTGGCCCATTTTGTATTGAAATGGGAATAATAATGCCGTACAAAGACATACAAGTTTCATTGAAACCACTGTTGTTACGTCAATCGTTGCGAATATGTTAAAGAAGGACAAGTTCTTGCGTTGTCGAGGAACTACTTACTTGACGAGAAAATACACGTGGGCTCGTATGAAGTTGCTACGGTTTGACCTAGTATAGACGCGAACAACGAACTAAAAGGTTCAAGTCCCTTTTGTCGAGACTCGTTGAATGATAGCCAAATTTCTAATTATGTCACGCCAATGCCGTCATAAACGAATCCATTCACGGCTCCGCGAATTCATATATTGGAGCGTATGAATATGGAACAAGGGCGGAACAAATCGTGATGATTCGCGATATCGATTAACCTTTTTTTAATTTCTGTTTCCATTTCGAAATTTTTAATTCTTCAAACTTTTCAATCGTCGAAGTGTACATTTCCAAAGTTTTGACGTAAATTTCAAATTTTGAAATTTTTTATATTCTGAAGCTCGTAATCCTAAAAGTCTCAACCTACATTTCCAAGTTTCGAAATTTTCCAAATCTCAAGTTTCGAAATCTCTAAATCACTTACGATCATATTATATCTACAAATCCTCATATACCCGAATCTCCAAATACCCAACTACCCAAATATACAAATTCTTAACTCCCCAAATTCCCACATCCCCAAATATCCAACTCTTCGAGTGTACAAATCCTCAAATCCCCATATCTCCAAATACCCAACTCCTCAAATCTACAAATCCTCAACTCCCAAAATTCCCATATCTCTAAATAACCAACTTCTCAAATCTACTAATCTCTAAATTTCTAAATTTCAAAATCCCTAAATCGCTATATCCCCAAATTCCTACATCCCCAAATTTCTATATCTCCAAATTCCTGTATCTCAAATTCCTATATCCCAAAATTCCTACATCCCCAAATTTCTATATCTCCAAATTCCTATATCCCAAATTTCTATATCCCAAAATTCCTACATCGCCAAATTGCTATATCTCCAAATTTCTATGTCCCCAAATTGCTATATCTCCAAATTTCTATGTCCCCAAATTGCTATATCCCCAAATTCCTATATCCCCAAATTCCTATATCCCAAATTTCTATATCCCTAAATTCCTATATCCCCAAATTCTTACATCCCCAAATTCCTAAAGTATCCTAAAATTTGCAAATCCCTATACCCCAAAATCTCAAATTTCTAAATTCTCAAATCCCCAAATCACCACCTCCCTAAATTACCAAATCCGTAAATCTCCAGATCCCACTATCCCATATTTAAAAAGTCTCTATATCTCCAAAAGTATTTCTAAATACTGCAATTTCCAAATTTCCAAATCCCTAAATTCACAAATCATCAAATCTCAAAATCCCCAAATTTGAAACTTATCAACTCCAATAATGAACCACCAAACATCCGAGGTGTTAACGTCTACCTTAATATCTTTGAACTTAATAATTGAAAATTTCGCAATTAAAGAATAGTGAAATCCGAGACGACTATCATCAACACTATCATGGATGTATTTGTAGTTATGTAAATATAATCGTCCATGCTGCGGCAAACCGTTACGGAGAGTTGATCGAAGACGTCTTTCAATATTATCCTCGTCTTCTTATCACTCGATATGCCGATGACAGGCGCTCGGTGAACTTTTATATTTACGCTGGCGATGTTTTTTTCATATACTTCGCTATCTTTATTATTATTGTATAGATGACAAGCGGTCGTTTGTACCATAAAACTCTTTATTTCTCTTATTGATTCCGGAATAATTGGCTGGCAACGTATTCGCAGCGTTATTGATAGACATGTCAACCGAATATGTTGTAAGCAGATTCGAATCTGATTGCACAATTTCGAACTCATGAATATACAATACTGGATTAAAGTATTGACACTGATAACATTTCAATGTGTAATCGTATCCAAATTTGGAATAAAATATTTTTCAATCAAAGCATCATTTTAATCTTTCAATCAAATTATCATTTTAATCTTTCGATCCAATTAAATTCAATAATCGTTTAATATGTTAATTAAAATATCATTCAATCGTTTGCTCTAAAATAGCTTGAACTCAATACATTAAATAACATATATCAAGCTACAAATGTAAAACAACATAATCACAAGAAATGAGAAAACATTGCTAGTACTGTGTACGTCTGGTAAGTTGGTAGCTGTGCCAATAACAGCTTCGTTGCTTCCGACTGTCTACTTATCAGACGCACAGGGTATCTGGTTTCAATTTGGACAGACGTATTTACACACTCATAGCTTTTGTAACATAAGACTACTTAACATTTATTACTTAATTTTTCCTTTTTATTCTCTATAGTTCAAACGATTAGATATGAAGTATAAGTTTGTAGCGACTTCTGGACTTATTTTGTCATTCTTGCTTTGTTGTAAGCTGATACACAATCTTAGGATAAAAACGTTTGATGAGATTTGAAGAACGACTCCATCTGTGTTTAATTCTTTGTGACAGACGTTTCTATTTTTTTTTTGTAAAAATAATCCCCTATTATTATCTTCTTACAGCGCTGGTGGCCTTGTGACTGCTGTTGCACCGGTGGTTATCAGTGGAAATGGAGTCTGGGTCGGATGGCCAGGAATGCACATGGAAAATCCTGATGAGCCAATTCCTGAATCTGATCCTAACGATCGTACACCGACAGCTGGTCTTCTATCTAGTAAGGTAAGATTTGTCTTCTTTTCATATTGGAACCGCCATTTATTTTCTCCTCGACGTGCGAGATCAGGACGTTCGAAATTAATATTTTATACAAATTGATGCAAATCAACTTAAATTGAAATTTTATCCAAATCAATTAATACCATTTAGTACCTGATCAATTTTAAAATTGAACTGTTTTTCGTTAAATTTTTATGTGCAATATGAAAATTATTTGAAAGTTGAGTAAAGTATACCGAGACACTTCATGTGGATTCATAAAAACTACTACGTTAAGTTAAATAAATACTACACATTTGAATATATATTTTTGCAGTGGTATAAATTCAAACATCTGATTTTTTCATTTAACACAAAAGTACTGTTTTTATAATTTGTTCGTTCAATTAATCGGATCGAAAATTTAGCTCAAAGTGATAATCATTGTATCTACGTCGCAAAAAGATACAATTGCGGACTTATTGTCGTAGTTATGAAAAAATCGTAGAAAGATAAACTTTGTTAAAACATTTAACCCATCTCCCCACTATTGTTTTATCTTGAACCAAACAAAAGATATGTCCTATTCCAATCCCGTGTGACTCACCCGGTACAAAGAATACGTGATTTAACGATATCATTAACTTTGCATTATTTTACATCTTGCAACACTTTATACGTCCGGCAATTTACTGAACAAAATCGAACTGTTGGTCGTGGCTTTAATTAAATATCACTGCCCCGGTAATTAAGGGTTAATGATGGTTCTATTAATGTGACACGCTACAGGTTGCAATAGATTTTAGTTAGCTTCTATTTCCCTTTTAAGTTGCTATATTAATCATGTTCTGTTATTAATATCTCGATAGAAAGTATTATTACTATCCATCCATTTATATACAAATATACATTCGTTATTTATTTTTTAATTAATAACCCTTGATATACTACATGTTTGACATCAGTTATCAGCACCTTTATCATGTAATATTTTTTGTTATCAGCTTTATCTGATTTTAACGTTTGAACTGTATATGTGCACATATCTATAACATTTAAATTCTGTGTATATCTATAACATTTAAATTGTACGTATGTGTGTATATATCTATAACATTTAAACTGAGTGTCTATATTTTTTTATTTAAACACTGTTCAGAAAATTGTTAGAGATTAATTTGTACTTAATCGATCACAAAATAAGAGAAAGATGAAAATTCAGTATTTTTGCATAATCAACAGAAATTACAGCCGTCATAATATTTGTGAACGATGTTGTACGACCACTTTCGCTATGCGCCATACGATATATTATAAACATTCGAATTCGCGAAAATTTCGTGTCGGCGAATTACCGCTGGCTAAAGTACCAGTTTATTTTCGTGCACGATACTCGAATACGTAGGAAATTCGCTAAATATAATTGGACCGTTCGCCCACGTACACGGTGGTCGTTTCGATTGACAATTGTGATGGTATTTTATTATATCGGGCCAATTGGTAGTCGATAATTTAATTCATGTCTAAATTCCAATATACGTCGGCCCTAACAGCGAATTCCAGTTTCCGAGAAATTATTTTCCGACGATCATTCTATGATAACCTACTTTCACGGAACCTTAATCGATCTCGTAAATTTCCCTGGAAAATCGCATCACTTACAGGCTTAATTCCATTTCACAACGATCAAACTTGCCTTCTTGGAAAACGTAAGCGTATTATATTCGAAGAATTAAGTTTTTAAAGTGTATCGACTTCCAGATGTAATTGTTGTACGAACATGAGGATTCTGAACAGGAAGTGAACTAACGTTTAAATTTAGCGTACTTTGTTGAATTATGTCTTCGTCAATTCTAAATCAGTGTGTGTCTCATCAGATAAGTCGTCTTCAGTTACAATTTTCCAGAATTTTATCATTTCAGAGTACTTACGAATGTACACGATGTTTTACAACATCGTCACTTGTCAGACATTTAAAAATTCGCGCCATGTGCTCATAGAAATCCACAAAGAACTCACATTTACTTATAGTGAAATTTAACAATAATTCTAGGGATCAATACTTTATTACTAACCTACAATTAATAACTAATTTGTAACTGAATTTATTATTTATTTCAAATGTAATTTAAGAGTAATATTCTGTAGATCAATACTTCATTGCTAACCTATAATTAATAATTAATTTTTAACTAAATCTAGAATTTACTTCAAATGCAATTTAACAGTAATTGTCTAGAGATCAATAATTTATTGCAAACCTGTAATTAATAATTAATCTATATCTAAATAATCTAGCATTTATTTCAAATTTAGCAATAATTGTCTGGAGGTCAATAATTTATTACAAACCTATAATTAATAATTAATCTATAATCAAACAATCTAGCATTTATTTCAAATTTAACAGTAATTGTCTGGAGATCAATAATTTATTACAAACCTATAATTAATAATTAATCAATAACCAAACAATCTAGTATTAATTTCAAATTTAGCAATAATTGTCTATCAATAATTTGTTACAAACATAAATTAATAATTACTCTATAACCAAACAATCTAGCATTAATTTCAAACGTAATTAACAACAATCAGAGATCGATACTCTAGTCATTTTAATAGTACATAATTAAAAATGTTCAGATACTCAAAAATCAGTGTTGTTTCGAACAAGTGGCTCTAATCTCGAGCCATGAAAGTTAAGTGTCCATGGTGTAATTAGATAAAACGCTTTATCAGAAACCGAATAACAGTCTGCCTAATACGAGTGGGTTGAAAGCAAGAGCGATAAGAGAATAAACGTTTTGCGACGTTTTCAAACGTTCTGAAACGTTTTCGCGAAAGTCGTCGCTTCGATCGGAACACACCGAGCGTGTTCAATAAGCCGTGATTCAGATACATTGCCACGGTCTTGTCGCATGAACGTGGTTCCTCGTCGCGTAACACCCACGCATTATGTAGAACGTGCTACTGCGATATTGTGGGTAACACGTTGACCTTCACATTGATAGTTTATTCTAACTTCTTGCATGAATCATTCTTTTCCACCGTGGCTCGTAATGTTCCATTAAGCTCGAGTTACCGAAAAATATTCCGTCGACTCGCACGACTTACGATATCGATCCATTCTACTATGAAGTCCATTCTTAACCGGTTATTTTGCATAGCTCGAATATTATTTTCAAGATTGTAGATATTTTATAATACAAACTACGCGTGCAACGCGATATCGCGTTAAACTTCCTGTTTGATGAATTGATCATTTCTTTTCCTTGAGATATTTGCAAACACTTCGGTTGTCATTAGATGATGTTTGTTTTCAGTATCTTTTGCTTTGTCTCCGAGTATTATAGTTGACACTTGTTTTTGTCTAATGTTAGTCTTTAACAAGTTACGTATGAGAATATTTAATCGCCAAGTGTCACGATAAGGAAACGATGTATTCAACACTTGTGTACAACTGTGTTTATTATTTATATACAACCATTATAATCTTCGTCACGAGTACATGTTTATGAGATTGTAATCTATGAATTCGTTACGTTGTTGCGAAGCAACTATATGAAACTTTATTGAAATTCAAGTGTACATAGTCTAAACAAGTTTTAACGTCACTAGCAAATACTACATATTTATTCAAGCAGTATTTTCATTGTGAGTTTGTAAATTTTTAAATTTTGGAATTTGTCAGTCACTTAATAAATGAGTTATTATGAGCTTTCATAACCAAGTCTTGCATAGATGGTGTTCCATTTATATCCTTTGAACTGCTTTTTTATTTCTACAGCTCCATACAAGGTCATGTAATACCACTGTATAATTTGGTGAAATAATGGCCATATAGCGAAATATCATATTAATCTTGTAAAGCCATTTAGTGAAATATCATCGTATATTAATTTCGTAAAATATTAAATAGCTATACTACTGTGTATTACTTTGATAAAATGGCCATATATGCTTAATGTCGTAAAGTACTATGGGAAGTTCAAATTTAAAAGTGAAATTATCCAGACCAGAATAATTACGAAAATAAAGTTGTTTTATTACACGTGATCGTTTTAATAGCGTCATTATTGAAAACCGACTGTATATGAAACCAAATAATGTTGCTACACTGTTTCCGTCAACGTGTCGGCGACGTTCTCGTCGATTAAAATCGAGTAACAAGAGCAATTGAATCGCTGCATAGACGATCAAATTCGTTGGTTGATTCTCGATTAACTCGATACTCGTGGTCATCACGTCGATTAGCCCGGTCAAATCAAGACGTGAAAACGATTTGTTCGGGTCGAAGTTCAAAGGTGAATGTCGTAAAGAAATATTGCAGCTGTCGGCTGTAATCGCGGTATATCTCTTCGTAATTGTTGCTTCCTACTTTTAATCAACGTCGATTCTATGGATACGATCGTTCCGGGAACAAATTGAAATATCTCTCTAAGCTTTATACCGTTTTAAAATATGTAATCTTCTTCATACACGATTGCGCTCGATCTGTTCAACTTCTGATTTGGTTATCTTGATTAAACTTCTTTTTTTGTATTTA
The DNA here is from genome assembly GCA_945859595.2 of Megachile willughbiella. Lineage (NCBI taxonomy): Eukaryota > Metazoa > Arthropoda > Insecta > Hymenoptera > Megachilidae > Megachile > Megachile willughbiella. The sequence continues at coordinate 9,570,994 of OX243797.1, read as the reverse complement.
TCGTTTTATGATTAATACGTTTGTACAGATGGTTATATCGATAACTTCTGATTCACAAAATTAATTACATAGCAGATATCATTCGTGATCTCCGTTAACCCGAGTTTTTAATAATTCTATTTGGAGACGAAATTTTAAATTTCTTGATGATAACTACAAATTTATTTGTATTGGAAAAATGAAATGTATGATTCTATATTTCTAAATTTCTGTGGCAATGGATACTCATAGTTCAAGATTTATATAATCCTAGATATAACCACATAATACCCTATATTAGAATTCTATACCCTTAGATTATTATATCCCTAGATTCCTTCATCCTTGTACCCCTAGATTCCTGTATCTTCAGATCTTGATATTCCTAGATAGATAAAACTCTACATTCTGATATTTCCAAATCTCTAGATCCCAATATCTAGATACCTAGATTTTCCCACGTCCAGAACTAGATGCCCCAGACTTTATATCCCCAGATCACCAAATATTTCTAAAACGCAGACTTCAAGATTTCACCCACCACCAAATTTCAACCAAGCCTGCAAGGTTTCCCTCAAACACCCAAATGTCGCTAGATCTCAAAATACCCCAAAAGTAGCAAACTTTGGACTCGTCCAAAGGAAGAAAGAACGCGTTCCTTTTAAAAATTCCTATCGGAATTGAAACGCGAACAGATTTACCGTTTCCGTCCGCAAGATGAAACGTTAGCTCTTTCTCGTTATTTCGCAGAGTGAAACGCTCGGTTTAAAACGGAGATGCTGTCGTGACTGGAAATGTTCTAGGAAAATGATACTGGAAGAAAAAGGAACTGGTAAAGAAGGAGATCGTATGGTAGGAGGGGACGGTGTTTACGTATCAATGATAACGATGCTGCGGTGGTTTCTCTGAAACACAGATAGAATATCTTGTTTTCGTCCCAAATAACGTTTAGAAAGAAGTTGTTCGAATAGGATACTTTTTGTTCGGTGATCCTTTATTCGAGACATTGGACGGTAACGCGATAGTAATTCAGACCCAACGAAACGCACGGTAAATTACCTGGACGAGGTAAAATGTTACATAAGCTTTTGTAACCGCGTCGAAAATTGATTTGTCGCGTTTTTCATTCGGTTATGCGATTGTATATTATGTAACGACGTATCGATTAAAACATTCTTTGCGAACAATGGATTTCGGTTTGAAGCTTCGAGTAAGAAGTGACACTAGGACCAAGGGAAGGTGCTTGGAGAAGCTTGGGTTGTTTGTTCTATGTCATTTGTGATAAATTGGCTTTCATTTCCTCTGTATTTATGTCTAATTTCGTATACAATTTTCTTTTCTTTTTAATTTCATTTTCATATGTGAGTTCATCTTTTTCTTACAGTTCCATATTTTTTAATAAATCATTTGTCATTGAAGCTGAACACTATTTACGTCTGGATCAGGTTAATATTTCTGATATCACTCTAGCAACTCACATCTAAAAATTATAACAAATGCTTTCAAAAGACTGCGAATTGATCAGCATCTTCTTGCATTAATAGCGAGTTGTCCACAAGAAAGACATATGTATACACAAACGAAACTTTCACTCATTTGTTCGTATATGCATGTTGCATATCATACATGATCCACTGTTTTTAATAAATATGGATTGTAATCGAGTGTCTTCAAACAAAGAAGCAGAGTTAGGATCAGAATTGCAACACCCAATCCCCAGTTCTGGAAGCTTCCAGTCTGTACAATCCCAGTAGGAAAGTTACTTTACTTGATTATTCTTTCGATTCGTGTGACTTTCCTATCTTTAACCTTCATTCTTCCCAGAAATCGTTAGCACGACCAGCGATAATTTAGACAAATATTGTTTTCTAATCCGGATCAACAAGGTTCACTTTCACTTATCCTATCGGCCATTGGAAACGTTTCGTCCCGATAACTTAAAAAAACATTGTTTTTTCGATCGCACACGATGGACCTTGATCGGCCGGCGAATATCCGTGTGACCTTATTCGAGGAATCACGGCGAAGAAAATGTCCGGGAGTTCCTTAAATGGCCGTCGATCAGCACTCGTACGAATGGATCTGAAGCAAAGATCTGGTGTCACGATAATCGTGTCGAGAGGTCGAAACGATGGGTTATCAGTGGCATGATGACGCTGACGGATTTGCCGGTTTTATCGTTCGTATAGGACTTCTTGTTAGTCTCGATAATGGTCCTTTGATTCATACTGTCTTACGTCAAATTTCGCGCCATGCACGCCCATGCGGAACACCAGACGCGAATCACGTGCACGATTTCCAGAAATTTCCCGGTACAATGATAAATGCCGACGATCCGATCTGTGTCAGTCAGCTTGGCGGTATTCGAGATAATAATAACCTCGTGACTTGAAACTTCATTTCACCCTGCTGTGAACTTTAAATCAATTATGTGTTTCATGTGGATGTGTACGAGTTTAAGCTCTTGGGCTCTCCCTTCAATATCCACTAGGTTTTCGCTAGATTTTCCCTAGGTTTTCACTAGGTTCTACTTGTACGAAGAGTACAAGTATTTTAGAATATACCTAGGTACTTCTTAACTCAGGGAATTCCAAAGTGTGGGTTTGGAAATTTTAGGGTTCGATGTTTTGGTGTATTGAGAGTGGGGACTTTAGCACTTTGGGACTTCGTGATTTTTAGACTTTGGAATTTTTGTATTTTTGAAGAATGAGAATTAGGAATTTTCGGATTATTGAAATTTAAGGAGGCTTTGGAATTTTGGGAGTTTGAGAGTTGGAACTCTGCAAGTTTGAATACTTGACATTTTCGAATTAATAAAATTTGGAATATTGGTACTTCAGAACTTTGGGTTTTGTAATTTTGAATCCTTGGAATTTTCAAATTATTGAACTTTGAGATTTCGGAACTTTGAGGCCTAGAAATTTTCAAACGATTGAACCTCATAATTTTGAAGTTTTAGAATTTTGAAACCTTGAGAAATTGAGTCTTCGAAATTTTCGAACTTTGAAAATTAGACTTCATAACAATTAAACAACCGCCGTAAAATTTAACAACTATCGTATCATAAGACGATAATACTCATCGACTGAACGCATTAAATTTACAATTGCCACAATTAGTATACAATTATACACCGTTAACGTATTTACGTAAAAGGTGCATAATGTACTGGTACACTATCAGACTAGCATTACGCCGTCACACAGCATTAAAATACTGTCCGTGTCATTGACGTTAAAATGGAAAATAGCAGTGACCCAGTTAATTTCACGACAGATACATTAGCAACTATCATTTTTATAAACATAATACTTGCATTAATTATAGATGTTAATATGAAAGACCTCGGAGTAAGTGTACATTATCTTGTCCACAAGTTTTTCTTTGTTGCATTCCACCGACCATTAGTGTGTGTTGAAGAAAAACAAAGGAGTGGCTTGATACAGCCGCTGTTTTAACACTGTTCGTAATCTTGATGAGCACTTAATCAATTAGGGATGAACCTGTTGCAATAGCTTGTACAGTGCTGGATTAAGATTGTTGGGGAACCCTGTGCACTTGAAACATTTTGAGGCTCCTTTATTTTGGGAATTGGAAATTTACGAATCTGGAGATTTTGGTTTCTGGAAAATTAGAGATTGGGGAATTTGAGAATTGGGCGTTTGGGAATTGGGGAATTTGAGAATTGGTGGATTGGGAATTGGGGAATTTGTGTATTGGAGGTTTAGGAATTTGGGGGTTTGAAAATTTAGGAATACGAGAATTTGGGAGTTTGAGAATTTAGGAATTTTAGAATTTGGGAATTTGAGAATTTGAGAATCTGAAAATTTGGGGGTTTGAGAATTGGGGAATTTGTGAATTGGTGGTTTAGGAATTTGGGGGTTTGAAAATTTAGGAATACGAGAATTTGGGAGTTTTAGAAATTAAGAGTTTGAGAATTTGGTGGTTTGAGAATTTAGGAATTTTAGAATTTGGGGGTTTGGGAATTGGGAGTTTGAGAATTTAGAGATTTGAGAAATTGGGAATTTGTGAATCTGGCGGTTTGAGAATTTGGGGCCAGTAAATTTGGAAGTTAAAGAATTTTGCAAGCGTGGAATTTTAGAAACCTTGAGTGGAAATTTGTAAGATTAAGCAAGTGCCTATTTTGTATCAGATCACGGACATGTGTATCCCATGTTTCATTCTAAACACCTGTAATTGTTTGAAATTTTCATTTACTTTTTAAATCGTGAAAAGGTCAAAGTTGAAGTATCTCAACGAGCAAAATAACAGGAATCAGAAGTGTACAGCAAAGCTCGTATTCCGCGAAGGATTGCTATTACAACAAAGAGATATCCGTAAATTAACAAGTACGAGCTTGACCTATTTCACACAACTCGTTCGCGAATAAATCGAATATAAACAAGGGATTGAAATGTTCGTATCCGATATTCAACAATTTCTAACACCTCTTTCAACTACATTACTCTGTACTTTGGTTATTAAATATCAGTACCGAAATCAATAATGACACATTATTATTTATTAATAGTTAATTGATATCTAATGAATCGGAAATTTATTTGCATCTAAAATATTAACATCACCTATTAATGCAGCCAATTGCTGACTGAATATTAATTAGTAATCCTGCTATCATTAATGATTCATCAGCAACTCAATTTAAACAATAAAATCGAATCTTGTGACGAACACAATTACGACACTTCGTATATCCTTCGGAACTTGATCTGTTCGACCTGTTCAGATAAATATTCGCGGACGTTGTCCGTTTCGAGCTCTCGAATCGACGTGGCAACACCACTCGCGAATCTTGTAAATAAGATCGCGCTCGTCGTCCAGATAGAGGCTAGATCACGCGGTAATCGTTTCGTTAAACAACATGTTTTGAATAAAAGAGAAGGAGCAAAAGGGGGTGGTACGCATTCTTTGTCTCTTCGTCTTGCCCTCCTCTCTATCGTCCAATTGTAACGAGCGCGGGTGTGTGCACGCTCCTCTCGTCGTCCCTCGGCCGTGATAACGGATAATTAAAATGTTTTCGATCGTTTCGTTCGTTTTTTAACGCCGCATCATCTCTGAATTGTTTACGATCATCGAGCGTAGGCGAAACGAAGTCGTCTTTTTTCAAATGCCTGACCCCTGTCGCGTTGCGAAATAATCGCGACTAGCACTTGTCTTCCAGGATGTTGTTCGTCGAAAATTAACATCACGATCTTCATTCAGCTAGATCAGCAAATCTTCAGAATCGCCAGTTGAAGATGTACGCTTCTACGAGTAAAAGATACTAGGGTATACGGAACTAGGGATACAGGGATACGGGGGTTTAGTGATGTTACGATAGAAGTAGAAATTTAGGGAGATGGGGATATGGTGACATAGTGATTTAGGGATCTAGAATTTTTGGAATGTAGAAATTATCAGATCTAGGGATATTGGGTTCTAGGTTTTTCGGAATCTAAGGATTTTGAGATCTAGGAATTTTGGGGTCTAGAGAATATGTGATGCAGGAATTTTAAGATTTAGAAAGGTTTGAATCTAGGGATTTTTTGGGACTAGGGATTTTTGGGTCTAGTAATTTTTGGATCTAGAGAATTTGTGATACAGGAGTTCGAAGATTTAGAAATTTTCGAATCTAGGGATTTTTGGAGATTAGGGATTTTTGGGTCTAGTAATCTTTGACTCTAGAGAATTTGTAATGTAGGAATGTTAAGATCTACAAATTTTTTAATCTAGGGATTTTTTGAAATTAGGAATTTTTGAGTCGGGATTTTTTTGATATTGAAATTGTGAGAGGAAAATGTGAATCTTAAGGAACGTACGAAATTAGAAATATACTCGACATAATAAACACGTATGCACATTTTGTTTGTATATAGTATAAAATATAATAATGAATCAGAAGTGTAAATGCAAGTGACAATTAGTTTGTCCTCAACTTGATCGACACAGTGAAAATGTCCATTTCAGTCGGTTAATATTGAGTTAGTATAGTGGACCATCGATAATCGAAATGTAGTGGCAGTGACAGTCTGTTTTCACTGCGGCGACAGTAGAATTAGTCGTGTCTGGTACGACATAGGATATACAATACAATAACGGAACACGAAATCAGCCTTCCTTATCTTATTTTCTTCCTTTCCTCGTGTTTCAATTAAGACGCTGAATTAAATTCGCACCGTCCTCACTGGCAACCTTCGTTGCAATTATCGTATGAAAATTAAAATTACTAGAATGTCATAGAGTATTAGCTTCAAAAGAAATTAACAGTCTCTTGTGTCATTCATTACTATCGAAGAATATCAAATAACGGAGATAATATTTAATATCCATTATCTAACTACAAAGCCCCTTTTATCGCTAAAAGAACTTGCAATTAGCTGATGCGATGCACAAAAGGGATACAGCTTTGAACACTTTGAAACTTGATGAAAATACTTGTTCTGAATGGCAGCGGGAAAATGTAGATTTACAGACGCCTTTACATGCTTTATAAAATACATAGGGACTAACAACTGTTGCCACTTTAAAACTAAATTAGAATTATAATTATTACAAGGAAACTTTGTGCGTAAATACGACTTTGACCTGCAGCATAAACAGGTGTTTCGTTATTCGAAAATTTCACTTATTGATTCAAATAATGAAGGTGTTCTATTGTATTTACATTTCATAACACGGTGCATAAAACGCGATCGCTCAAGGTTGCACACAATGCGTTAAATGCAAACGAATCACCCAGATTCGATTGCGTCTGATCGATCCATAGAACTTGGAGACTGTGGTAACAATGCTGTAACGAATACAAAACCCGCGTTCGATCGTGTAGCCTTCTAAAACATTGATACACGTTTTCGTGTCAACGGTTTTGACCATCGTGCCGAAAGAAAAAAGAATAATTACACGCACAAACTCGTTTGTTGCTTTCTCTCGACCGTTTTTGTTTTCGTTCCGAAACGTTTTTACCCGCCAACTTTTGAATTCGTCTACTGACGCGTATCAATCGTTCTTTACAAATGCCTTTCCCCTAAGAAAAAACGACGATTAAACGTAATTGTTCGTTGGATAATCGTAACGAAACATGTTCTCTGAGTAATTAATTGTTTGGTTATGAAGTGCCATCGTTACAAATAGAACGTTAATTGTAAGAACACGCAATAATTAATTGGAAGAAGCATAAGATTACTTTTTCTATTCGACTAAAAAATGGCACGTCTACATTGAATGATAGTCAATATAAGAAAATGTATACTGTTGATGGATAGAATGATTAATTGTAATTAATACGACAGCAGATATAACAGTAGTTACAGAGGAATTAAATAGAAGTTCTTCAATTGTAAATAGATTTAATATCGTCAGAATCTAAGGATTAAGGATAGAGAAATTTGAGGATGTGGGTTATGAGGATTTAGAGATTTCGTAAGGATATCTAGCTGTAGGGATATAGTTATGCAGATATTTCAGGATGTAGGAATCTAAGACCGCAGTGGTCTAAAGACGTAGGAATATGGAAATGTAGGGACCTAGGAATGTCGGTATTTAGAGGTGTGAAGATCTAGGAACGCAGGTACCTAACGACGTAGATGGCTAGGAACGTAAGAATATGTATAGCGATATAGAGGACCGAGGGATATGGAGATATGAAGAACTGTAGAGATTCGGGAATGTGTAGAACTAGGAACGTAGGTATCTAGGGACATAGGTAACTAGGGACCAAAGGTATCTATGGAGGTAGATATCGAAATCGTAGGTATCTAGGGTCGTAGGGTATCTATAGAGGTAGGTATCAAGAGACATAGGTATCTATGGAGGTAGGTATCTAGAGACATAGGTATTGGTGGACGTAGATATTTAAGAATGTAGGTATCTATCGATGTAGGTATTTATACATGTAGGTATCTACGGAAATAGGTATGAATCTAGAGACGTAGTGATCTAGGAACAAAAGGACATGTGGATATTAGTGCATGAGGAGGACCTAGGAACGTAGGTATCTAGAAATGATCTAGAAACACAAGAATTTCAGAACGTACAGACCTAGAAGTAAAAAATGTAGGAATTCACGTTTATATAATACGTTTCAATACGACATACACATTTCACTTTCATAGTAGCTGTAGATGTTTGATTGTAGCAATTATCTCGGTGCTCGATGCAGAGTTATCGTCAGAGCTATAATAGCGTTGAAAATGCTATCGTATTCGTAAACGCTCATGAAAGAGATCATCTTGAAAAAATCGACCGCTCCTGACCTTACGTATAAATAAAGCAACCGATGTAATTGCAGAAACATTGCAAAATCGCTTGTTTCTATTTAGCGTCTCTTAATTAAGACACATCTGATCCTCCCTCTGATGATTGTGTCTGCCACGAGGAGACATTAATAATTATCTCATTAGCGATTGTTGGCCGCTTGCGTCAATCGACAATCCGGGAGGACGTGTTTTCACCCGTTCGGGTATAATAAAGGAAGCAAAAACAAAACCAACGTCGTGTAGGATAACGATGAAAGTTAACAAGAAACGTTGAAAGCGTCACGTATCCAACAGCAATAATACTTTATCGACTTCTGGGTCGGACTTTTTATGCACTTCCGATTGCCGTCAACGCGTGCATCCATCATCCTTATCCCCGTTTCTTCTTCTTCTTCATCTTTTTTTTTGTTCACAACGATCGCGGTTGTATGCTCGTTTCTAACGCAATTTGGAACGGTACTCTTTTACGTTGGAATCGATCCACGAGCCGGTTACGCTCGTTCGACCGCCATAAAAAAAGGCTGTTACTATGTATTTGTCTGACACGCTCGATCAGTGTACGGTTATTTATAACAATCGGTCGCGTATCTGTGATTTAAGGTACAATAAAAATAGGAAGCGTACTCTGAGCGTGGAACAAATGATAACGAAAACTATAAATACACTCGGTTGCATTCAATGTTACCGAGCAGAAGGAAATGAGGATAGTCGTTTCTTAATTAAGAAACGTCCCGAGGGAAATAGCTTTTCACTGATATTATTCTTAAGAAGACTGAAAAGAAATTAGATTGATCGGGTTAGGTTAGCTTCGTGTTACATCATACTTAGGTTAGGATTAGGGTAAGGTTAAGATTAGATTTGATTAACGTTATACTATTACGTCAGATCATACTAGAATTGTAGTTAAAGTTAGCCTTTAGATTAAATCGGATTGAGTTAAGGTTACAATTATATTAGGTTAATTTAGTGTTAAGTTATAGTTATATTTATGTTAGGTTACATTCAATCGGATTAGATTAAATGATTTTAAGTCAAGTTAGGTTGAATCTGATGGATTTCCATTTGTGTACATGGGACATTTCCATGTACAAAATTCTTTTTATGTATGCGAATTTAGAGGAAATTTTTATAGATATATCTCTTATATTTTGACTGTAGAAATGTGGATAGAGTTTATAAATTAAAGGGAATACAATGTTTGTTATCCAGGTTGTGGCAGTGCACGTCGAGCCGGCTATCTTCGACTCGTACTACAATGGATGTTGCAATGGGACATTTTGGCCACTGTTCCATTCTATGCCTGATCGTGCGACATTTATCGCGGACCATTGGCGTGCATATTCCATCGTTAACGAGAAATTTGCTGCCAAAACGGTAAGTGGTCAGCCAGAATCGGATTACAAGCTCAATTAAACCAATTCTTATCTTAACGAAGAATAGTCAAGTTCGAACATGAAATCGCATTTTATTTTATCGAGTAGGGTAGAAATTGAACGTAGAGGATCAGTGTGCTCCATTATGAGCGAGAACGAGATTGCGAATGTGTTTCTGCTGTTTAGGTTGGAGCTCTCGCACAGATTCATAAGGAACAAGCAAATCAATCGAATGGCACACCGCTGGTTTGGATACACGACTATCATTTAATGTTAGCCGCGAATTGGATTCGGCAAGCAGCAGATGAGAAACAACTGAAGTTAAAGTTAGGGTTCTTCCTTCATATTCCTTTCCCACCATGGGACATATTCAGACTATTCCCTTGGGCCGATGAGATTCTTCAGGGTATGCTCGGTAAGTACATACTTGAAAATTTGTCAGTTTCCAAATCTTCGAATTTCTCCTTCTACCATAACGCAAATTATGTGAACGAATTAAACACTGTTCCTCGATCTAATCAAGGTTTATTATCATTTCAGGGTGCGATATGGTCGGATTCCACATTCAGGATTATTGCCTGAACTTCGTCGACTGTTGTCAAAGGTGTTTAGGTTGCAGGGTGGATCGTAAGAATCTGTTAGTGGAACACGGTGGAAGAACCGTGCGCGTACGACCGCTTCCCATCGGTATTCCATTTGACAGATTCGTCTCGCTGGCCGAGACTGCCAACAAGGTCATGTTGACTAATCAGAAAATCGTGTTGGGCGTTGATCGTCTCGACTACACTAAAGGTTTAGTCCACAGACTGAAAGCATTCGAGATGTTGCTGGAAAAACACCCGGAGCATCGCGAACAGGTAATTCAATTCTCCGTTAAATGGTTCATTATTAAACCACTTAAGGCTTCCATGAGTTGCGTTGTCATATTTAACGTTGTCCGTTGATCGATCGATTCTATTGGCTATCAGGTCACCATGCTGCAAATTGCTGTACCTTCACGAACAGACGTGCGCGAATATAAGGACCTGAAGCTGGAAATGGATCAACTGATCGGTCGCATAAACGGTCGGTTTACAACGCCTAATTGGTCTCCTATTCGCTACATTTACGGTTGCGTAAGTCAGGATGAGTTGGCAGCGTTCTACAGGGATGCTGCGGTTGCTCTCGTTACACCCCTCAGGGACGGAATGAATCTGGTGGCTAAAGAGTTTGTTGCGTGTCAAATTAACACTCCGCCAGGTGTATTGATAGTTTCGCCATTCGCTGGAGCCGGAGAAATGATGCACGAAGCATTGATCTGCAATCCTTACGAAATTGATGAAGCTGCAGAGGTTATGCACAGGTAATTTGCTCGTCAAAACTTGGTGCATCCTAATTCTTCTCGTTGCGTTCTACATTCTTGTAACGTAAATCGAATGGTGGAGACATTATTGTCATGTATTTATCGTACAAAAGAAAATGAGATATTTGATGCGAGAAACGTTTCAGAGCGCTTACTATGCCGGAAGACGAACGCACGTTAAGAATGAATCATCTGAGACGCCGCGAAAGAATCTACGATGTCAATTACTGGATGAAATCCTTCCTGCAAGTGATGGGTTCTCTCGAAGAACACGACTCTGTAGGTGCTACGACAATGCAACCCGTGACCATGGATGATTTTGACGATTATTTGAGCAAGTATGTATCACTATAGTTCATGGATGTGCATGACTGGGCCCGACCAGAGCATGTGCTTACAAACGGTAAATAATGTACGATGAAAGTATAAAATGTCAAGTACATAACATTACACCTATTTTCCTTTGTTGATTACGAATTAATCGCACCTTCAACGTATATGTTATAGGCGAACTATTTTACAAAGGATATACATATTTATTTATACGTACATATATCATGTATAGTCTGTACACCAAGAACGAGGAGTTCATACGAAACAAAATAATTAAATTATTCAAGTTAGTATAGTTAGATAGTACTCTTCATGGACTAGTAGACATTTCTTTTCTAAATTCTTAGGGATACCTATCTAAAAGTGTAGAGCCTATGTGCGCCACATTCTGTTTGAACAGACTTTATAAAAGTATATGTACACTTAGCTTACTAGTTCTCCTTGGGGAAAATCTACATTACATTCAAATATACATAATGTTTGATACAGTTTGCTTATTACATATATTAAATATAAATTGCTGGGGATGCTTGTTAAAGATACAAGTTTAGTAACTGAACGAAATTAAAATGGAATGCTCGTTCGTTCGGTGTAATCAAATTTTTTTCTGTGATGAAATTATTTTTTATAAATTGAGCATGAGTTTGGGTACGTCGCAGCGTTGGGAATACCAATTACCTCGTGGATCTTCCTCCGAAAGATATGTCGCGTTACGGTTCTAAAGGGCAAACAGCTTGAAGAACTGCGCGCGAATTAACATTTATTCTGTCCTCGAAGATTCCAATGTATCCGATACGTAACATTACCGAGTATAAAAACCTCAAGATGTACCGTTAACGTGAGACCTTCAGAGTTGGATGATGTTCCCTTGAAGAAAAGTTATTTTTATTTTCGGCTAAAAGAATGCTTTTGGAAGACGGCGGGCCCGCGCGTGCGAATGCGACCTGACTCATGATGAAAGCCGGGTAACGTTCCAGTGATAACACATGCCCCCTAGGTACATCGGCGATAATCATAAGCTGGCTCTGTTGTTGGATTACGATGGTACTCTGGCACCCATCGCAACGCATCCAGATCTGGCTATCTTACCTTTGGAGACGAAGAACGTTTTGCAAAGGTTGTCCAACATGTCGGACGTGTACATTGCAATTATATCTGGTAGAAACGTGAACAACGTCAAGTCCATGGTTGGGATAGAGGGAATCACGTATGCTGGAAACCATGGATTAGAAATTCTCCATCCAGACGGTAGCAAGTTCGTTCATCCGATGCCAGCTGAACTGGAGGGCAAGGTGGCGAATTTGATGCAAGCTCTGCAAGATCAGGTGTGTAGTTTTGATCATTTCTTGGATTAGTGATGAGCAACTGTGGTCACAAGAATGCAATGTATTTTCCTAATTTACGTATTTATCTGTATCGGTTGAATATAGCTTTGCAGGGATGGCGCCTGGGTAGAGAACAAGGGTGCATTGTTGACGTTCCACTACCGTGAAACACCGGTGGATGCTCGTACTCAGATGGTCGAGCAAGCGAAGAAAATCATCGCAGACGCAGGTTTCAAACCCTGTCCAGCACACTGCGCCATCGAGGCGAAACCACCGGTCGAATGGAACAAAGGACGTGCTTCCATTTACATTCTGCGCACAGCTTTCGGTTTGGACTGGAGTGAACGTATCAGGATTATTTATGTTGGTGACGATGTCACAGACGAAGATGCAATGAAGGTACGAAGGTTTTGAATGTATTTGTTAAGAAGAAAATTTCTAGATGTAGTTCGAGTTTTCAGTCGTCAGAGCGATCCCATGATTTCCTAGTTTGTGCTGAATTACGTATTCTGTTTAGGCGCTGAAAGGTATGGCAGCTACCTTCCGTGTAGCGTCTTCGCGCATAATTCGTACATCAGCGGAACGACGTTTACCGAGCACCGATTCTGTGCTGACAATGCTGAAATGGGTTGAAAGGCATTTGAGTAAACGTAAGCCTCGCAACAGTACCGAGATCCCAGCCAGGTTCCGTCGCAGTAGCGCTGGCATCACCATGGAAATGTCGTATATGCCAACGAATGCAACGCTAGAGTCCTAGGTAACGCCGTGACCACTCTTCGTGACCGTACCGACTGTGTCTCTCACAAACAAGAAATATTATTTGTATGTCACAGATTTAACGATGTACTCGTAGTAGAGTAAGAGCATGCAAGCGAGAGAGAAGAATAAGAAGAAACAAAAGCAAAAGGGAATCTCGTGGTGAATAGGTAAACAAAGTCGTCGTTCGAAATTCTATATCCAACACAGAGACGGCAAAATTGTTATGGAAAAAATAAAAGGAAAGGTTAAGCGTCGATAGTTCTTCGTTCGACGAACTATGCGTATTCGAAAGCTCCATTTTCGAGAATGTAACTTCGATCTTTGAGTATAATGATGATGAGCAGGATTATTGCGAGTTGTCTTTGGTAGGAAGAAAAAAGCCAAATGGAAGAACTGATCTTTTTCATGTGAAATTAAAATCATCCTTTATCAACTGTTCAACTTTTAATAGATGTAATCTCCGGTAACCAGTTCGATGGCTTTAGCCTACACAAAAACACACTTAAAAAAAATAATAAAAATGAATGTTACATGTGTGATCGCTAAATCTCCGTTACGAGCATCAAGTGTGTGAATATTTTTTCCTTTCTTTTTTTTTATTTCATGTCCAGTAGCGAGCACGGCAGGCTTCCCTGAGGAGAATGGCGATGTAGGAAAAGGAGGACCCATCACTCGTTGATTGTTGGTTGGTAAATTTTCAAATTTTCAAATTTAAAGTGTCAAGTTTATAAATATGCTATCCCAAAATTGATGGCAATTGGTGGAAAGCTCCTCCTACATTAGTCATTCAAAGGAAGCGTACATTGCATCCGTGTGAACAACATGATGATTGTTGAGCTTTCGATAAGATGCGTTTTATTGAAAGCCGTACTAGGTACTTAGCTATGTATAGTTTTTAGATTCGTGTCGCTCAAAACAGCAGAAGTTGATGTATACATGTTGCAGTAACTTATCCAAATTTTTTTTATTAAAATATTACATTCTTGGTACTGAATTTCCAAGGAGAGTGTATTCGATAACAGTCCGCTTAGCGTGTCCAAAAATGTTCAATTTGTATCTGAAATAAATTTCCTCAACCATTGGATAGCGCAACTGGGTCTTTGTTGACTCTATACATAATTTGATCATAAATTTGTTTTCGTTCACATTTTCTATATTTGATACTTCAGATATTACGTTTTCAATGTCTGAAAGTATTTCGTTCTGAAATTTGCGTATCTAATTTTTGTGAGTCACAATTGACCCAGTTACCGCTATTCAAGAATATAACGAAACGTCTACGTAGAAAGTTTGAACAATTCTGCGATATTCGTTTTTCATTCAGGTGGTTATTTCTATCTGCGTATCCTTGAAATTGCGTCGCATACATTCGTTATGATCATTAAGGATTTCATCCGAAACAGAATCATATAACCCTTTTATTTTTTCTTTATAAAAATCCTATTTTCTTCTCGTATTTTTGGAATATGTACATGTACTTTTTTATAACAATTTTCAGCAAATGAAGTTTGCAAGTTATTTCGTTTACATTGTGCGGTTGATAACGAAAGTGGATGAGGAATAGATTATACTTAAAGTTGAATGCACCTTGTCATGTAACATAGCGTTGATTGAGGCGAGACCTTAAACTCAACGAGTAGTGGATTTATATAGCGTTTTTCTTCATTATGTTTTAAACTGTCAGCTGATGGAACTGTCATGTAAAGTACAGTGCCAATTAGAACTCCAGTACTCGATAACAGTAATAAATTATTAATAAACGACGATGATTTAGCGATAAGATACTCGAGAAAAATGTACACGAACAATGTACACATACATTTTACACGTGTAAACGCACACACAGGCAATACGAACACATCTCGTGTATACACGTCGAACATATTGTTGTTATCGGTTCAGATTAAAACACATTTGTACCAAAAGAAACGATACAGATCTGGAAGAAGAAGATATCGAAACAAACATGGACAAATTTTACACGTTTTCTAAATAGAGTAAGTTGTTTAAGAATTTATTGTTCAATGTGTTTATTCCGTGCGGAATGAAGTCGAATTAAGGGGCTACATAGGTATTTTCGAGCTAAATTAATTTCTTCTGGTTTGAATGAATAATTCAAGTCTTTTGCAACTTTTATAGTTCCTGATTGAGGCTGTAATGCGTATCTTAAAAACAAGACACGTCAAAAAATATTAAAAATTTAACGTAATCATATAATTCAAAATTTACAGAGCGGGTCTTGTTAACTTTTAACCCGTAGCTGTTATGGTCATGCATAAAGTATATCTTGTCACATTGAAAGTATGATGGAACCCACAGAAATGTGAAGAAATTTAGATGTAAATTGTAGAAATAAAAAAATAATATTGTGGGTTATATTTAATACTTTATTTAGAAATTACGTTACATTTTTAAAAAACGATAAAATTAGTGGAATAGATTTTTACCATATCAGTTAAGGGTTAAATTCGCAACGTTGAAAGCTTTGTTTAAAAAGTTGATATGTCTGGCAATGTAACCCCTTAAACAGACGCAAAGAAAATTGAACAGTCGTTCACTCGTTGTAATAACATCTTCAAGCAAAGTTCCAATCGATTTTCTTGATTGCCCACCGAAAGTTGCAACGGTGATGAAACTCTTCAGCATTTAATCAGTTCGACGTGTCGTTGTTTCACGTGAAGTAACTGAAGATTCGAAAATGAATTTTCCTTTAACGATAAGGAATTTCACAACGAGTGCCATTTATGATTATTTCAAAGTCCGTGCATGATTTTCTTTTCAATAAATTTTTATTCTCGTGCACGGGAACAAACGATGAATTTTTCTACGAATTATTGTCTACGTACTAGATGAAACTGAGTTCATGTTTCACTCATGGATGAGCAACAGACTTTTGTGTATAAGTAAAATTAAGAAAAAAAATATAAAAAAAAAAGAACTTTGTTACGCGTTTTACAGTGCCTCCACATAGATAGGGATCGAAGATCTTCACACGGGTCGGATGTAGCCCTTTTTTGATCGATAAAGGGAAAACGGCATGATCGCTATGACTAGAAAACTGAGAGGTTTCTTCACATAGAAACACACGTATATACACTTTACTCATTAAATTCCTTCCAGACTTCATTATCCGAATATGCCTCAAGTTCATACACATTTTATTCCATCGGTACGCAACTCAATCGTGAAATGTATAACTGTACGAAGACCACATTTAAAAAGTTACACGGATCGAGAGTTTGTTACAATATACATGTATTTTTATATATATATCATATGAACTTCAGCGGAGGAGAATATCGAGCAAAAAAAGAAATTAACTGAAGAGACAAACAGATAATGAAGATGTTAAAATGATTCTAATTACTTAGTGACCTGATTGTGCCCCTAACAGCTGTTTTTACGATTGTACTTATAATTATATAAATATGTATGTATACACGTATACATATGTATAACATTGCTAGAAAAAAGAAAGAACAGGTCATAGCAATTCGACATGTTTATGGGTTTTTCGTCCCCCTTTTTTTTATTCGAGCGAATATATCATCTAATTTTTGTTAATGCTGATTAAATTTCGATAGCATTTGTGTTGAGAATTTAATTACCTATTTATCCTTCTCCTAGATCGCCGTTTCCCCTAGAGAAGCCTAGTGTGTTTGGCTGTGTACTGTAAGCATGATCGAGCGTTGGTAAGTTCGTAATTTGGAAAATTTGTTTGGGTTTTGTTAAGTTGGAGGTTTAGGAATCTGGAAGTTTGCGGATCTGGGGATTTAGAGATTTGGAGGTCTGGGGAATTTGGCGTTTGAGAAATTTGGAAATTCGAAAATTTGGGTTTTGGTAATCTTGGAAGTTAGTGACTGAAATTTGGTGAATTTGGGTTTTTGGCAATCTGGGAATTTGGAAATTTGGAAGTTTGGGGATCTGGGGATTTGGAGGTCTGGGGAATTTGGGGTTTGAGAAATTTGGAAATTCGAAAATTTGGGTTTTGGTAATCTTGGAAGTTAGTGACTGAAATTTGGTGAATTTGGGTTTTGGCAATCTGGGAATTTGGAAATCTGGAAGTTTGGGGATCTGGGGATTCAGAGATTTTGAGGTCTGGGAAATTTGGAGTTTGAGAAATTTGGATATTCGAAAATTTGGGTTTTGGTAATTTTGGAAGTTAGTGACATTGATATTTGGTGAATTTGAGTTTTGGCAATCTGGGGATTTGAAAATCTGGAAATTTAAGGATTTGGAGATTTGGGGGAATTTGGGATTTGGAGATGTAGAGATTTGGAGATCTGGTGAAATTTGGAATTTGAAAACTTCGGAATTTAGTGACTTCGAAATCTGAAAATTTAGTCATTTAGGAATTCGGAGATTTGCAAATCCGAAAATTTGGAAACAGCTTGGAAAGATTTCTAAATTCAGAAATTTGGTTTATAGAAATATAGGAATTTGAAAATTAAAAATTTGTTAAACTTGAAGAGTAGAAACATGAAAATTAGAAAGTTTCCAAATTTCTACGTTTATAGTAACTTGCAAAGTAATGGATAAGAGCCTAATATAGTACTTGATCATGCTTGCTGTACCCCATAAAGTCCATACTTCTGAACCTATGCAATACCATTCCCATCTTTACGAAATCTCATACCTTCATCTCGGTACTTATTAGTCAATTACGATCGTTACTAGTCAATAACAAAAGCGAATTGTAAAGCGTTTAAGAGCAGGTGACTAATAGAATGTATGAACGATGAAGGAGTTCGTCTAGTTAAAAAAAACGATATCCAGGTATCATATCTCTTTTGAAAGTATGTAAAACGTATGTGTATACATAATATATATGTATATAAATGGCTAACCATGCATATGTATATGTATCTACACATAGAGTCCTATAATGTGCCCTTAAACGAGATCCCACGACGCAGAAGAGAACCTACGTTTTGTACGAGTACTTAGTTTTTACCTCTATATATATATATATACATTATATATAAATAAAATACGTATATGTACACGTATATGTGTTGTATACACACGCCCACACACTCGCACACATTCGTATACGCGCAAGATTTGCAAATCGAGTTGGATGGCCCGGTCGGTTGTAAACGAGAAATTGAAAAGAGAGAAGGTCGAAAATAAAATTGGAGAAATAAACGTCGTTTATAAACCGTGCACAATTATATTGTTCCTTCGTTTCGTTTGATTTTTCGTCGGACGCACCCTTTCGCTGGTTACCCGTCAGAAGCTTCGGAAATTGTACGAATCATCGTAATGAGAAATTGTTGGAACTCGAATAAATGCAGTCGACATCACGAAGCGTTTGTACATTTAATAAACGCGTACGCGTTCGACGAGAATTTATTTTCCCCGATATCTCGTTACACTCCGCCGTTTGGCTGTTTTGTTGCGTTGTAACCTTTGATTTCCGGCCTTATCTGGTTGCAATTAAAATTGTTTTGAAGAACATTACCGATGCAAACCCGAGGCCGATACGGTGAATCGAAAGGAATTGCGGATAACGATAATTAAATCGGTTATCATAGAAGAGGAGATACAATTACCGAACGGGGAAGTCGTTTCAACAATCAGTTTCGAATATCGTTATTCGAACCTTAAATGTATTGTATCTCCATTCAATTATACGGAATAATTTAACCGATCGGTGTTCGATTAACAAGGTATTGATACTTCGGTGGAATTCAACGAAATTTTTCGGATAGAACTGATTTAACATTCATCAATTATACAAGAACTGATCTAGTAATAATTCTTTATAAAAATTCTACAAAAAGGCTACATCGCAATTTATATTTAAGTAGTTTGATAAACGTCAATTTAATATTTTCTTGGTATTACAAGTAAAGATATACGTTTATGCAGATTTAGAGATATACTGAACGGAATTAGTGATTTAGGGATCACTAGAGATCCAAGGGTCTAGGGAGCTGGAAATGAGTATAGAGTTATATAGCGACCTAAAAATATCGGAATCTGGAGATACTGGAATCCAGGGATTCGTATGAGTATTTTGCATCTAGAGATATTTGGGATGTTGAGGTCTAAACGTATAATATAGGGATATAACGATAGTAGAAGCGTTGAAGTACATAGTAAAGTGTTCGAATATTGATGTTCCTATGAGAAATTTACTGGTATAAATCGTATGATCATTAATGTACATCCAGTGATCGATATTTTCTCCTAATAATCAGTCGATATCAAAAATCCATTGTACCTATCGTATCGTAACTCTAATTTTAATTTTAGAAATAATGTACCTATGTTTATATGAATTTATATGCCTCTTATTTAATTTGTATACTCTGCTCGGTTTTCCCGTAAGCAATAAACAAATAATGAACCAACTAATTGACACACATTATTCACTTGAACATAATAAATTTAATGAATCAACGAGACCTTACATCTACTATTGATCTACATTCATCTCCGTTGTTACATACTCACTCCGCTGTTTTTCACACTCAAGGTCACAGTTATAATCAGTCTTAAATTCTTGAATTAATCTTCGATAAGTAAAAATGCACATCCTCGTTAAAAAACGACGATCTCGAAACATTAAACTTGTAGTAAAACCTCGAAATTCCATCGATATCCGAACAACTCGATTAGCGAACAATTACGACAGGATCTGCACGAGTTAAAACTGCACGGTCGGATAAACCCATCTTCCGGAACTGCGCAAACAAAGTCATATTAGCAGAAGCCTCGAAGATGGTTCGAATATAGATGTTTCAGCGCGATGGTGGCCTAACAATGGCACGCTTTGAAAACGTGGCCCACGCCAGCGATATTCGTTCGAAATATCCAAATATTTTCATTGGAATTCTGCAAGAGGGTGGGTCGTGCGATTTTCACGGTCGTTCAAGAATCTTTCCATCACGCAGGGGGTTTATATTTTCTTCTTCTTTTCTCGAGAACGGGCATTTATTAGCGGGAGTGGCCCGATGTGCATGCCCGGAGGAGCCGGTCAATGCGGCAGCGCTGTATAAAGAGCCGGATTACACGGTGTCCATTTCAGGGTGTACAAGGAGCTGGTGTTTGCGGTAAGTCTTCCACATAGACCTGGCCCTCCGGTCGTGTACAGCACGGTCGAAGCATTATCTTCGCTGTTTTGCCGATTCAATTGTGTGTGCGAAGAAAGGCGGCGTTTAACAAGAGTTTAATAAAAGGCAAACAGCGGGCTCGTTCTTCTCGTCCTTGTTCGTACGAACGCGCGCTTCCTTCTCAGCCTCTTCCTCCTTTCTATGCTTTCTCCTACTCGATCTATATCGATTTCTTTCCCTAACGCGATTTTTCATCTCTGTTTACGTTTTCGTGCTCGTCTCTGTGCCCACGGATCGAAGGGATTATGCAGCCGGCCAAAATACCGGGTTCAGAAACTGGGAAGAAGAGACGCGAGAGGAAAGATTCGGGAAAAAGGATCGCAGCTGCCACGCACGGGTGCTTCCATCGAAAACCGATTCGTTCTTTGCTCGATGCTCTATCTTTCGCTTGGAAATACACGCCGATAGACGCATTTTCCTTTTTTAACGCGTGCCCTGGTTTATGGAGAGGGATGAGAGATTGCTATACCACCGTTAGGGTGGGACAGTACTTTTAATTCGGGCACGCTGTATTAGTAGAAATCTTCTAATTTCAAATTCCTAAATTCCAAAATTAATCTTCCGAATGTAATAATTCCCATATTCCCAATGTCTCTAATTCTGAAATATTTAAACTTGCAAATCTCCAAATTTTCCAATACCTAAATTCCAAAATTAATCTTCCGAAAAATTCGTAAATCATCAATATCTCCGATCCTGAAATGTTCAACCTTTCAAATCTCCAAATTTTCTAACTCAATTTCGAAATCCTCTGTACGTCCAACAATCATTTAGTATACAATTCTTTCAAATAGTAATTGTTACCTGTCAACGTTATTTAACGAATCGTGTCGCTGATCGAATATCATTTCACGATCATATCGAGTTTATCGCGTAAACATCTGCGTTGCCGAACGGAACGAAAAGGGTAGGTAAAGTAAGTCAGTAACTCGTTGGAAATCCGCCGGGGGCTGACCGGATCGATCAGCTCTGATGTAATTATCCAAACGCTGAATTTTTTATCACGGTGAAACAATAACGTATTTTCAGACCAAACAACATCCCGATGCCGAGATACAGAAAGCAGAGAGAGCCAGCAACTGGCTCGCCTCGTCTGCTTGTGCTTTCTGTTTACGTAACGTGTAATAGAATAATCTGCGTTATGGCAGGATCACCGCGGGCTAATGTACGATCACATCCTTTGTTTTTCATCCAAATTCGCGTTCACCAAGACATTGCAATTTAAGAGGTTAACTCTTTCAGCCACACGATTTTCAAGAAAAATACGCAAGCTACACAGAACTTTTTTTAATAGGAAAAAATTCAAAAAATGTTCGTTTCAATTATTTAATATAGAAACAACTTTAACTCGGTCCCACTTTACATTAATAAACGTCACATTTTTATTTATATTTTATATTTATATAAACTTGACATTTTCATTTACATTTTATATTAATATAATTCTTTTGACATTATTATACATACACTTCATATGTAAATCTTGATATTTTCATTTACATTTTGTGCTTAAACGTGACACTTTTATTTACATTTTATGCTTACATGAATTTGATATTATTCATGATTTATATAGTTAAACGTTTTCAATATTTGTCCCAATATATATCATATATTTTATCGCTATCGTGATATTAAACGTATGTGTTTTGAAAGGGAAGCTTCTTGGCTGCTCAGATTCGCGGTAATGGTTCGAAAAAATCGATCTGAATCCGTTACGGTCGTGGCAGGGCTTTTAAAGCTATTTCGGCGCGGATTTCGTTAAGTGATACCAATAACCCGATGGGACAACAAGACGGGCCCTTCAGGATTCGGTGAAGGATAAACGAAGGGCCACCAATCCCGGGGGATGTTATCTAATCCCGACGGATTTGTTGATTCTACGACTTGTGCTTGGCAAAACTCAATGTGGTTTCCATGTAGTGTTGGATTACCCTTATTTTTTGCAGCCCTAAATGCCGAAAATTTCGTGCTGGTGAACCAACATTTCCGCGATGTCTATTTTAGTCGGAAAAGTCTCTTCTTCAAGTTTCCACTTAATCACGTTCTTACTTTGAACTTAACGAAATGAAATCCTCGATATCGTTAGTCTAACCATGGACTAACTGAATTACTTCAATTCGAACTGAATTTTATTTTAATTTAACTCTGATATTATTGAACGTCTAACTTAATCTTCAATGATTTACTTCAAGGTCATCGTGAATGTCAAGGTTCATTTCATCATGAAAATTGAGATATTCGATCGAAATATTATTTATAATAGTACAATGATGATATTAAATGCATGGAAGATATTAACATGTTAATATTTAAACGTTGCCAAAACGATTTGACGGAAGCCAAAATATTTTCTTTGAATCATTGAACATTATCTATAAATCAGTCAATAAATATTGAGTGTACGAAATTTGTTAGTAAACATTGTCGACAATATTGTAATGAACGTATATATTGGCTGTCTGAGGTTTTATATTTTCAAGCAATTTCAAGAGCAGAACTCAATCAAAAAAGGGACGAACCCAATTTGAAATAGTCAAGATTCGCGAAACAAGAGCAAATAATTCGCGCGTTTAAACGAGTTTTTTTCTGCTGCGGGTGAAAAAAAAGGACTGTTGTCAATATTGAAGCAGCCTGTACATTCGAAAAGATCGAAGTTGATTTTCCCGCCGGTATAAGGCCATCAGCAACGCTTTTTTCATTCATTTTCTTTCCCACCCTTCTGGGCCCTCTTTGACCCATTCGTTATTCTGTCTTTTTCTCCGATGCTGGTATACACCGCTTCGCTTTTTTTATTTTTCCAATTTTTTCCTTTTTTTTTTTTGGTTATTTTTCATCTCGTTCGGTCGAAGCTACTAAAAAGGAATAGGTGAAAACTGTTAATTGGTTCCGTGGTGAAAATACGGCGGCGTGGCCGGCGGCTGGCATCGACACATTCTAAACGGACATTGCGTACGTGTGCGGTCCACGGTGCGGTGTGGCGAACGCACACCGGTGTGTGTACACCACGAGCGTCAAGGCGTGTATCGTGCCAGCATGTCCGTCCAATTATGGAAAATTAATTGGCGATCAGTGACTCGGGGCGATGGAAACATAGTTCCGCGTCGAATAAACTTCCTTTGTATTCCGATCAGCCTTTGACAGCAGTGTAATAATTAAAGTAATTAACATACGAGCCAATAAATTCACCCGATCGTCCCGTTTCGCCGCGAGCGAATGCGCGAACAATTACGCCTGCCAATTCAAACAGCGGGCAAAGAAACATTTCTCCTGTATCCGATAAGAAATTACACCGATCAAATACATTTACCACCACTCTCTTCGATACAATTTTCTGTTTTACAGACCTCTTCTTAAATTCTCTGCAAATTTTTAATTTTACAAACTTTCTCATGTTCTCAAGTCTACTTTTTACGTCCACAAATTGTGCTCTTCTTAAATTCTCTACTTTCCAATTCTGTGAATTTTCCTATTCTCAAGTTTCAAATGTTTCAAATTCCCCATTGTTAAATTCTCAAGTCAATTTCTCTACCCTCAACTTTTAAAGTCTATAATTTTCAAAATTGTCAAGTCCCCAGTTCTCACGTTAGAGATTCAGGTTTATGAATTAGCTACATCTCAAAGTAATAAATGTTTTCGAATTTCCAAATTTGCTCCTCCATTCAGAAATTCCTAGCAGAACAATTATTCGAATGTATCACCCTTTCGACCCAAGAGATTCTCGTTTGCCAGAAACTGCGCGCAGGATAATCGCGGCGTCCTCGGTTTTCACGTGGCTTCTTAGGCTTACGGATTCCACAGTTCTCATTCTGCTTGCACGAAACGTTGTAAGACATCCCGTCGAACAAGGAGAGACAGAGAGGAAGCTAGTTGCACGAGGATAATTCGCAGGCTCAATTTCCGTTGGCTTTTGCTCGTTGCTTTTTCTCTCTTGTCGATTATTTCCCCACCGAAGAGGCAAGAAGGCGTCCAGTCAAGTGTAAGGTAAAGTAACGAGCACGCTTTTTCAAAATGGCCAGGTACAACTTAGCACCCCCTGGTAGGGCACGTAGATTCGAAGGGTACGGTAAAAGAGAAACGAGCTGGACATCCACTTAGCACGCCGCTTAGACGCGAAAACATCTGTATTGTCGCCGCATTAGCGCCAGAGGACGAGTCCTCGATGATTACCGTGGAAATTGTAATCTTTTCACGTGGAAGCAACCCCCGTGGCGGAAACTTTTTAAAACCTGCACCGGCACGACTCGGGGATCCTTTGCTTTGCCTTCACGAATCGCTGTAAACAGGAAACGAGATCCTTGCGGAAATCGCGGATTCGAAAGCATTAGGCCAACAGCCGGCTGCCATTTTCGATGTGTTCCGGAAAATCAAATGTTTAGAAAACACGGGATTGTAAGGTTGATTGTGAAGAAGTAAAACGATTGCAGAAGATAATAGTTGCAATTGGGTAATTTTGGAAATGTAAATTTGTGACTGCAGCATCAAGTTTTACCAAAACTTCCTTTATAAATTTATAAACCCTTAAGTCTACAAATTTTTAAATTCCCGAATTCTTAAATTTTAAATTACCGAGTGTCTTCAAACTCGTAAAACAATAATATAGAATTCAGATCAAGCAGATCACTCAAAATTGTTCGTAATACTTATCCCTTAGCAATACGTCCTACACCATAAAGCTATACAAGCATAATAAAAGCAGATAGTCATGTCCACATAGTTAACACCTTCCCGATGCATCTCTAACTGACAGACAACGTTAAATTCGCACGAACCAGTTTTCACGGCTGGAAAGAAGTGAAATCACGCCATGAATCGTTTAGAGAAGGTCGACGATAACTGGTCGCAAAATCGCGTTCTAAACGCCACTGGATTAGCATACGAATACAAAAATACGAACTCGCGAGGATAGTTAAGGCAAAAGGAATCACCGTGTATCTATTCGGTTTGGTGCTAATGAAATTCACGAGCGCGTCGAACAAAAGAGGATGTTCTACGTCGGAGCATCACGTACTATGTCGTTCACAGGAGACCGTCCGTCGTTTTCTATGGGTGCACCATGCTTTTCTGACGACGCCCTTAAAACCGGTGGGTACATACGTGGCCATGGGATTCGGTTCTCCGGATCGGGCCACGATTAACGTACGGATTAGGATTAAGGTTGGCACAGATTTCGCTGCGGACTACGGGATTGAAGCGTGCACCGATGGATCCTTTAGCTGGGGGGTAAGAAAGAGGGGGACTCACAATGTCCAGGGTACGTGCGCGACCCTACGAATAAACCTTTTCACGCTCGGTTCTCCACGTATCGCATCACGATCCTCCCCACCGAGGACCACCGACAACAATCCTGATGACAGTCAATGCACATTACAACGGTTTTATGTTATTAATACGGACGCATTGGGCGGGATTTGAATAATTGAACAGATCGGCCGGATCAACGATTTGCAAGGGGCTACGCGAACTTTCGGAACAACGCTTTTGGGCAACCATCTTGCCTCTCGATAAGATTCCCTGATTTTATCTTCTCCTGTGATCAGTTTTTCCATAATCGTTTGAACATAGTCTTTATAATTTTGACTAAAGTTTAAACGGAATGCAAAACATAGTTTCTATAATATAGATTGAAGGGAACTGTCAAAATAATACCGATATGCTTGTCATTATTTTGTAGACAGCCATCTTGTTCTTATAAGATTCTGTGATTCTGTCTTGTCTTGCAGCTTGTTGTTCAATAATGGTTCTAACATCCATTATAATGTTTGTTAAAATTCAAGTTTGAACGGTGTTTAAACATAGTTTCTATAATTTAGATTAAAGAGGACAATCAGAACAATACTCTTTTAACTTGTAATATTACACTCTCGGGTAGACGCCAATAAAAAATAGCCTTTAACCATGAAAATGTCTGTAACTTACTACATAACTATTAGGTTATACCATATCACACGATTTAATGCGAAAAAGCTTAAACCTATGAATAAAACGTAGATAGCCTCGCGAGTGTGCACACATGTGCATATTTGAAACGGTGGAGTGCACGCTTTTGACCGTACAATCGAAACAATTTTTTCCCTTATAATACCTATTGTTCAGATTTAGGGATATTATAAACTTTGATGTATGGATTACACGAAGCCCCCGAATTAACAAATGGAAATTCAATGCTGTCCGGTTACTTCTATAGCTATTTGCATAAACAACGGAACGCGTGCATGCGATTCGATGCGAGTTGCAACGTTAAACCTCGCATCAAACTTCGAAACTCTGTAGCGTTTCAGTGCATAATATCGTGCATATCCGATGTACAGCCAAATATAGAAACGAATCGTGTGCAACTCGACTAATCGCGAATACGCTAATCACTTCGCTGATCATCGCAGCGTATTAAAATATTGATTTTGGGATATTTGGAATTTGAATGGTGTAGGATTACCCAGCCGGTTATTCCAAGCTATTGGCTATTATTTTTCAAATATTTAATTACTCGATCACCGATATATATAGATACAGAATGCAAAACGATTGTTAAGATATAAAACCATCGAATATTGAAATTAATAGCATGGGCAATTTTTGTATAAGATACAGTAGTATAGACAAACAATATTTGTGTACGATATGATAGTATAGGCACACGATTTTTGTATAGTATACGATAGTACAGACACAAGATTTTCATGTAGTATATGATAATAAAGATACAAGATTTGTATACAATATACACTAGTATAATATATTATAAAATATTTTTATAATCGGTTTATGTCGACTTTATCCGCATTAAAATGGCTCCTTTAAGAAGCCACACACTGCTGAAGACGTCTCTGCTCAAAAAAACTACTGACACATTTCACTTGCACATGATTTTATTTATTGACATGCTTATTTCTAACTCATAAATAATAAGTAGGACAAAAATAATTTATAGAAAGAAGGAAGTGTTAATAATCCACATCCAGTAAAATTGTAAAAGAATTTGATAAAAAAGTGTCCATAGCACCAACTAAAATAAAGTTCGTATGATCACGATAATCATAATTTATCTAGCGAGGAAACTGTAAAAGCAACCACAGACAACGATCGAATCCGAGAAAACCGATAAAAGTCGCTGATAAATTAGAAAAATAATTGGCGATTAAAAAGCGCGAGTCCCGAGGACGAAAGGGAAATACGTACTTATTTTCAGAAACAACATCGAGCATTCGATCATGCCCGTCCGAAGGTAAACGCTTCCAGAAGCATGATTAATTCGTGAATACGATTCGCAAAGCAAACTCGAAAAGCTCTGTAATACGCGAGACACGTCGTGATTATCCGTTGTAAATACGCGTGTCTCCCACCGCGTTTTCCCGTTTCCGTCGTTGCAGCCGCCTCTCTAGCCCCGTGGAGTGCGTGCACGGGGGTGGTAGGGGGTTTGAAAGGGCATTCTGTCGAGCCGTTCGACGTTCCACTCCCACTTTTTCCACCCCAAACCATCATTGTCGTCAAGAGATTGCACCTCCGCCTACATCGTACCGGAAACCATCGTCGAAGCTCGCTCTTTCCGTCTCTCTCCCTGTCTAACCCCCTCTTGGCCCTCCGTTGTTCCCTCTCCGACACGGCGCACAGGGGATGTCGAGCGACGACGGGTGGTGGAAAAGTGGATGGAGCCAGGGTGAGCCACGCCTCGTTCCACTCGAGGCAAAACTTTGCCGGATATATTCGAGGGTGTCTCTGTCCCTCTGTCACTAACACGGGGGTGGGCTAACTCGTAGCTAGATGCCGGCGAATCTAAGCGCACCCCCAGAGGTCAATGCGTACACCGACTTGGACCAGTCGTCGGATATACTTTATCAACGGTGTCACTGCACATTTGGACTTCTCCGCGCGCGTTCGATCCTCGTGGCTGTTTCGCCGGTAAAATTACGCCCGTTAACCATATCAACCCGGTTACGCTCTGGATGCTTGTGATCCGATAGACTCTTGGTGTTTACCGAACGCAGACCAGTGATCGTGTTCGTCTGTGATGAGAACATTTCAGGGCTCTCATGCTGTTACGGACTTGAACATTTTGTGACGAGTGATATGTGATTGTACCGGTAGATGAAACAGGTTCAGATATCGTAGTTAGGGTGATGTTCGAAGAATGTCTTTTTATCGATTTTGATCCGACCGATTGATGTTCGCGAGCAGTTGCAACGAGAAGAACACGAGTGACAAGTTTAGATACTACTCCCATAACATGGTAGAGAGTATATACGCGAGTGATTCGCCTAGATCGCGTTCTCCGATGACCGAGCCATCGAGTCCTCTTCAAGATGGTCCCGGGATATCCGGTTACAGCCACCGTTACCTCTACAACTATTCGCCGGAGAGTCTGCAACAGAAGCTGAAGAGCGACGAGCAGAACGTGGGTGGAAGGCGACACAACGTCGATTCGCGGGAAAAAGCGTTCTCCAGGAGTCCCGTAAGTCCCGAGGAAACCAGATTCAGACCCCGCGATGTTTCGAGACCGAGCTCCTCGGCTACCATGTCGTCACCCACGTCTGCCTTCACTATCGAGAACATCTTGGCACCTAGACCCATAGGGAACATGACACCGACAAGCACCACAGGTCTTGGTTCTATTATACAGAACCCTGAAACTGTTGGATCACCCTCGAGAACCACCGCGATACATCCTCTTCAGCAACAGATTCATCATCTGGCGTTTACATCCGCTGACTTGTTTGGTAAGTTGACGATTTTGATTTTGATTTTATTTATATAAGATTCTGATGCTGATAATATTTGGATAATTGTAGACTTAAAGTTATGATAGACCTACTGTTATAATTTACTGTTCATGTTGGTGCAATGTTGCTTTATTTGGCTAAGAGTAGTTACTTTTCTTCAGTCTTACAGGACCAGATAACTATAACAATTTCTCAATTCACAAATTTACAAGCTCTCAAACTTGTCATGTTTTCAACAGCCTAAATTCCAAAGTTTCGAATCCTCATATCTCTATATACTCAAGTTTTGAAATCCCTGAAGTAATTTAGAACAATCCTGTTCCTATGATACTCCTGGTAATAAAAATTCTAACATTTACTCACTTAGTAAAACCTAGAAGTTATAGTTTATAAAAATAAATTATTATGCAGTAGTAAGAATTTTTCGAAATGAAAATTCTTTGTCTTTAAAACGCACAAAATAGAGTTCCGCGAAAAAATACGAGAAAAGAACTTTTTGATCAAATAAGCATCACCCCACGTCTCAAAGGACGGCACTACCATGCAAGGATTAAAAATAATGCGAGTGAGAGATCTGTGTATTAACTATGTAGACCGTTTCGTGCTAATTCATAAGTGCTTTAAGAATATTCAAGACAATTTGACCCGCGGTTTTGCGCGTATTACGCGGGAGCTGAAATCTCGTAGCGGGAAAAATGAAAGAAGGCGTAAATCCTCGGAGGCTCGACGCGTTCTGCAACGAAATTTCCTTTATGCCCTCGAGGGCTTTAAGTATTTCACCCGCAAGAACCTTCGCGCAGATTGGGGGTGCGCGGCCTGAAATCCGCAATCCGTTTCGATCACGCACGAACGATTTAGCTCCTTGCAATCCCGGCCGGAAGATGAAAAACGAGAAGGAAAAATATGCAACCCGACAGAAAGAGAGAACCACCGACACGACTCTGCTTGAAAGCATAAATTCGCCCTTCGCCACATTTTTATGCGGCGACGTCGCCTCTAAGCAGCTTTCTTCGAGATTTTAAACCAAAACATCCCTTGGGGGCTGGGGTGTTCGAGTACTTTTTTTTCTCGTTCCATCAAACTGCCAGGTTATGAACTGGAAACTCATTACGGTTTAAATATTTTTGCTAATAGTTGCGAGGTCTGCGACGGATTTTGGTGACACGAAATCCGTGTCACGTTCGATTAATATTATTAATATTTATAGCGTAATTAACGCGTGGTTTGTGGTATTTACAGGGTGAATCGAATGAGTGGAAATAATATTGATATTAATAATATTAATATTTTGTTGAACTTTGCGATATCTTGAATATTCATGCTAAGCATATCAATTTGATTTTAATATGACTTGTGATTAGAAGACAAATAGTTGCTATATTATTTTATTATTCTACTATAGTTACACTCGGATGCACCGTAGTTTGGATAATTTTTATATTTCTAGATCACTGAATTTTTGTATGGACTGCAAAATATCTAATCGTGTGAATCAACCGCTAAAAGTTTAGATCTTACTCCAAATTCGTACCCAGTCCTTGAAACGTTCCTATTATAATTTAATTAAAAATGTAAATAAATTACGATTTACAGACAGACCAGAACTTGTTGGATTTAATGTGACTTGTACGTAGAATGTAATATTACAATAACATATCATCTAAAATCATAACTGGTCAAATAATTCCATACACGTTTCAACATCACCAACATATTGATACAACCTATATGAACATTATAATAATGCAATTGCTATTAGGTACAAGTTAAAAACGCAGGGAAAGTGTAATTTATAAGCCAGAATGCTTTGTAGGATTTATGTTGAAGTAGACAATAATGTACCTGGAGTAACATTGTATTAACAGATACGTATTTAAAATTGTAACCAGTCAATATTGTTTAATAACGAATTAACCATTCTTTGTCTTTTGTTTCAGCTGCAGCATACCCCAGTTTGTACTCCGGAGGTTACGTAGCAGCAATGGCAGCCGCCGGCGTTTCTCTCCACGGACAACCGGCCTTCTACCACGCTGCTCATCCTTACCAAATAAATCCAAATGCCGGGGCTGTCGGACCTATGGCAAAACGGAAGCGTCGTCATAGGACGATATTTACCGAAGAACAATTGGAACAATTGGAAGCCACATTCGACAAGACGCATTACCCCGACGTGATCCTGAGAGAACAGCTCGCGCTGCAAGTCGATCTCAAAGAAGAACGAATCGAGGTGAGTCGAATTACCATAAATCACTATATCTTCAAAAATCTGAGAGTAGACCGGAAATCATACAAGGTGGAACTTTATTTAATAATCATTTGGGTGACGCAATTTGCAACTGAGTCGGTCACCCATTTTATGAGAAACTTTACACGGTAAATAATTTATATGTATAATAAAAATAGTCAAATGTACTAGAAATAACTACTGATCTGCAATGTAACAAATGTATCTTGAAATGTTAAAGATTTATCTTAAATGTGACCCATGGTTGACATCGAATCTTGTAATATGTTGCTCAACGGTATCGAATTCTAAATTAGTGCAAAGTAGTTATTAAAGTTGCGTGTTTAGATTCCTTTAATTTCCAATTTTCTTTATGGAGTTCGTGGGAATGTTAGGAAGTTTCTCAAAGGTTCCAACGTCCCGACACGTCGGTAGCTACCTAAACTGACAAATTACTCTCTCGAACCTGGGAGAATATTAGGTTTTCGGTTGACAAACATTGACCATTCGGATTGTCCAAACTCTCGTCCCTGAACGCATAATTTGTAACGATGACAAAATGCTTTCGCTTTTCGTCCGGGAATTGTCGGGCAGATTGCTTACCGCGTCGTTCGTCGATAAACGCCATCATTCTTTAATGCGATCATTAAAATTATACGAGGCCTGTATTTATCAGCTGTGTTGCTAGACCCGAGTCAACAAATTGTGTGCAGGATTAAAAGCTTTGCCGATCATGTGTTCATTTCAATTACACCGCTCGATAAACCATTTCTTCAGCGGGGGAGTTTTGTAATGTTCATTATTTCTTGTGCATTGTGAGCCGATTTAGGATCTTTAGAACATATATTGATTTCAATTTAGCACAATTATGGGAGCTCTTTAAATTGATTTATAGATTTACATTTTTGGATTTGGAAGTTTCCGACTTTCAAGATGTCAGGTTTATCTTTAGATTTTCAAGGTGTCAAATCTTTACATTTTCGGTGGTTTAATTATTAATGTAGTGAAGATGCACATTTTTTTATTTTTAAATCTTTAAATTTTCAAGTTTCTAAATTAAGTTACAGAATTACCGAACTATTAAATTTTCAAATTTCTGGATTTTTAAATTCGCAAATTTCATAGTCCTTAATTTCGCAAATTCTCAACAATCTAAATTTTCAAATTCTTGATTTTCCAAATACTCAAATCTCCAAATTTTCAAGTGTTCAAATTATCAGGTTACCAAATTACCAAATTACCAAAGTACTAAATTATCAGATTACCAAAGTACCAAATTACCAAAGTACTAACTTATCAAATTACCAAATGACCAAATGACCAAATGACCAAATTAGCAAATTACCAAAGTACTAAATTACCAAATTCCCAAATAATCAAATTACCAAATTACCAAAGCACTAAATTACCAAATCCCAAATGACCAAATTACCAAACTCCCAAATTCCCAAATGACCAAATTACCAAATTACCAAATTACCAAATTACCAAATTTCCAAATTTCCAAATTTCCAAATTCCCAAATTCCCAAATTCCCAAATTACCATATTTCTACATTTTGAAATTTTGAAAACCCCAAGTTCCTAAATTTTCAAATTTCCAAATTCCCAAATTACCAAATTTCTACATTTTAAAATTTTGAAAACCCCAAGTTCCTAAATTTTCAAATTTCCAAATCCCAAGTTTCTAAATTGAAAAATTTCCACATCCCCCAATTCCAAATCTCTAAATTCCAAATTGCAAAGTCCTCCACTTCACAAATTCTCAAATTTCTAAATTTTCAAGTCTTCAAATTTCCAAATTCTCAAATTTCTAACGCCACAACTATTTAATCCGAAAATCTACCAACCAAAGAATCACCAAATCTCTTTCTCAGAAACCGCCATTTTCTTCACGAAATCGACGCTGCAATCCTAACCTATATTTTCTCAAAAAAAGAAATCTATAACAACCAAAATTGAATAGCAAATTTGAATCCCGAAATACCACTAAATTCATCAACAAATTCTAGTAACTTTCTAGTAACTATAAATACTTAAAATTTCTATAAGTCTTAAAATTTCTGTCTTTTATAACCTTGTTCATGTTTCTGCATTCTGTCGATGCAATCACGAAGATAGGAAAGACCGTCGCACAGGTAAACAGTCGTGCTTCTTTCCAAACAGTGGATGGAGTGCTTTAGGCCCTCTCGAGCTGTTTCTCGTTTTTCCTTTATCCCGGCATTTTCCTCTTTCTCGTTTCAAAAGTCGCCTTTCTACTAATTCTGTACAAACACCGAAACTCTTGCTCGATGCGGCAGGTGCGCTGCAGGTATATGTTGTTTCAAAGTCTTTAAAGACTCTCGAGACCAGGGATTTTCTTTGGTAAAGCCGACGATACGGGTGGTCTGTTGGTCCACGATAAGTGTGAATGACTTTAGGATTGTACGATTGTTCGAACAAATTGCCGGCCGCGAATAAAGAAATTCTTTGATTCCATTCACGTTACTTATCACCGGATCGTGATTATCCTTGCAGCCTCTTATCGTTGTTTGTTTCGAAACTTTACGTTGTTTTAGGCTGTCAACCTTATTTTACACGTCTACGAATTGACCTCCTCAAGAACCTTAAAGTTGAGGAAACGGTTTAAACTTTTGAACAATTAGAAGTTTTAAACTTGTTTGTTTATTTTAGATTCGTAAATAAATAAAAGTATTAGAATAGAGCAATAAAATTATCACGCGTTATATTGCCACTGCATAGCCAAACATTAGACCAAGCGTTATATCCATATTTTCGAAAAATTAACAAAATTAATACATGAAATTCCTTCATTATAAAATTGATTATGGATCTGCACATTAATTATGCTTCAGAAATAAAACTGTAATAAAGAAAAACGATCTCCAAATTCCATATTCATGAGAACTAATTGGCGTTATAAATAAAACACACATTCAACGGTGTTGTACGTTCGATTACACGCCAATTACATTAACACGCGCGTATCGAAAATACACACATTACAGGGGCAGAATTTGCGAACTCATTTGACCTTGTAAAGATTTGCATTGCGTTCGAGCATCAATTTTTAACGAGGTCTCCTTATAATTAATCTCGGCAATTCGGTGATTGGAGACCATTAATCGAACAAACATTTTTATGCTAATAAATGATGGTGGTTCCGGATTGTCGAGAGCGAAAACAGTTTTGACGTTCGACTGTTAGCCGGGTGTTGCTCGAAGGAGCATTTTAAAGGATTTAGGGCCGTGTCATTGAAACTGGATTGTCGGAAGAACCCTTTTTCTCGCGTGCCATTGTAGTCCTATTTGAAAGGATCGAGGGAAGATGCTCAGTTTCAGTTTTCAAAGAAAATAGCTATGCAAGGATATTCCGATTTAATTTTCTGTATATTAGTCACTTAAGTTGTGGATCTTAATTTGCCATAAAATGAAGTCTAACATAATGTGAAATAAAAATTTAATTTTGCATTACTCGAATGTGATATGATAAACCTTAATAGATTTATTTCATCAAATTGTCGATAATCGATTATTATTTTTTCTTTCTGCATTTGTGAACCTTTACATTAATACGGTAATTGCATCAAACATGGAATATTTGAAAATATAGAGATACAAGTATTTAAAAATAGGAAATTTAGTTATGTACACAGAAATAAGTAGAAAATTGTTTGACAAACTATATCGCACAAGAATTTCAGCTCCATCTAAAGCAGTATAACGAGAATCCGTTATACTAGTATTTTCAGTTATTATCTTTTATTAATCGTTAAAATTTTATCCGAAATAATCAGAGATCATGATATCTGATTTTATGTAAATTATCCTCTAATTACCTTATATGACGCATAGACTGCAAACTCCATAATTATTCCGACTGATGTGTTTCATTCGTTCAAATACATAGATTCGTCATGATTGTATCATATAATTATTAAACAGACCTTAATTACTACAAGGATAGAGACGGCGCTTAATTGATAACCCCGTTTACCTGCTCGTCGGACGTAGTTCTAACAAGGCTTGGGGAGCCAGCGAAGATCAAAAGGCTTCATCCCACATTTCGAATCAGCATTTGTTCTTCACGCTTGTCCGACTCCATTTAAATGACGAGCGACAATCAATATCTCCGTTATTGCCGGTTGACGCTTCATCGTCTCGGTTATTGCGCCGATCTCGTTCTTAGCTCGTGAATTATACCGTAATGAGATACGATTTCGTCCTTTGTCATTCGCGTTAGATAATACAAGGAATTTTCTTTCGAAATTTAACTTTCTGCTGTTATCTATCGTTCAAATATTTGTATTACTTTTTCGAATAATTGATAATGCGTTAATGTAGCACGTGGCGATATAACGCGTGGTGATGTAATGCGTGGCGATGCAACGTATGGCAATATCACGCGTGATAATATTTGCGCGGCGATATAACGCGTGGTAATACAGCGCGTCGCGATATAATGTGTGATAATTCAACGCGTGGCGATATAACACGTCTTAATGCAAGATGTAGTAATACCACGCGTGGCAATGCAGCGCGTGACGATATAACGCGTGAGAATTCAGCGCGTGGCAATATAACGCGTGGCGATATAACGCGTCGTAATGCAAGATGTAGTAATACCACGCGTGGCAATACAGCGCGTGGCGATATAACGCGTGAGAATTCAGCGCGTGGCGATATAACGCGTCGTAATGCAAGATGTAGTAATACCACGCGTGGCAATACAGCGCGTGGCGATATAACGCGTGAGAATCTAGCGAGTGGTAATACCACGCGTGGCAATACAGCGCGTGGCGATATAACGCGTGAGAATCTAGCGCGTGGTAATACAATGCGTGGCGATATAACGCGTCGTAATACAAAATGTAGTAATACCACGCGTAGCATTACAGTGCGTGGCGATATAACGCGTGGCGATATAACGCGTGGTGATATAACGTGTCATAATGCAAAATGTAATTCCACGCGTGGCAATACAACTGTTGATAATACAACGCGTGGCGATGCAACGTGAAGCAATTGTACATGTGCTAATACATCGCAAAATAATACCACCCATGATAGTACAACACATAGCAGTACACTCTGCATTTAACGGAGTATTAAATAACAATTACGCAACGTTCCGTTTCGATATATTAACGAAATAAGATATCGCGATAATTAAAATTCTCGAGGTGCATCCGATTTTGTACAGTTATCGAATTATTTACGCGCTGTACGTTTCGAATTCTCCCGTTTCACAAGCTTCGAGAGATCGTTTTCCAGCTACCGTTCTGGAACTTGTATAAAATAAACGTAACCCAGTCTATCCACGGGTTTCCCTCATCAAACATTTCCAATTCCAGGTGTGGTTCAAGAACCGACGTGCCAAGTGGCGTAAACAGAAACGGGAAGAACAGGAACGTATGCGGAAACTTCAGTTGGAACAACGTCAACGTACCGACGACAACGTGCCCACGGCTACGGTCAAAGTGGCCGACCATTTAACCCTGGCCAGACAGCAGCAACAACAGCAACAACAGCAACACGAACAAGACACTGACAGTTCGGATCTCGAAGTGGCGTAGTTGAAATATTGGTTTTAGGCTTTTTCGTTTTATCTTCCCATTTCTTTTTTTTTTTTTTTCATTGACTGTTAAGAGGACCCTGAACCAACAGGTTTTCTTCTCCCCTTCGCGCAGGGGACGTGTAAATAATGAAATTAGGGTGTAAATATATTTGTACATAGAGCTTACGCACGATGTGTATAATAGGTAGTGAAATAAATTATTGAATTCAAGATACCAAGGATAATACATGTATTTTTTTTTTACCATCGCCGTCATCTTTTTTAATAGAGATGTGTTGTCGATAAACAGATATGTTTTGGATTGCACAAAAAAATTTTTCAATTAAATAACAAGATCACTTTGATTTTTTTAAATGGCACCATAACATAGGCTTGTAGGATCATAGTTATCAATGCAAGTTTAATGATTATACACAATTATCTCCGTTTTAATTTTTCCAAACTTCATCAGCGTTCCCCTTTCATACAGTCCAACTTTTAAGAAATTTCGTTACAAACCATGTTTATAATAGAATCACTTTAATCTAATAACCAGAACGTCTCTGTATTTTCTGATCTACGTTCTCGGTGGTCAGTTTCGTGGCGAAAATCAACTTGCACATAACAGAATGGATCGGTGATTAAAATCCCTCGGTAGTTACCGTGGCTTTATAGTTGGAACTTAGTTCTACGTGCCTCGACGATTATATTATTAGTATTGTGCGATAGGGGTGAAAGACCGGCAGCTGGTTAAAGGTAACGGCGACTCATGGACACCGTAAGTTCCGTCGTGAACAAAGTTGAGGCCAAGTTTCGGGTAAGTACATAAATCCCGAGGGCGACCAAGAACTAAGACGTCCTCTGCGGTGCAACTTTAATAGGTTCCGCGCCGTTGCTGCACTGAGACCTAAAGACGATCGACTTAAACGTGGCTTCTTTTATTTCCATCGTCGTAGAGTACTTTTGCTTCTCAATTATTCAAACTTACCACCACCTTTAGTATTTCCTTTTGCATACCGGCGTTACTTAACTCTTTCGTGGACAACTAAGTACCCGGATAAACATTTCCATATTTCTTTCTATCAATTACCTCTCTACAAATATTGCGGACGTTGTTCAAATTTTTACTTGGACATTGTTACGTTAAGTTTGCAAACTTTAAATATTCAAGCTTCGATGAATAACATACAGGTTCAGGGTTATTTCATTTCAAATCCATTATTTTGTCGTGTCGACGTCAGAGAATTCGTTTGAAATGAAACACGACACAGTGTACGCAGAAGAGGGGTTTATGTTATAATTTAGCTGATTTCGAATTTGTTTGAAAAACTTTTGAACTACTGTAATATCGTATTTTCTAAAAATCGTAAAGATGAAAAGACCCTTACTACCCTAGAAGCCCCTGGCGCGGGATAATATCGAACATCCTCCTTCATCATATCAATAAACAATGTACTACCTTTTCCTGTACAAATTTTCAATCTTATTTGACAGTGCAAAACGAGCTAAAATTTACAAACGCTATATACAAAAACCATCTGCAGTTACAAAATGAAAGAAAGGGAACTGAAGATCATTCGGTGCCTTTACAACACAATTTATCGATGAGTCGCGCAGTTTCCGCTCTCTTGTGCTTCCACCTTCTCATCTGTTTCTTTTTCTCGTCATCGTACGGGCACTCCACTTTGGTCACTCTTCTGCCTCTCTCCTTCTCCGCTCTTCCAACAGGCACGTCGCTCGGACCCACATCGATAACCTTCAATATCTCGATAGGATTCAATGCGAACTGACTGCATTCGGGCGAACCGATCGTGGCCACCAAGATCGTGATGAATTTATAAAAATACGTGGCTCTCAGCAAATAGGAAGCACCTTCGCCGTACTGATACAACGGCGGACCGAACGAGTTCACGTCGTACATGTAATATGCGCCGCAGAACTTGAAAATCCCGAGACAGGAACTCTCGCAGGTGAGAATACCGAATTGATACTTGAGGAACATCTGTTCCAACGACTGCCACAGGTACTTGCACGTCCTGGAGTACAATTTGCCGCAAATCGCTGGCAGGACTTTCGCCTCGAACATTGTTTCGCCGATCTTGAAGTGGCTCATCAGGTACCTGTTCCAGCAGTTCACGTGGCTGTACTCGTTCTTTGTCGACTTGAACTCGGCCTCCAGTTTGCTGTGCGTGTAGTACCTGTCGCCGCACATCACGATCACGTCCAGGTTCTTCGAGGTCCAATACTCCGGCGCCATGATGCGGGTCATACCGGCGCAAACCACGTAACAAGCGTACGTCTGCATGCCACGATTCTCCCTCTCGAACATGCTGTCCGTTATGTGAATCTCGCCCCAAAGGGAGAACAATTTGTTGGACTCTTCGACGATGTATTGATGCCAGCGCATCTTTGAGGCCACGTCTTTCATGCCTTTCTTCTTCTGAGGAATAGCCATGCACTTGGCCCAGATGATCTTGTACAGTTTCAACCACGTTGGTTTCTCGATCGCTTCTTTGAGATCTCCTTCCTCCTGTTCGATGGTGCACGGGTCTCTCATGTCCAGCGGGTCGAACGGACAGTCGTCGATCGTCTTCTTCTTCACCAGGTGTCTGGGTGGTTTCGGTGGGCCTCGTTGTAACAACTTCAGGTTGTGGATTTGACAACAATGGTGGACTACGTGAAAAATTTGAACCGTGAAAAACTTCTCCTCTGTTGATTCTTCCTCGGTGGCCTCCTCCGTTTTTGGAGCAGCCTCTTCCGAGGTTGTTTGCGGTTGTTCTTCCTGCGGTTGTTCTTCTTGAGGCTGTTCTTCCTGCGGTTGTTCCTCCTGCGGTTGTTCCTCCTGCGGTTGTTCCTCCTGCGGTTGTTCTTCCTGTGGCTGATCTTCCTGCGGTGGTTCCTCCTGCGGTGTCTCTTCCGTAGTTGTTTCAGGCTGTTCCTCTGGTTTCGCGGCCTCTTCCGCTTGTGCCTGCTCGGATTCTGCTTCCGGCTTCTCCGGTTTTGGAACTTCGTACGCGTAAGCTCTGAGTAGGAGGATCATCAGGTGTCTCCGAAGAGATTCTTTCGTGCAGAATTTCATGATGCACGCGTAACCGTCATCGTCCCAGTATCCGAACTTGTCGCATCGATATGGATTGTACAAGTACCAGAAACTGTTATCGTTCCAGAATGCTAAGGAGAATCGTGTGGTGCGAAATATGCAGTTGCGATAACGGACTTTAAGCTTGTCGAACCATTCCTCGATTTTCTTGATCCCGCTGTGAACGGGTGTCTCTTGTTCATCGGTTATCTTTTCGGATCCAATCTCCAGTTGAACGTTCATCAATTCCTTTCGTTCTAACATCATCTTCCGCCTCAGATTCCTCTCCTCGTAATCCCACGGGATGTCCGTCACGATGGGAACGTCGTTCAGTTCTTGAACCAACTCCACTTCGATGCTGTACTTGTAATTGTACACCACGATATCGTCCAATCTTTGCTTCTCCTTAATGTTGATCATGCCGATGTGTGTGTACAGCATCCACGCGTGATCGTAGATGTAATCGATGTTGGCACTCCAAGCGTATTTGTACCTTGCAATAAATAAATAAAAAGTAATCTCTGAGATTTTGAAACAAGTCGACGGACTTTAAAATATTAACACGAAAAAGATCATTAATTCTAGACAAGATGAAGTCTGATAAAAGTGAACAAGTAACATCTTAAGATTCTCTTATGAATGAACATGTGAACATTTGTCTAGCTATAGTTTCAGTTCAATGTCCGTTTACTGTAAATGAGATTACGTGAAAGTTAAGAAGGATGACATACTTCAAGTTCAACCAGAACTATGTGGAAGTACCTTATTTGTGTCTTGGCCAGAAGAGCAACAACTGCCTGATAGAAACAGAATTTCCAGGTGTTTCGACGTGCTCGTAATACACTCAGCTCCGGCAAATGCATTCCTTTCAAACCATGAAGACATACATCGGCATAGATCCTGGTACCCTTTGCTTTCGAGGGTAACTCGAAAATGACGTAATCACCGTCGACTAAACCAGGTTGTTCACCGGCAGCTCGATCGACTAGCAGCTCCTTGGTTGGTGGAGGACACGGTTGCGGAATTCTAGCGTGACCTAATTCCTTGCGATCAGAATAGTCTTTGTTTGGATCCTCGAACTCGTCCTGTACATCGCCTGGATCGCAAGGGAACAAGTCTCTCTTCGCTCTTCTCTGCTGTTTTCGTCTTTCTAATATTTCCTTCGCCATGTCCCGGGTCGTACATGGCCACATCCCTGGCCATTTATCACTGGCGGTCCTCGAGACTCCATCTCGTTGAGTCTCTATGTTGGTATCCGATTTTGATTCTTGTGCCTGAAGATAATTATCAAGTTTTGTTAAGAACATTGTTTTCTGAGATTTACTTTGGATTTTAGATGCTAATTTTTCGAGGACTTGGTATATGGTATTAGACTGCCATACATTGTACGGTTGCTGAGTATTGGCGGAGTGGATATAGGGACGTTCGATATTGACGCAACAGATATCGATGCGTTAGGTATTGGCACGTTTGATATCGATACATTGAATTTCGATGCGTTGGATATCGGCGCGTTGGATTTCGACCCGTTGGATATCGGCACATTGGATATCGGCGCATTGGATTCCGACCTGTTGGATATCGACCCGTTGGATATCGGCGCATTGGATTTTGACGCGTTGGATATCGGCGCATTGGATTTTGACGCGTTAGATTTCGACCCGTTGGATATCGGCGCATTGGATTTTGACGCGTTGGGTATCGACGCGTTGGATTTCGACCCGTTAAATATCGACGCATTGGATTTTGACGTGTTGGATATCGACGCGTTGGATTTCGACCCGTTAAATATCGACGCATTGGATTTTGACGCATTGGATATCGGCGCGATGGATGTCAGCGCGTTGATATCAGCCCTTCAGTTTCCCACACTAGATATCGACACGTCGGGTATCAGCGCATGAGATATTAGCGTATTAAATATCGAGTCATTGAATTTTGCGGGTTGAATATCGACGCGTTGGATATTAACACGTTGCATATCGATGCGTTAGATATCTGCACGTTCTATAACAGAGGGATTAATAGTAATGCGTTAATTCCCCTCATATTAAATAGCGATGTGTTCTATAGTGGCGCGTTCGATAGCAGCATGTTCTATAACAGCGAGCTGTATTAAATCATCCTGTATACCCACACGCTATAATAACCAGCAGAAACTTTCCCTATATTGCCGATTTCAAGAACTTTTCTCTCCTGCAGTTTCTCACATACTAGCACAACAGGAATCTACCATATTCGTTTCAGAGATCTAACATTTTCAATTATTACTAACATTTCGAACTATCCTATTCTACGAATTTTCAAAACGTTACAAAGCACAATTCAACTAATGAGAACAGAATAAATAATGAGTAATGAAAATTGACTAACCGGCAAGTTTGCCCGCATATTTCGCCAAATTCGAATCATCTTCTTGCGATCCAATTTATTAGGTAACGGCAGCTGATCACGGAAAGCACTCAGGGGCAAGCATTTGTGATGCGATAAATCCTCTTCCGATCGGACGCGCGGATATTTTCGAAACTTAGCCGGCTTTCTACGCTTGAAAATGTCATCCTTTTCCAGTTTCTCTTGATCCTCCATAAATCTGAAGAAATCGTGAAACGTATGATGCGGACGTTATGTCAAGTTGTTTCGATGTAACTTACGCGTTCATGTAAATACGCCAGAGA
This sequence comes from Megachile willughbiella, assembly GCA_945859595.2. NCBI lineage: Eukaryota > Metazoa > Arthropoda > Insecta > Hymenoptera > Megachilidae > Megachile > Megachile willughbiella. Next base: position 9,528,257 of record OX243797.1, on the reverse strand, counting down.
GCCTTATCGTCGCATTTCCATTTCTCCCGCATCACGCATTTTTCTATCCATGTCTTTTTCCTTTTTGGCTCTTCTGGTTCTTTCGGTTCTTCCGATTCTCCTGGTTCTCCAGGTTCTCCCGGTTCTTCCGGTTCTCCTGGTTCTTCCGGTTCTTCCGGTTCTTCCTCATTTTCGGTTGCATCGGTGTCCCCTACTTCCGTCGTCTCGGTGTAATCGGTTGTTGTAGCATCATCGAGAGTTTGCCTGGACTCGCTCATCTCGATTTTGTATTAAACTGTGTCTTTATTCGTAAATTACACTTTTACAAAATTTATCGTGATTTTTTGAAGTGCATGTTTAACTCATCTTTAATCGGTCATAGTATCCGGTATGTTTTAATAATTTCGTTAATGAAATTTGTAATTATCCTATCATTTTTCGTTGCATAATAAACGTTTCGTTAAATTCGATTGAATACACAATTTTCAATTTTCTGTTTTAATATAACCTGATAAATAATTAACGGTATCGAGTGCGTGACATTTGATCCTTGTTACAATTTGAATTTGTCACCGAAAGATATTTCTGTCATGAAAAATTGAAAATTAATTTCATGCAATACATCGAACGTACTATATTACACGAGCGGAAAAAATAGGGTTGCAATAAACTGTTCTTTTTTTATCGATTATTTGTTTGCGCATCGATATTCATTTGTAATAACGTAAAAATTGTATTGTTCGAATTTTACGTTTAAATATATGTGTATATGTATATTGTACATATATTCGTTGAAATATGAATAGCTATTTCGGTCGACGAATCGGGAAGCTGGACAAATGCAACTTCCCAAAAGGGCTGACGAAAGATTTAAAGCGTTCTGTTCTGTGATTTTGTAATTATTTTCCTTCGAAGTAGACGAAACCATAAGACGGCAAGCAATCTCAGCGCGCGAAGCCGTATTGCGACACAAAATTTTCAAAGTGTTTATAAAATTACGCCGATACACGGTGGAAATAACGTGAAACCTTACTTTTCTGATAATATTCTGATCATTATTGGATTTGGGAGCCCCGCGTGTGCGTCTGCGATGAATAAATTTTGTTACGAATTTCGTAAAAGTTCCACCGTTGCGTTGAAAGAACGCGATCCACCGTTGTGCAAATGGCGGACGCTCGCGGACGCTACTGAATAAATTCATCATATTTTTCTATTTGAAAATTTCCTAATTTGAATATTTGAATGTTACGGAATTTAAATTTCTGGATCCCTAAATTTTTAGAATTTATAATTTTTAGATTTCTAGCTTATTAGATTTTTAGATTTCTAGATTTCTAGATTTCTAGATTTTTATGATTTCTGGATTTCTAGATTTCTAAATTTCTAGATTTCTAGATTTCTAGATTTCTAGATTTCTAGATTTCTAGATTTCTAGATTTCTAGATTTCTAGATTTCTAGCTTATTAGATTTCTAGATTTCTAGATTTTTAGATTTCTAGATTTCTAGATTTATAGATTTATAGATTTCTAGATTTATAGATTTATAGATTTATAGATTTATAGATTTATAGATTTATAGATTTATAGATTTATAGATTTATAGCTTATTAGATTTCTAGATTTCTAGATTCTTCAATTTCTAAAACCCTAGATTTCTAGATTCTTCGATTTCTAAAACCCTAGATTTCTAGATCCTTCGATTTCTAAAACCCTAGATTTCTAGATCCTTCGATTTCTAAAACCCTAGATTTCTAGATCTTCAGATTTCTGCACCCCCAGATTTTTACATCCCCAGATTTCTAAATTTCTTCCTTCCAAAATTCTACATTCCAAGGTTACTAGATTCCTAGATTTCTACATGTTTGGATTTCTAGATAGGTTTCTATATCCCCAGAAATTTCGAAATTCTTCAATATCCAAATTTCCAAATATGCAAAATTTCTAACTTAGAAGCTTATAACGTCTACAAACTTGCAAATATATTTTGAAAGTCTCCATACATACATTCATATATAAATTCCTACATTTCCAAAATGATCGTTAAACTTTCAAATTACCTAACTGCAAGTCATTGATTCCTAATAATTCGTGTTACTCGAAACTTGTACTTAAAAACTATGAAAGAAATTCTCAAAAAAAGAATTTTAAAAGAAGAGTGAATCATCGTACATAACCTTCGCTTCACCTTAAAGTGTTCGAAGATTCTCCTCACAATTCTCCTTCATCCACCGTCTTCAAAAACGATAAAAATCACGGTAGCAGTATTGTTAAAAATAATTCGCCAAGATTCAACGATGCAAAAAGTACTGGTCTCGCTAAGTGGTACGTATAAAGTCGTCGAAACGATACCTCTTTTTTTCAACTTTGAGTGCAGCCATTCTTTAACGGGTATCCGTTGAGATAACGAAAGTGGAGCGAACATCTTTGCTCGATTTTTCTAGTAAAACGAGAAGAGAAGCTTCCAACGGTCTGTCAATGTATCCCGTGGGAATCTGAACAGCAGTCGAAGTCAAAGTGAATTTGAAGCTGAAATCGGCCTGATCCCCGCAAGGTTCCAACTGTGGAGCGAAGTTTCTCGGGCAAATCAAAGATCAAGACAACTCCCTCTCTCTCTCTTGGGTAAAATTTTAATGAACTGCCAGAGCAGTTCCATCGAGAAAAGGCGGATCGATTGGTCGCACCGAACGGCTAAATCTCGAAAGCTCGTTGAAATGAATTATTACGCGAGAGGTGGCCGGGTAGCATGAATTAACCAACAAGATAACTGGGAAGATAAAAAGAAGGAATACCGATGAACGTTTCAATAATTTTTATATTTCAATTATTATCGAGACTCGATAACGACGTGTACTTATTTTACAGATGTTACAGTGTATATTTATATTTTCGTTCCGTAATTAATAATTACTTTTCAAAAATATCGAGTGATACAACAGGTAAGGTAAAATGATAAATTACATTGTTCGACGGTGTTCGTCCGAAAGAAGACAATGAAAAGCTTATGAAACATATTGAGCTTTTTAATTAAAATGTCCTGTTTAAAGCATCTAATTAAATGCTACGTTTATAATATGTGACATTTATTGTCGGTACTGTTGCAATAAAATGACAGAGGTATAATTGTTGGTTTTGATGTTTAATTGGGACAGCGGGAAGGTAAGATTAATAAGACATTTTGGTAATTGGGAGATTGGGCGTTTGTGAATTAGGGAATTTGGAGATTTTGAGATTTGGGGATTTAGAAATTTGGAGATGTGATATTTTGGATATTTGAGGATTTTGGAACTTGAAGATTTGGCATTTTGAAAATTTAAGAACTTCGGAGCTTAGAAATTTGAGAATTTGGCATTTGGAATATGAGAATTTGGAGATTTGGGGATTTAGAAAATTGGAATTTGAGAAGTTTAGAAATTTCGAAATGTGAGGATTTGGGAAAATAGGGACTTGACGATGTGGGAAGTTGGGAAGTTTGGAAATTTGGAAATTAAGAAATTGGGAAATTGGGAAATTGGAAAATTGAAAAATTGAAAAATTGAAAAATTGAAAAATTGAGAAATTGAAAAATTAAAAAATTTGAAAATTGCACAATTGAAAAATTGAAAAATTGAGAAATTAAAAATTTTAAAAATTGAAAAGTTGAAAAATTAAAAAATTGAAAAATTGGGAAATTTTAAACAGCTTAAAAACAAAATTGCTTTTTGTCTAATATACATACAATATAGTCCATACAATATCCATATAATATTACCCCTATCCACATAAAATAACTTCTATTGTACACTATTTTATTAAACACAGTGTAGACACAGCTTAAGTAGATATCCACAAAGTTGAACGAACACTTCACTATCATATCCAGGTCGGAAACATTGACGAAGAGCAAAGAGGAGAGAAGAAGCGGATTGCCGTGTACATGTATGCCTACGTGTATACCAAAGGGGTCATGGAGGGAGAATGCAGAATAAACAGTGCATTATATGCAATAACGCACAAAACGCCCCTACGGCTGTACAGCCATCTTCTTCGAAAGTTCCCGTACGGGAACGCGCACACGACCAATCCAATTAATTTTATTTTAATTACCGCATCGTCGAGCACACGTCGATTGTTATTGTTTCGGCGGCGACGAATCAACCGACGCGATGCGTCGCGACGCCAGTTCGTTATTTCCCGCTGACAATTGCTGTCTGTCTGCACCACCGTGTCATTCCAACGGGAAGCAAATTCTTTTTCAAAGTGCCCGAAATCGATTCTGGGAATGCGAGATTTTTTCGTCGTCGATGATTGGTCGAAACCGACACAAGATTTCATGTGTTCATAACCTTTTGATTTATTTTCGTTCTTAAATTTTTTGTTTGTTAGCTTTGTTTAGTATGAAGGATTTGGCATCTTGGAAATTAGTAATATTGTGGATTAGGTTAGGTTGATTTATGGCATTCACTGATTGTCATGGTAGTTATTGGGGAATTGGAGAGTTGGGAATTTGGAGAGATGGGAATTTGGAGAGATGGGAATTTGGAGAGATGGGAATTTGGAGAGATGGGAATTTGGAGAGATGGGAATTTGGAGAGATGGAAATTAGGAGAGATGGAAATTTGGAGAGATGGGAATTTGGAGAGATGGAAATTAGGAGAGATGGAACTTTGGAGAGTTGGAAATTTGGAGAGATCGAAATTTGGAGAGATGGGAATTTGGAGAGTTGGAAATTTGGAGAGATGGGAATTAGGAGAGATGGAAATTTGGAGAGATGGGAATTTGGAGAAATGGGAATTGGGAGAGATGGGAATTTGAAGAGTTGGAAATTTGGAGAGTTGGGAATTTGGAGAGATGGACATTTAGGGAGATGGGAATTTGGAGAGTTGGGAATTTGGAGAGATGGATATTTAGAGTGATGGGAATTTGGAGAGATAGAAATTTGGAGAGATGGGAATTTGGAGAGTTGGAAATTAAGAGAGTTGAAAATTTGAAGAGTTGGAAATTAGGAGAGTTGGAAATTTGGGGAGTTGGGAATTTGGAGAGTTAGAAATTTGGAGAGTTGGAAATTTGGAGAGTGTGACCCTCTATTTTCAGTGATTTCGATGTATGAATGTACCATTGATGCAAATATTCACAAGTAAATAATTACTAACAACACATGATTAATTATGCATCATTCAGTAATATTGCAACCAAACACTGTAACTATTAGGTTTCCGCCTAAAGAATTATTTATTATAATTCAATAAATTGGCAATTAAAATAACCAGCAATCGGATCAATCATTTTTTGTCATATTTTTAATAATTGCTCGAATCCTCTGTGGCTTCCAGAAAGGAGACAATTTTGTAGCTATTTATTCCTGAAACGATTACGTAATTAATATCATTGATTGACAGGATTCAATACACGATGCAATACAAACAATTATTATACTAGCTATTATTGTTGCTTTATTAATGGGCACAACAGTAACGAATCCTCGTTATTACATAAACAAGTTATACCATACTGAAAATCATAAATTATGCAGAGTTTAGAATTTAGAGAAAATAATGTCATCTAAATATCGTAAGAAAATTACTATTATACTTGTTGATGACACAGGAAAAAGTACTATGTACTTTTTGGCAAAATTTAAGTAAAAATTCAGCACCCTCTGTATTATAGTTGATAACTTATTCAGGCTATTAATTTAGGAATTCAAAAATCTAGAAATTTAAGAAACTTAGACATTCATCAATTAATCAATTCATCAATTCGTTATTTTATTAATTCATCTATTCGGTAATTTAATAATTTCGAGATTTGAAGTTTGAGAAATTTGGTAGTTAGGCAACTTACAAGCGTAAAAATATGGAAATTCTAATCTTAAAATATTTAAAAATTCACAAATTTTCAAGTCTAAAAATGAAAAAAATTATAAATCTGAAGATATAGAAATATCAAATTGCTTGCTATTATATCAATACATGTTACAAGACCATGAGATCTACAAAGAGAACTTGTTATCCATCGCTAACAGCCTTTCTCCACTGCAGCCTCTTCAATATGTCTACCATACTTATTCGAACAAAAATTTTCGAATTTCTCCCTTGTATACACCTGTAATATTCCACCGTTTTACTACACTTTTAATTACTGCAATCCATTAAAATCACGAATCGATGATCATCCCATACAGCAATGAACGTGTTAAAGAAAAGATCAAGCTTGGTGGTTTCGTAATTCAGATGTGGTTTATTGTCACGCGAAGCATGGTAACGTACCCCATGGCCTCTTCCCCGCCACACCGGAAACCATTTGTCCAGGCATAGCCACAGAGTGTGTAAACACGTGGATGGGGGTTTGGCCTCTCGTACGAGGTTACGAGGGTGCACGATGGTTAGGCGAAGCGAGGCATAGGGAAGGGGGTTGATTTTCGTTCTGGGATGTAGTTGCAGAGACCGGGTGCAGAAATCGTGTGGGTTTCTATCCCCGCGGGCTATATCCCCGGAATCAGCTGCCAGATTATTCTATTACCGCGTATCAACATGGGGTTTGTTTGGTCTGAAAACACGAGCCCGCCACATTGTTTCAGCCAGATAAAGAATTTAACGTCGGGTAATTAAAAGGACTGGCCTCGGGGACAGGTTCGTCGAGGGGTTGCAACCGTACGACGATATCTTACTTCTTTTTTAAGTCCGTACCAACGTCTCAGACGGTTACTAGCGCCCGTAAATCTCTCCTGGGGACATTTTGAACCTCCATATTTAATTTTGTGACTCCTCTCCGACGCGGATTGCCCGTCATAAGAGAAACGCGTGATTAATTAGCGATGGATGCTTAACCCTTTGTTGCAACTTTTAAAAAGTAATAACTGAGAATATAGTAACATGTGAACACGGTATCAACAAAATTTATCTTAGCAAAGGTGATATAATATTGTAAATTTACATCTTGAGCACAACGAAATGTAATTATGAAGGATGAGAAATATTTCAGTAACTTTAATTGCTAAACATTTATGTTTAACAAAGTGTAAGGATATAGTGCTAGATCCTCAAAACCTGAGACCTTCGAACCTCCCTAGATATCTAGATTCACGAATTCTTAGATCATCGAATATATAAATTCTGAATTCTGAGATCTCCACATCCCTAAATCCTCAAATCTCAATATATGCAAAATCCAATATGTTCAAACTCGCAAATTCTCAAATTTTTAAAGTCCCAAATTTCTGAATTCCTATATTCCTAATTTTCTATGTCCTCTAATTCACAAGTCTCCAGATTCCTAAGCTCCCCAAGCTCTAGATCAATAAATCCCTTCTTCCCCAAATTCCTAAACAACCAAATCCCTAGTTTCCCATATCTCTAAATACCCAACTTACAAGGTCCCCTATCTATGACCTCAACTTTCTACGTCCCCAGACTCCAATGTCTCCACATCCCTAGATCCACAAACTTCTATGTCCCAAAATTTCTACAACCTCACATTCCTAAACCACCAAATCGATTGCCATATTCGATTCCAAAGTTCAAGAACCCCAAATACTTGTGTCTCCAAAGGTCTACCTAGATCCCTAGATTTCCGTGTCCACAAATTCCGAGATCCTAAGGTCCGAAATTCATAACATAAGCTGAAATTTTCAAATCCCAAAAAATCGACAAGTGATGACTTTATTTGCCATTTTCTCCCTAGCGAAACCAGATATTCTGTCACCGTCTCGAAAATGCGTACACGCCGTGAATGTATCGGCACATTCGCAGTTCGACAATAGTGGAACGATTGAAACGACATTCCAGCGAGCGAGTGTTTTATTGGCATCGGAGACTCGATATAAGCAACGCGATCGTCGCGCAACCCCTCTAGGCGCCTTCATTCGACGTTTCCAGCATTTTTCGAAAGGGGTTGATTTCGTACCTTCCACGATATCGATGCACCATTTTCGTCGAATGCTTTGCGAGGCAACGTTCGCCCTCAGAAGGTCTCCTCAGCCTCTCCGACGTTTTTGATAATAACGAGACTTCAAAAGATCGGACGTCTCCTTTTAGTCGCGCGTTCTTTCCGCTCCTTTGTCTGGCGAATCAGATAGGAGAGAAAAGAACGGGACGGTCGCAAAGGGACGGCTGGCGAGATCCGTATTTGCAAAAAGGGAGTCTTTTTCTCAACGTTCACTTTGCGGAAGCGTTACCTGCTTCCTCGCACGTAACGAGATGACGTAGAAGGAAGTCGCGCGTGAAGAAGAGCGATGAACGTTGTTTCCCGCTGCTGCCGACAACGCTTCGCGTTGTTTTATTTGCTTGTTACTCGCCACCTTAACGAGCAGTCTTCCTTTCTTCTTTGTCGGGATCTGTTTTCCTTCGTCTTTTTCTTTTTTCACTTTTCACCGACGACGAGGGATAGAAGAGGCGTGAAAACGGGCAAACAACCGGCTTCGTATTGAGAGTCATAAACTCTCGTCGCGCAGCTTTATGTAAACCATCGTTATCCTGATCGCCGTCCCTCCAGCATTTTCTTCATCGCTCTTTAAATTATCTCAGCGGTGCTCGTTTCATTTGTCAAACGCGTTACGAGAGCCGAACGTGTTGTAACGATGGAACGTAATAATTTTGCTTTTGTGTGGGAGAGACTAAAATGTAGGCTGACTTTATCAGCACTTGTACCTTATAGATTGTGCATATCCGATTTGCGATGTAACTTGAGGAAATTCGTCTGTTGATAGTAGGTACAGTAGATACGTCTTTTGACAGTAGGTGCAATAGGTCTTTGAAAATTAATTAAGATCATATACTTATTGGCTACTTAATGAACAGTTTTGGTTAGTCAACATGTAACCATGTGGTCATACATGGCCATTTTTGTGGACATTGAAACTTATAATACTGAGAAAGCAATATGGCGTCACCAACACATTTGGTCATACAATAAGGGTATATTGTAGCCATCCTCGCTCGGAAAGATATTTCTTTATTTCACATATAAACATTAAAAAATTAAAAATTGTTTTATCCTTAAGTTCTCTTTTGAACTGTCCAAATTCCCAAATCCCAGAAATCTCAAATTCCTCATTTAAAAATCTTGAAAATCTTAAAATATCAGTCTTGAAAATCTCGAAATCTAAAAAATATCGATATAAAAAGTGTTGAAATATTGCTCACGGAAATACCGAAATATCGAGAAGTATCTTATATGTTAATATTAGATCAGCGACGCAAATAGGTAATTAATAAACGTGACCCAGCAGCTTAAAAAATATTCTCACCTTTCGCCGAGGGATCTAATCCAATCACGTTCCGCAGCGACTGCAAAGTTTAATTAAACTTTTTTCTTGGAACCGTTCCGCGGAGGAAAGGTCGAGTAAGCTGAACTTTTTATCCGTTTCGATCGTAGCTCGCTACTTTAGTCGATTTCGTTCATCGCTGATTTACCCCTCTCGCAGCAAACAGACCGGATAATATTAATTAATAGGTTGATTAACTGGTCGTAACAAGAGAGGGACTAACGCGGTCTGTCGTTTTCGAAGTTTTCGTGTAATCAAATGAAACGATGAGTAAGAGCGCGAGCAGGTAACGCCAGGGGTGAGATTCAGTTTTAGGGTGAAATGAACGCACCTTTGTCGCTCCTGTTCTCTGAGTCTTTATCCCAAGGGATTTCATTTCCATTAGTACGCCGAAGAAGTTCAAACGAACGAGAAACATGGACGAGAAATTTTAGTCTTACAGTATAAAACCGATAACGAGATGCTCCAACATAATATATATATTTTAATCATAATTTTCGAGGATTATTTTCATCCATTCGAACTGCATGATTGCTCTTGAAAGAATAATTCCGATGAATACACGTAATGAAATGTAAAAGACAATAAATATAATACAAGTTTTATAACATATCAACATTGTAACAAAATTAATGTTAGTTAGATAATTTAAAAAAAAAATGCAATTATAACTGTAAGTAATAAATAAAATTGTAAGCACTAAAATTAGTTGTTTGCAGGTGAAGTTATTTATAAATCTGAAAGTGAAAAGAATCTGGGTTACATTAGCTTTGTTTTTCGTTTAACATAATGTCATTAGCATTGTTGTAGGAGATATTTGAAACGGCCAAGAAAAATGGAATACTTAGATAGACGGGCACCTTAGAAAATGTTTATGCCAAAGCAGGATGAGGAGTGCCTACTAATGGGTACATTACCGGTTTCCTACGAAGAAAAGGTATTGCCCAAGATGTTGACCTCCATTATCCTTATTAGCACATTGTAAAGTCTCGTGCAATTTCCTCCGTTAAACTTCCCTTAGCTAAAGGATAGCATACAGAGAAGAATGTTCTACTACTCTTTTTTTTTCATATTATATCTGTAAAAATAGGTGCTTTGAAATTTTTCATTTTGAAGGTTTGAGGTTGTAGAATTTTGGATTTTTCTAAATTTAGTTTTGGAATTTTGGGACTTTAGTTCTTTAGGATTTTGGTATTTTGGAAGTTTAGAATTTTTGAATTTTTAAATTTGCTACTTTGGAACAAATTTATATATTTATATATTTGCTACATTTTAGAACTTTGAAACTTTGAAACTTTCATGCAAGTAAATTTTAATATTGTAATACTTTGGAGTTTTACCACTGAACCTTACTTTTTTAAATAATTATCTTCTTTTTCTTTGTTGTTATTATTATTGTAATATTTAATTAAACAGAGAAGATGAACTCAGTATTATAATTGCATACATGTAACTGTGGCGAAAATTTGTTCTATTTGTCAGCGGTTCAACGACCAATGACATTAAAATGAATTTCATCAAATAATTCAATAAAGAAGAACAAATGGAAATTCAGAATATGATTGGTATTACATCGATAATATGAAGTAGTAATTTCGAAAATGAAATTGAAAAATTGTATGTATATGTGCTTAATGTGTGATACGGTTGTTCTCAGTTTAGTGCCGTAGGCGAAACATTCAAAAATTCATCCACTGTACAACTCGTTCAAAATATTTATTTTAAATATAACGCAAATGGACGATGTAAATTGCTCGTGATCGATTTCATTACAATATATGGAACAGGGATAGAGGTATCGTAAATTAATATTTTTAATATTCTTTTTCTTATTTTTGTGTTTTGGTTTCAATCATAACCCGTTTATTGGTTACTAGATTATTACAATGTAGTTCATATTAGATTTTTTAGGTTAGGTTTCCTAAATTTTAAAGGTCAACAAATTTAGATATTTTTAAATTTTCGGGTTTTCAAACTTTCAACCCACTATATTTTCAAATTTTCAGATTTCACAAATTTCATAACCTTCAACTAATCAGAATCTTCAATATTAATATTGTCAAAAACGTAGGTCACCAAATTTTCAAATTTGCAAATTCTACACATCAAATTTTCAAATCCTCGAATTTCCACATTATCAAATCCCTAATTTTACAAATTCCTAAACCTTCAAATTCTTAAATATTCAAATTTAAAAATCTCACAATTTCCAAGTTTGTAAATCCCTACATTCTCAAACCCCACAATTTCCGAATCCCAATTCGCAAATTTCTACCCTCTCAATAATTCATATCTTCGAAAATACCAATCTTCTGAAAACCTATACCTCCAAATCTTCATATTCCCAAATTTCCACCCTCCAAATCCTCCAATCACCCAACTTCTACATTCCATCGTTTCTAAAACTTTCGAGCCCCAAAGTCCTTACATTCACAAATTCTCAAATTCCCAAGTTCCTCAATACCCAAATCCCCAAATAAATACCCACCTTCAAAATACCTAATTAGTACCCAAATTTCCAAATGTCCTCCCAAGCAAATCTGCAGATTCCCAAATTTCTATAAAGAATGCACACAAAAAGTCCCTAAAACCAACATAGCGTAAATTTCGAATTATTAATTTTCCCTTAAAATATGCATCTGCGCATCGGGCTCGTCCAACGAATCCTCGAAAGGGATTAACCCGCCAATGAGAGCAGGGTATATCGGAGGCAGCGAACGGCACCCGATTGCGTGACAGGAGTCAAAGCATTCGAAAGCAATGAGTCCTTCATTCAGGACGAGAAGAGGCAGTTAATAGCTGGAGGACAATAGAGGTTGGGGTTGGCTGTTTCAAGGATCCTGGGAGTAAGTACCAGGGGATAGGTTTGGTCGCAGGCGTGACTGTGTGAGACCCTCGCTGAGATAATTGAGCCGTCAGCTGCATGAGCCCCGAGCGCCATGATAGCGCCATCCACTGCCACCCTCGCCGATGTGTTTTCTGCTCGGAGCTGTAGAGGAACACTTAGCCGACGAGCACGCGACGAGTCCCGGTTCGAATTACCCCAAAACGATCCCTTTAACCAATGCTTCCGAGACATACGCTCCCTGTCGGCTCGTTAGAATAATTTAACCCAAGATGAAGACTCGCGCGTTACTCCTCGCTCTTTCTTTTTTTGGTATTTTCTAACTGGTTGCGGGATAAACTGCTTGTAATTGAACGAGTATTTGATATATTGCAGACATGTGATGATACATTATTCTTGGTTGAGAGATATATTCAAGAGAGAGTACTGTGTGCTTAGTATTTTTTGGGGTAATTTTTGCAACCTTAGTATTTAGGTAGTAAAAGTGAAATATATTATGTAGAAGATGAAATTCTTAGAGTATTTATGCATATTTTATTTCAGATCACTAAATCCTTTGCAGTATCTATCTATATCTACATCTTTCTGTATTATAAAATGACTACAACACGAGTCCTTGTGTTTCCAAATCTCTATATCTCTAGATTCCTATATCTCCATGTTCACATATCCTTAGAACCTTGTACTTCCAGATACCTAAAACCTGAAACTCTATATTCCGAATCCATATATCCCCAGATCTTTATATCTTCAGATTCCGATCTTTTCAGATCTCACTACTGTCAAATCTTTATTTTTCCGATTCTTTGTATCCCACATCTTTATACCCCAAATCCCTATATTCCATATGCTAATATGTCAAAACTCTGTATTCCGTAGCCCTATATTCCAAATTCCTATGACCCAAATCTCTACATCCCGAATCCCTATATCCCAGAGCCTTATATCCTAGATCCCTATACCCCAGATCCCTTCATCCGAGATCCCTATATTCCAGATCCCTATGTTCCAGATCTCTATGTCCCAGATCCCTATGTTCCAAATCCCTATGTCCCAGATCCCTATGTTCCAGATCTCTATGCCCTAGGTCCCTATATCCCAGATCCCTATATCCCAGATCCTTATATCCCAAAAACCTATATCCCAGATCCCTATATGCCAAATCCCTATATCCCAGATCCCTATATCCCAAATACCTATGTCCCAGATCCCTATATCCCAGATCCCTATATCCCAAATCCCTATATCCCAAATCCCTATATCCCAAATCCCTATATCACAAATCCCTATATCCCAGATCCCTATATTCCAAATACCTATGTCCCAGATCCCTATATCCCAAATCCCTATATCCCAGATCCCTATATCCCAAATACCTATGTCCCAGATCCCTATATCCCACATCCCTATATCCCAAATCCCTATATCCCAAATCCCTATATCCCAGATCCCTATATTCCAAATTCCTATATCCCAAATCCCTACATCCCCTAATCCCTACATCCCAAATCCCTGTATCCCAAATCCCTATATCTCAAATCCCCATACCCCTACCTTACTATACGTTGCAAAATTGCCTTTGAAGTAGCTCATAATTATACTAAATTTGCAACCAACTATTCTAAGCTTCAATAATTCCACAATTCCCCTCTGATTATCTCTTCCTATTATTATGACATAACAATGTTATCATTAAGTAATACCATACTCCGCTTGAGAACTATCTAGGTGTGCATATATTAACGAATATACGGGATCTGAGTATATACGAGAATATGTATATGTTGTTTTATAGCAAACTCTGTGTTTCCTTCAAAGAGATAATGGTATAAAGATGTTAGTAGATGTTAAACAAAGGATAAAAAGTAAGCAGAATTATGAAGACTATGAGAGGCTTTGTTGGGAAAAGAACATAGAGCATATCTGGACTCGTTATAATCCCCCTAAGTCGATGTAGGATTTAGTAATGCGAGCCGACGCGTGAAATCCCGACGGGTTTTCTCGTGATGAGAATTCAGACCCGGGAAAGCTCATAGGTAGACCAACGACAGTCTGAATACGGTTAGAGTACAATTGAATGCAACGTAGGTTTTCTTTAGGTAAGTACACATTCGTAAACTTGAACAATTTTTAATTCTATTTCTTCATTTTATAAGTTCTCGAACTTTAAAGCTTTCACGGTTCTGAATCTTCAAATTCCCAAATTTGTACATTTTCTAGCTTTCTAAACTGGACCTCCTATATTTTCAAATTTTCTTGCTTCTAAATTTTTTAACTCACAAATTGTCAAATTCCGAAGTTCCACGTTCCCATATCTCTAAATTTATAAATCCTTAAATGTTCTGAAAAATTAATGATTCCAATTTTTTTTTAATAATACAATAGATATATTAATCTTTTTTTTCGTATTTTAAAAAATTAGTTTTCATAAAGGTCTCACCGTCGTCAGCGTCGGCTCCGGAATCGACGATTCGATTTCATATTTCATGATTTTTGTTATGCTGAGTGTATAAATAAGTTTCTACTGTATTCTTCTAAAATTCATTTTAATATAAAAGAAACAATGCTGTCCACTGTATATTATCATTTGTCGCCATTATTTAAACCTAACATAAACCTCACGATCATTTTTATCTATTTACAGAAACACTTGTTAAAAATAACTGTTGTATAAAATGCAAATAATAAAACTTCTATATTATCTATAAATTTTAAATTTTGTGTGCAGTTCAATCTTCAAACTGCATTTTGCTTATGAATAAAACTGGAAAGCCAATAATAAGTACGGAACGTGATACAAACTTTTGTTACTTCTGGCTGCAATACCAAATAGCGTAATCTTTTAACAAGTTGTAAAAACATGTACAATACGGTGATAAAACATTTCGTTTCATATCAATGTTTAGTTCGACGAACAAATTCCCGTAGTATTTTTCAAAAATACATTTGTCGACATGTAGGAAAAACAATACTATTACTTCAATATTGTACAAGATGCTTTTTCTGAAATCTGTGTTGATTTTTATCGAGATAAAGAATTAACTTGTGTATTAATTTACATTGTACCATTTATTTAGTTTTCTATTTTATTTTCAATAACAAATTAAACGACGTCAGAGCTTCCAGTGCGAATCGGTCTAAAATTCACTACCAAAGATTTTGATAAAACACAGCGGGTAATAGCAACCTTCCAATCGGTACCATAAACGTTTATGCTAAAACAACACCCGAACGATATTTAGCACGACTCCGGAAACACACCGACAATTAAACCCTTGTTAAATCGTTGAACCATAGAGCAAACAGGCCCATTCTTATCGAAAACAGGTTAACGTCAAACAAAAGTCCGTATTTCCGTCGAAAGAAAAAAGGCGGCGAAATAAAACGATCTAACAACCCTTCCGTAATCTGGCGTCCTTTTACGAGCAGCCTCGTGTGCCGCGCGATAACAGGGAAATAGGTTGGCCAAAAAGTTATGTAGATTTTTGATGAGATTTATTCAATTTATTTGTCGACACTTTGTGTTCAGCAAATGTATACATAACCTATGGGTATTTTTATAAGAAAGCAATAGCAAGTAAAATTTTTCATCTGTTATGATCAAAAATGAAATACATATTTGACAGTATTATATTTCATCGCCTTTTAAAAACTCGAAGATTGTGAAGGTGTACCAAATGATTGCAAGTATCAATTTCGATTTGCGGTTTGGTATCCAGTATACTCCCATGAATAACGACCCTGGTTCCAGAAGAGCGATGTTGTAGCTGATGATTAAACGAAGACCTTGATCAGTAATTCGCCTTGTATATTAAAGAATAGTTAATATGTTGTTATACGCGTAATATCTCCTTAAAAAGGGCAAAACTTGTTGGCGAAGCCGATAAAATCAGCGGCCATGAAGGAAAGATTGACGCGCGAATTTTCATATTTTTCTCGGCCAAAAAGACAGACAGCGTTGAAAGCACGGTACGCGTTATTGCAGACTTTGCTAAATATTCTAGCTGGAAAGGGGAAGAGAGAAAATGAAGAGAGAGAGACGGAGGCAGTAATGCGGACCGATTATCCGTCCCTAGACACAGATACCTCCCTCTTCTTTCGTCACTCCTTCTCCCTTGGTGTGTTCACCCCTCGAGGAACCCCGGAACGATCCCCTCCAAAAAGCCTGGGGGGAGTCGAGAGGACTCGCTTAGGTAAGCTGCACATTCCAGAGGGATGGAAAAGTAGAGGGGATCCGGTGAAGTCTCGACATCCGACGGGGATGATGGTTTCCACGGGAGCCACACCCACCACCCCTAGAGACAGCCAATCACATCCAACGGCCGAAGGGTTGCCAGCGATCCGAAAGCTGTCATCGTGCCAGCTCTGGCTTTGCCAGCATCGCACGATATAAATCGAGAATTTAAGGTCTTAAAACGTTGCTGTTCCCTCCAACGCCGCACCGTGCCGCTCCTCCTTTTCGACGCTCAAACGACCCTTCCGGTTTCACGGCGAGCATTCCGCGAAAAGATTGAACGAATAGAACCGCATCTGAACGACTCCTTTGTCTCGTCGTTGCACGACTATCCGCCGTGATTTTCAAGGAATCTCGGGATCGTCTTTTCCTTTACCGAAGAAAACCCTGTTGCCAATGGACAATCGATTGCAAATGCTTCGCATGATTCTTTTTATACATTACTACTGTTTGTTAAATACAGTAAGTATATACGCAAGTATTGTTCGTATGTGATGAGCATATTTATGTCTCCTGTTTAAATAATGTACAATGAAGTATATTACCACGTATATTACGAGACAAACACTCAAGAATTGTAAACTTTTTCTAAATTCTCAAGTTTCGATATCTTCAAAGTTACAAATAAGTCGCTTGATAATTTCTAACGCTAGTAGAAAATCCGTCCTTGTTACTAAAATCTTACTAAAAGATAACGGCAAATATTCGTCTTCAAAAGTTGTCTAGATGATTAATAAATATAGTAATCGAGTGCATTTCAAGCAACAGCGGATAATCAGTCGGGTAATCATGACGACACCGTTGAAACCATTGTTATTCGATTATCACACGCATAAGGATTCCCATTCGACGGTTCGAGCAAGGATTCTCGATGTTGTTCCTCTGAAACGCACAGATGCACGGGTGCTCTCCTCTTCACCCGACTGTTCGTTAATCAAGTCAGTAACCCAAAATGGCTTCCTGCCTAGTAACACCCTCGGATCGTCTCTTTTCGCTGTCACCTTGCAAATACGGCTCTATCAATGCAGAATCGTTCACATCGTTGAACACGGTCTCTTTGATTTTCGCGATTACATTCGGAGTTGACAGGTGTGCCACGTCGCGACGCCGAATCGTCGACACGTGTGTACTCGCATAAGTAGCTACTTACGCGTGAACCTGCACTTTCGTCGTTTCATCTGTCTCGATTTTATTATACGATTGCTCCGGGCTTTCTTTCAACTATCGATTCGCTCGTGCATCGATGGGAACCTTTCGCTTCGCGATAATCGTTGCAAAGGAATTTCTATTCCAACTAATAAGATTTACTTGTACTAAATTATGTACTTGTATGATAACGGAACGATTTAAATATGAGCGTAGTTCGTCAAATTTTGTTTTTTATAACACAGAAAATGAGAGTGTCGATGATAGTTGTCTATGATTCACATAACTAGCATGTTTTATAGTATTTGTTATTTTAAATTATTCCATGTTCAAACAATTGTATAACGAATACATCACGAAAAAGGTAAAATCTTCTTAATTTAAGCAAATCAATGAAATATGATCGACGCATTATAAGATATCAAATTATGTTCGACTGAATTAGTTCAAATCGATTGATCAACCCAGCTGCCCTTTTTGTTCAATCATCCACCGGCATACCCATTGGAATCCTCTTAATTTAGAACGAAATGTTAAATGACAATTATTCATCATACCAAAATTATGAATCTAATTTACGTGAATTATTTCTAAAACTGCGTATCACGTTTTCTAATAAAACGGAGCCATCGGGACATTGTCGAGCTTAACCTTAATTAGTTCGCGTATTCTTGTTTCGTGTGGGAGTTTTGATTACTATGAACTTTGATTATTATTCGATATCCATATTGTTACCACAACGAGTAATAACAGAGACCTCGAAACCGTGGAATGTTCGTATACAATCATAAACGAATGAAACTAGATACTAATATTCTACATTCTACATTATCGTCATTAACAATTCCGCATATATCGATCATTACGGCCACGCGAATTATAGGTACTTTCGAGATAGAAATTTGCGAATGACGCACTAAAAGTAGGCCATGGAACGTTGCTTTGAATAGCCGATATTCGGCCAATTTTGACCCATTAAGAAATTTGCATTGTGTGGACATTGAAAGTAAGTACTCGTTTGTTAGTTTGTGACATTTGAAAATTTTAGGGTTTTAGAATTAGGAAATTTGAGATCTGGGGTTTAAGATTTTGGGGATTTAGGAATTTGGGGGTTAGGAATTTTGGGATTGAGGAATTTGAGGATTTAGGAATTTGAAAATTTGGGAATTAGGGATTCAGGAATTTGAAAATTGGGGATTTAGGAATTTAGTATTCAGGAATTTTGAGATTGAGGAATTTAGGGATTTAGGAATTTGGCAATTTAGATGTTTGGGGATTTAGGGATTTGGTAATTTAGGTATTTGTAAATGTAGGAATTTGAGAATTTGAGAATTTGTTACTTTGGGGCTTTGAGACTTTGAAAATTTAGAAATGTAGTAATTTAGGACTTTATAAATTTGGCAACATAGCAGTTTAGTGATTTGACAATACGAGAATTTGTTAATCTGATAATTGTCAAATTTCCCACAAGAAAAATCTTATTGCATTAAAATTGACCCACAGTTGGAACGAGTGTTATATCGTCGAAATTAAAAAAAGAAAAACACGAAAAGCAATATGTATGCAAAAATATGGCAGCGATTTATAACGAGCCCGGACAGATATCATCGGACAATCCCCAGCAATACGCGGGCATTAGGGGTAGGACGTGCACGATAGGAGCATTGATTCTGGGGATGGCGATAATAAAAGGGGTTGGCGTGCAACCGCAAGCGAGACCAGATAATTGCGCTGTCAGAGACAGTGCCAGCTCGTTGCGCATTGATATCACCTACAATTCTCCAAACTATTATTTTCGCCTGTTGCCTCGGCTAATATATTATGCGACGCCCCGCGTTATCGCCCTGATAAATCACCATCAATTTCGATCATTTCTACCGCGCTGCTCGATTACAGTACGCATACCTCTCTTTCCTTCCATTCGACAACTACCATACATAATCTCTGTAATACAAAAATTAATTTAACTTAATAAATATTTTACTGATGTAACTTATGTGAGGAATTTATGGATGTAGAGATTGGAGAGTATACGAATTTGGGACTATAGTTTAGGGAGTTCGGAAGATGTGGCGAAATAACAATTTGGAGTTATAGAAGTTTGAATATAGGGATTTAGGGAATCTGAGGTTGTAGAGATTTGGAGGTGTAAGGATTTGGGGATATAGGGATGTGGGAGTATAGGTATTTGGGGTTATAGGGATTTGGGAATATAGATATGGGCATATAGAAATTTGGTCTTGTAGGAATTTGAGAATAGTGATATTTGAAATTATAGGAATTTGGTGTATTGCTATTTGGAGACAGGTGTTTAGGGACATAGGAATTTCTAAATATAGTAATTGAGGCACATAGTAATTCTGAAATATATAAATCTTGAGATAGGCATTTGGGAACATAAGAACCTAGAAATAGAATCTGAGAATCCAGAAATCTGGATTTCCAAGAATCTGGCATTATAGAGGTTTAGGATCTAGATTCAAGGATCTGGGATTAAGGGGACTGAGAATCTCTAAAGATTTAAGAATTCAAAGATCCAAGTATCTAGATATATTCCACAAATGCACAAATACATGTTACAACCTAACACATGTTTCACGCGTATACAAATGTCTTCCGCAAATATTTGAAAGTCTAAATAAACATTTAAAAATATTTTCATAAAAAGCTGTTGAGAAGAAATATTGGAAACGAGTAGCTCAATATCCTAACCAGGTAGTTCGCAAAGATTAAATACTCATCGACACGAGCCAGGTGAGCATGATCAAGTTCATTCCACAAAGTGCATCCTCGTAGTCTTTGTCGATAAGTTTCAAGGGCTTTAATAGACATTCGTATCATGAGAGCACCATTAACTCTAGATTACAGCGCTGTGTTATTTACACAGCCCAGGGGCGTAACGTAATACGTGCTGGCTCCCTTTCCTCTTCTCAACCCTTGTGCTTTTGACCAGGTTCTCTGTATTCCGTGTCTCCCTTTCCCTTTATCCGTCTCCCTCTTCTTCCTTGTGAGTCCCGACGGTCTGTCTCTCTTGCCATCAGCGCATCATCCCTATTTGCTCGTCTATCCCCTCAAAATGTATCACTTCGCCTCATTTAATATCGTGGGACGCGAACCGCGCCAACGCCATTGTTCTCGCTAACGGTGGATCACGGCTAAAATAATACCTGCTAATGGCTCCCGGTTTTAAACTGACAAACACGGTCACGAGTGTAATAATATAATTCGGGATAACCCGGAAACGGAGTTGCCCGTTTCGCGCTTTTGTTCACGCTGATCACGACTTATTTAGGGATGCGCAAGAATTTTCGAATTACTGAGGTGGTAACTTCTTCCCCTGTAGCGTTATTTTCTAGATGCGCAAGATTTGGGATTTGTGGATTTCGAGATTGGGAGAGGGAAATTGGGATTTGGACAATTAGTAGTTGGAAAAGTTAGGAATTTGGGGAACTTGCAAATTGGAATTTAGGAATTTGGAAATCTGGGAAGTTGGAAATTTGAGGATCTGGGACATCGTAGATTTGGAAATTTCAGAATTAGAGGATTTGGGAATTTGAGAGGTTGAGAAGTTAGGGATTTGGAAACTCAGAAATTTAGAAACTTAAGTTAAGAATTTGGGAGACTTGGGGAATTTAGGAATTTGGAAATCTGGGAAATTGAAAATTTGAGGATTTGGGACATCATAGATTTGGAAATTTCAGAATTAGAGGATTTGGGAATTTGGGAGGTTGAGAAGTTAAGGATTTAGAAACTCAGAAACTTAGAAACTTAGGAATTTGAAAATTTAGTAACTTGTTACTTTGAGTATTAAATTAAAAAATTTGAAAATTCAAAAATGTGGATACTTGGTCATACATCGGATATAATAACTTAGACACTCAGAAATTTTATACAAACGTCCATATTTATACCCTTGACCTCCCAAATTCGAAACCAACTTACAAAGTGTTCCACCCTTATCTTTATCCAATGGTATACGGTTGTACCCGAGCACAGTTACACCCTCGGTAGAATGCCTTTTATTTCATGAAACGCTCACGGTAGAGGTAGCACGATTCTTGCGAAATTAAAAACTTAACCAACGTCCCGTTTTATTCTTTTTCCGCGTCCAGACATGTTCGAATGCGTTTTTCATCTCGCACGCGATTCCGTGAATTCCCCGTCATAAAATCCCGCCACGATCTTCGAAGCACGGCCAGGAACGTTTTTATTATTTCCTGTTTCTCGCGTATTATACAGTTATATAATTTTACGAGGGAGGAGAGAGGGCAGACGGTTAGAGAGGAAAAAGAGATGGCAAAGAAAAGAGGACGGGGACGAGGTGTGTTGCACGCGGCTATGCACCCGACGCAGCAGTAATTTGTAGTTTTTACGAGAAATTCTATATTTGCTCGAGCTTTTCATTAACCCGCTCGCGCTAACCGAGCTGCGACACGATAATAAGGGTTGCACGAGCAAAAGGGGTTCAGCAACCGGTCGAGCGCAGTTATGAGCCGGTCGGAACAGCGGAAAGAGGGCCACGGTTAGAAAAAGCGAGGGAAACGGCGAAAGAGTAGGAGAAACTTTCTGCCGTTAATTAATTATTTCTGTGACAAATACCGGCGGAAGCAAACCTTACATCGCGATGGAGCGAGAAACGGGAGACACGGCGAATTGGTATGTACGATGTATTTATTAACCCATTCGAGATCCGAGTATTATTATAACACCATCTCCAAGAAACTCTCTTCTTTCCAGAATTTCTTTGTCACCGCATGTAGACTTCGTTCTTTTAATCTCGAGCCAACGCTAAATATAAACCCGTTAAATATTCTACCTTTTCTGCATTAATTAATTTCCCTGAAAGACTCATATAACGTGTATTTCGATTACTAACATTTTAACAACTTTCATGATTTTATGTTAAATACAATTCTATCAAGAGTCTCCCCTGAATGTAAAAGAAATTAGAAAATCATGGATATTAACTTTGTGAATGAAGTTGCAAGACATGTATTTCTTAACATGCATAGACATGTTAAGAAATGCGAGGAAGCGTTAATTCATCGTTTGGCAGATGGTCCATAGAATGGCGGATGATACAGGAACAAAAGTGCAGACAGGATATCTTCAGAACTTAAGTACTCGACTAGATCTTCCAACACCTATTGGTATCTTGTCCATTGGGCACACGAGTGGCGCTCGTTTCTCGAGTTACAAAACTTCGCTAGCCAAGGGCCGTGCCTAAAACAATATTGGCGGGGGCAATAGGGGTCCGCGCGACCCCTACACATTAGATATTTATTTAAGACCGTCCGACACGGTTGCTTTGCTCTTGTTCACCGTGGAATTCGTGCTCCGTGTACGTGCAAATACATACACATTGTGTGGCTCACTGACGAAGGTACCAAGTAGACGGGGCTAAGTACCCCAAACCCGAAATGTTGACCTAGTTAATAGCCTCGTGTTTGATTTGACTACTGTTGTCCGGATAAGCGGCCCCGTAATGCGAATCGCTCCCCGTTGCCCCCGTGCTTTTATTATTATCGATACTGAAACTCAATACTTTTGAAATTATTTTCAATTAGGGATACTGACACTCCTCGTTTCCTGCAGCTTCTTTCTTTAATTGATTGACGGAAACATCCTGTAACAACTTATTTTTTAACGAAGAGTAAATACCTTCGTCAATGCGTCTTGAAAATATGGCGAATATTGCATTCGTTATGTTATCGATTACACGAGTTTCTCAAACAATGGCTAAGTTTCAGTTGATACGAAGGATTCTTGCTTACAAGGAACTAATACAATATCCTTCCAAGCGTGCAGAATTTAACTCTCGAATCTTAACGAGGATTCCGAGAAGAGTTGCGACGAAGTTCAGCGGAGGAAGTTTATAACTCATTTTCTGATTCAGTAAAGTATCCGATGCAAATTTACGCTTTCCATATTAGGGTTCACCGTGAAAGCGATCGAAAAACCAACAACGAAGTGGAAAGAAAATATATTTCGGTGGTGGGCAGTTGACAATATAAATTGTCCTACAATTTTTATATCTCTAAATATTCTAAACATTCCAAGTTTCACGATTTGCAAGAACTCCAAATTTCTAGATCCTCAAATTGACAAATTTTTAAATTTGTATAAATACTAGTAATCCCTAAATTTCTAATTCTTCAAATTCCTAAATCCACAAACCAACCTCTTGAATCTCCAAATCCTAAATTTCTAACTTTGCAGATTTCTAAATTTCCGAACCCCCGAGTTTCTAAATGTCCAACTCGTAAAATTCCCAAATCCTCTCGAAATTCCGAAATTTCTCAAATTTTCGAGTTCTCAAACAACCGATCGTTTGCAATTCTTTTGGCAGTACAAGTCGGTAAAAATTGAAAAGAACCGTAGATCCCCGGGGGGCAGGAAAGCGAGATTCCAAAACTCGGAAGCCAACGAAAGCCATTGATCCTAATGCACAGAGAAGCGATCACTCGCTCCGGCGATCAATGAAGAGAGAGGAAAAAAAAGGACTTTTCGCAAGCCGACTTATACGTCTCAGTGACGATGTAACGACTCCACAATTCGAGCCGAGGTCTGTTAATTCTCCACCCGATCGATCGAGCCGGGATTCATGCTGTTTACCGAAACACCGAAACACCCGCAAACTTCTTTTGAATACCGCATTTTCAGCTGTGCTTCTTTTCGGGAGAAATGCACCGCACCATAACTGGGCTTATGAATTTCTCTGCACATAAATCCTCAACTTTTACCATTGCACCTTTTAATATACAACGTTGCTATTTGTCAAATTTAATTCTTGGCAATCAGCATGATATCATTAACGAATCTACTGTGATATTAGAACATTGTTTATAATAGCACAAATTGTTATATTTTTTAGAGCGTGTCACCTAATTTTCTGATTAATAATAGATTCTTGTTAGACTGCTTGACAGCAACCAGTAGTCCCAGAAAATATGCGACCATGATAATATTAAGGTCGTTTCTAATTTGCATGCATTTTTATACAATATTGAGAATGATGCTACCCCCAAATACCATCTGTGCAAACGATTAAACAGCCTATAGAGCGGTTAACGTGGAGTGTACAAACATTTCGACATTCTTTTATGCAACATGAAAGGATGTTTCTTACGGTGCTTACCACTGAAAGGAATGAATCGGGGCACTTTGTAGTTGCCCTCATCGTTCCGTCGTTTTGCTTCGAGAGAATTCGATATACCCTTGAATATTTCTGAACATTCATTTTTCATTTTATTTCTCTCGAAATTGATAAAATAATTTATATCTTCTAAAGTATAATATGTACTATATTCTGCTGTAATTTTTCGTTCAAATATTGAACTTACTGGTTAATAATTTTATGATATTGTTACTTGAAAAATCCTTAAACGATTCAAAACGTTTTAATAGATTAAATTTATGGACATGATAAAAGCATATATCTACCTTCTATCCTCGTTCGGTTTTTCTTCTTCTCTACCCCAGAATGGCGCGATTGCTATTCAGATATTCGAACAGCGGGGCTTTAATAAAAATATTTGCTAAGAAAACAGTTCTCCCGAGGTAGTTGGGAAGCAAGACGAGTTATTCTTATATCCAGATTCGCGGCGTATTCCTCGCCCACGATTTCCATAAATGCAGTAATTCGAAATAATACGGCCCCCGGCGTTCCTAACTTTTAATGGTTTGTAATATTTATATCTTCATAAATATAAGTGTATAATAAGCCGATGCAAGTAACCAGTTCAATATAAAATTTATTTTCTTTATTTTATGTCAACACGTTTAAATGTCGATCAACAAGCAGTTCCTTATCCTCTTAACGCATATAAAAACTATAAGTAGATTTATAATACATAGTTTGGAATATAAAAATAATAATTATATATTTCAGCTTCTTTCTTCTTGGTAGATGAAACGGGTATTAAATGTACACGTTTTCCATATTTGTAACGACACATTTCTCCCCTTCACAAGTGCTCATCTGTTTCAGGTACTTTCTGAATCTATGTCTATGCTGACGTTTCATACTGTATGCAATATTTTCCATTTGATAATTATCGGTAGTTATGTTATATGCTTCAATGAATTGCTAGTTTAGGAAAGATAAATATTTATTATGTTAATTATTATGTTTTTGTTAACATATTTTGTTTATTCTTAATGTTACCTTATCGTCATCGAACACGCAGAAAATGTTGTTGTAATGCGGAGACATACGTCGTATACAAGTAAAAGTATTATTTACAGTGTCTTGGCATTTGCATGCCAAATCCTTGTAACATAACTATAAATAATACACATTTTATATATATGCATCAGTAATGAATATATTATTTTTGTTCCTATTTATGCAAAACTTACTGCAAGAGTTGGATCATTATCGCTCGGACAACCTGTAGGAGGATCATCAGCTTTTTCTCCCCTATATTCCACCAAAAGTGTTCTATCTTTCGGTAACGTTTTTCTTAAAAAGGACGTTCCATCAGATGGTCGTTGAATGCCAGCTATTTCTAAAATCGTAGCAAACAAATCAACGGTACTAACAGGTGCAGAAATCTTAGATGGTACAATTCCAGGTCCACGTATTAACAATGGAACTCTAATATCGGTTTCGTACGGCTGACGTTTATCTATAGGCTGACTAAACTGACCTATGGAATATAGTAAATACAATCTGTATTTCGTTTATGATACGTTTGTCTATCTCATGTTATTTGGTCATAAATTATATTACCAATATGATATCCATTATCAGATGTAAATATCATGTAAGTATTATTTAAAAGATTTTGTAATTTTAGAGCTTGATATATATTTGTTACAAGTTCATCAACAGCTAATAACGTTTCCCATCTCCTTCTATATATATCATCCAACTTGGGAAGTAAGTCATTGGGCAGTGGAGATGGTCCTTGTTGTACTAACCAGTGTTTGTCCTATTTGTTACTGGAGTGTTACAACAGGATATAATAATTCTAAGTTTTATGAATAAGATGTAACTTACTAATTGTGTTCGTGTATTAAAATTGGGTGTTCTTTTGGCTTTTACATCTTTATATTTATCAATATGTCTTGTTGCTGGGGTAAAAGGTGCATGAGGCGCAGGTGGTGCTAAAACCATAAGAAATGGTTGATCGTTTGCATTACGAGTTCCAATGAACTCCATTGCTAAATTATTCTGAAATTAAATATTGTACATGTACCATAATAATTAGAAAAACAAAAACTGTTACTATAATTTTACACTTACAATTACATCTGTAAGGTATTCAGTCGATTCATCACCAAACTTCTTCCGAGTTCCATTTATGGATAAAGAATAATTATAGTATCTTGAATTACCAACAAGACCAGCCCACCAATCCCATCCTACTGGTACATGAGCAGATCCACCCACTTTTTTACGTCCATACTTTGTAAATTATTCATCAAATTGTATTTTTTTATGATTTTATTCCTTCTTAGATCAATGAGCTACATTTGCTAATCTAATACATTGTATATATTCACCTGATTTAAATATTTTCCTGCATAAAAGGTTGTATATGACATCTCCCTTTTTAAATGTGCTGCAAATGTATTTGGTTCTTGCACTTTTTGCCACTTATCATCATTACAACCACCACTAATGGAATTATTTAATACTAGATGATTATGTTGATACTTTCCAGTTAATATTGAAGCTCTATTTGGACAACAGACAGGTGTAGCGACAAACTAATTGTTAAAAGAAATATCTATGATTAAATTCAATTATACATAACAAATTCAATTACAACACAAGTTATAAAAACCTACACAATTTGAAAACGTTGCACCCTGTTTTCCAATTAAATTTAATGTATTTGTCATAGGTGTCTGAAAGTAAACATTTATTTAAATTTTCTAGATCTATAATGTTACAAACTTCATGTTTTGTTTTAATATTTACCATTCCATCAAGAAATATATCCAAATCATCAGTAACAACTAATATTATATTTTCAGCACTATATGACAATGAGATACAACTTATGCACATATAAAATAATAAAATAATCATCTTAGGAAACATGATGTATATCCGTAAAAGTTTCAAGTATGGAATATTTGATATTTTATAGCTGAATCGTGGTGTCGTTTAACATTTATAGACAAAATTACAGTTAGGCGTATTTTTTAAATCTTTTTAATAATACGCGCTTCGAAAATAGCATCCTACTATCATCTGGTGGTAAGAGAAGGAACTAATGTAATAGAACTTTTTGTGTAAAATTGGCTACTTTTACATTATAATAACCTACATACAGTGATCCAGGATTTAATGCAATTTAATAAATGACATCTTGACTTATTAAAAGCGTTGAAATAAAAAATTAGAAAATTTGCTTGATGAGTAAATACAACAACATCTGTGGCGCTACACAGTTACCAACTGTTACTCAGTATCTGTCAAATTTCATGCTTACATATGTTATATGCATTTATTTAATTGATTAAACAATATAGGATATGTTTTCTATAACCAATTACAACACTAGATATTGTTAAATAAGTATCATCAATGAAAAATTGATATTGAATTTTCAATTATAAGATGTTGAACAGATTGGCAATCTGCTATACAGAAGTCCACGGCATCAGTTTCCAGACTGCATTTACTTGTCGCTCACATGTGTTGGTTGTGTGCTGAACATATTTTCATTTATTTATTGTGAATATTTATTAATTTATTAATAAAAATGATCATTTCAACGAACGAAGATAACCCAAACGCGTTAAAATTAATAATTGCAGCTAAAATAGCCCAACAGTCTGTTACCGTTAAAACAGTACAACCCAAAGGTACAGTACTTAACCTAAATCGTGCAGTTCCTTTTATAACCAAAATGATGAAATATTAGAAAACAGTTTCATTTTTATGATTTTCAGTTTTCAGATATATGAAACATATAAAGTTTTATCTTTAAATCAATATTTGTATGTATCAATTTGTTATTTGTATATTGATATCCAATATAAATGTTACTTACAGTTAGTTTTAATTCATGTGTTATCCTTGAAATAATACTGGTAAAATATTGATTTCGATTTTTATAAATATTCTTCATATAACAGTGAATTTATCTTAATTCATAAAATAATTGTCATTTCACTGATTATCAATTAGATGCTGATAAAATTCTTGTTGTATTACGAACTTCATATTATTCATAATTTGAATGTTGAATAGATATATTATTAAACTTCTGGATTGCCTCAATATAACATTGTTTTTTATTCTACACACAGCGAGCTTTTTGGGTCGTTTACCTACTGTTGAACTATCATCTGGATTAGTGTTATTTAGCACTAATGCAGCTATGCAGCTTTTAGTACCTCCATCTAAAGATTCAAACATTCTTAATAATAAGTGGTTGGAATGGGATATTTCTAAGTTGCAGGTAAACAGAAATGAATGATACATTTAATGATACAATTAATTAAAATTTATAAACATATTAAAATTCATTATATAGCCAGCTGTAGTGCTTTATGGTAATACAGGAACTTATAAAACAACAAGTAAATCATGTTTATGGTCTTTGCTGGGAGAACTTGATAAGGAATTAAAAGAAAAAAAGTACTTAATTAAGGTAATTTGGAATGAAAACATAAAACCATTAATATAAAATTAAGATAGAACTAAAATTTTGTTATGAATATCTTAGGATCAAAATGATTTGTCATTGGCAGATACTTGCATTTGGGTAACTGTGTGGTCTACTGTATTAGTTACAGAAATTGAAAAAGAATTATCTAAAGAATATGTATTTCTTAAAGATTGGTTAGCCAATATTGAATTACTGCCAATTATTCAGGTAAAACTGTCTTCTATTATTTCCTTATATATATTATACTTGTCTTAATATTTCACATAATATAGCATTTTATGTACTTAGGATTCTATTAAAGAATACAAATTTGAAAGAGGTTTGAAAGCAATTTTTAGTATTCAAGCTGCATCTTGGTTTCCTGTTATTAGTTCGTTAAACTCACAGTCAACTAAACCATTACCAAGTGATGTAAGATCATTATATCAAAATTTTTAGCTTATTGTTACATAATGAAGTCATACTAAAATTCGGAATTAATAACTTCAGGTTAGTCCAACTAAGGAAAAAGAAATGGTAGCAGTTAGTCAAGAAGAAATACAAAATATTGCAAGTAATTGGTCTTCTAAGTCATATCCAGATATGAAAAATTCACCCTATCCTGTGTAAGCTTAAATGTACATAAATGTTTGTATTTGAAAATGAAGAACAAATGTATAATTAATATAAGTGTGTATATATTAATTTCAGGTTACCAAAGAAAGGTGAAAGAAATATTTTAATAACATCTGCGTTACCTTATGTTAATAATGTTCCTCATTTAGGAAATATTATTGGTTGTGTACTTTCTGCTGATATTTTTGCTAGGTTTGTATCTTAATTTGTGTTGTTACTATGCAAACATATTCTAATGTTATATGTATTTTATTTACAGATACTGTAGACAAAGAAATTATAATACCCTTTTCATTTGGTATGGAACTGTTTCATATATACTATATTTTAACTTTTAAATATTATAAATTACAATAAAAGTGTATTGATATTTCAGTGGAACTGATGAGTATGGTACTGCTACAGAAGCTAAAGCTTTAGAGGAGAAAACAACGCCTCAAGCCATTTGTGACAAATTCTTTGATATACATAATGACATTTATCGATGGTTTAGCATAGGATTTGACTATTTTGGTCGTACTACGACGCCTGAACAAACAGAGTAAGATGGATCTCATATTACCTGCATTATAGAATGTAATTCTTTAAGGTTTTGTTGTTTTCAAGTTATAGGTTGAATTATTATTTAATGAATTTTACTAAAATAATGGTTTTGATATTATACAAACGTAATATGTACTATCATTTTTTTAGAATTGTGCAATCATTTTTCTTAAAAATAAAATCGCAAGGGTATATATTAAGTGAAACGGTAGATCAACTTCTTTGCGAGTCGTGTAATAGATTTTTAGCAGATAGATTTGTGGAAGGAATATGTCCACGATGTAAATATGAAGATGCACGCGGTGATCAATGTGATGGATGTGGTCATTTAGTAAATGCAACAGATTTAATATCACCGCGATGTAAAGTGTGTAATAATAGACCTGTTGTTAAGAAATCGGAACAGTTCTTTCTAGATTTACCTAAGGTAAATATTTTTATTATCTTATGCAAGAATACCATGTTAATTATTAAATTTGGTTTAACAGTATATTATGTGTTACAGTTAGAAAGTAAGTTAAAAGAGTGGTCTCTTACTGTGGAAAAAGGGTGGTCTACTGTTGCAAGAGTCGTCGCGAAACCATGGTTACGTGATGGACTTAAGCCACGATGTATCACAAGAGACTTGAAGTGGGGAATACCTGTTCCAGCAAAAGGTTTTGAAAACAAAGTGTTCTATGTTTGGTTCGATGCACCCTTTGGATATATCAGTATTACAAAGAGATATACTAAGGAATATGAACAGTGGTGGAAACCTAAAGATGTCGCAGTTGATTTATATCAATTCATGGCAAAAGACAATGTTCCATTCCATGCTATCATGTTTCCTGCTTATTTATTAGCAGCTAATGATGGTTATATTTTAATAAAGCATTTAATGGCAACCGGTATGAACTTGAACATGTTAATACACACCGCGTTATACATTTCTTTTAATACATGTCATTAACTGTCAATAATCGACTTGTGTAGAATACTTGAATTACGAAGATACAAAGTTTTCAAAATCAAGAGGTATTGGTGTCTTTGGAAACGATGCTAGAGAAACTGGTATACCCGCCGATGTTTGGCGGTTTTATCTTGCATATGTTAGACCAGAAACTCAAGATTCCAATTTCAACTGGATAGATTTAGCATGCAAAAATAACAATGAATTATTAAATAATTTTGGAAACTTTGTTAACAGGTATGTGATTTAGTAAGACGACGAATTATATAAATGATACGAATTATTTCTTCCTTTTTTATTATTACTATCGAAATTTTTTAGAGCCTTAGTATTCGCTGAAAAATACTTTGAATCTTACATACCACCAATGACACTTCAAGAAGAGGATTTAACATTATTAGTATTGGCCCAACGCGAATTGTCTTCGTACATACACGCTTTAGAACAAGCTAAATTACGCGATGGTTTAAGACACGTTTTAGCAATTTCAAAACACGGAAATCAGTACATGCAATTCCAAGAACCATGGGTCAAAATTAAAGGAACCGATAGTGATAAGTAGGTATAAGTTTCGCTATATAATTAACGTGGTAATTAAGTGGCATTATTATCATTTTTCTTTAAAAGCTTGTGTTTTCAAGTTTTTGAGTATTTTATTTAATTATTTTCATAGTTTCATCGATTGATTATCAGTGCTAAATTTAACATTCACAAATAATTTTGTTATATTAGAGATTAGAATATCTTTATTTCCTAGGTTCCGTTGTACAGTGAGGAATGGTGTTACATGACTTAATTTTATGCTGTAAGATAAGTCCTGTAAACTAACTGTGACTGTTAATCAACTTTCATGTATTAAATTATGTTACAGGTCTGTGTTACAGTACTTATGACTAACGTTCGTTTAATAGAAGTAAAATGGCGATGTCGGTTAAAAATTAAACACAGTCTAACGCTTTGCCTGTTTTTACTGTTTGTAGGAACAGAGCCGGAACAATCATTGGTATTTGCTGCAATTTAGCGTGTCTCTTATCAGCTCTTTTGGCTCCGTTTATGCCTAACGCTGCTCGCGAATTAAGAACTCAATTAGGATTGGATGCCAGCAATTATGGTTACATTCCTGACATTATCACAAACATACTTCCGGCGGGACATAAAATCGGTAAACCATCTCCTCTGTTTAAAAAGATAGAGGATAAAGACGTAGAAGCATTGCGGAAGAAATATGCTGGAAAGCAAGAGTCTCAAAACAACACACAAAAGAATAATGATAACGACGTAAAATCTTTAGAAGCTGCAATTGCAGAACAGGTTAGCAAACAATCTTGATAACAACGTAAGGTACTAACATTCATTATACAGTGTACGTATCTTGTATATCCAGGGTAATAAGGTCAGAGAATTGAAAGCTAAACACGATAAGACTATTTGGCAACCTGAAGTGCAAATTCTTTTAAATTTAAAGAAAAAACTTACTAACCTCATCAGTGGAGAAAAGGAAAGTAAATCTACCGAGTCGTCACAACCAAAAAATAAGAAACCTGAAGTGGTATTTGTACCTGAACAGAATGGAGATGCTTTGACGGATGTGGCAAGTTTGGAATCAGCCATCGCTAAGCAGGTTCGATGAAATAACATTTCAACTCAGCAGCATATTATTTATATTAATGTTACTGTTATTTTTATATGATGTTTATCTTCGTTTGTTAAGGGCGACCTTGTACGTGAATTGAAAGCTAAAGAGCAGAAATCGGTGTGGCAACCTGAAGTGGAAAAGTTATTAATGCTTAAAAAGCAATTAGCCGATCTCACTGGGACATCTCCAGCTCCGACTGATAAAAAGTCGAAAAAGAAGAAATAAATTAATCGCTAACTTAGGTATACACATTTCTTCATCATCAAGAAGCTGCAAAAAAATTGTATACAATAAAGGCCCATTCTTCATTCTTTATTTCAGTGTATACACCTTGAAAGTATATCAATACTACATGGTATTTTCTTAACTACTGTAATCGATATACTTTATTTAATAAAATTAATTTATATCTACGGAAAGGTTCACGAAATTAAAATTGTTATTTTATCTTTTGTTCGATTCAACTTTATAATAATATTACATTTTTTTATCAGAGTTTTTTCTTAGTACAATTTTATTTTTAAGTATCATACTTTTTCGCCGCACCTGTTCAGATTTTCTTTTCCACTGCTTAGTTTGCAATGTGCGAAAAGTAACATTCTCGATAAAACAGATTATAATAGATAACACAATTCCAAAAAGTAAAATAAGTAATATCGGTATTGTTTCATTAATCGTAACCCTTGAAACATAGTGTTTGTCCTTATCACAATAAGGTTTTTCAGCTGTCCAACGTAGTACCTGTCGCTTCCTGATGCCCGCAGTATACATTCTAATAAGACTGAAATAAATTATTCATTAACCCATCACAAAGTTAATTGTAATTTCATTCAGAATTTAAAAAACTCACCCAATCTTCGTTATCTCTAGAAACTGACCATGTTGGGATGACCATAAACCTATTGTACTAGGTCGAAATAAATGTACTTCGGTCAGCTGACAAATCATCTGTTTAGTGAACATAACTTCAATGAGTGGATAAGCTAGGACAGGGTCTATATGATAAGCGTATCCGGGCTTCATAATTTCTTTTACACCCGTCTCTATTGATTCATACTTTTCATTCTCTGGTATCTTGTCCCAGTATTTTTTAAAAAGCTGTACCTCCGTTACAGGAGCCTATAAATGTATTTCTTTAACAAAAATAACTAAAATTAAACAAAGTACAAACATCAAAATATTTACACGAAATAAGTAATTGAAGTAGATATCCTTGTAAGCTACAAGCTTCATTTTACTATTCATCAACGAGTACAATGAATCATTCATTTTGTTTAAAGGTGCATTCAATCGGGCTGATACTACTGCCGCCGAGTAATAATTATACAAGAGTAAACCGAAGATCAAAGTATGAAGAAAAGCAAGACGACTTGCATATTTACTGCTACCATTAACTGGTAGCCCTGTAAAATTGAAATTTGTTATATTAAAATACAAGCTGTGAAATAAATTTATCAAGAATACCTTGTTGACATAGTGCAGCAACAATAATGAGAACTGTCCCTCCATAATCAGAATTATTTTCTACTTTCAAGATCAACCATAATATGAATATTATAATGAACGATAATAAGAATATCATGTACCAAACATTTGTCGAAAACGGTCTAACAATTATATTTATATCTATCTTCGATGACGGTACAGTGAGAAACATAAAACAGGTTCTGTAAAAAATACTTAATTACTGTAATTTTAAATTTAATGGTATATTAAACATTATCTGTAATATTACGTCGTATCAAATGATCAATTTCGGAATATTGAAAGTTTAATACATAAAAGTGATGACATAAATGTATCACAAAGTAAGTCATTGTTTTTACAAAGAGTCTGATTTTTATTTGTGTGCTGGGACCTAAAAATCTTTAAAGCGGCCCTGGAGATACCTCTTTTACTTTCATATTATCCTGTTATATTATTTTTAGTTTCGATTATACATCGGTAGATGGTGTTGATCTAATTTTTAATTTACGCGCAAACGGAATAGGTACAGCATATAAAGTTATCAGTATACTTTGTATCAAAGATGTAACATTTGATAGATGTACGAAAAATGTTGATTTGAACATGATCTTGTTTGAATGATCATTTCGAGTTAATCAGTTTCATTCATAAAATTACTCATTGCATGTTTGATACGATTTATATCGTAATATTTTTAAATATCGACAAATATTTTGCAAGGGTTACCTCAGAGGCCAAACTTGTATAATTACATCTGCGTTATTCATTCTTTCAAGAGTTAAAATTGACGGATAGTATCCTAGATCGTAAAGTCGTTTGTTGAGACTAGTGACTAATGGTCCAATTTTATTACCTTTCTCCCAATGGTCTATTGCTGACACTTCCAAGCTAAAAAAAAATGTTAATTCTGGAATTGTAGAGCTTGGTCAATAGGGTCTCAGACAACGATTTGACTAAAAAATAATTTTAACTTTAATGGGAAAAATAATATTTAACAACACTATATAAAATTAAACCTTCCTCGAATTAAAAGTGTCGCACTGATCCCAATTTTCAATAATTTTCACTTATTTTTCTAAAATAGAGTCTACATTTTGTTTTAGTTATTTATCACATTTTCTTGTCACTGGGTGAAACGATACATTACGTGAAATTGAACATCTCAGCAATGTCCACTATGAGTGAATATCCAAATTTCGACCAATTATCCAGAAGGTCACCTTTCTTTTCTTGAAGATATTCTATCAGATCTTGGTCTTTAGATCTGTTAGTTACCTACGTAAAAAAATACAATTACAAATGTTCAAAATAGATCGATAGCTCCTTAATTTAATTTAAAATGGACACCCACCACGCCAATAACTTTAACATTCATCCCATAATAGTTCCATCTTCTATGAAACTTATTATCAGTTAAATTAATTTCTAATCCGTTCTCAATACTCCATCTGCCGAATGTAGTGATGTTCAGCAAACCACCACAATGCTTACAATGATTATACACATCATAAAGAACATAATCCTCATTTTCCGGCACAGAAATGATAACATCCATAATTATGCTGAACGTGGTTTCGTTTAATAATTGAACTGTATCATTTATATTTTCCGACAAAATCAACCACTCATGCAAATGTTCGAACATATAATTTTCTGAAGCCTGAATCATGATTTTCGTTATATCATTCCTTTTAATATCATAAAATAGATGGGTCTAATATGAACTTGGTACTTTAATTATACCTCTCTGAAAAGTTTCTTAATATTTTCATCCGTGAAGGGGCATCGTAAATCTAAAAACACCCCTAAAGTCCAGTAATCAGTATGTAAAAATCGCGGTATGTCGATGTTCGGTTGAAGTTGCTTTATGGAGACTGCGATTCCGGCATTATTGAAAATTCTGGTGATTTGATAATCGTCTAGATTAAAACATTTAATCTATGAATTGACATGGATGTATAATTTTGAAGAAACTTAATTTTTGTAAATAGATTCATTATTTACATCTTCAGATTTTTGTATTTTTAGATTTCTACGCCTTTAGGTTCCTATATTACTAGATTTCTACGTTCTTAGATTTCTACATCCCTACATCATATTTCTAAATCTATACGGTTCTAGATCTCTACGTTTTTAGATTCCTACGTTCTTAGATCTCTACGATCCTAAATCCCTACGTCCCCAGATCTCTATGTCCCTAGGTCTCTACGTCCCCAGATTCCTAAATTCTCAAATTCCTACATACACAAATACTTAAATATCCAAACCCTTAAATTTCTGTATCCCTAGATCCCTAAATTCTTAAATCCTCCAATTCTTAGATCCCCAAATTCCTAGATCCCCACATCTCTTCATCTCCAAATCCCTAGACCCCCAAATTTATTTATCCCCAAACCTCTAAGCCCCCAAATTTATTCATCCCTAAATCCCTAGACCCCACACCTCTTCATCCCCAAATCCCTAGACCCCCAAATTTATTAATCCCCAAACCCCTAAACCCCAAATTTATTCATCCCTAAATCCCTAGACCCCCACACCTCTTCATCCCCAAATTCCTAGACCCCCAAATTTATTCATCCCTAAATCCCTAGACCCCCACACCTATTCATCCCCAAATCCCTAGACCCCTAAATTTATTTATCCCCAAACCCCTAAGCCCCCAAATTTATTCATCCCTAAATCCCTAGACCCCCACACCTCTTCATCCCCAAATCCCTAGACCCCCAAATTTATTCATCCCTAAATCCCTAGACCCCAACACCTCTTCATCCCCAAATCCCTACACCCTCACATCTTTTCATCCCGAAATCCACATATCCCCACATCTTCATCCCCAAATTCCTATATTTCCACATCCCCAGCTCTCCAAATCCCTAAATCCCAACGTTCCTAAATTTCTACATGTATATCCAAGTTTCCCATACTCCTAATAAGTTATACCGATTAATTAACACGAATGAAGTCGAAGAGTTTTAACACTTACTTTCACTGTCTTCGCAGGAAAATCCAACAACCCTGGAGACATCTTTGAAAAAGAAATAATCGCGAATCAGATGAACCGTGTTCGCATTGGACGCAACGATTAATTGTAAATAAAAGAAACTTCGGAACTGCATTTGTAGCAGGTACTATCGTTGCACTTTATTCTCAACTGCAAATCGAACGACTGCATGCAGAACGTTCGTGCTACAACAATCAGCCAGTAAAGTCATCCCTTCCTAAATCTTTTATGAGAAAGCATGTCAGTTTTGACGTATTGGCTCTTTGGAACAAGAAACAATTCGTGGTTTACATACAAATTTTGTTGATTGGTATTCGTGAAACATATTGAAAATGTGTTAAACTGTTCTATATGAAAGTTGTTTGAAACTTTATATTTGAATTATTAACAAAGTTTAATAAAATAAAGGTTATAGTAAGTTTCAAAATCAAGGGTCTAGCAAAAAGCATGTATACAAGTAATGAAAATTCTTGTCTAATTAATGATCTACTGATTTATTTCCTAAGAAGCAATTATATGGGTATTAAAGATTCAAATCTAGAAGGTTGTCCCTGCTGTTTCCGCTGCCGATGCTTCCCCTAGTTCCAATCCTCTTCTTTCGATTGCTATCCATTCCCCTATAAAATATATAATAAAATTTTGTTCAACAATGTGATCTTAGAATCTTTGTTTCCATCAATATTTTTAAACGAAAGATGACCTCATCGAACGATTGAAAATAATGTTTTCCACGATGCAAATCGTTCCAGCGATAAGTATACCGAACGCTAGTAAAATTAAAGCTGGTGCTGTTTCGTAAATGGTGATACTTCTGGTGGACAGAGTATCAGGTTGACACTGTGGCTTCCTCGATGACCAATATTTGATTTGTCGATTACGAAGACCAGTGTTGAACATTTTTGTCAATCTGAAACAGGCAGAGGTACAATTGTAATAATTTGCAGTAATTTAGCTTTTAGTCGAAAATTGCAAAAATTTTAATTTCGAAGATTCGAAGTTTTCAAATTTTTAAGTTTCATACATTTTTAAATTCCAAAGTTTTTAATTTTCGAATTGTCTTTTGCGAATAACGAGATGTAAAAATTCCCAAATTTCGATAATCCCGAATAGCAAACTTCCCAAATTCTGAAACTTCAAAATTCCCATTTCCCCAAATTCCCAAATTACAATAACTTCGAGTACCATATATCCCAAATTTCTAAATTTTCATTTCTGCAGATTACCAAAATCTGGAAATCTAAAAATGATCCAAAAGAACGTAAAGAAAGACTGCTTACCCTATTTTGGCTATTTCAATGAACTGTCCATTGTGACTAGCATACATCCCCATCACGGATTGTTTGAACAAATGTATCTCCGTTAATTCGCAGATTTTATTGGAATCGAACATTCTTTCCACGTAAGGGTACGCAGTATTTGGATCGGTGTGATATGCTAAAATACCTTGGCTCACTTGTCTGATTCCTTCTTCCAATGGCAAATATCGTTCGGACTCTGGCAGAGGATCCCAACGCTTCTTGCGAAAGTAATCCGATTCCCAATTCAATTTCTAGTAATATTATCATAAATTATTATTATTATACATTGAAAGATTCTATCATATTAGTTATTATGCAAATTATTATACAATGAAAGGTCATAGTACATTATAGTATTATTATGATACAATCAACTATTCGAAAGATCCTACTTTATTACAGTAAAAAACAGAGCAAATACAAAAAGTATTAAAATTGAAAAAAATGAAGAAATATAATAAATCACGAATAGATCAATAAGATGTCAAGAGTACATATTACTTAGAATATGACTAAGATTCACAAGATGCATTAACATTTTATAATTGTTATAGAGTTGTTGGTGATCAATAATTTATTTGATAAATCCATAAAGCACATACGTATAGAAAATAATTCAAATATGGCACAGCTTCCGCAGCAATTTTCAGATTGCTATCAGCAAGGACGGTCACAGAGTCCTCCATCATGTCTAAAGGTTCGCTTAATCGAGCCGAAACGATACTGGCTGAATAGTAATTGTACATTATCCAACTGTGTAGAGTTATTTGGAAAAGTGCTATGCGGCTTGCGACGCGTTTTGGAAGCAAATTTGCACCTGACGAAAAATGAAGTATAAATTATTTATAGAGAGTGTAAAGAACAGCATTCAATATTCATGTGACATACTGTACTCAAAAAAGCTTTGATAAAGATAGGTCGAAAGGTCAGCTTTTATACACATATGAATATTAATGTCAAATATAAAACTGCTACCAAAAATGTTAGAAGACTTTGATGTTGAATGTGGGATTTTGATGGTAATTTTGAAGAAGTGGAAATAATATTTATTTGACTTTTATTTATTTTCTCTAATTTATTATTACACTAACTTAATAGAGGTCAAAGAATAGAGGTCAAATCATAAGTGAGAGGTCATAGAGTAGAGGTCAAATAAATTTATTATTACATAACTATGTGTTGATTGATATAAATGTATTTAAGAATTATTGTTTGATTGGGTTAATGTTTATTAATATTCTGCAACACATACCTTGCTGAGCTACAATTCCTATGGAAAGCACCAACGCCCCCGAATATTTCTCTCGTTTACCGATTTTCTCGCAATTCATGATCATTTTCACGATGAAGATGGAGAATATTCCGAAAGCTGCGAACACGTACCACGTTTGCCGAGTAAAAGGCTTTAGAAAGATCTCCAGTTTGATTTTATTCGTCGAGGTTGATAAAAGCATGAAACAAGGTCTGAAACGATATTTCATTATTTATATTCTTATATTATTTTATTATTATGGTCATTTGTGTATTAGAACGATAGACTCTTAATCATTCAGTATTTTCTATAATTATCAAGAACTTGCTAAATTATTAAATTATATATTATTACTTATAAATTCACTAAATTTTTTATTATTAACCCTGAAGCATGTCTTTAAAGATTAAATATATTGTTAAAATTATTTTTTAACGCAAAGAAGCATTGTTTTAAAATTTTATTTTTACTGTCCTATTAAGGTTAAAGAATAATAAATAGTTTTTTAAGTAACGTAAACAGTTATTTAATTTTGAGAAGATGCAATTTGAGAGGGTCATCCTTGATACCCAAGGATTACTTATGTGTTTTAAAGAATAATATTATATTGATTACTTAATAGGCCAAGCTGCTCCAATCAGAGAAGCAAAATCCAAACGTTCGGACACCATGATCCTCGGATTACTGGCAAAATCGATGTAATTTGATCTTAAAAATTCAAAAATTAAACCGTGCACACTGTGCCTGTCCCAGTAGATTATCTCCGAAGCGTGAACACTGAATAACAAAATTCATTTCATGAAACGTAATATCGAAACGTATTATAATTACATGATATTTGTTACCTAAAATTAAAAAGCTCTCCCGTATGCAATATCATAGCATGCACAAATTTATGCATGCTGTCCAAGGATCTTGTATTAATGTCCTGCATGTAGTCTTCGAGACGCATGTGCTTTGGTCTGTATTGTATCTAAATATCATATGTACATACATTCTATATATAACCTTGAAATTTTTGAATTTAGAAAGTTTTTGAATTTCGACATTTTTGTAACCTCATGTTACTAGACTTCTACATTCTTAAATTCTCAAATTTGTAGGTTCTTAAATCTTTAGTTTCTAAAAGTTCTTAACATGTTCTCTAATTTTTATACCCCCAGATCTACTAATTTTCAAATCCTCAAATCCTCAAATTCTCAAGTCCTTAAGCCCTCAAATCCTCAAGTCATCAAGTCCTTAAGTCCTCAAGTCCTCAAATCTCTACATTTCTAAATCTTCAAATGACCAAATCTCTAAATCTCTAAAAATCCTCAAATTACAAAATTTCCAAATCCTAAAATTCTCAAATTTTGAAATCATTAAATCCTTAAATCCACAAATCCTGATATCTCGACGTGTTCAAAAATTCTAATGACCAAATCCCCAAATCCTCAACTCCCCAAATCCCCAAATTCTCAAATCTTTAAATTCCCAAGTTCCCAAATTCTCAAATCTTCAAATCTATAGATCTCCAAATCCCCAAATCCTCAAATCTTCAAATTCCCAAATTCTCAAATCTCCAAATTCTTAAATCTCCAAATCTATAGATTTCCAAATCTTCAAATTCCCAAATTCTCAAATCTCCAAATCTATAGATTTCCAAATCTCCAAGTTCCCAAATCCTCAAGTCCCCAAATCCCCAAGTCCCCAAATTCTCAAATCTCCAAATCTATAGATCTCCAAATTCCCAAATCCCCAAATTCCCAAGTCCCCAAATCCTCAAGTCCCCAAATCCTCAAGTCCCCAAATCCTCAAGTCCCCAAATCCCCAAGTCCCCAAATTCTCAAATCTCCAAATCTATAGATCTCCAAATTCCCAAATCCCCAAATTCCCAAGTCCCCAAATCCTCAAGTCCCCAAATCTTCAAATCCCCAAATTCCCAAGTCCCTAAATCCTCAAGTCCCCAAATTCTCAAACCTCCAAATCTATAGATTTCCAAATCCCCAAGTTCCCAAATCCTCAAATCCCCAAATCCCCAACTCCCCAAATTTTCAAATTACAACACCAAACTTGAATTGTTAACAATAACACTCACCACACCGGATATCTTCAATCTCATCCCATGCATGTTACCTCTCCTATTAATCAAAGGAGTGGTCAGACTAATATTCAGTCCGGAATCTTGACTCCAATCGCCGAGTTTAGTAACGTTCAACAAACCACCACGATATTTACAATGATTGAAAATATCGTACAAATCGTAGCCATTCTTGTTCGAAATAGCTAGAACAACGTCCGTCACTATATTGTACGCGGTGTCGTTCAAAAGAGGAATACTGTGATTGTAATTCGAGCCAAGCACTAGCCAGTTGTACGAATAATCGTACATTCGGTGCTTCGAACTCTAAATTGTATGATAATAATTAATTTTTATTGTTCTATTAAATTTTATACGTATGTCTCTTACTTCGGCAAAAATTCGAACAGCCGTTTCATTGTGACAACGTATGTCGATGACGACACCAACTGTCCACGATTCGCTCCTCAAAAATCTTACAAAATCGATTTTCATGCTGGGTTCTCGTATTATAGTAAATATACCGATGGTACTCAGGGTTTTTAGCAGATTAAAGTCACCTACAATATTATACAAATACTGATTTTATTTTAATATTAACTTGATAGGTGTAGTCATACAAATATTGGTGCAATCAATTTTAATACCGATGTAAACCATGTAATTGTGTTGATGGAATATTATATAAAATACTAGATTTGACTGTTTAATGATCAGCAGTTGAAATAACAACAGTTTAATTTAATTTAAGGCTCAATTTTGTTTCAAGTGGAGTTTGGTAAACATCTTTTGTCTGAATTAGATATGAATGAGGCCGCCATTTGTTGAAGTTAGGCACAAGTAATGGCTATCATTTGTGAAACTCTTACAAGGTAATGGTACCATTTGTGAAACTCTAACAAAATATTGACCATCACTTGTTAAATTCTTCAAGAACTATTAACTGAACTAATACTCTCTTACAAGATAGATTATTATTATATCATAAAGAAAATTTCAAAATAACACAGTACATTTTTTCATGTAACCAAAAATGTGCCTTCTCTAAACAACAGCTGCCATACAACATATTAATAAATTTCTAAATTTGAATAAAAAGAAAGTTACCTATAGTGTCACCGCAAGAGAATCCCACGACATTCCGCACCTTTTTATGCACAAAATAGTCACGGATGAAGACATGATCCTGTGCGTTGGAGATAAAAATCAATTGCGACAAAAGTAGAAGAGCGAAGAACATCGTAGAAAGAACTACCCTTCGCGAAGAAACAATTCTTCGCGATTTTATTCGAATGGAGCTTTTCAGGCTGTACTTGATCTAATTATTTTGATACGTTTTATTCGACTTATGCATCGAATTCATCGCGGTGATTTAGTATTCCGATATTCGGGGAGAACCTGTCAACTAATTTCCTATAATCTGACAAATTGCTGCAGTCACGAAACGCGACCGTAGAACTCATTAATTTTTCAGTCACGTCTTGTTGCTTGATGTGACACACGAACTTCGTGAGAACTAGACACGGTGACGTTTATTTTCATATTTTGTCGTGAATAATAAATAAATTGCAAACGTTGATGTATTTTTAATATATTAAAGCATATTATGCACGTTATTTTAACTGCACTACAGAATTATAATTATATTTTCAATTATTTGGGGAGGGAAAATATTTTATGTAATCATATATGAACACATTTGCACAAATGTTTGAAAGTTAAACAATTTGTATCTTTTTCATTTTTATGTATGTTCTATGAATTTGCAGAGAGAACATATTTTATGTAAACATGTATGTCCACATTTACATAAATATTCTAATAAAAAGTTGTCACTTATTAGTCTAATAATAGCTTTGGTAATTTTTATTTATGCTATAAGAATTACATTCAATCACTTTAACAACAATACATTTGCATTGGGATACATACAATATTTTCAATCATCCGAAGAGGAAAAATATTTCAATAGAATATTTGCACAAACATCCACAGTGTAATAACTTGTATGCTTTCAATTTTTATTTATACTATGAATTATATTCGACGAAATTAACAATACAGAATACAGAAACAATAATTAAAGTGCATAAAACCGTAGCGAACGAAGCATCCCCCTGAAATTAATCGCGTTATTATACGTTCTTATTAATCTTTCGTATCTTCTGGGTTATTAATTTGATAATCATCAATAAACAATACGTAGTCGGGTAAAATATGAATTTCACGATAAACTAGACATTAAAGGCATCGCCAACGCGATGGAAATCCCATGTCGGGTTAAAAATTAATTACTCGATTGAAGATAACGGTAAATTGGAAAACGGATTTTCGTAATATCGGTAACATCAATATTGTAATTAACTGAAGGAAATACTGTAGAATGATATTTATTTTCAAATAACTCCGTTCGCGTGGTTAGTTTACCGCTTATTAAATACAATTTCGTGCACG
Organism: Megachile willughbiella; assembly: GCA_945859595.2. Classification (NCBI taxonomy): domain Eukaryota; kingdom Metazoa; phylum Arthropoda; class Insecta; order Hymenoptera; family Megachilidae; genus Megachile; species Megachile willughbiella. The sequence continues at coordinate 9,483,905 of OX243797.1, read as the reverse complement.
CTGCATGTTAATAATAATTAAACGGAATAAACTGCTCGTGCGGTGTCATTTAACTGCTCGGTAATTCGTTTGCAATCAAATTAATTTAATCCTTAGCTGAAGTTTTGTGAAGGGTTGATTTTTATGAATATTTCAGGATCTGAAAATTTGAGGGTGGGTTAAGAATTAGGGAATTTTGAGATTTGGGGATGTATTTATTATTTTGGGGAATTTAGGGATTTGGGGATCTAGGTATTGGAGAATTTAGGGATTTGGGGCTCTAGGTATTAGGGAATTTAGGGATTTGGGGATGTAGGGTTTGGGGAATTTAGGGATTTGGAGATCTAGGTATTGGGGAATTTAGGGATTTGGGGGACTAGGTATTGGGGAGTTTAGGGATTTGGGGATTTAGGTGTTGAAGAATTTAGGAATTTGGGGATTTAGGTATTGGGAAAATTAGGGATTTGGGGATTTTGGTATTGGGGAGTTTAGAGATTTGGGGATCTAGGTATCGAGGAATTTAGGGATTTGGGGATCGAGGTATGGGGGAATTTAGGGATTTGGGAATCTAGGTATTGGAGAATTTAGGAATTTGGAAGCTGGGTATTGAGGTATTTAGAGATTTGGGGATCTAGGTATTGGGGAATTTAGAGATTTGGAAGTTTAGAAATTTGGAAAGATAGAAATTTGGGAATTTAGAGATGGAGGAATTTAGGGATTTGAAAATCTAGGGATTGAGGAATTTAGGGATTTGGGAATATAGGAATTTGGGAACATTGCAATTTTTTTTTTTAACATTGGAATTTCGGACCATAAGAACTTGAGGATTTAGTGATTTGGGAACATAAGTATTTGCGGATTTAGGGATTTGGCAGTCTAAAAATTTGGAGACCTAAAATTTTCAGAGTCCGGAAATTGGGGGATCTAGAGATAGAGGAATCTAGGTATTTGGGTGTCTAGGTATTTGGGACGTAGAGGAACCTAAAGATTTCAGAACACAGGAATTTTAAGATTTTGAAATAGAAGAATCTAGGAATGTAGGGATTTAAGAACTCAAGGATGAAATTTGGAAATTTGCATATTCAGAAACATGAGAAATAGAAGATATAGAAATGTGGGAAATCTGAGAACTTGAGAATTTAGAAATTAACTGATTTGGAAATTTATAACCAACAAAATTTGGAACTTATGAAGGTTTAAGCTTCAAGTGATAGTGCTCTAGTAAAAGTAGCTTAAAAGCTTCATAAACTGTTTCATTCTTCGACAACGGTTAAACTTTGCAACGTCTGTAAATTGAGATCTCTCATTGACGATAAATCCAAGTTGCTGGCGATTAGATGACGTTTCTCCATTATCGCGCTTGTTTTCCTGCAAATCAATTAAACTTAGTGTATCATCATAAGATTGAAAACGTAGAATTTACCGTATAGGCGAAAGGCAGTAGACGATATTCTCGACGGCGCAAAAGAGAAGAGAGAAGATTATGGCGAAGCTCAGAAATATAAAGACTGGAGCTGCTTCGTAAATCGACAAGGGTTCGGCGATTAAGAGATTGGTTGGACAAAATGGCCTCCTGGATCCCCATCGTTTCAATTCTCGATTCTGAATACCGGTGTCGCGAATTTTAGTTAAACTAGAAAAAAGTACATAAGTAAAATATAGACTCTAAGTTTATACTAAGTTTTTAGTCAAACTTTATTTTCCGAAATCCTGAAATTAGTAGTGTTTGTAAAACTAGTAGAGTTTGAATTTTAATCTAAATTGCAAAAATAAAGTTATTATTTGAAAAGCAATCCTAAGTCTTTTAACGTATATAAGACGAGATGGAAGTCTAATTTAGTACAAATTAGATGGTTTAAAAAAAGATTTTTACCCTATTTTCATTAATTCAGTGAAAGGGCTTTTATGTCTCGCGTAAAATGCCAGGATCGCACGAAACAGATGAACTTCCGTTAGTTCACAAATACTTCGATAGCTGAACGAGTGTTCGATGTACGGATAAGCGGCATCGATCATAGTATGATAAGCCAAACTTCCGTCCGCCACTTGATTAAGTCCCTCTTCTAGTGGTAAATATCTGTTGAACTCTGGTATCTTTGCCCAACGATTTTGGTAGAAATATCTTACTTCTTTATCTGGCACCTGTTAAGCAGACAATCTTATATTTCTGAAGAAAATTGATTTTTAATTGTATTAGCATAAATCAAAGTATGCAAAGTTTAACGATTTGAGGGGTTGCAACCCTCATAATCCAAAGTTTGAAGTTAATTTAAAATTCCCTTCTTTCAAATTTTATTTTCACTTTGACTCAACTTTTAATCTAACAATACAAATTTATAATACCAATTTGCAAAATTGATGAGACAAATTTTGTTATATGTTTTATACTTTATAACTTATAGAATTTCATTATAAGTTTCTTGTTCTAGATTTAACTTACAAATCGTCGAATTGTCTCAAATATAATTCTACAGAAAACTTTATAATTTTATTACAAGTTAATTTTATAAGATTTATAAGAAATATACCTGAAGGAAAGAACGAATGTACGGGGTGGGTTCCGCAGCGAGTTTCATATTGCTTCTAGCCAAGTTAATCAAAGAATCGTTCATTTTCTCACCCTTATTTTTCAAGCGATTGGATACTATACTTGCGGAATAGTAATTTAAGATCAACACACTGAAAATTAAAGTGTGCAAGAAGGCTATACGTCCTGCGAAACGACCGGGGACGAATGCGGATCCTATGTAAAATAATTACATTTCAAACTGGTGGTACTTCATTGTATTTTATCCAGGACGATAGAGCAGTACCTTGTTGAGATAAAGCACCTATCGTGAGCAAAACAGACAACCCATATATTTCTGTAGGACCAGAAACACCTTCGATTTTTATTAAAATGATCAAAGTTGTCGTCACGATTATTATCATCGCAGACATCACGTACCACACTTTTACAGACAGGGGTTGCAGGAATTGCGTGGGTTTCATTTTCGTCGACGAAATTGTTCGGAACATAAAACACGATCTATACAAACAATTATAAATTAATAATAACATAAATTTGAGTACAACTCAAACACAAAATTACGATTATTGTTAGTTTACATTTCTTTCTTGTGGATGAAATTAATATTTTTTATGAAGTGTTGAGAAAAGACAAATTGTAAATTTAAATCATCGTTAATAACTGCTCTTGTAAACTGTCTGACTACACGTTGTGTGGCTACACAATTTGACTAAACGTTAAATAGTTGCATAAATGAAAGGTATAATTTATTTTCGTATTTTAATTTCCTTGGTGACATTAGGGTAATACATGTTATCATTCACATCCTGTTTTATCATACGTATACATTTAACTAGCAAAGGATTATACACATTAATAATTTAAAAACTGAATTCTTAAAATGTAATAATAAGATGAAATAGTTTCAAGAAGTTATGTAATAACAAGATGTGCAATCGGTGCAACTAAAGTAGTATTATACCGTATAGGCCAGACAGGTCCAATAATATCTCCGTTCGTCAATCGATCGACTTTCATAGCAACCGGACTTGCCGACAGGTCTATAATTTTCCTTTTAAATGCCGTGAAAACCGGGCCAGAGTTATCGAATCGCCTTTGTGCGTTTATCTGCACGAGGTCCATACTGCAAATTAAAATCGTGTGAAAATTTGATACACAAAATTCAACATCTAAAACGTATGGTTATGTTCAGATATCTATTATTAATTTTTACGTGAAGTTGAAAAGATCAGCCAGATGATTCATGAGAATGTACAAAAATTTCGATCGACCATATTTCGTTTTCATCGAATACTCTAACATTGCATCGTGGAGAGACTTGTTCTCCACTTGCATATTTACCTGTAAAATTAATGCTATGTCAATCTTATACAATTAAATTATATTAATAAACATTTTCTTCGTATTCGAGTTTTATAGCAAATAGAAAATGGATGTAGAAATTATCCAAAACTTACAACCAAGCCTACTCTGAGTTTCATTCCATGCAGATTAGATCTCCTCTGAAATTTCGTTTGAGTCAAAGTAATGTTCAATCCCTTTTTTTTACTCCACGATCCGAAGTATGTTACGTTCATGGATCCTCCTCGATCTTTGCACGGATTATACACGTCGTAGAAAAGATAATTATCGAGAGATGGTATAGCAATCACCACGTCCGTTAAAATGCTGAATGTATCATCGTTCAATATTTGCAGTGTTTGATTTAGGTTGGAGCCTATGATCAACCATTTGTGCATCTCGTCGTACATGGAATATTTCCCTGCCTGTATGCATTGGATCAGTCTTTCAATTCTATTGAATTACAGTAGACTCTCGTTATATTGCCGTTTTGAGTACGAACAGGGGACAAACAGAGATCGCCGTTACAAGGTTGGAGGATGATACAGTTGCATTTTGAGATATCAAAGTTTTGGTTAGATGATTCGTATTATATTGTCGTTAAATTACTACGCGATAGTTTATTACACGGTCAATTGCCACGTGTTGTATCACCACGCGTCGAATCACCACGCATTAGAATTGGCTCGTTTAAGAATTGCTACGAGTCGAATTACCACGCGTAAGAATCACCACGTGTTACATTGCCACGCGTAAGAATTGCTACGCGTCGAATTACCACGCGTTACAATTGCTATGCGTTAGAATTGCCACGCGTCAAATTACCACGCATTAGAATTGCCACGCGTCGAATTACCACGCGTTAGAATTGCTACGCGTCGAATTACCACGCGATAGAATTGCCACGCGTTAGAATTGCTACGCGTCGAATTACCACGCGTTAGAATTGCTACGCGTCGAATTACCACGCGTTAGAATTGCTACGCGTCGAATTACTACGCGTCGAATTACCACGCATTAGAATTGCTACGCGTCGAATTACCACGCGATAGAATTGCCACGCGTTAGAATTGCTACGCGTCGAATTACCACGCGATAGAATTGCCACGCGTTAGAATTGCTACGCGTCGAATTACCACGCGTTAGAATTGCTACGCGTCGAATTACTACGCGTCGAATTACCACGCATTAGAATTGCTACGCGTCGAATTACTACGCGTCGAATTACCACGCGTTAGAATTGCTACGCGTCGAATTACCACGCGATAGAATTGCCACGCGTTAGAATTGCTACGCGTCGAATTACCACGCGATAGAATTGCCACGCGTTGGAATTACTACGCGTTGTATCGCCACGCGTTGGATCATCCCACGTAAAAATTGCTACGCGTAAGAAGTGCTCTGTGTCGAATTACCACGCATAAAAATCACTACGCGTTGAATTACCACGCGTAAGAATTGCTACGCGTCGAAATACCCCGCAAAAGAATTACCACGCGTTATATCGCCACACGTTAGAATCGCTATGTGTAAGAATTGTAGTACGCGTTACATTGCCATGCGTCGAATCAGCACGCGTTAGAATCACCACGCGCTATATTGCCACGCAATATATCACCACGCGTCAAATTTCTATGCATTAGAAATGAAAGTCTACTGCAATCTCGGAACGTAATTAATAAACTACAAAATGTTGAATTATTTTACTCACATCGGCTATAACTTTAACATAACGTTCAGTATCGCACCTAGAATCTAGGAAAACACCTAAACGATGATACTCGGCTCTCAAAAGCTGTTTCACGTCTAAACGAGATTCATCGGTGGAATTCAACATTGAAATGTACGTGGTGTACATTCCATTCAGTGTTTTCGCGAGGTTAAAGTCATCTAAAAGTGTGAAGATTAATTAAAAGAAGTAGTTGTAGAAGGAAATTGTACATACTTTCCACGTCGTCGCAAGAGAAGCCCACAATCCTCTCCACTTTTCTAAACGCGAAATAATCACGGATAACATGATTTTCATTTGTACAGTAAACAATGCTTAATTGTAAGATTTGAAAGAAGAACAGGAGCACTCGATTCATCGTACGACAATTATTTCTTGAGGAATCGTTCAGGAACTTTCATTATTCTTGCATCGATATTTTTCATGAATATTTAGTGTCTACGTTAATATTTTATATATAGCGCTGTACTTATACTGTAACTACTATAAGTTATTAAAAATATTGCATATTTTACTGCAAGAGCCAATATTTTAATATTTATACAATGTCTTATAAATTTTTATAAATGCATGTCATATGTGTATGTTATAAAAGGAAGTAAATAAAGTACAAAATTCGAGTAACCAATAACATTTATTTATTGTTCATTCTACACGAACATAAGAGGAAGACAGAGAGAAAGAGAGCTAGAGAGAGAGTTATTATCTAAGTATACCACTTTAATTAATATAATTTGTACTTTCTATGCACGACATAAAACGACAGCGCTTCGCCATCGACTTCAATCTCGTTCGTTCTTTTTCTTGATTCAGAAGGTTCGAAGAAACCTGCGCACATTGCATAAATAAAGAGTAACTTGTAAATGACTAGTACTGATCATTTTGATGTCGTGAAAATCACGATCGCCATCACACGGTCGTTCCAGGTTTGCCGATATCGTTTTCTCGGACCGTTTATTCTATCGCGAATGGAGGAGCGTCATTCGTTGATAAATAAAATTTTCCTCGCAACCTGAAAAAGGAACACATTAAAAACAACGGTTACAACAAATGAAACACATTAGTAACAAATAACAGTACAATTAATTGTATAATAGTACAATAATCAAATTATTTACACTTAGGTGCAACTGATAGTACAGTAAACCCTTAAGGGACACTTTTTAAGGGAGTCGTGAAAACTAATTTTTACCAACAAATTTTCGAACAAATCAAAATTGCTCCAATTTAAAAACTAATTACGTCATCATTAAGAGTGGTCCATTTGACTTTTCTGGGTTAAGCCTCTTTATAAAAAATTTACTGCGCACGTCTATCTCTTACGGTTTAGGACTGCGCAGGGGGTCAAGGTCTTCATTGGAAAATCGCGGATCCTGAGCAAGAAATTTTTGAACAAATAAAAAATGCTCCAATTCAAAAAGTAATTACGTCATCGTTGAAAGTGCCTCGTTTGACCTTTCTGGGTTAAGCCTCTTTCTAAAAAACTTACTGCGCATGTCTATCTCTAACGGTTTAGGACTGCGCATGGCATCAAGGTTGTTATGAGGCCATCATGGATCCTGGGCTACAAATTCTCGAAAAAAAATTAAAACTGCTCCAATTCAAAAAGTAATTACGTCATCGTTAAGAGTGCCTTATTTGACCTTTCTGGGTTAATCCTCTTTATAAAAAATTTACTGCGCACGTCTATCTCTTACGGTTTAGGACTGCGCAGGGGGTCAAGGTTTTCATGAGATAATCGCGGACCCTGCGCAACAAATTTTCCAACAAATCAAATTGATTCATTTTTAGAACGATACAAATCAACACAATGTAGTTTACAACGAAGTTTTTAATTATAATTTGGTGAAATTGGAGCTTGGGGTGGATGGTGGGCAAAGTCAAATTTATAATTTAACTGATTAATTCCCCGTGCATTGCACGGGGTCTTCCACTAGTGTATATAAAAAGGATATAAAAGATAATAATATAAACGATAATATAGTAATTTACATTAATTTAAAAAGTATGAAGTATTAGGAAGCTTCAAAACAGAACATACTTATATTTTAAAAGAGATCACACATTTCTACATTTTAAAAATTCATATTTTCGCGCGCTTTCTGGGGAAAGGACTACTAGCGCCCTCTGACCGGCGAACAGGGTGAACTACACTAGTTTCAAACAGGGGGTTCATTAGTTCCTGTATTCTGCCGCTAGATGGCGCTGGTGGCGAAAAATTTATAAGAATTATATTTCCCATAATAATTAATCAAATTATTTATTGTTTTGTAACAGTTATTAACTTTATTTGGATTGATTTGGGATAAATTATAATATAAGTTTTTGACGTGTTATTGAATGTAGTCTTATTTGCAGAATGAATGAATAAATTTAATGATTCTATTATTTAAATAATTGCAAACGAATTAATTGACAATTGCATTCGAGACTAATCATTTGTTACAAGGATAAACAGAATTCTTCTTAATCGACGGTGAAAAATCATCAATCTTCCTATCCGACAGCTTGAACTTAACGATCATCACAAATTCTCGGATAATAGTACTGCTAGCGCCATCTAGCGGCAGAATGTTGCAACTAACGAAACCCCTGTTTCAAACTCGTGTAGTTCACCCTGTTCGCCGGAGAGATGGCGCTAGTGTCGAAAAAAGATCGAAAACAGCGACGCCAGCGCCATCTAGCGGCAGAATACGCGAACTAATTAAGCCCCTGTTTCAAACTAGTGTAGTTCACCCTCTTCGCCGGACAGATGGCGCTAGTAGTCATTTTTCCAAAAAGCGCGCGAAAATATAGATTTTTGAAAATACTTCCAACTATTCAACTAATTAGCCCATAGTAAACCATTGTCTTTTACATTCTTCTGATATATTACATCGTACCAACACTTTTGTTATGAATTTCAATTTAAAATTGAATAATAAAAAACGTTAAATTCTAGAATACTTTTTAGAATCAACTGTATGAAACACAAAGTGCACAATGAACTTTTAGAAGTAATAACTTGCGAAAATTGCATTGTATATCGATTACAAATATGCCTTTTGAAAACCACTTTATGTATCAATAATTAAAGTTAATTGTTTGAAAGGAAATTTGATAAAAATGCAATATAATTGAAATGAAGTATGAATAATAAGAATTAATTACATGAAATGAAATTGTGAAAGAATGTGATTAATCAATTTGTCGTAAGAATGGTTTATAAATATAAGAAAATGTGTCTTACGAGGTAGATGCATATTCTCCCATAAGAACAATGGGGTTGTAATCGCAATGGCCCTCCTTGTATTTTTCCCAGCTTTCGCAGGTTCTAGCCTTGAAACCAGCCGTGCTTCCTATGCTCTCCGTCATGAATTGATGTGCTCGTGAATGGCTACAGTAGGCTAAACATTTAAACATTTCTTTTTGTCGAGTATCATAAAAAATTGATTAACACGTTGACTGCCATCGGTGACTCATGCTGCTAATTCACAAATGTTATTTTAATCGCAACTTGTTCGCAAATGTTCGAGAAACAATGTATTCAATTATGTATCTTATCGTATACAATGTACTTCGTATTAATTGTCACGGTGGCAATCAACGCGTTAAATATAGCTTTTATTTATCAATTGATAGGTATAGTATGTGTAAATATTATTTATTATTAGTAGGTTGTGTAAATATTATTTATTATTAATAAGTAGTCCACATAATGGCAACCATATTATATTTTATATTATACCAAGATTATTAATAAATGTTATATGTACGCTTCGTAAAGCTTTAAACTTCAAACTTATATATTACACTTATGTCACCTTTATGCTATCAAAACTCATCTGAGTTTCTACTTTTAGGGAAGTACAATCTAATACTTACTTGTAGTTGGCAAAAACGAGCACCCAGGCTGAGGAAACCTGCCATTATTAGGATAAAAATCCGCATGACCTAGAGGAGCTAAAAATCCGAACGCAGGACCGCTTGTGTGGATCACATCCACAAATTGCGCATCCGTTGGATCTAATCTGAACTCTGGATCAACGATACCGGAAATCGTCTCGAACAGGGGACTAGCTGGATCTAGACCTTCAAAATTATATCCACAATTGATTAAAAATACGAAGAACTCATCAATAGGTTGAATAAAATTGACTCTACGGATCAGTAGTAACTTTCATATTTGAAATATTTGAGATATTTGAGTTATATAAGAAATTTAAGATATTCGACAGATTTGACATATTTAACACATTTAACACATTTAACACATTTAACATATTTAACACATTTATTACATTTAATACATTTAATACATTTAATACGTTTAACACATGTAACACATTTGACATATTCGAATTGTGTTCCACATAAATTGTCAAAACTACGAGCAAGAAATAATGTATAAAATGACACACAAGTAATTAAAATAATTTATAAAATTGTCAATATGATAAAGTATATTGCATACCTGTTATTCTGCCGATGCGACCCTCCAAGTAAGCGCCAGCGAATCCAGCCACGTGTGATCCCAAACTGTGTCCACTGATATGCACGTCCTTGTATTCCAAATTCGATTCACGATTTAAAAATTCTAGGAAATCACCAAGAAATTCCCCCACACGACGCGTGTTGTTCGCAGCCACCGGATATATATCCGCGGCCAAAACTCCCCATCCGACGACGATCACGTTCACGTCTTCGTGAAGCAGATACGCTATAATTAAACAAGTTTACATATTTAATTACTTGTTACCGCGTAGGAGGATCAATAACTCCACTATCACAACACAAAAATATATATATGCATTATATCTTAACTTATAAGTATCATTGTTTTTTAATTTGTATTTTCATATGTCTGTCAACGTGCATTTTTGAATAACATTATCTAGTTCAAGTATAAGTACAAATTTATTTTGATAGTCGTATCTATCTCTTAATTTGAAATTTAAGATAAAACAGAAAAAATACGTAAAAGATATTATTTATATGCTCGACTTAGGTGGGCCTGTACATTAATTGTTGGATAAAAATATCGGCAATACACGTATCTTGACTACCTGATATTCCAAAAATTATTCAAGCTATCGACTTTTTATTGCAAATGTCCTTGAGCAATTAAAGTAAGGATCTCGGTCAGCGTCCATCGTGAAACACGCGAGCAGAGAATCAATAGAAGATATATTTCTATTCGTCTACGAACGTCACTGGTTCACCAGAGGGTCAAAGGGTGTACGACGGAGGATCTTGGAAAAATTCTAAATCAAAATTTCTCACAGTTACGTCAGGAGCTTAGCGCGAGAGCAAAAACTTGTTAAATGATCAATTAAGTTGTTATCGGTGGTGACCCTTGAACCTGGCGACGTCGATTCCGTGTTTACCGAAACGGATTGACCCTGATTGTAATTAAATTTCACTCGTTCCTCGTCGTCGACATTTCTAGAAATTTCAGGAAAATCCCTCGTGTTATTCCTCCATTAATTCGCAACCAGAAACGTGGATACCAAACATTTTCAACGTCGATTTAGATATTCTATTTCTGTACAGAATTTAACTACAAATTTTTGCAAAACAAAAAATACTCCCATTACATTATCAATTCTCATACCATAATTTTAATATTTGAAAGAAAGCATTTGTTCACTTAAATGTGGACATTTTTTATAAACCACAAAATGGTAGAAACTTCTAAGTAGCAGTATATGTACATATCTGGGCATGGAAATTACGTTATTCAATAACTACTGAAATTAATTTCAAATCTAAGCTTAATCTGACATTTAACGCGATTAATTCTACTCGATTACGTTGTTTACAATAAGAAAAAATTTGCTCAAATTAATTCGATATTTATTTTTTGCGTCGTGTTCTGTGCGTGAAATATCGTTAGTAATATTTGAAACAAGAAAAAAACAGTCGGTGTTATAATTTTTAAACGGTATCCACGTTCCTATGCGCACGATATAACACAATTTCCTTCCGCTTCTTTTTCTGTTCCTTATCTAAACGTCGTAAGCAGCAAAACGATATACATACTCGTATTTGCATACCATCAATCAAACCTCGTACCCAAGCTTCGTTTCCGGTGTCGCTGTATCCGTGAATGACGAACTTCGTTGGACGACTTTCGTTGAAATGCGATGCGTACAAAACCTCGGTGTTGTTCAGAAACAACTGCTCCTCACCGAATGGATTTTCTCTTCGTGAAACAGACAAGGAAAGTGAACAATTTTTTAAGAGAAATGTTGCTGATTTGGGGATTTGGGGTTTGGGCATTTGGGAATTTGAGATTTTGGGGATTTGGAGATTTTGGGATTTTGGGATTTTGGGATTTTGGGATTTTGGGATTTGGGAATTTGAGGTTTTGGGGATTTAGATTTGGGAATTTGGGGATTTTGGGATTTGGGGATTTTAGGATTTGGGGATTTTGGGATTTGGGGATTTTGGGATTTTGGGATTTTGGGATTTGGGGATTTGGGGATTTGGGGGTTTAGGGATTTGGGGTTCAAAGATTGAAAAATATAGACTTTTAAGAAGTTTGGAATTTGGGGAATTAGGGATTTGGGGTTTGACGATTCGAAAATATAGAATTCTAAAAAGTTTGAGATTTGGGAGTTTAGGGATTTGGGGAATTGGGGATTTGGAAGTTTAGGGATTTGGGGTTTGACGATTCGAAAATATAGAGTTCTAAAAAGTTCGGGATTTGGGGAATTGAAGATTTGGGAGTTTAGGGATTTAGGGAATTGGGGATTTGAGAGTTTAGGGATTTCGGGTTTGACGATTCGAGAGCATGAAGTTCTATGAATTTTGGAATTTAAGGATTTGGGGATTTGGGGGTTTAGGGATTTGGGGTTTGACGATTCAAGAATATAGAGTTCTAAAAAGTTTAAAATTTGGGGATTTGAAGATTTGAGAATTTGTGGATTTGGGAGTTTAGAGATTTGGGGCTTGAGGAGTCGAGAATATAGAATTCTAAGAAGTGTGAGTTTTGGGCATTTAGGAATCTCGGGTTTGACAATTCGAGAGTATGAAGTTCTAAGAATTTTAGAATTTGGGGATTTGAGAATTTGACGATTTGGGATATAAGAATTTAGAAATTTAGGAATTTAGAAACGACTTAGGGACGTTGAGATTTCGGAAACTTAGAAATTCAGAAATATGAAGTTTGAGAAACCAGGAAGGTACATTTGTAACATACGAAAATCAGGAATTTTATAACTTGTGAAATTCAAAAATATAAAGATAATCTATTTTCGAAAGGTACAGATATGAAAGCAATTTGTTTCATAAATTTAAAGATATGAAAATAAGAAAACTTAAAAATCTAAAAGTCCTGTAATTCTGGAAGTCTAAACATTTTTAAGCGTACATATACAGTCCCCAAAATCTAAGGCAATTAATTAAGCTCCTACATTTAACATTTCATACCATGCAACATTTAAACATAAACATAAAATTAACATTGAACATTTCATACATGAGGAATAGAAATACGATCGGCATGTTTGAATAAAACGCGGAATAAAAGTGATAGTGATCGAAGAAACGAATGCTTGACGCGTCTCTAGTGGCGCTTCGATTTCCTCCCCGTATTCGATCGGGTCGATCGACAGAAGAAGGCAACACAGTGCAAAAAGAATAAGAAAAGGAGGCGCGTCCGCGATATTCACGCATCGATGATAGTCAGTGGAGCGTCAGCGCTGAGAATAGAATTTGCCGGCTTGCTGATTGCACGTATCGTTAAAAAATTGATGCATCGTTTACGAACGTGAACGATAAAGACGGCTCTGCACGGGCGAAAAATTTGCAACGCGAATCGCGTTACCAACGGGAAGCGCGAATTTTCTTAAACGTCGAACACTTCCCTTTCCCCCGATTTTATTTCGATTTATTTCCCTATCGAAATTCACCCTTTCGTTCAACGTTTAGTATAAAACATTGAATACGATTCCTTCTTTCAGTTCTCTTTGTAAACTTGAAATTAATTGAATAACTCTTGTTCTGTGAAGTTCGAGATCCTTGTTTTATGAAATTTGAAATAAATCGCCATGAAACTTATGAATTTAAATTTCACGAATGAGTGTCATTTTATTATAATTATAGGTTTGTAGGATTAAACATAAACGGAATAAGATCGAGTACTTCTTTAGAACTAATTTTCAATTCTAGTTAAAATATCTTTTGCAAACATCTGAGATGAGAAAAATAATTTTCGATATTTAATATATTCCATCGACAAAATTGTAATAATGCATTAATATATTGTATAAAGGACGTTCGTTTAATAATTAAATAAATATTTTTCAATCAAGGGTTCACTAAATCTCCCTTAAGTCTTTAAGGTTAACTTTCAAAACAACGAAGCATTAATTAGTGATACTCAAAAGTATGAATAGTGCATGACCATATTTTGAATAAATTAGACATAAATTTGACTCGAGACAAATTGATCGCATTCTACATACCTGGTGTACAAATTGAAGGTAGCTGGTTCACGGTGAACCTTGAACACGGACTTGATGACCGTTTCCACATCGTTCAAAAACGTGTTCTGCGGATACGCGTACGCTGGAACCACGGTTGAATTAAAATTTTGACTATGCAAAATTGATAAAAATTCGGAAATTTGGGCAGATTTAGAGATTTGAGAAATTGGGATTTCGGGAATTTTTAGATGGTGGTAATTAGAGGATTCAAATATTTAAGGAATTTGGGGATTTGAAAATTGAGAAATTTGAGGCATTTGAAGAATTAGGCGAATTTGTGAATTTGGGGTGTGAAAATTTGCACTTTAGGGAATTTCTGGATTTGGGATTTGATAATTTATAATTTGACAAATTTGTGAGTTCCAAATTTAGGGATTTGGGAATTTTAGAATTTGAAATTTTGAAACAAGGAATTTGTAAATTTATGGATACAGAAATTCTTTCAGTAGAAAATTCGAGGAAATTGCAGCCTCTGGAGTTATAGAAATGATGAAATTTGAGAACTTATAAACTTAAAGATTCAGAAAGTAAATTTCTAAACGCGAAGAAAACGGTAAAACTTCAAGAATTAGAAATTCAGGAATTCAAGAGTTCGAGTATCCGAAAATGAGCTAAAAAATTCTGAAATTAATCTGGGGATTTGAAAACTCTCAACATCGAAGGTTCCGCAATTCGCAAATTTTGAAATGTGCACCCCTCATGGCGCTCGCGTCTGTTCCCGTAAAAAATGGCGTCCACAGAATTTTCACTTCGTTAATCACTGCGAACATCCAATCGGACACTTCGAACGTGAAAAAAGGATCCACGTGACATCGTTTACCTGACACTAGAACAATCGCCAGGAAGAGGAGAGTTTCAACCGGTGACATGACTCTGTTGTGCGATACCGCTCGTCGTTGCACTGGATTACTACTGTAGCCGGCTTAGCGGCGGGCTACCATTCATCCTACTCGCGATTTCTCGTCTTTGATGTTCGATAAGCCCGCCAGCTACGTTCGTTTGTTTAATTAATTACGACAGTCAGTCGCTGAACGTGCACGCAACTTTCGAGAGCCGACGCCAAGTCTGTATCCCCACTGCTCCGCATCCCGGACACTTCTGAATTTCGTAATTTGTGTTACGATCTCGTCAACCGAAACGTTTTTGCACCCTTTCTCGTGGAACGCATTGACGTAATTTTTCTGCAAACTGGACCAGGGTCTCCTCAGACTGATTGATAATAAGCGCCGGACATAACAAAGTGACTTCTTCAGATTTGGAAGTATGGATATTTAGGGATTTCTACGTTTTAGAATGCGGGAATTTGAGAATTCGGGGATTTGATAATGGGGGGATTGAATTTTGGGATTTGGGGAATTCGGAGAGTTAAAAATTGAGGAATTTGGGGAATTGGAAGAAGTATGATTTGGGGATTTGGTTATGTGGGATTTGATAGCATGGAAATTTGGGAATTTGGGGATTTGATAATATAGGGATTTGGATGTTTGAAGATTTGATAATGTAGAAAATTGGAAATTTGAGGATTTGATAATGTAGGGATTTGGATATTTGAGAATTTGGTAATGTAGGGATTTGATAATGTAGAAAATTGGAAATTTGAGGAGTTGCTAATGTAGGAATTTGGATATTTGAGAATTTGATAATGTAAAAATTTGATAATGTAGAGATTCGGTAATGTAGAAATTTACAAATTAGAAAATTTGATAATGTAGTGTTTAGATATTTTCTAATGTAGAAAATTGGAAATTTACAAATTAAAAAATTTCTAAATTATAAATACATATTTTATATCCTATACTCACACAACATATAAAAAGCTAGTTTATATTTTAGAAACAACTAGGTTTGCCCTGGTCCCCAGCTAGTTACGCCAATGACCAAACATCGCAATTTTTATCACACATGAAACTCATTCTTGTTTATAATAGGAACTAAAAAGACGGTCATGTTTATTTGATAACGAAGAGAAATAGAGTTGAAAAAAGTGAGATTATTGATGATGGTAGTCGCATTACCCTATAAAAAAGATTACACAAAGGGAAATTCCTTTGTCACTCACAGCATATATAAATAGTTCAAAATGAAATTCAAGGATTTATTTCATCTACCTCTGTTTCATCTTCAACTTCATAATTCTATCAGAAAAACTAAAACTAAATAATTTAACTATTTAGCGTATATCGCCGAACGCATTCCGTAAATGTGTAGACATGAAAAAAGATATTTCATGAATGTCGGTAAATATAGAAACTTTAATCAGAATTACGATAGTGTAACTATCCCTGGTTCCATTATCGTGACAGTTGTATCGTCTTTCTTCGATGTAATAGACGAACAATGTTGCATGACTGTTATTACATTTCCTTCATCGACGATTCTCTTTTTCTCGTCACGTTTTATATCGACTGATCGAAGAAAAATTCAATCACGATACGTAATGATACTAATAATAATAATTTGTTGATCAATTATCGTTTATTTTATATAGTTTCAGAATAATTGAAAGTTCTTCATGAATCCAAGCTAACATATTTTGAACGAATAATCTACTTTCTTGTTTACTTGCGCACTTATTCGAGCATAAGAAGTAAATATAAAGATAATAACATTTCCTCGGAAATAATGATACTTTTACTTTATTTTTTTTATACGTAGTAATTCTACTCGTTCCCTATGTTTTATATTAGCTTTCGAGAAAATAATTCATCGATGTATTTTTCATTATGCAATATCTACATATTAATTAGATATTATGCTCCAATTAAATACTTAGAGCATAGTGGTACTCAGATGCAATCGAAAATGACCTCAATTTTTTTCCTCTATTGACCTCTACTTTGACCTCTATTTTTGGAACAAAAGAATTTAATATAATGCATAAATTTAATTATTTTAAAGTGAACATCCCTATTGACTCTTCATGAAGCTAATACTTTAATGGGAAAATTTTAAAATCAATTTTTATTTTTGTATTCATGTAAACGAGCGCTCTATACTTAAACTATTATCGCACAAAATTGTTCATGATCAATATTTGAATAGTGAAAAGAGGATTCAAAAATATACTTCGCTCTCTTCAAGTAGGATTTTAAATTTGCCCCTGAACATACGTATGTATAACACGTGCTAAAACACGTGCAAAGTGTTCAATACAACGATTCGCTACAAACTTCATAGTTGCGCTTTCGTTTTGAACTCGTTCAAACGAGTATGCCACATGACTTTTTACGTACAAGTATTTTTGTAGTATAACATTCTTTTAACCAAGTAATTAATACAAGTAATAGCTAAAAGCATTATATATTGAAAGAAAATGTCAGAAAAATTGCGAAGATATGAGAAAATCGATTTCTTAGGAGAAGGACAGGTTAGTTACTCAGCATACATCATCCTCAATATTGTCAATATAATTATGTATTTAATTTCAGTTTGCCACTGTCTACAAAGCCAAAGATGTTGAGACTTCCAAGATTGTTGCTGTGAAAAAGGTCTGTTATCAATTTTTGTGCTAAAAATTAAAGATTGATTTTTTTAGTGATTTCTTATTTATTTGCAATTTAGATTAAAGTTGGAAGTCGTGCAGAAGCTAAGGATGGAATAAATAGGACAGCATTGAGAGAAATTAAATTATTGCAAGAATTGAAACATGATAACGTAATTGGTTTATTAGGTAAAAATTCTACATTTCTATTTATATCATAGCAGTGAAATGATTTTGCTCAACGTTCATATTCTATATTAATGTTTCAGATGTTTTTGGCTACAAATCAAATGTCTCTTTAGTGTTTGATTTTATGGATACAGACTTAGAAATAATAATAAAAGATAGTAACATAGTTCTAACGGCTGCAAATATTAAAGCATACATGATTCAAACTTTACAAGGCTTAGATTATCTTCATTATAATTGGATACTTCATAGAGATTTGAAACCAAACAATTTACTTGTAAATGCAGAAGGTGTTTTAAAGATTGGTGATTTTGGTTTAGCTAAATTTTTTGGTTCACCAAATCGAATAAATACGCATCAGGTGGTGACAAGGTGGTATAGGGCACCTGAATTACTGTATGGTGCAAGACTGTATGGAACTGGAATTGATATGTGGGCAGTTGGTTGTATATTAGCAGAACTTTTGTTGCGAGTTCCATTTTTACCTGGGGAATCTGATTTGGATCAGCTTACCAGAATATTTCAAGTATTACATTTATTATAACTTTTAGCTATTATGTATTCTTTTCTTCATCTTTATTTATTTATATACATGATTTTTAGACATTAGGTACACCTACAGAAGAAACGTGGCCAGGAATGACCGAATTACCCGATTTTATCCAATTTAAACCTTTTCCTGGAACTCCATTGAAACATATATTTACTGCAGCAGGCGATGATCTTCTAGATTTAATTGCTAGTCTGTTAAACGTGAATCCGTTGGAGAGATGTACATGTGATCAAGCGCTTCAAATGCCATATTTTAGCAATAAACCAGCACCCACTCCTGGACCAAGATTACCACTTCCTACGTCTGTAAAACGTCAACCGGAAGAAAAACCAAGTCTAAAAAGGAAATTATTGGAATCGATGGATGGCGCTTCGCTTGCGAAAAGATTACAGTTTTAACTAGAATTTTAATTAGAATTAATTACAAATTGCTATAAATAGTAATTCACTGTCATTATTTCTGTTGTATGTACATCTTATGATGAATTACTGAGTAGTACAGAATTCGAAAAAATACAGAGAAATAGATTCATTTAGTTCGTGTAAATACGTAATGTATAGACTGAAACCACGAAATACTTAATATTAAAATAGCTTGATTCTATACATTATATTTAAGGTATGATAATGTATTTTTGTTACAAAATTATTACATAAACGATAAAAATTAAAGTCATACATGAAATGTATAAATGCGTTATATATCATACACTTTTTTTTAAATTCGCAAAATATATTATCTACTATGTAGATAAAATTAAAATAGGACGGGAACGTTGCAGGTTGAAATAATACATACATATTTGAAAAATACAACATTATGCTGCATTACTTTTATTAACTTAAAAACTAGTAAGAAATGTTTGATACGTGAACAATTTTGTAACTTGTGAAATATTAAATTTCAATAGCATAAAGAGGTAACTCGTTGATAACAAATTATTAAAACTGTAATCGCATTTCGTAGCATTTTTGCAGCAACTTTCAAATGTTTGCTTTTCACAATAAGTACAAATATTACCAAATCTTATTTTTCTTATTTCTGTCTGATGATCCACCAACATTTTTCTCGTGAATAAAACCTAGATTATAAATAAATAATTCTTTGTTTCTTATTCCAAATATCTACTTTATAGATAAAAACACATATTCTTCTAAATTTGATGATGCTTTTGCATTTTTCATCTACGATCGACTTGCAGACAATTTTTATACGAGTACTGCTCAAGGCTGACCGTATTCTTTTCCAATCAGCTTCTAATATCCGTGCACAAGTTCAATACATATGTATTTATTACACACATATATATAAACCTACTCAATACTGATGGGTAACAAAAACAATACAATTTAGTGAAAATACAAATTATACATATCTTATATTAATGCACATATCAACATGAGTTAGCTACCTCTGAAACTGATGAAAGTGTTTCACATTAGAATCATAAGAATAGATTGAATTTCATATTCTGATATATATTACATAAAGCTGTAACAAAATTTGTTATATTATACACATAGTTACATTAAAAGCATAAATTAAGACGATCTGTGCATTTAAATACTGAAGCAACATTTAATATTCTGTTTATACATCGTGTTAGATCCTGAAATAGAGATGCGAAGGTGAAAGTTCTATATAAACCAAAAGATGACCATTTTACTGTAAGATGTGTCAGATGATTACTGCCATAAATGTAATATGTAAAGAAAAATAAGTTCGAATGTTCGAATAAAATATAATGTTAAATTTACTTTCAATTTCTATTTAAAAGAATCAAAAAGATCAGACAAGTATTTTAAAATTAAGTAAGTTTATATACTGAAATACAAGTAATCTTCTAAAACATCTTACAATGTATAAATGATAATTCTTTCTAACACATTGTACTGTGGTCCCTCTTATTCAGACTGAACTATAATAACTATATAATACCTTTTCTGAATGCGTGTGTACCAATGTTTGCCAGATATAAGATCATGAGAAAGTCAGAAACATGCGGGTAATTGAATTTGTTAAGCCAACTTGAAAAACGGCAAGCAAATTCGGGCAAGAATTCGATACATGTAAAACCTTAGATAGCCTGATTACATTTGTGGAAAAACGGAGAAATCGAGATTTCTTTCAATTTTCTCCAATTTGACACAACATCGATAATAGGGCTACCGAAGAGATTCGTGTCTCTTGACTCGATCCAAATCTAAAATGTCGGGTACCCGCACATTTCTAAAAACAACATAAGAATCATTATTGAAGCGTAATCTCGCTATATGGCTACTTTTCATATAGTCAGTTGAGCGAGTTTCCCTATCTAAGGATATTCAAATATACACATGTTTGGCAAGATGTTGCTGACACTACATAGCAATTCTGTTTATTTGAATTTTTCCACAAATTTCTCCGGGCTCACAGGCTTCCGAAGCCAGGGCCATATAACGAAATTCCACTATACTATTTTACACTTCAGTGACACCGAGAATATGCAAAACAAAATTTGAAAGTAATAAAAAAAATATTCATAATTCTATTAAAAGAAAATCTGAAAAAATAATTATTACTAAATCTGTTCTTTCAATGATTTATGCACTAATATCTCTCTATGTTTTTGTACAACATAAATCTGTTCTTTCATGCAACTTATTTACACAGAAAAATAATACACTTAAAAGTAGATTTTACTGTACATTATATATATATGTATATATGTATATATACTTAAAACAATATTTAACTTTGTAAAATTGATATTACACAGAGTGTTGTATAATATCAGAAAACATTTTTTAATATAATTGAAAAGTTAACCCGTTTTTTTTTCTTATATTTCAATGAACTCATTGAAAACATAAATGAATTAATTTATTTATCATTTATGACATAGTATCGTGTAATTTGAGCATAACAACTCCACGAATTGAAAAAACAAAAATTTTCATTCGATGAATCAATGTGTTGTTTGATAACATATTCCATTTAAAGTCACCACCGCTTTAAATGTGACATAGTAATGTGATAGATAGACTTAATGATTTTATTTTATACACTATTTGCCTATCCTGCGTGCATTTTGCAAGGAACATCGTATTCAATAACATTAGTTTTGTTTTAATATGCCCTTTCCTGCATGGCCCTACACGTGTAACGTGTTTGTAAGACTTTATTTCTTTTTATTCAGTGGGGCTTAAATTTTAAATAGGATGCATTGTTCAATATACAATTAAAATAAGATATATCAGAAATAGCACATAGGACATAGTATCATGAGATCAAACAAATAATATAATTTTCAAAATATCCATATGCATATAAATATTAAACAAAAACAAAAATATAATTTAATTTAAATAAAAAACATGACAATGGGATAAGATATTATCGATTACATATAATATTTTTGTTTTTTTTTTTTTAAATTGCTGTTATTAACTGTATTATTGTCTTATATTAGCATCCCATCAAGAACACGTATTTGAAAAATTGGTGAAAATAATTATTTACCAAACATGAAATATAATGAAAATTTAACAATTGCACATAACAGCAAGTACAATTGCTTGTTTTTTTTTTTTTCTTTAAATTATACTATGTCCTAAGCAACATTTTTTTAAGCAATAGTCAATGCGCAGTCTATAGAGCACATGCAGCAGACAAGTTGCTCTGGCATTTCGTTTCTAGACATTTGATTCAGTATTTAAAGTAACATATATAACAACATATGCAACCAACAACATGTTATGACTACCTTACAATGCGTATTTTCCTTAATTTCTTATTTTTTACATTAAGTCAATATATACCATAATTTTTAAACAATATCAATTGTTCATTTTTTTACATTTAAATTTGTAGCAATCTTGTAATCTGTTAAATTAAAAATTTAAACATAATTCATAGAGTCATATACATTTTGCAATAGCTACGTTCAAATACGAATCATGCAAATTTTATTTAATGCAAAAACAACATTGCTTAACATTATTTAAAAATCATGGTATTCAGATTCTAGAACAAAGATGTCATTTGCAAATGAAAATGAAATTATACCCATTTAGAAATTTAAAATAAGTATACATACATTACAATATAGCTGTCCATAATAATAATATCACATCTCCAAATACTACTTAGCACGAAGTGTTACAAAATAAATGTATATATAAATCATTTTAGACGAAAAATATAGGCGGTGCAACTTTTAGGTAACTATCATTTTGTCTCGAGTGTAAAGAAGAATATATTTTTATCATTTTTCTAGTGCGAACAGTTTAGCATGGTATATTTTTGTTTCCAATATCGAAGATCATTCCACAACTTTCTTTAATAAATATGTGTAAAATATTCTTCAGTCCATTCGTGTCATTATTGAAAGTCCAACTTCAATTATAAAAAAATTCAATTAACATTTCAATTCTTGATCTATTTGTTTCACTTTGGCAACATATCACTTTTCATCTCGAAAAAAAGAACTCAAAAATATAGTTTTAATAAAGTGAACTTATAAGAAGAATTAATTCCATAACATCAAAATATATTAACTCATTGAATTTTTTCATTTGACGACATTTTTGTTTTATAATATGTGTATTTATATAACGAGAAAGGAAAACAAGATAAAACATAGCAATCTTATTGTTCGAGCTTTTCTCTCCATTACTGACTTTTGATAAACAAAATTAAGTTTATACATGTATCTTTCTAGTTGAAAAGAGAAAAATAGAAAAACAATCGAATTCAAATAAAAATAATAATTTAGTAATTTGTTAATACATGGAGCTAGTAAAGAAGAGAATGTAATAACACATATGTCGTATGCTATCTTGTACAAATAAAATGAATGAAATATCATTGCAATGTGAAACACTCTGTGTAGCTTCTTGATTAGGCACAATGTTCGAAAGCAATAAATTCCTATGTTTCTTTTCAAATAAAAAAAGTTTCTTTGTGGAACACACTTTCCTGATACAGACTAAATCTCCCTAGAATTCATTAGAATATTAAAAGTAGAAATACATATTTCATTGTTACTACTGTTTTTTTACTTTATTACGTTATATATATATATTCAGTAGTCAGTCCAAGGCAAACATTATTCGCAATAGTATAATATAATATAGCTACTATTTTCATATCTTTTTAAATCGATCTACCTATATATTACTTTCTTTTAAAAAATGTATACTTAACATTTAATATAATATATATATATATATATAGATATATATAGATATATATTTACACAAATGAATATATATATATATATCTATATATATCTCTTTAAAATATTTACAGTCAATATTATGATACAATAATTTTAATTGTTTCTTATATTTATACTTTATAAAGGCAATTATTATCATAACTATAGTCCTTATGTATACATGTATATGTATAATGTATCATGTAAACATGTTTTTTACAGCAACCAAGTTCGTACTAGGACAATATATAATACAAGTAGGGACATTACATGACTTTGACACCTCTACACGTATGTACACAGGAAGTGTCATGATCATACAAATTATATTTTATTTTATTATTGCATTGTATTTTAATGCCAATGTTCCTTTGAAGAATATTCGTTTTTGGAAAGTAACATCTCAATTCTTTGTAATAGTTCTATATTTGATCCTCACGCATGCTAAATTTGAAATTACATTTTTTTAAATATTCCAAATGTAGCATGGAGAGTAACACTGGTTTACCATTACCATGGACCTTACTAGACTGATACTTCTATTCACAACAACGTATTAGCAAGTAACAGCAAAGTGATTAATTTCAACCAATAGTCGAACAATTAGTTACAGGCAGCAAGAAGATAAATAGCAAGTCTTACATTCTGATCGCCATTAAAACTTTCTTATTTTTTTTTCATCCATATTCGAAGCAAAAATGTATAATCATAAACCAACCTGTGCATTTTTATTAATGTGCACTATTTAAAAGTTCATTAGAGGTCATTAATAATGGTTCAATGAGCTATAATCTTAAGATCAATTTTATTCGAGACTCTTCATTCAAGGTACAAAACTCATATCTAATTTTTTATACACGGAAAAATAATTGTGTGAAAATAAAATTATCTGTTATTATTAATATTAATTAATATTATTAATGTTCGTTAATCAGATTTTATGAAATTCGATAATGAATGAAAACATCAATGTGATACGAAATATAATTATGCCAGCGTATGCGTGGACAAAAATTTAAGTAAGAGCTTCGAATAGTTGATCTTGTACAAAAAATGCAGTTTATTAAAACGATTTATAACTAACAATAATTTTTGGTGACAAAAGAAATAGTACCTCTCTATAGATGCTGGTATGTAAAATTTCTTATGCAAACAATTAATACTTTATTGTCTTATGAAATTCGATTACTTAAATCCTCTGTAAGCATTAATACAAAAGGTTAAATTTAATATGCTAGCAAATATATTTTAGTTATTGCAATACCTTTACACAAAAAGTCTGTATGTTACGTGTAATTAGAAGCGACTGTAAACATAACAGAACTTGACGGGCTAATATCCCATTCAGAAAATTTATTGACTGATAAAATAAAAATCTGTTTGCAAAATTTGAGTGATTCCGTTGTACAATGCTGCTATATGTTAGCTTAACAAACGATTCGTACGAAATTTAGTAGACGGCGGAAAGACTTACAATATAACGTCCAGATTAAAGATTAATAGTATCCAATGTGTGCGAATTTTTTGATGCATTATCCTTTGGTGACGTCGTGGCAACACTAACTTGTTTGTTGGTATTGTTCGTGAATGGCATGGCAAACTTAAAATCTGCACCGTTTGGTAATTTTCGCATAATCTTTCCAGACGTGATGAGTCTGCCAAAACCTTCTTGATGCGCGAAAGCGTATCCAGAACGTACGGATTGTCGCGTTCGTTTCGTAGACGGAGTACGAAGTATATTTTGACTTTGGCGAGAACGAAGTTGCGCCAACCTCTGCTTAAGCCTAACTCTGTCAGACAATGTTGGTCTAACATCTATGAAGAAGAATCGCCACGAGAGTACAGGTATTACCAATATGATACAAGAAATGACCGCCGTGAACCAAAACGTTGCTTCGGACATTGCCTAAAATAATGTATATAAATATTATCATTTACATTATTACTAATAGTATTGGGTCTACCGGAAAGTTTTGTCCAGGTGTATGATTTAAAAAAACATCAATGGTAATAGAACTGACAGAAATTTCCGGCTGACCAAATATTTTGACAACATAACATACCATTGTAAGACTGCCAACATAACTACCACCTATGACGAAGTTATAGAAATAATCTAAAATAAAATACCAAATGAGTGAGCCCCAAACCATAATATGATTAACAATCGTCCAATAAGACGTATCAAGGGCTATTTGAACAGTCACAACTATGACTAATATGGTGGCTACAACACTTCCCAGCAACATATGATCAGAAAGTACATAGCCCTTTGGTGATACTCCATCCTTGTATGTTCCTAAAGATGTACATTGTATTTTAAGTATCTTTAACGATTAATAAAATAATGAATATGTATCATTGAAACTTACCATATGGAACTAAAAATAATACACAACTAGCAAAAAAACCGTGTATAGCACTCCAGCAAAATTCCTTTTTATTAAAAAGTAAATTTTGTAATCCGGGTGCGTAAAGTTTTGGATACATTAAACTATTTTTATCGTCAACATCTTGATCGAATATACCAACTGCCATGACAGGTAATGATGTATAAAAGAGATTGTAGACAGAAATATACATAGGATCGAATACCGTCTGCAAAGGAACGTATACGTGTAAAAATATGCGAGATAATTGTTCTTTACAAAACGAGAAACAAACAAATTTGATTAAAAAAAATCAGAATTAATTAAACGTTCATATTCCCAATACTCGACTTTGGATTTAACTAATCAACAAAGGAATTATGTGAATAACATTCGCCTTATATTCATCATTTTGTCCCTATGCCGCATTAGTTCAAAACAATTGACAACGATATAAGAAATCGTACCTGTGCACTGAATCCACAGAAAAATGCAAACCAGATGTGGCACAATGTAAACGCAAAGTTCTTGTAAAAAAAATATCTGAGAAATTTGCTCATTCTATAATACGACCATCTGCCATGAACAAGGAGCAGTCTTTCCAAAAATCTGAACTGCCCTATCGAATAATCGGATGCCAACACGGCCTGCAATCCTTCTTGACCACTAATGCCAACACCTATGTGAGCTGTTTTTATCATTGAGACATCGTTAGCTCCATCACCAATCGCTAAAGTTACCGCATTTTTATTTTTCTTTATTAGCTCGACGACCATTGCTTTCTGTAAAGGTGTTACGCGACAACATATCACAGCTTTACCTGTAACATTTCAAAATGCGTATATAGTGTGTAATTTCATAGTTAAATATCAGATTGACAACTAAATTAACAGCTTTCATTCGGGGTAGATCGTATTTTGGTTTAAAGGTTGCGAATTTAGTTGTTAGGTTAATAACTTACATTGGCTTGATACATCAAGGAATAATTGTTCAAGTTGCGGATGTAGAGCATGAACCAAGGAATGCCCATTAATAACTACTGCAAATCCAGTTGCTTGTTCCATTTTTTGCTCATCTTGTTCATCCCTGCTAGGATTGTATTCAGTATCGCTGCTGCATATGGAAAATACAATGTATAGATGAAATAAAAATACTTTCAGCTAAAGAATGTGATTTCGCTTCAGTAGTACTTTTGATTCTCTAGAATCGAGATTCATTTTTTTCAAGGACCGTTAAAAATTTCATTGGATGTAACGAATGATAAAATATTTAATCACTTGCAGAATAAAAGAAGAAATCTGATTGATAGGTATGTAAAAGTATTGATCTCGGCAGGTATATAAAAGTGATGCTTATTGATTATAAACAATACACACAGTGCACTGTCTCCATGGACTACTAATAACGTGACATAAGCAACATACTTGTTGTGTTATTATTTATCATCACTAAGATTAATTTTAAGCATACAGAAAGAGAAGGAGTGAGTATCAAGCACATGGTAATTGTCATTATTCATTTCGACTAATTAATGTTAACACAAAATCATAGAATAATTGGAAATAATATGAAATAAAAAGTTGAGGTATTTGAGAAAGAGACTAGTATCTAATCTACTTGTATCGAAATATCTACATTATAAGTAGAAGAATTGACAAGCATAAGATAAACGATTGTAATGCCTCAGTTATAATAAAAACTGAGGAAGAATAATACTTATTATTCTGTACAATTTCAATATTTCTATTATATATAAATGTCTTTAAATTTGCATGCAAATATATATATTTAACTGTATATGCTTCGAGGTTCTGAAAGAACTGAACTCGGAATGTTATTTATATATAAAATATTGGATAAAAATAATATAATCGGTGCGATTATAAATTACTAACGTTTTTACAATCTCATAAGTTGCATGCCAATAATTGAATCATTTCATAGTTCTTAATAGCAAATTTATGATCCGGAACTTCGATTTTCATTATAATATCCTTTAACTTGAATTTCGTTATATTAATCTAATATAGAGTAAAGAATTGAATTTGAAAT
Organism: Megachile willughbiella; assembly: GCA_945859595.2. Taxonomy (NCBI): domain Eukaryota; kingdom Metazoa; phylum Arthropoda; class Insecta; order Hymenoptera; family Megachilidae; genus Megachile; species Megachile willughbiella. The sequence continues at coordinate 9,456,011 of OX243797.1, read as the reverse complement.
GCTTATAAATTTAGGCATAACCAGACAAAGAAAGCATTACACAGAACATGATGCCACATTCAGCATGAAAGAGAAATCCTTTAAATAAATGCGTTAATTAGTCAGATTTAGGTATGGAAAAAGTTAATGATTGTACTCCGTCTCTTTCATGTGCCTGACCTTTCCTTGTCCCACCTGAATGTGACGACGGAGAGAGTTGGCCGATTTTCTTGACTGGACGCTGTTTTGATAGTTTCTAAGTATCGCGATAACTGATTTTCAACACCATCATAGGTGGTGGCATCTACTATAAAAACGTCGGTAAGGTCGTCTGTCAACAACTGGCAGGAATAACCAATATTAATAGCCGTTTCTGTGGAGAAACAAAATCGTATTATATCAGAGTTTCACGTGCAATTTCCAAGTAGATCTACAGGATTTGGATCGAACAAGAACATATCAAAATTTGTTTATGAATCCATAAGTCTTTCTTCTATCCAGATCCTCTTTCTATATTTTATATTTTACCTTGTTTGTCACCAGTTAATACCCAGATCTTGATGCCGGCAAGAGCTAAATTAGCAATGGTTTGAGGTACACCGTCCTGTAGCTTATCTTCAATGGCAGTAGCGCCCAATAAGGTCATATCTTTTTCTATTTCCTCGTAAATTGCATCCAATTTGTCGTCCCTGTTCTCTTGACTAAGGGCAGCTTCTTGATGACGTTGTTTCCAATCGTTGAAAAATTGCTCATCTAAATCTCTGACCGAAAGGCACAATGTTCTCAAGCCCTCACCCGCGAATTTATTAAGATGTTCCAACGTTTTTGCCATAATATCCTCGCTACCTTTTTTCAATCTTTCATAAATAACGTTATCCGCTCCTTTGCAATACAGTCTAAGATGTCCGTCCTTCCTCAAAATTACCGACATTCTTTTTCTAACGTTATTGAAGTCAAGGATACAAAGTAACTCGTATATTTCTCGTTTTCCCATAACTTCTATCGTTATACTATTTGGAGATCTTTCTTTGAATACAAAACCGAAGTTTCTCGCTGCCGATACAAGAGCAGCTTCATCCGGTGATTGTGCTTGATATTCTAGCTTGCCATTCTTTTCCTCCGGCATGACGGTGTGACAAAGTGCCAGTAGTCGAAAGAAACTATGAACATCCTCGTTGTTACATCTCACAGCATCAAGTAGCGCGGAATCATAGAATTTGAATTCTGGCTCGTAATCCTTGTTGAAGGAGAAATCCAACGATGGCATTGTCTGTAAACGAGGTTAAAAGTGTACTTAACGATCACCTTTCATTTTACCAGATTACGAATGTTAGTACAACACACCAGACACAATATATATGTATGGAAATGGAAATACTAGAAATCAAAGTAAATACCTTGCCTCCGTATAGATAGATTTGTTGTAAGTCAACAGGCACATGAGACGTTATAATTTTATAATTCCTTAAAGCATCGTGAGAATTAGTGTCCAAGATTTAAGCGAATTAGGAATGCTCGAATCGGAAAACAAGGTGAAATAATAGCATGCATCTAATACGTAAGAGTGATGAGAGGAAAGTTGCAAGATTGCAAAAGTAATTGAACTTCTATAATGTACACGACATCTAACAATAGCAAGGTACAAGAATAGAACACATGTGTAGGACAATGGCAGAATAGGATAAGCAAAAGCGTTTCAAGACATTTCCTTCATTGTTGGAAGAAGTGCGATTAATATTATCATGCGTACTGAACGGTTCTGTGGAATCATCGGGCTGCCATAGACGCCTGGGTCTCCAATTATATTGGATATCCTGTCCACCTGTTCCAGTAGACGTACGTTTGGACCACTTATTGGTGTATAAACTTGAACAAATTCTTGTCCATTTTTCCATCGCATCGTAGGTGTTCGGGCAGCTTTGTCCGTCTACATGCAGCACACACATGCTAAGTGATGTACATGAAAACTTATGCAAAGTATGGCCAAACTGTGAAATGATTCTATTGTTCCAATCTTGTTACCAAGAAAAAATTGCTGAACCACACGCATTTGCAAACAGTTTTAATTACATTCTTTCTTGATAACAAACGTGAAATGAATGAATTTGATGAACCGAATTTCTATAACGAACAATTATTTAAATCTTGTCAAAACGTAAATATCCGTGACTTAAAAATGTAATAAAAATCATGTCTGATCAAACATTTCTCACAGAAAAAAGACTTGTCTTCTTTTAGTTCTTCTCGGTTCAATAAATTGTTTATATTTCCGATGACAAGTGCGTACATTACGGAGAAAAGATTGAAATAATAATAACGTTGCAGAAGAAACTGTGATCGCAATAAATTATGTCGTTGCAAAAACAATTACACGTTGAACTTAAAAATAAAAATTTTACAATTATAAAACATTAAAAGCAAGAAAAAACAATCGACTTTGTCATACTGCAAACAATTTAATAATAACGTACCCCACATTATCCGCATCGAGTCTGATCGCGGATAGAAAGATAAACAGACTCACCTCGCTTAAATCGACGACTTCCCCGGTAACCTCGTCGATAACATCCCCATAACACTTTCCTGCTATAGAACACTTGTTAAAAGTCATAATGTTTTGCGTCAATGTTCCGGTCTTATCGGAAAATATATACTCTATTTGCCCCAACTCCTCATTTAACGTGGTAGTCCTTGCTTTAGCGTGTGTGTTCGTTGGTGCATGGTACATTTCTTCGTCCCAGTTGATCAAAAACGACTGAACGAACCTGATGACTTCGACACTCACATACAAACTTATTGGCACCACTGTGTTCAATACGATAGCATAAGAGAAGAACACAAGTAGCGCGATCACTGTGGCACCACCCATAGGCTCGCTAGGCACCAACGAGTCCCAGGGTAGATACACTTGGAAATAACGGCCCACTAGGCTCTCCCAAATACCACAGCCGATCATACAGAATAAACACATTGAAAGTAAAAAGAACACTATCCCGATGATGAGAAGATTCAGCAGCCTATCTATCGAGGTCCTTTTAAATTTTGTTTTCCCTGAGTTTTGCATCAATTTGGTATCCTTGCCTGCAAAGATGACCACACCATAGCACCATTGCGTGTTTCGAAGTACGCAACCTCGTAATATAATTTTATCGTTGTCCAATGCGAATCTGTAACAATTATTACACATGATTTAATATACGAAAAATAGAACAAGCTATGATAGTATCAAAGCAGCCGCACATAGAAGTGCATGTTATTCATTGAATCAGGTTAACATGTTTATTACAAGCATTCACTTGGAAACTGACGAACATGTTAGAAACATTTAGTTTAATTATTTATTCCAAATTTCTACATTCTAAAATTACCAACTTTTATCTAATACATCAAAAAAAGTAACACCGTATTCGCGTGTGCCTGACCTGTATCCTTTTAAACCAATATTTTTCAAGGGAAGAGAACAGCTTCTTCAAATTTGCACAAAGGAGATGCTACGTTTAGAATGTATACTTACTTTCGTCCTTTCCACGTAAGAGTACCATCGAATTTATTTAACAGATTATTAGGAGTCTCGCAAACAATCTCTCCATCAAATTGACCGATCAATTCATGATTATCCATCATTTCAGCAGTCTCAGCCAAACACTGCCGACACTTTAAATTAGTCTCCCTGAAACAATCAATCGTATCGTGACATTATCGCTCTAATTTTAAACGTATAACTTTTGGAATGCAACAACATAGCAGTAACAATTTGCCAACAATCAATCGTTATAATTAGACACACATATATAATACATTTGATTCATAAACAAAGACTACTGACCCATCTAATTCCGCGGTTTCAATGTAACAAAGACCATTTGGCTCACTAGTAGATAAAAGAAGGACGTCGGCTGCAACGAACTGATCATTTTCCATTCTGATCACATCGCCTACTTGCACTTGCGACCATTTCTCTTCGCGTAGACTAGTTCCTCGCAGTGTTTGAGACTTTCGATTGTTCACCTGCGAATCGCTGCTGTGCCGTTGCTGAAAAATCACATTGCAGATCGCATAAAGATTCTCCTACTAAATCGAATTCCATGCATTCTGTACGACAATGAACAACATTCTCGAATATATCTTATCACGAGATTTCCATGCATTCTGTACGTTATACGATAAATTTATGCATTGCTAAAATATGCATAACATTCTCCAAATCGACAACTTCCCCTATAAATTGAAATATTCCAAGAAATATGAAATATCTCACAACCTTCTTAATGTAGTAAACTTGTAAGTTAAGAACGCAAGAATAATTGATTTTCAATTTTTAAATGACGTGATATCGCGTCTGAAGTCTTTATAAATGAGAGCAACAAAATGGCAAAGTGAAAACGGTGTCACATATGGAATGAACAAGTATCTTATCTAACATATGTTTATGTAATTTGTAGAATTGTTGAATATCGGTAGACTTACAAAATCGTCGTAGGCATCTTTGACGGCAGTGAGCATGAGCACCCCTATAAGGGGTATGGCTGTAGTGATGGGGGTCAAGGAGGAGATAGCGGGGATCATCTGAAGCACCAGCAGGCATAGGAAGTAAAAGTTAGCGAGCCGCTGAAATTGCTCGAACAAATTTAATGGTAGGAACGTCAGAACCGAATACTTGGACGTCTTGATGTAGTTGTTCTACAAAGGAAGAATAAATGAAAAATATAAGATGCATTTCGACAAAGGTACCTTCTCCTTACAATTCAACCTTTTCATTACGGCGTACTTCAACAACACGTCGTCCATTGTGTTATGACAAGTTTGGATCTTTGGCATTCTGGACATTTTTAATGTTAACACGTTGAAATTTTTGCATGTACAGAATTTTTAATTTTGGAACTTTGAAATTTTAGATCTTTGTGACTATACAAAATAATTACAATCAGATGAATTGCGAAAAATGACCATTTCCGCAAATGGATCTTGGTTCATAACAGTTTGCGAACTGGTTTACACGTTGGACAATTCTGCACTTTACACGTGTTTCATAAGGAAAAGGTTAATGATTGCACGAAGAAGAAATGACAGAAACGTCATACGTTACCGCATAATTAAACTGTGAGTTGAACTCGCGGTTATTGGCGCGAATTCTCCTCTCCGTTTCTGAAAGAGAGAAAAGGAAATATTAAATTGTCATAATTATAAAACGATGAAATTATTTTAACGCGATCAAAGAAATAATCGATGATTCTCATTCAACGACGTTCTTCATAATATTTTTGCAGTGTTCAATGATGTTTTAACACTTCTAATTAAATTACGTAAGATACAAAAATTGTCATTAATTACAATAATAATTCTTTTCCATTAGTTATGTTAGTCGAAACAGCGATAACTTACGAAGAGCTTAGAAGGAAAGGTTAATAGTCTGTTATTATATTATAAAACATACCGGAAGTCGCGAGCAATTATTACACACGAAGGAATTGTCAAATGATGTTTCTGCATCGGTAAACTAAATAATAATGCACTATTATGAAACGTGGATGAATGGAAAGCTGGTATAAATTAATCTCTATGATTTGAAATAAGTGGCTACCTGTAGAACGTTTATACGCAGAAAATGTTCGATATTGCAATATACACAAAAAAATGAACAAATTACATTAATTTGATCTCTCGGTAATTTAAAACGAAGAACAGTACGAATAATTTGTAAAAATAAATTTCAAACAATGGCGTAGTCAATTCATAAATGTAATGTGTGCTCGCTTCAAAATACAAAATTAAATCGTTAATAATACAGTAATCCTACGCATCGTACATTCGCGAGTAATTAAAAACTGAATAAACAAAACGATAAATGCAGTGAAGTAGCCGTCTATCGTACGTGTACGAAAAGTGCTTTTTACCTGTCTGATAGCATGGGTTGCATTTTACGAACGAGATGCATTACAAGATTACGTAGAGTCAACCGGGTTGATTAATGTGTAACATTTTTCCTTGCTCTCACACATTATCGTAAATGTACATACATTAAATGTTACCACCATCTATTAAGAATCTAATTATAGCGTTGATGCAGCACAAATTCTGCATATAAATGATTACCTTCACACAAGGTACACACATTACTTTAACACAAAATATAGAGAATGTTAATTCTTCATAGTTACAATTTATTGAACTAAGATTACTGGTTTAACATTTGCGGGGTTATGGTTATAACAGACGCTACATCCGGATCACTGCACTGTCGCTACAACAATATTTACATGAACTATATGAATATTTAATTTTATCTTCGACGAGACTACAAAGATCTCGGTGCTATTACGTAACACGAAAATTCTTATAACGATATTAAGATAAGTACGTTCGTAAAGTTCCAAAAGCGATCGCAACATCTGTGATATATAACAGAGGAAAAAAGTAACGAGCTAAATATACCGTTCAAATCAGTGCTGTCTATGTTCGTACCTGCAGTTAAAGCTCAGCCGAAAGCTGCTCCGACTCATCTTGGAGGCAATCGTGTTTATTAATACCCACTTCTCACGGATATGATAGTCGCGTGAATGAAATGGATCCTAAAGTTCACGTCCAAAGCCTACTAAGAACCGTCCAAATTGTACGACTTTAATTTTAACACTACCAAGTTTAGAATTCATCGTTATAAACTTGTCAGGTTAGGCTACGTTTAAATCAGAATAAACAGATTTCAATACCGAACGAGTTTAGGTTAGAATAGGCAGAGTTAAATTCGAAGAGCAGCTTGGAGGGCATCTGGAAAATCGAAGTTGGGCATCTGGAACCCATTTACTGACATAGACAGCGCTGATGTGAGATCCCTAAATTCCCTATCGAACGGCAGGTAACTCACCGCTCGAAAAAAAGGATGTGCTACGGCCGATACACTCGGTAGCGGGCGGTGAATTGGGTGGCGCCAAGGATGAGGAAGAAGCAGCGGTGGCCGAACGGTATCTGGTGCCCTTCCAGATCACCAGCTTACCCAACACCGTGAGCAAAGATTCCCGAAGGGTGTTGTGCCTGCTGGCACCACCCAGGCTGCTGGACGAGTCCCTTTTCGAACATTCGCCGACCGCCTCGACTTCGTCCGAGGACGACGGCAGGTTCAGCACGGTGTGCGCTTGCGGACCGTCCTCGGACGGATCCTGAGCTAGCTGCTGCAACTGCAGCTGCTGTTTCTTCCGTGTTTTCCGACGTTTCTTCTTCTTTCGTCGGGTACCGCCGTTCTCCTCTTCGTTGCACACCGATGCCGCGGTCGCCGATCCCTTCCGGCTACCTTCCGCGTCTGATTTCGTTGTCGTACACGCCACCGAGACTTTGTCGTCTTCGTCGCAGTCCTTCACCTTGATCATCACACGACAACCATTGCGTTACCAGCCATCACGGTGTACCCGTGAACGATTGGTCGAGGACACACCGTTTCACACCGGCGCACTTTTTCCGTGGTTCTTTTTATCTACGTTTCTGTGTATGTAGTTTCAAACTTTTTGATTCTGGGTTACGATAGCAGGTTATCTATCCCTGAATTTGGATATTCCTAGATCTCAACGTCCCGATATCTATAGACTCAAATATCCTGAAGTTCTTAATGTTCTTACGATCTGATGTCCCTAAATTTCAATGTCCCCAGGTCCTTAATAACCACGGATTTTCAATTTCATTATATTTATAATTTTCTAAGATTTTCAATGTCCCTAAATTTTCCGTATTCATAGATCTGTGACACTCTCTCATCACTAGATTCCAATATTCAGAGATGGATTCTCCATATTTCTAGTTTCCCAATATCCGTGTATTCCCATATCCCTAGATTCCAATATCTCTAATTTGAATTCTCTAATAACCCTAAATTCCAAATAATCTTGGAATCCCGATATCCCTAGTTATGTATACCGATGTCCCTAGTTTCCAGTATTGCAATATTCCTAAATCCCTAGATCCGTATATTTCTACTCAGATGCCCGAGGTTATAGTCTTCATAACATATCAACATTTCATTTATATTGCAAATAAATAATAATCCATGATTTGATACGATTAAAGTTGTTTAAGAACACATAGTGATAACATTGATCGGATATTTGATATCGGTTCCATAAACTTGATGAATTAATGGCGGCGGTTTCTATTTTCTTCCAATGTTTGCTCCGTTTCGAGGAGAAAGGAAAACAAGCTAACTATACACGCGGGAGCCAGATCTGTTCTACCGAAAGAAAATAGAAGGTGAAATACAGCGTACAATGAACGTTTAACGTTTTCCACATGCTAAGAATGCATTATCGAATTTAGTTTTGATCCGATAGAGGTCAGTATAACTTTAAAAGACTGTACGGGGATTTTATAAACGCACAGAAAAAGATTTTATCGGTTCCATGAAGAAACCTTTATAAGAATTTTATAAAAATTTCATTGTTATTCATAAATTACCATTACAAAACGTTTTCCATTTTGATATTATTATGGAAAATAGAAATTCAGGAATCCTTTTTTCTCCTTTCAATCGTGGAGTTTTAATGAATATAAACTTCTGAGTCGCGTTACAATCGATTATGAAAGTGTTGAGTAAGAAAAAGAGAATTTTCAAGATGAAGGAAAAAATGTATATTGTATACTATTGTGAATTGAACAAGTGAACATTCGTAAGATGCATGTTCATTGTTCCTACATAAGAAAGTATCGATTGCGTTTCTACTTTTCGTAGTCTACGGATGGCATTCCATACAACGTTTATGCAACGGGTATAGAAAAAATGATTAAATATTATCGATGCTCCAGAAAGTGTATTTGAAAACTGGTTCAAAAGTGAGAATAGCAGGAATGGCCGACCGAGTGCGAAAATGTGTCATGGACAGCGCGAAACAAGTCGACAGACTTTTCCGGCGTCTGCAATAAAGCTGGGATACGCGGATGACCGTAAAGTTGAATGTCTATAACGGATCTTCATTGTGTTATATACGTTCGTTCGTGCACGCGGATTTAACGCCATTTATTCACAATTATTGTCCGTATTTCCATACACGTTCCATACGTTAATAAACGAAATGCACTTACGAAAACAATGAATAAATTTATCTATTTTATCTACAAATTATAGTACTTTTCTATGTCATATTATTTTTCTTTATAAATAAATCCTTTTTAATAGAAATTTTCTTATTGTTATATTTTATTCAATTGTTATTATTTATTGTAATATAATTAAAAACGAATTTTATGATATAAAAATGAAGTTTGTTTGTGACATTCGCGTTCAACGCTTGAAATAAGTGCAGTCTCAAGAGTCGGCTCAGAATTAACCCACAATTTTTTCTTGCAAGCAGGAGAATAGTAAATGCTACACGACAATGATTATTCGTATAACATACTACGAAACTTGCGTGAAAACTTTGTCCGAAAAATTGAAGAAAGGAACACAACAATCGACAACGAGGGAGGATTCGAACTCACGACCCTTGGATCGCTAGGCGAGCACCTTACCAACTCACCCGTTCTACTCCTGGACACTTCATTCTACTTCATGAAACCACTTCATATAATGCTTACTTCATAAAAAATGCAACTTTTATTATACTTTAATTCGCTCCAAGATTAAGTGCTCCGTTTGTTTTATTTCAACCACTATTTAATTTCGCAAACAATCTTATACCATATACGGATTCAACTAGCACAGCAATTTGTATCTTTATTAATCGGATTCCGACGATTACCTTGAACGTTGTGCTATATACACTTCACGCATATAATCGTAGTGCACCGATACATATATTTATACCTAATTCAACTGCAAAATACATAGGATAATTAATGCAGAGAAATAATGTCTGATCATTTTGGATTTTGTATGCAAATTGCAAATTTACATAGAATCGTATTATGAAAATTAAATTTCTTGAAAATTGTGTTGCAAGAATTATCAAATAATTCAATTAACCGCGAGAAAAATTAATTAAACGAGAAAAATGTTTTTAGTTTATATTTTTCACGAAACCGTCTAAGTTTTCATGCTTTGACATCTTCCTGCAAAAAAAGGGGAACGATAACCGACTGAATAGGGGTATTGTTTCAAAAGAAAAACCAGTTTGCGTAATTAAGGAAACTCGTTATAAAGTTTACACAGCTGTTTACGGTAAAATGACGCAATATCGGAGTAGTTCATGTATCAACTTACCGACTAATATATACAATTTGCAGCAGGATAAATATAGTTTACTTGAATTTTCACACTTCAAATATTACGTCTCACCGCCTTGCTCTAGAATTTTATGATCACACCGCGAGAATGTTCTGTACTCCGTTTAATCGACCCTGACCGTTTTTTTTCGAAGTTTTCAACTTCACTTAATAATTTAGTGTGTGTAGAGAACCACGTAAAAAGTGCACTGGGAATCAAACGGCACACGAGAGCCAGCGAACGGAAATCCAATAAAGATATCGAAGAAATATGTAAGACATTTATTTGATTTGACTTTAGATTATACTAGTATCTTTTTATCGATGTAAAGCGATGTATTTTCAATTTTCAAAAGATTTTGAAACAGAATGGACCGACGATCTGAAAGTATCTTCCTACATAACAAATATTCGATTTTCGAAATTTTCAAACTTTCAAATTTTCATTTTTGCAAATTCATAAATCAATTATGACCATTATTAATTCACAAATCATCAATTTTCTAAATACACAAATTACAAATTTCCAAATTTTCAAATCATCTAAATCTCTAAATTCTCTATAGTCTTCAAATTGTTTAAACCCCTAGGAATTTCACATTTTTACTTCCCAAATTCTTGAATCCCCAAATCCCCTAGATTTCCCACTCTTACTCCCCAAATTTCTTAGCTTTCAAAAATTTTAATTCCCAAATTCCCTAGCTTTCAAAATTTTTAATTCCCAAATTCTTAAATCCTCTAGATTTCCCACTCTTACTGTCCAAATTCCCTAGCTTTCAAATTATAAATTACCAAATATTCAACTTTATAAATTCTGAATACTTTGATTCGGTATACGCAGGAAGATACTTTCAATTTTGTTTCCGACTCGAGCCGAATATCACCGAACTCGATCGAGGAGCTCTTTGTACCCACATACGATTTTTCTCATATCCCCGTATATCATACTAACTCGCGCTAAACATTTTCGGCCTCCGACAAGCGTTTTCATGCATTCTTGCCGAATGCGATCTCGTGAGTTCCGTTCGTCGCGTCCTCGAGAGGATTGGAGGACTCACCTCGAAGACCTCGAGTTCCAGCGTGTCAACCTCGACGCTCATCGTCTATTCCTACGCAAACTATAAACCTTCTATAAGGCCAACCTCTTCTTCCTCGTGGCACTTTAGACGTGCCGACGAGACGATGTCCGCCTCGCCTCTTACATATTTCCACCTGGGTCCCTCCTCTCCTTCGTCCTCGCGAATCATTGCAGGTGCAGGACGGCATTAGCCCGTTAGCTCTGTCTTCGTTAAATCACGATGTCTCCGCGCAACAGCCTTTCCACTGATCATCCAATCACTACGTCTCTTGATCGGCATTTTTCCCTCGACGATAACATGTATTTACTCTTACGATCCGATCACGTGTTTGCTCTCACGATCCGATCGTGCGTTTATACCCTCGCAATCTTGCTATCTTGCGGCACGAAAACGGAGGAAGTTTCAGACTCAAGAATTTCGTTATCTTAATTCCGACAGTCCTCAAATCCAGCCAGACGTCGCCGATCGATCCGAGAAAACTCGCTCGTGGAACAACGCGATTCCACGATCCTGGACTCTGCTGTCGAAACGAGAAATGGAAGCATTCGTGTTTCGCGACAACGTCGAAACGCAAGCTCGGAACATTTCAGATCACTGTAGTGCCGTGACCGATTTTCGAAAGTTGCCAGCGGCTCAAGGGGGTCTCTGCAAAGAAATCGTACTCATGTGATCCTGTTGCATGCGTGGAACGTGACAATTATCGTCGTAAGGTATCAGGAAACGATTTGCTAGACGTTCGTCTCTAAACGCAGACCACTTGGTAAAAATATCGTGTTATTCTCGCGTAAAGAAACATGCAGATTTTTTCGCACACTCGAACGAAGTTATACAGTTATACGAATTTAAAAATAGCAAATGCACGAGACTGTGCGAATGGATTCCTGGTAAATGTGATTGGAAGTGATTGTCTTTTCGGTTGTAGTCGAAAGGACGCTCGATACTCGTTTGCACGTCGCCGCGAATAAGCCATTTGATTAATTATCAAAGAACGAAGTAATGGAATTATATGCGGAACTTGTATCTTGATTAAATCGTAAGCGAATACACAGAATGAATATGACGCAGATTACTCCTCCACAGGTACTCGCTGGTGTTGCTTAAGCGCGGTTACGTATAAATTTTATACTTGTTGCGCGACATGAGGGAATATCGTTCGGTTACAAAGGATCAATGCGTTCAATTTATTATCGGAACATTTCGGAGATTGACGTTAATTGAGAAACTTTGACGGAACTTTGTTTTCAAACAATTTATTCATAGAATGTGATATAGGTCCTATTGTTGGAACGGGTTGTGCATGTTTGCAATTTATTAATACTAATTATTGGGATTTACGGATACTGGGATTCTCAAATTTAAAACTTCTGAAATTTGCAAAATTCCAAAATCTTCAAATTTCGAAAATGAGCTCGTGAATGTTTAACATGTATGTACGAATTTACAAGTGTTTAATTTTTACATGTTCCGAATTAACGAACTCTCAAATTAATAACTTCTCAGGTTCTCAGATTTGTGGAGTCTATAAATTAATCATTCACAATTGCAAGTTTATAACTATAACCAAGAGGAGTTAAATTTACAGATTTGCAAAGGGCGTCAACATTACAAACGAGAAGAATTTATATTTCTATAAGGACGAATTTTTTTCACGCGCTATTATGGCCTGTTTTCGTTCTCAAGAGCACCCTTCTGAATTTTGATCGCTTGTTTTCTCTGTCACCCTATACAAAGGGTAGACAATAACTGATCACCTGAATTATCTGCGTTATGTTTGGAGATACAAACTTTATTTGCAAAAGTTGAACGGTATCGAGGGGACCACGCCATAACGGTAATAACTTTTCTGTAGGTCAAGGATCCTCGAAGATGTCAAGGATAAATCTATCGATATTGCCCTCTTATCTCTAACTAGACAAATAAATAAAAAATACAGCATACTCCAAAGTTCATTGTTTGTTAAGAATAAACGCATATTTCAAGAAAAGCATCTTCAGTTCTACCATTCAAAAGAAATCTGGGGAGTTGTTTGATGGCAGTTTCGACGTCGCAGAACTATTAATGTCTCTTTTTACATAGATCGATTCTTCGCAAGAATTTACGCAAAAAATTATGATGTCACTTAGCGACGTCTTACGCAGGAAAAGATATATGGTTTCGTCTAAAAAAGACACAGTTGACCTTGAAATCTTCGGAGATCTCAGAGATATAAAAAGGTTATTGCAACGTTACGGCTCCATGTTACAAAGGACTCTTGTATGCGAGAATAAATAATTAAATAAACTTTTGTGAGTAGAAGTTTTTCGTCTCTCTAAAAATAACGTAGAGAATTCAAGTGATCAATGCCCCACCCATTATACAGGGTGACCGTACCAACTACACCGCAACCGTTTCGAAGAAAAGTGTTCACATTTCAGAAGATAAACGAAGGTAATAACATTAACCTTAAATATTAACCGTCTCCTTCGAAACATGGCTGTCATTAACCCTAGTTTTTCAACTTCTACCACCGTGAAAATCACCACTGAAATAAGACCTTTAGGTACTCTGAGCGTTTTAAATATGGTCTCTTTGTAAAAACTTGGCAATTTGGAGATCAAGTTTGGAAATTTGAGGATTTAGGGTTTCGAATATTTGGTATATGGGGATTTAGATGTTGAGGAAGTTTGGGACTTCTTGGAAATTGAACTCTGGGAACTGGAAATTTAGAAAAATTGGGGGTTGTAGAATTTTGGAATTTAAAGAAATTGGGGGTTGTAGAGTTTGGGCATTTAGAAAAATTTGGGGTTGTAGAATTTGGGAATTTAAAGAAGTTGGGGGTTGTAGAATTTGGGAATTTAGAAAAATTGGGGGTTGTAGAATTTGGGAATTTAAAGAAGTTGGGGGTTGTAGAATTTGGGAATTTAGAAAAATTAGGGATTGTAGAATTTGAGAATTTAAAGAAGTTGGGGGTTGTAGAATTTGGGAATTTAGAAAAATTAGGGATTGTAGAATTTGGGAATTTAAAGAAATTAGGGGTTGTAGAATTTGAGAATTTAAAAAAATTGGGGGTTGTAGAATTTGGGAATTTAGAAAAAGTGGGGATTTTCTTATATTGGGCAAATTTGAGATATATGAAAATTTAGGAATTCAGGATTTAAGAACTTGAAAATTTAAACAATAACAAATCTCGATATTTAACAATTTTGAGACAAATAAATTTAGAAGTTAAAAAATTTAAAAAGTTGACAACTCTGAAATTTGAGAACTTTGGAGATTTAATTTAAGAATTTGATTACTACGAAATAAGGGTTGTATAGTTCAATTATTGACACGCTCTAGATTAAAGGAAAACGACACAGCTTCCATTTTCTGAATCGTTACAGTAAATTGATTCGAGACATTTGATTTGTGGAAGCAACGATTGCGAGAACGACGCAAACCAATCGCGAAGATCGTTACACGGTGGCAAAAAAACCCATTATAGTTCGATGACGCAAGAAACGAACATGGATCAGGTGTTGTATCAATGTAATCATGTGTCGTAGAAAATGAATTTCCGTTTAGAATGGCCTCACATGGATGCGATAACATATGAAAGGATACAGCAGCATGGAGGACGCTGTTGGATAATAAAATATATTTATGCGTTCGTTATCGACAGGCAAGGTTACTGCTTGATTCGGGAAAGAGGTGTGAAGAGTTACAGAACAAACAGTGTCCATCATTGTTAACCCTTTGACGACCGATGTCAGCTGTTCGTGATACGTAATGTAACTTTTTAGGAGTGCCAATGAGTAATCCAATAGTTGTTAGCTATATAACTTATTAGCTGTACCAATAATCCAATATTTGTTTAATACGTGTGTGAGTTGAGTTATTAGGTATATTGACGAGTCATCCAATATATTAATGTAGGAAGTGTAATATAGGAAATATAGAATCTTTGGGAATTATGAATGGCAGTATAGCACGTGACGATATGTGGTGAAAATTGAGAAGTTTGGAATGTTGGTTCTTGAGACCTTGGGAATTTGAAAACTTCACAACTTGAAATTTGAAGAATTGAAAACTGGAAATTTGGAAACTTGAAGAATTGAAAATTGAAAATCGAAAATTATGGAATTTGAGGAATTGAAAATTGGAAATTTGAAGAACTGACAATTGAACATTGGAAATTTGAAGAATTGACAATTGAAAATTTGAGAAATTGACAATTGAAAATTGGAAATTTGGGAAACTGAAAATTTAGAAACTTGAAGAATTGAAAATTGGAAATTTGGCAAACTGAAAATTGAAAATTTGAAAAATTAAAAATTTGCAACTTGGGAATTTGAAAATTTGATAATTACAGCATCTGAAAATTGAAAATTTGAAGACCAAAAATTTGAGAATTTGAGGATTTGAAAATTTCAAGATGAAAAATATGCAAATTGGTTCCTTGAAGAATAAAAAACTTGAGAATCTAAAAATGTGTAAAAACGAGGAAACTCGTCACAATACCATGAAACGCTTCATTCAGTCCGATTCACAGGAAGGCGGCAGTATAATGAGAGTCTACTGTATTAGAACTAAAGGTAATGTGAATCCTTTGAGAAACGTTTGCTTCGACGTCCTTGAATCCGTATGCACGAATGATGTCAGCACGTTTGACCAATCCGTCCTGGGCGTCTACGCACGAAAATATCCTGTGCGTGTATGCGTATCTGTTCAAAATATTAACCGCTTTCGATGTCGATCTAAACCCGGTCGAAATTTACAGTGAATCCATGGCGAAGGAGAACGAGACCGTTGCTTAGCCGATCTCCAAAGACGCGAGTCACTATAATGGCTCTTACGTAAGACATCAGCGATTCTCAACTTACGGGGAGACCATTGTTTCGTGATTTTCGTGGAAACTCGATTTTGCAATAACAACAACCAGAAAAACAGACGTACGCTTGCCTGTGTGAATAAATACGTGGGATCCCTTTGTTGAATAAACTATTTTGGTGCGTACGAATGGATAGACACGAACAATTACAGAATCGAGCGTACGTTTACGCATCGCGTAAAAATCGTTGGGAAAATACAAGAGACACGTACTCTGCAATATCGTAATACACACGATTTTCTGCGTTTTTAATTATTAAACATATTTACGAGCGCAATAATTGTTCCTGTAATTGAAGTGGAGATGAATATGCTCAGGAACTTTATTGGCGAAAAATTGAACGCACGCGTGTCATTAATATGGACGTTACATGAATTTAATCAACGTTTTTATGGAGGGAAATATTGCAGCGCTTTTTTATAATTCTATTTTTGAAACATGTATATATCAAGTTAAATGATGGTCGGGGAAGAGGTTCCATTATTTGTTTCTTTTTCTGAGTCTCAAACTTAGAATGTAGAATTTTAGAAATTTCAGACTTTTGGTATTCGGAGATTTTGGGAAATGGGAGAGATTTTACAATTTGGGAATTTAGGAAAATTAGGGATTTGAAAATTTAGAAATTAAAAATTTTTTTAATTTACGGATTTTGAGGTTTTAATATTTTTGGAAAATTGAGGGATTTGAAATTTGAGAATTTTGGGAAATTGGGGAGATTTTGCTATTTTGGAATTTAGGAAAATTAGGGATTTTGGCACTTGAAAATTTAGAATTTAAAAAATTTTGAAATCTTAAGATTTTGAGGTTTTAATATTTTTGGAGAATTGAGGGATTTGGAATTTGGGAATTTTGGGAAATTGGGGAGACATTGCTATTTTGGAATTTAGGAAAATTAGGGATTTTGGCACTTGAAAATTTAGAATTTAAAAAATTTGGAAATCTTGAGATTTTGAGGTTTTAATATTTGAGAGAATTGAGGAATTTGGAATCTGAGAATTTTGAGAAATAGAAGAGATTTTGCTATTTTGGAAATTAGGAAAATTAGGGATTTTGGCACTTGAAAATTTAGAATTTAAAAAATTTGGAAATCTTAAGATTTTGAGGTTTTAATATTTGACAGAATTGAGGGATTCGGAATTTGGGGAAATAGAGGAGATTTTGCTATGTTGGAATTTCGTAAAATTAGGGATTTTGGCACTTGAAAATTTATGAATTAAAAAATTTTTAAATTTGAGGATTTCATTACAAGAAAATCTAAAAAAATAATTTTGTTCTTATGAAATTTGAGGAAATTGAAAAATTCGGCTTTCGTTAATTTATAACACTAAAATGTAGTGATTTCAAAATTCGGGGTATGGAGAATTGAACCATTGCAAAATATTGAACTTTAAATTTGGGGATTTAGAAACTTTCGTACGTTTAATTCCGAGTAACCGCACGTGCTCACCCACACGCCCTTGCACTCAATCGTACAGGCGTCTTTCGAAGGCTTTCAACTCGGATCAATTATAAGATTTCTTAATGTGATTTTATGCCACGTCATCCTTTGATATACGAACGAGAATTGATTAACCGTGAAATTCTTCGTCGATGCCGAATGTACCGAAGATTTCCTTCGGTATAGAACGCGTGCATTTGATCGCGTTATTTTAACGTCGATCGTAGAAAACATTCGCCCACGTGTCTCTTTACGTATTGGCAAACCGAACGTTTCACACACTTTTATCGTCCTTTCTTTCCCTGTTTGTGAACACGAGACGAACTATTCGCGGAGTCTTTCATTTTCTATCTTTTTTTTCTGTCACTTGTTGCTTATATATAGAACGGTGTAAGCGAACATTTTTAAAACGCTTCGTTCTATTATTAATACCGTGTAAAACAAAGTCTCGTAGTCGGAATTTAATAAACGATATTGTCAGTAACAGGACGCGAGTTACATCATCACTATCTCGACGATAACTCGTTTTAGGCCACCCAATTTAGGACACTAAATTTCACTTTTTTTATTTACCTTAACGTAACCTGACACTCCTACGCTTCCTCTTAAATAAGGGAAAATTTCAATATGACAGATTGTAAACAATTTTCTGATCACAGTAAGCAATCACCAATAATTATTAATTATTATAAAATAGCAGAAGAAGAATTTACATTTATGCTGTACCATTAAAGCCGGTATTAACTTTAATTAAATGCTATCTGCAATTAATAAAGCAGTGGTGTCCCGATCTTTCTCTATGCTAAAAAATTTATAAATAATAAGCTAATAACATGTTAAGTAGCTTTTAATGGATGATTAATTACTGTCATATTTTATGAAGACAAGCTTAAAAATTGACGAAATAAAGATGAATTGATAATTTGACACGCTATCTGCATATGTATGCGGATTATTTATTAATGAGATACTTTTCTGTTCTACATTAAAAAGTTATATGTATATTCATATGTATGTAGAACTAAATTTATTGGTTTTTTGAGGATTCCTTTTTAGTTCCAAACGACTCCTTAAAGAAAATTTTTCCTCTGAACTGCACAAAATTTGTACACGTTGAAAAAATTAAAAAAACCTGAATAAGAATATAAGAAAGAAATGTTGAGTTTTTACGGGTGTAACTTCATCATTGATATATGTTGTATATTTTGTTCGATTTTCGTGTAATAACGGATTAATTTAAAGAAAGAACTCGAAGTTCTGAAATGAGAGCGCTGAGCTGCAATAAGTCGAGGGTACAACGAACGAGTCCCTGTTAACTGTCCATAACACAAGCAAAGAACTTGCAATGAGATTCTTTACGATTTACCTTAGCACGGTCTGCTTGAAATTCGTCGGAAAATATAGCTGGCCGTTTCGATGATAATGGAAAACCTAGGATCTCATTTCCACGCCCTTCTATTACGTTATTTCACTTCAGAAATAAACCAGGAGTTCGAGGATACTCTCGCTAGATTGTAAATTGGTTTTTGAAAAATGAGAAATCGTGTCCGCGACACGGTCCGAATCTATTGCTGGAAACCAGAAAAAAACAAACTGCGAATTATATAAAAATGCCCGCGTCGACATTCCGATACTCTATTTAGTTGACTATCGAAGGATGACTTTTAATAGTACCGAAGTTACGCGGTAAATTGAAGCCACCGATTGAATAATTCATAATAAATACGAATCTCTAACTTGTGATTCAGACATAAGATAATGATATTAATTCTGAAATGGAATTAAATTGGACTTGGTTGAACGTAAATGCATAGTTTCTCTGTTCTAACCTATGATTATGTACAACCTACCATATTCTAACCTATAATACGAACAAACGCATAATACCTCATTTTCTGACATAAAGAGTGATTCGTACATATTTATAAAGTATTTTTCCTTTTGGTGACACACAACTTTTACTTTACTTATTCTGTTTAAAACTTGTATGACAATTTTGCCCAGTACTCAACTTTTGAATAGCCCTATACAAAGTTGGTAATATATCTAATCTAATACATAACACTCGTGGAAATTTTTAAAGATAGTGTGTACATTTTCTGTAGCTACATTCTTAAAGTATTTCATGCAAAGAAAACTGTTTCAATTAAAAAAAAATAGTTGAATGTTTTCTGCGAGGTTATGTACACTAACCTCGTATCTTTAAGAGCACTCGAAAGCTTTGTGTCGAACACAACGCTTCATGAATATATGAGAATAAATAAATTGTATTCTGTGATATTTTTAAGCTACAGTAGTTAAGGGTTAAAATGGTAGCTAAGACACGACAACAGCATTTGCAAACTTTTTACGCGTTGCCTGGAGCAGTCCTTTCGAATTCGATAGTTGGCATTAATCCAGCCAGTTCTGAGTTATCGATATCGACGAGAAATATTCGTTTAATTGCACCGTCGCGCGCATTATGAATAGAAAACTTCCAATGACTGCTATTTCTTTAGAGATGACCAAAGAAATCCATTTCCCTTCCTCGTAAAGAAGAACGTTTCCCTGTCGCTTGGACGAATTTATAGAAGTCAGAATTTTAATTAGAGAAGACTTGTTGAAATTTATGAAAGTTAATCTTTAGTGGTCGAACCAAGCTGGGTGAATGTCACATGCAATGCTGTTTACCGACGAAAACACGTGTACCTTGAGTTATTTAGACTCCTTTAGTTAGTTATATTTACAAGTTTCAATGTTTTACACACTTTTAGATTGACGGATTTTTTAAGTACTTTAAATATCCAAATTTGTAAGTCACCAATTTTTAAATTTCCAAATTCACAATTCTTACATTTCCAAATTCTGAAATTCCAACAAGTTCTCAGGTCCCCAAATTCTAATTTTACAAATTTCTAAATCCCAAATTCTAAATTTCCAAATTCTCAAATGCCCAAATCCTAAATTTTCAAATTCTCAAATCCTCAACTCCTAAATTTCCAAATTCTCAAATCCCCAACTCCTACATTTCCAAATTCTCAAATTCCCAATCCCTACATTTCCAAATTCTCAAATTCCCAATCGCTACATTTCCGAATTCTCAAATCCCCAACTCCTAAATATCCAAATTCTCAAAATTCCCAACTCCTAAATTTCCAAATTCTCAAATTTCTAACCTCTACATTTCCAAATTCTCAAATTCCCAAATCCTAAATTTCCAGATTCTCAAATCCCAAATTTCTAAATCCTCAACTCCTATATTTCCAAATTCTCAAATCCCCAACTCCTATATTTCCAAATTCTCAAATCCCAAATTTCTAAATTCCCAAATTTTAAAATCCCCACCTCAAAAATTTCCAAATCACCAAATCTTGCTCCCTAAATTCCAAAACCAAACCTAACCTAAGGTCCAAACTTCTACCTTTCACATTCTTAACTCTTAAAAATAAGAAATGTCAAATTTCCAAAATCTGCAAAATGCCAAAAAAATGTCAAAAGTGTGAAATGTTACAATTGCGTATTAAGGGTGAATGAGAATCCCTGTTGAGCAGGTAATGTTTGGAAAGTCTCGAAGAGTCTGGCGACGCTAAACAAAAGCGGTCAGAATCTCAATGACAAAAGCAAGAAGTTACATACTGTTTACCTGGTTTGTGCGTGAGAAATTTTAACGGAATTTAACGTGTACGGTATGTACATCGGTGTCGTGTAACAAGTTTAGCTAGTTGAAACGAGAAACGACAGGAAGAAGACATACAAGTACCAACAAATTCTTAAGTGTTGGACTCTTTCAAAATTATTATTTCACGGTAATGTCACTGTACCGGTTGTAACTTGATTAGGGATTTATTATTCTTAATACCTTAACATCTGCAATAACATTATTAATAACAATTATAACCTCTCCTTTATTTGTTTTATAAATTGGGATATTTGGAAAATTCAAAATTTGGAGGTATAAAAATTTGACAATTTTGGGATTAGGATTTAGGAATTTAGAGATTTGAAAATTAGAGAATTTACAGATTAGAAATTTGTAAATTTTTAATCCTGAGAATTTTATTAAATTCCTAACGCTCGATGTTTCATAATGACTCGGGGAAACGATTATTCAGTAATCGAGGAAGCGCTTCGAGGTATTTTAGATGAAACAAAATGAACAAGAAATTGACAGAGATTTCTCAGAATCATCAGAGCAAAATTGCCTCGTAACATACCAATTCCAACAATTAAATCGTTTAAACGAAATTTATAAACAGTCCGCTACGCGTATATTTATGACGATTAATTTGCACAACAACGGCTACGTTAAACGTTATTATACAATGCTCAATCGTGAACGGATTATATATACGGCTTGAATTTACATTTGCTTAAGAAATTGCTAAATGGGCGCCGTGTCTGGTATCAAAGATGCTCGAGTAATTCCGAGTGTCCGCTTCATTTTCCTTTCTGTTATCTCATCAATAAAGTGGATAGGCAACTAACCTCCTTTGAAAAGAAATATAATAAAGCGCGTTCATGACCATGTTCTAAATATACCAATATAGAGCTGACGAAGATTCGAATAAATACCGATGTTTACAAACAAAATGTACATAGTCAATACGCGATATTACTTCTCTAACTACTGAGACTTAGCCGAATATTTGTACTCCTTTTTTTTTTTATTGGTTTCTGTTTATACAGATTAACAATATCGGTGCAATTTTTTTAATCGGATTATTTTTATTATTAATACTAGGGATTTAGAGATTTGTGGATGCGAGGAAATTATGATTTAGGGATATTATAGCGGAATCTAGGGATATAGGAATTTGAGGATCCAGAGAGATATCAGCCTCAACGAATATTGGAATTTAGGGATACTGGGACTTAGAGATATCAGGATCTGCACATTAGAATCTAAGAATATCTGGAACTAGGGATACTGAGATTTAGAGATATCGAAATGTAGAGACAACGTCAATTAATAGTACCCGTATCTAGGGATACCTAGAAGAATATCGGGATCTAGAGATATTGGAATCTAGAGGTATTGGAAATCACAGAAATTCAGTTCTACCGATATTGAAATCTAGTAACTTTGTAATAAGAGTTTTGGATATTAGGATCTATAGATATTGGGTTCCAGGAATATTAGAATCTAGGGATATTGGAGTACAATATCAACACAACACTTTCAACACCACCCCAAAATCATTTCCACTAAAACAAGTGATAGATGTATATAACAACTCATACACCATACAAATATACGGGCGACACGATAGTCAAAGTGCTAAACAAAGTTTTGGAAGACATAATTGAAAAGCAATGCTAAAACTTGACGTCACTAAAGAAGACCTAACCTTTCTCAAACAAAAATCCCAATTACTCCAATAAAATTGTCGACATGCATCACACATGTAAAAGATGTTTCAAGTTTTCATTATGGACTCACGTTAGAAAGTTTTGAAAAGTACTTATCACTGTTTTCTTCGCGATTTCGTCGAATTGTAACTTTCTCAAAACATCGAAAACACACCTAGTAAACTAACTGTACCGTCTCGAAAATATTCGAGTTGTTTGATCGAATTTAAAAAAAACGTTCTTGTTTTGAACGGTATTCGAACACGCCCGATATCCACTGAACATTCTCCTTACGATTTCATTAATATTTACACGATAAAAAGTTAAAAGAAACTGCTTTATCAACGAGCTTAATAGTCCCAACAGATAGGCGTGTGATACTTAGCAGACTACTTGGACGCCTATTGGCCAACACTTAGAAACATGTGTGTCGCAGAAAACTATGCTCCGTATATCCGTGTGATATTACGAGACATCCGTTATCAACGATCATTCTGACCGATTACCGGCATCTCCGATAGTAAAATGTCATCGACACGACAACGTTTACGATCATATCGATTGCTCGCGGTGTGTGTGTCGCAATAACCGCGTACATAACACCTCTAGCAATAACGTTTCCTAATTATCCACCTTTCGACGATAACAGGCACGATCGTTTCCAAGACATCGCACGACCTTCGTTTCCATTCTAAAGGGGAATCAGGTTACCTCGTTGTTTTCGCAGTCAGTGCAAGAGTACTGGCGGTCGAAGCGCCCGCGTCGACGAGGGCGACGTCGTTATAACGATCGTCGTCGGTGAGAGTACATATCGAGGCCGTTTTAACGCGAATATTTCCTATGGCGAAAGCGTTCGTTCATTTGCTCGACGCACATAGAAAGGGGGAAAAAAACGTTCGAAACGCTGCCACGCTAATCAATAGTTCGATGAGGATGCTCCTTTCGAGATACAGGAACGAACCCGAGCAGACGGAAATCCACACAACCACCACTGCACAATGTCGTCGATGACAGCAACCGAAATCGAAAGAACAGGAGAGACACTCGAGATGCTCGTTTTACGATATCTTCAGGAGAAGGATCGTCAATCGGTGCGCGCTGGGTGGGCACCATTTATCGTTTCTACGATCATGGAACATCGACACCGGCATTCTACGTTTTCTACCACTGTCACCACTACCGTCACCATAACCATTACACTTCGTTCGGGCAGCTTCCGCGAGCGCCGATCAACCGAGCACAGGAAACGGAGCGAAATTTACGCGTCGCGCACACTGTACATGTATAATGTCGCGTTATCACGCACTGCACGAGGGTGCCGTTGCACGACGGCGTGCTTTACACCTCCGTACAGTACGACGAAGGCCCGAGTCGTCGAACGAGCTATTGTTCAATGATCGTCGAGAGACTTCGAGGCGTCGTCCCTTGACGGCGCCACGAGTCACCACGCCGGTGGTGCCGTGTCTACGTTTCTATGAAACAACCACCGCCGGCTGTTTGCAGGGGAACGCATCCACCGTTCGGGGGTAAAGACGATTGCTACGTTAGCGATTGCCACACCAACGCATTTCCGCTTACTCGATGCACCGGAGGGTTAAATCGTACAAGCACGGAAATAGAACGTGCTCCGTCAGAAAGTACATCTGTACGACGGAGATAGTACAACTATCACATGTTTTCGCACTCGTACGTCAGTACGAGTATGACTACTATAAAATTCGAATACTCGAATCAAATACGGTTTCAAAGTATATACGTATATGGTAAATCTTGCATTCACATACTTGTGGTGCCTCAAGGCCCGTCTTTGTTTCTGCCTGTGATAATTTAACGAACATAAAGAATGAAAGGGTTTCGTTGTGAAATATCGTTACACCGGTAACTCTTTAACTCTCTGTACTTAGCTTCGGTAACTCTGGAGCCCCGGCTTGTTTACAATACACTGATAATAGAAATAATAATAACGTCAATTAGGTAGTACATAATTGATAACTTTAAATAACAGTGTGAATACTATGTTCCCTGATATTAGAATTTCAAAACCGAATTCGATATTCGAATTTTCCATGAATTTTATGAATCGTACATTGCACCAGAAGATCGTTAAGAATGAGAATCATCGATCGACTGTAGACGAGCTCTCGACAATTACGTCGCCTCAGCAGGTGTCGAAGATTACCTGACTCGGTGATTGACAAAATGTACAAGTCATCAATTTAACAAGCACTCACCTGGCACAGGTCGCGTGGCAGCGCTGCGTGACATTGTTCGCTTGGTCTGTTAGGCTGCTCGAAGTTAGGCGTTTCTGGACGGAGTCTGTAGATATGTTTCGCGGACGATGTTCCGCTTCTTAAAAGTACTTTTTTATCGGCTCGACTATGCGTCGCGGTCGGTATCGTAAAAAATGCATGAAACGCACGGTTTTCCTTCGATCTTCGCGTCGTATAAAACTGAGTAAAAAACGCTTTATCTCCGGTCGATGAAAATAACGTGTTAAGTTTTTCTAGATTGGTCCTTGTCCTCTTTGTTCTCGTCTCGACGACGATGGTCCTTATCGATAAACACCAAGAACGACTAGTTTTCTTGGACGATAAGATCGATGTTCCTCTATCGATCGGCACGGTCAACTTCCGTGACCTAACTGGCTGATTATCGTTATCGCAATCGTGTAAACAGAGGATCGGTGATCGTTTCAATGTACGAAAAATAGGAGAGAGATCATCGAGGCACGTGTTTGATGACGATGACGCGTTGGCAGACGGTCCCGTCGTATGAGGAGCATCAAGAAACGGATGTCTCGATATTCGACGGCAACGTTGACGACGATGCGGACCATCGAACGACACCCTTGCGTTCAGGTCGGATATTCTGCGGCTAAATAATGGTGACAGGATATCCGGTGTGGGGGGTACGGGGGGTCCTTTGAGGGTGGCGTCCATGTGGGGTGGATGGTCACCTCCTTTCTTTCCTCTCTCCTATGACCCACCTCCTCCTCCAGGACCTCCTCGTCAGGGTGCCCCAGCTTTCGGTGTCCGGAAACACCCCTCCTGACAACCACCGACTCTCACCTACCCCCTCCCGTACTGAACTTTGTGGATACACCCTGAAACAGGTTAAAAAAATATTCTTCGATTAGTACACCATGCATAATAAAGTAACGAGTGAGTTTTAAATTGCGAAAAATATGAAGGACATGGCGATTTATTTTTCTAATTATTTTCCCAATAGTTCGGTATTTAATGATGCTATTAAAAACTAACTTTCAGATCCTTGATACGCGAACTCATCACGGTTACACGAGTTAACAATTCATCGTATGGAAAAATCCTTGAAGTTGTTTAACGGAATGGGAAATGTATTACATTTGCAATAACTATGCAAGGGCTTCGTACGAGACACGAGGGGCTGCAAACTATACTACTCGATTGATCCATAAGAACAAACCAGTTTAGCGGTCAATCGAGGGAAAATCGTGTTGTCTGTAATCTGATTGTGTATGCACGTATCCTTGATTCTAAATGAAAAGTTTTGTGTGACGTGTTTGTCAGGAAGAAGCAACGCATTAAATGTCGCGGAAACTTACCCTCCGTGCTCGTGACAAACCGTGCACTACAAAACATTATAATTTTTTAAACTCATATCGATAGTCATACGCCTTTGAAGGTAGTAAATTGGTAGTACGGCTCAGTTACAGATATTACATCCTGGGTCAAAAAATGTTATTTGAGGGAATAAGTAACGATTAACCACTAATAGTGTCAGCGACAAAAACTTATATATTATATATTTATACTTATATATTTCCATATTCTTAAGTCACCGTATTTTGTTCTCACCAATTTTTTCGAATTTTCCAATGCTTGCGAATGTTCCGAGTAACGCAAAATAATTTTGTCACATTTATGTAACATGACGAGTCGCACCTGTCACCATTAAAAGAAGCGGAATCGTGTTGTTAATGAATACTGACCGTCGACCTACATCAGGTGAGTTCAATATTAACGGGCGTGTATTTTTTCATTTTCACTGTATTCGTGACCCGAATAAACGGTATAGCCCTATAAAGTCGCAAATCTATCGACATTCTGAAAGCGGCGTTAATCGATGTTTAAACGGAACACGTTTAACGTCGGGTCACTTCCAAAATTCTGTACGGTTCGCTCGAGTTTGCGAAAAGAATCGCGTGATCGTCTTCTGAAATATATTTTTTTTGTTTCTTATTTTTAGAAGGTGATTCAATGCACAAAAATAAGCTTCTAATCGTACGAGCGACTTTCGAACCGTAAATTTTTGCAAATATGCTTCTCTTTTTGTAGTTCTTTTTAACGATGGTCGTATCAATTGTGTATTAGGCTATCACTGATAATAAGTACTTTAACCTTGTCTGTCTTTACGTGGGGGATAATCGAGATTTTTCACTTGGGGTTTTAATAGTTTCACGGAGGAACGTTGAGGGAACAGGTGGCATTTGTCATTTCGCACTCTTAAATTTTTAGACTTCTAAATTTGTGGACTCATATTTCAACTATTCGAATTCCTAAGGTAATAAATTTCTACATTTATAATTTTGAATAATTTTAAATTTAGAAATGTTCAATTTTTCAAGTTGTTAAATTTATAACTTTGAAAATTAAATATTTTTATAGTTCTAAATCTATACATTTATTCTCTAAGACATTCATTTAATTTTCAAGTAAATTATTACACCCTTAAAGAACAGTCAGGTACCACTAAGGTATATTTTAATTCTCAATTTATATCACTCTACAAATTCCGAAGACTTCATCTAAATCGACTAATAAAAAGTATTGTTCCTCCGTCATTGTGCACTTCATATAAAATTATTTTATTCGATATGAATAAAATAAAATTTTATATAGATGATTTTATTTCCTTGCCTGGTCAGAAAGGTAATTTTTTTCGTCGGTTCAATATATTACATTCTAACGAATGTATTTTGGGGATCTGTCAATGTTCGTGACACAGGGTGTTCGCAATAACGTTCGAAGGTTTCTAGCTATCGGCATGAATGAGAGTTTAACTTCTGCTTTATCCTCCCTGCGATGCTAATTGAGTTAACGCCGCGTACGCTGTGCGCGAAATGAAATCTACAACTTGAGCCTTTGCGAACGTTGCAACAGATTTCAGCATCAACGAATAGCTCTCTAAAATAATATACGCAAATTTTTACTTTTCAAGACTTACAGAGATAGCTACTAATTCGCAACGTTCGCTTACATCTTGCAAAACTGTTGCCAATAATTAAAAAACAAACTAAAATGAACTCAACGATGTCACGACAGAAAATTTTGTAAATGCGACAGTCGAGAAATATTTACTTTTAAAATTAATTAAACAGATTTAATGGACGCGTTATAATTTAGTGGTAAATATTATTAGCAAGGTTATATGTGATCAATATTTCAACGTTGGTATTTTATGAATTTTAGTTTGAAAATTTAGAGTCAATGTTTATTCACAATATACATCATGAAAATTCTGAATATATTTCTCTAGTAGATTGTATAAATACTTGATAATAAAAGAGTATCATTAATTAATAATAATTCTTTTCTTTGCTGTAGAAAATGACTTAATAAAAAAGAAAGATCCATGAAGATCCATGTGTAATTGATATATCTATTGAGTTAATTTATGTAGGTTCGATAAAAAATGGTGGAGAGACCTAAACAGAAGTCGAGTTAGCTAACGTTTCAAAGTTGATCTTTATTATGAAATTTATATTGTTAATCTCAAGAAACTTTTACTGTTTTTCTAGGACAATATACGGGAAATTTGCGTGTACAATTTGCGTCAAGATTCATAAAAATTACACACGTCCTAGATTCTCTAAATCCGCAATTTTTGCGTGAGCCAACGTGTTACTTAAGCTGACCACCTGTTATTATAGCAACCGCAGGGAATTATACGGGCTGATCAATACCGAAGTTCTTCCTCTGAATGTTTGAAATCGCACGTACTTAGCAAAGCGACATGAAATCGATAATCTCTCGACGATTTCTGACAAGCTGATCACTCCTGCAAATATTAACACGATTCACTATAATTAGTAATAAACGCAATTGACATAATAACGAGAACAATGACAGCCAAACGAGCAAGCGAACAGTAAGAGGTAAAAGTGTTGATGATTCAAAAGAAATCGTGATGATCGTTATCTGAACAAGTGAATTTTTATCAGTTCAGTTTAACACCGTTTGCTACGAGCTATCGTTTATAAAATCATTTTCTATAGATCGTGCAATTATAAAGTCTGCTACGTTTCTTTATCGCGGAATAAAATACTTTGCATTGTAAATTATTTATTTTATGAACAGGTAAAATGTCGTTTGATACATTGTAAATATCGTGCGAAAGTTTGGAGAGATTTTTATCTGTTTCGACGTGTATCAAACGGAAAATTATAATTCATGGGTGATAAGCCGCTAGCAAACGTATGAAAATAGCTGAGTATATTTCAACCATATTGATTTAGCGATTGAATAATGATACGCTATGTGAAGTCTTACTGTTTCATTTTTACGTTCTGCTTACACTCATTTAAAAACTTGTTTAATAATTCAGTAAATAATAATTCGAATAACTCAATTACTAATTGTCTTAATAATTTATATAATTAAAAGAGAAGATCCAGAAATCATAATTTTTTACAAATTTAATCGTGCTAGTATTATATCAATTTCAGAAAAATTTTTAAATAATCTTCGAAAGCAGATGTGCGAATCTGACGTTAATCGATAAAACATCGTTCAAGGCGATTCAATTTTCCAAGAAAAAAGCGAGATCAGCAAATTAGCTTCCTATGCATCAAAGTTTTTGTCTAATTTATATCTTTTTACGGAACGTACCATTCGCCATTAGATGCATTTGTATCGTGGTTTGAATAATGACACAGATGACACGTGGTGCATATATAATGTTCGTATCATCAACGCATCGAAAGTCGCGTCAGTCATTGAACAGCGAAAAACATTAGAACGAATCAGTAGGATGGAAGGCAGCAATGAACTTTTGAATATGTGTATACATGTATCGTGTGATTAGTAAACAATAGTAACGAAGAAAACAAATGATCGTTTAAGCAGCTGAGTATCTGAAACGTAATATGACCCGTAAAGATATGCAATCGTAAACTGTATGAACACAGAGAAACGGTACTAGTAAAACGACGTGTACATATGTACAAGTTTGTATCTCTCTCTGACATTTGCGACATGTGAAAAATGCACAGTCCATACGAGATACGAAGGTCGTCCAGGGGTTAATTTAGATATACATAACATTGTTTCGATTGGTACGCGAAATCAATTCCTTTCTGTTTTAACACTTTGACGGTCGCTGTTGCAATTTTTATAGCTAACTGTACCGTACGACGCACCGTATGCGTCTCGCAGCTAAGTCGATATTAACGATCAATACTTGAACAGCTGCCGAAGAGATATGCATGAATTAGATGTGCATATGTTAGTTTAGTAAAATAACAGATAGGTACGTGAAGATTGCAATTGTTGTATAATCAAATTTAAAATAATATAAAATATAATAAAGTTTCAAATAAATCTGAAACTCATCGTCGTATTTTTTTTATCTACAGTTTTGATATAGAAACCTGTGATTTAGAGAATATCGCACAACATGCAAATCTGACATTTATAGTTCCAGTATACTTAATGTCTTGTCAGCAAATTAATGTATACAAAATAAATGAGTTTCCAGATAAAATTTTATCTTTACCGTGGATAACATTTAAATCAGTCGACAAAAGCTTGATCGTTAAAGCGAAAGTACGAGTGGGAGTGCAGAAATCGATCTGCAAATGATATCTTAATTTATAAGTCAATAATTATATACAGGCAAATATTCGATATCTTATACGCCGACGTGTCAACAACTAGCTTCTGACGTTCGAACAGATACGCGTCGTTTTATAGATTATTTCTGTTTACAGTCTAACAATAAGTGCCAATGTACCAAACACCAAAGACATTCTAGCGAAATTAATTTAACGTTTTATTAGAGAAATATATTTATCTCTGTTTAAACCCTTAACGTAGTCGAATATAACCAAACCTGAACGAACCTAACCTAACTGAATTTATCCAACCTGACATATCATTTAACCATTCAATTCTATTTCTTGTTGTCTAAACCAAAACCTAACCTAACTGAACTTAACCTAATCTGATCAATCCTGTATAATCTAAAATGGAACTAATTAAATCAACTCTTTTAAGGATACCATCAAATAATTATAAAAGTAGGTTATGTTAAATTTTATTTCCACAATACTAAAAAAGTATGATTAATATTGAACTCTACTGAACATAAAAAATTATTTTTCATACATTAGCAAATTTCTCAAGAATCTCAAATTTAATCTTTTCTCAGCGATTACTGATTACAAATTGATCAAAGACAAAATAAAAGCTAATCAGATAAAATCATTAGACTTTTGTCAAATAAATTCCAGCACCATGCTTTTCGCAAGAAGTTGTTTGAAAAGTATGACCGGTAATCGAAAAGGTGTAACGAAAAAGAAACGAAGAAAATGTATCTGCAGAGACAGATCACGATGGCAAATGTTTGACGACGATAAGGAGCAAAACCTATCTGACGGGGCTGTGTATATCATAATGCGAAACGTAATACGTTATCAAACATTCGAGATAACGAAAATTCATCGGTATTACACGGTAAACGCCAGTCATCGTGTGTCGTTCCAAAGGTGACTAATAATTTCGCATCCTCCTCGCGTCGATGAACACATTTTCCACACCCTAATGAGATTCACCCTTTCTTCCTTGAACAAAGCTGCCACGTCTCAAACGATTTCATTCGCGACAACACTGTACATTTCTGTCCCTTCGAGTTTCCTTTCCACATTTTCTAGTTGGTTTTATAAACGGCGCAGTGTTCGTTCCCATCGAATATCGTTCCACCACGAAATCTTCGCTGATACGGAACACCGCTCTTATCATCTTATCATCTGCCGGGTTTTTGAACGACTTGTTGCTCGCAAATATCGCCACAGACTTCGGCGGATACTATCTGACTTTCGAGGAATTTTCAGATCGAGTTTACTACTCGATAAATAATCCGCTCGGAGCGAGTTAATTGTTCAAGGCTGATACCTTAATTATTCTCTGTTGCACAATCTTCTTGCAATCATGTTACGTATTTCGGTTCATGACTTGTTTGACAAATTTGGAGAAGTTTTGAGGAGTTTAGGAAAATTGGGGATTATGAGTGTAGGAGAATTGAGAATTTTTGGGATTTGGGGATTTTGAAATTTTGAAATTTGAGACTTGGAAATATAGGGAAATTAGGGATTTTGAGATTTGGGACTTAGAATATAAGGAAATTAGGGATTTGGGGATTTTGAGATTTGACACTTGAAATATAGGGAAATTAGGGATTTGGGAATTTTGAGATTTGGGATTTGGAAGTATAGGAAAATTACAGATTTGGAGATTTGGGAATTTTGAGATTTGGGATATGGAAGTTTAGGAAAATTAGGAATTTGGGGAATTGGGAATTTTGAGATTTGGGACTTGGAATATAGGAAAATTTGCGATTTGGGGATTTGGGAATTTTGGGATTTGGAACGTGCAATATAGAAAAATTAGGGATTTGGGGATTTGAGAATTTTGAGATTTAGGACTTGGAAATGTAAAGTAAATCAAGTAATTTGGGAAATAGAAGATAGTTAAATTTAGGAATTTGGAGATCCGAAAAGTCGAAGATTAGGGGATTTAGAAATTCAGTAATTTAGCAATTAACAAATTTGAGAATTAGAGAATGAAGGAATTTGGGGATTAAAAAATATAGAAATGTGAAGGTGTGAAAATTCAACACAAAATTATGGGTTTTGAGGAGGAACTCATATCTCTAAAAATGAGGAGAGACTTATAGAATCTTAGAGAAACTTAGAGAATCCTAAGATCCAAAAATTTGGGATCTGAGAATTTGTAGAGTCATCGAATATACCAATCATACAATAGAAGAACAGAAAACAAAGCACCTCAAAGTACAATCACAAGTAGAATATCCCGAAGAATCCTCCATAAGTATCCATGTTTGCGTTCTCCGCTCGTCCGTATAAATTTCATGTCTAATATCAAGGATTCGTTCACGATCACGTACAAAGTGTGTAACAACTGGCATAAATCAACAGTTGACACGTTCAGTAAGATCGTCGTATCAATTGAACGCAGCTTCTTCCAACAGTCGTATAAACGATTAACACGATCGTAACGACCATGATCCCGAGTTAATATTGCTCGATTGTGCAACTATTGACCCAGAAATAGTTTGCAGAGAGACGACGTTGTGTCTCGCGGGTCAATAGCTCGAATTTTCAGCACTTTCTTTCGTTTTCAGGGTCCACAAACTGTATCGTTCGAATAAAGAACGATGAAGAGAATTGGCCAACATGCTGCACATCGGATATTTTTGTACGGTATTCTACGAAGTTGAACAAAGGTGGGAGAAAAAAAGGAACGAAAAGCCATACGAAAGAATCGACATGGCATGTATGCAACGAGAAACAGACAGAGGATGGTCAACAGAGAAACAGCATTTTTGGATACGTTTCGATTGCACGGCCGATGACTCACTTCCTTTTGTATCACTCATGAATAACCATTCTAACTTTATCGTCGTAATGAAATTCTGCCTTATGACACGAGTCTAGATTTAATAATAATTACGTCCACCGCTCGGAATAATTTAACCCTCGCTACGCCGAGACAGGGACGCGATTTAAATTTAATTTTAGACCCTTTTACATTCTCATTCCTTGAATTTTAGATTAGTCGTTTAGATACCGCTTTAAGTTTCACCGATTAAGTTTAATCGGCACGTCGTTGTGTTCGTTTTGTAGATATGGGTCAAGATTTACCCGGTTATCCCGTTTGACGGTTACGAATCAATTATACTGCTTTGTTACTCCGGGGACTTTAATTGGTAAATGTTAAGCGGTTTTCTCTGGCAATTTTTGTTTGTTGGTATTTTAAGGAAATATTGAACATTTTTGTTAAAATAATTTTGTTAATGGAAGTGATTTGATAATTTGTGAATTTGTAAGTATTATTTCAGAATGTGAGAATTGAACAATTTTGAAATAGTAGGATTTGACAACGTGGATCTGAAAAATCTAGGAATTTGAAAATGTAAAATCTAGAAATTTTTATAATTTATTAATACAATCGTTTTATTGGTTTTTCTGTAAATAATTCATTTGAAAGATCCAGATATGGCATTATGCAATACTTCTCATTAAATTACCAAAAGAAAAATACATTTTACAAAAATATTTTTGTTCTCACTTATAATTGAAGAAATGTACCTGAGTCAATATTTCTTTCGCTAACAGTACGTTATAACATCTACTGGGTTCAATGTACAACACTTCTGGAATCATTTCCGAATTGTTACGGAATATGATTCTTTAATTGCTTTCGCTTGCGTATTTTAAACGCTTATCCCGTTACCTCATCAGTACAACAGCTATAAATGATAGGGTTCGTTACCGTTTCACTTGACCACGAAACATTGTGTAAGACAAAACCCTATTATCTGAACCATTGCTATTCGATATAATTAGATAAGGAACCAATAATCAAACACAATAAACGAGTTAATCAACGTATCAAGAATTATACAACTTAAATAAAACAGTAGTAGACAAATTTGGCGTATTCTTTCTGGATATAATATCGATTCGATGATATAGAAATATTGGGATCTAGGGTTCTAGGGATATAAAGACATAGGGAAATGAGAGTCTAAGTGTATGGGCATTTGTGAATATGAGAATTGGGAAATATAGGGATTTAGGAATATGCGGATTCAGGAATTTGGTGCTCTAGAGATATAGGGACTTGAGATATAGGGATTTGGGATATAGGGACTTGGGATATAGGGATTTGGGATATAGGGACTTGGGATATAGGAATTGGGGATATAAGGATTTGGGACATAAGGATTTGGGATATAGGGATTTGGAATATAAGAACTTGGGATACAGGGACTTGGGTTATAGAGATTGGGGATATAGAGATTTGGGAATATAGGGATTTGGGACATAGGAATTTGGGACATAGGGATTTGGGACATAAGGATTTGGGACATAGGGATTTGGGATACAGGGATTTGGGACATAGGGATTTGAGATACAGGGATTTGGGATATAGGGACTTGGGACATAGAGATTGGGGTTATAGGGATTTGGGAATCAAGGATTTGGGGATATAAGAATTTGGGAATCAAAAAATTTTGGGATCCAAGAATTTGGGGGTTCAAGATTTTAGGATCTAGGGATTGCACATTTAGGAATTTGGGATTTACGAGTTCGGCATCTAGATACTTGGGATTTGGAGGTCTTTAAATTTAAGTACATGGAACCTAGAGATTAGGGATCTAGAGTTTTGTGATATAGAACTTTGAAATTGAGGAAAGTGTTTTGTATCTAGGAATTATGAAGGATGTATATGTCAAGAACCAAATGCATAAAAATCCAATATAAGTTTCTTTTTCATTATAGATAAATTTTGAATAATCCAATTTTCATTTTTCAAATATTCATATACAAGATGACAAAATTGCAAGGATGCAAAGTAATTCTGGGACATGCAACAGGTACTAACATCACAACAATGAAAATGTCACGTCGTTCTTTAAAAAAAATCGTTCCTTAACACTTAATATGTCTCAGAAAAAATTGTAACGCGTACAAATTATAATAGTCATAATTGCACCGAGAATACTTAAACTTTCCACTTGCAACCTCGCAAAACTAATGACCGATGTCATACACGACTAATTTTACCTTTCGAATGTTAATTATCGCAGTTGTATGTAAGCATACATTATGTATAAACGAAACGAAAGATCCGACACGAAGTTCATTATATCGATGAATAATGCGAGCGAGTTTACGTCTAACGTTTCATCTGTTTCACAATGAAAGCTAAAGTGTGCTCTTCATTTGACGGAAGCTCATTTAGAAAACAGTAGGCACGCATGATGCATACATGCGTGATATCACGATTGGCCGACTGCCAAATGTATCCGTGCATGGTCCACTTTTACTTGGGTTTATCGCATCTCGAACATTTTCTACGATAATTTTCCTCAATTTCTCTTCCATCGTCGTCTGTGATTCGAATACTATCGGTGGGTCAATTGTAAGCCACATCAAACGTATACAAGCATGGTCAATGAAATTAAACACTGTACTTTTAATATTTTTTCATTTTTCGTTTACCGTTGACTCTTTTTACTACCTTTTATCAGACAAACCTAACTTGAAGCATTCTCTAGTTTTTATTTTGTAATTGAACAAATGTAATTTTAGACCTCTTCATTTTTTGACCCCTCTAAAATTTCAACAATTACAACTTATGCCAATTGCATTCAGTATATGAACAGTTGAATGTTTACGTATATTGTTTGTTATGACAAGTTGCTGCAAAACAAATTAGTCTGAACTTATCTATTTGTAAAAATGCTATGTATTCGAAGAAAATGGTAGTTCTTACGAAAGTGAAGAAGCTATTTACGAGTCTACGACTCATATATTTTTTCCAATTTTTGCTGATTGAACAGAAAAAACCTTAGACACCTCTGTCTCGGGCATAATCGAGACAATAATAAGCTGAAAGCATAAATGCTCGAAAAGTTACGAGAATTTATGGGTAAAGAAATTTCTGTCGACGATGCCCCGTCTGGCAAATTATGACTTACGATAACGACACGAGAGGAATGAAAATAAATGACGATCATTTAATCACGCTGATATCTTGTCGCGAACGACCGTGCAAACTGTTAACGTTTCTCTCATCGATCGCTCGTTGTTACAATAAACTCTTTTCAGTCTCCCTAAGATATTGATCCTGACAAATTGTACAGATTATTCTATGCGATGATTCGCGCGCAATACCCATGGATCCCTTTAATCGCCAGATCGATCGAAAGATAAATAAGAATGACATAGTTGCATTCCGAACCATTCAAATGCAAAGATCTCTATTATTTTTAAAATTATAGGGAGTATACATATAGGTAGTTGATTAAAATTTGCACAGTGTGAACATTTTTGTGTAAGATATTGTAAATGCAGGTACACAGAAGTTAAACCTAAGTTACAGATAAATTCTGTAATGTATTATAGTTTACGTTACTGTACTCTATTGAGTACTGGAGCAATTTTATTGTGTAAGAAGATAATTGTATAGTTCTTTACAGCTCTAAGCCGGTACACAAATTACCGTGACAACACAAGGCAATAAAGATAACTTGAAAACTTGCAAATTTATGAATAAACATTTAGTACCAATAATTAACAATATACGTGAGGCCCGTAAAATATCGATCGCAAGTCTCCACTATTTCCTATCATCTTCGCAAAAGTGAATTTCCATATCGCCAAGAAATTTGTTATTTTATCAGTAATATATGTATATAACAGCAAAATGTATTAAAGCCAAGGTATATTCTATACAAAAATATATTTCGTCTGTCCAAAAACGTAAGAACAGTACCTTGAAGAGCAGCGGGAGTCATGTTTACGCATATCAGAATGATCATCGGCTTCGCGATCTCGTCGGCAATTATCCAAGGACTTCTGTCCACGGGGGGATCACCGAAACGTTATTTCCGGTCACCGTGCAAAACGTCACTGGTATAAAAATGTCGGGAACACTCGAAAACTGGTTGCTCGCAGCACTCACCATCCGTTCGGATAAGAGAACAGTCTTGGTTCATTGATCACAGGTAGACCCTCCGGTAGGGCTTCGGTTCGAAGCATTGTCCATTCGGCGTGGCTTATAAACGTAACGGCGAATTGATTCCAGTGGGTCAAGGTTACTAGAAATCCTTCAGAGCGATCGACCACCTTCGCTCAGGAGATTCAAGGTGTCGGACACGAACCGAATCACGTCGGCTTTCGAAATAACCTTACCCTCGAAACTTTCGCGAATGTTAAGCTCTCGTTTAAAAAAAATAACCTTCCTTTCAATTTCTACCGTTCGAACACTTATTTTGGATCACGACGATGTCTCACTGAACGTTCGCGAAGAATTCGACGCTTAGAAAAGAGCGAATCGCTGACGCAGGCACTGGGAT
Organism: Megachile willughbiella; assembly: GCA_945859595.2. Lineage (NCBI taxonomy): Eukaryota > Metazoa > Arthropoda > Insecta > Hymenoptera > Megachilidae > Megachile > Megachile willughbiella. Next base: position 9,418,012 of record OX243797.1, on the reverse strand, counting down.
CTACTCGGCGTAGAAAGAGGCACTTGATCAAACTTGAAGTACACACGTAGGTATAGAGATATAGTTATCAAAGAAGTTGGACGAACTTCGAGTATGCAAGTTCGCGTCGCGATGTGGAGCACGAGGTTCTCGTGTTCCTCGAATCGAGCGAAGCGTTCCAACGTGGGCACCGATCTGAAAGGCCGTCCGGTCGGAAGCTTACGCCATTCTCGACTGACGGGCAAAACCGCGAGGCGGCATTTCTCCATCGGTGCGCGGCCCGATCTAGGGAAATACCTAATGGTGGGGAGAACGCCGGCAGGAAAACACGAAACCACGCCGGAGACACGCGACACTTTGACTTACAACTTTATGCACTAGATTCTACGGGACGATACCACCTATTTTACTATTCGACTTTCAAAGTTCCAATGTCTAATTGGAAGTATAGAGAAAGGCATGATTTTACTGATTTTTAACAATTGGCCATTTGTGGAAGGTAATTTGGTAGTTGAACAATTTGAGAATTTGGAAAAATTTTCGAATTCTAATATTAACAAATTCTCAAGTTTTCAAATTATCAAATTTCCGAATTTCCAGTTCCCCAAATTCTCAAATTTCCAGGGTTCCAAATTCTCAGATTTCCAAATTTCCTATTCCCCAAATTTCCAATTTCCCAAATTCTTAGATTTCCAAATTTTCAATTCCCCAAATTCTTAAATTTCCAAATTTCTAGCTCCCCAAATTCTCAAATTTCCAAATTTTCAGCTTTCCAAATTTCCAGCTCTCCAAATTCGCAAATTTCCAAATATCCACCTCTCCAAATTCTCAAATTTCCAAATATCCAACTCCCCAAATTCTCAAATTTCCAAATATCCAACTCCCCGAATTCTCAAATTTCCAAATATCCAACTCCCCGAATTCTCAAGTATTTGAAAATACAGTAATTCAGTAATTCAAAAATATGAGAACTTTGGAGATTTGAAAATCTGAGTATTAGGAGATCTGAGGGTTTGAGGAAACCTTTGGGAGACTGAAGATTTGGAAATTTAGGAATTTAACAATCTAGGGGTTTCTAACTCCAAAATTTTAGATTTATAAACTTAAAAATTTGCGAAATCCTAAATTTCCTAATATTTAAAGTAAAAAATCCAAAATAAATGGTTGAACTCCTAAATGACCAAATTTCCAGATCCCCAAAATTCAAGAATTCCAACTATCCAACAATCGAGAAAACCCCAAATGTTTTCGAATTTCGAAATCTGCTTACAGAGCTCTGTCACAGAACTAAGTGGCAATATATCAAGCGCCTACTCCAATCGCTCACGATAAAATAAGCATACCTATCACAATAGATATAACAGCAGATATCTAATTATAAAACGTTTCAAGAAAGAGACGATAAAATATCAGTATCTCGGTGAATTTTTTGTTGACCAGGTAAACGAGGATAACATGACGTCAAACACATCTTAAACAGAACAATAAAATTACACCCGAAGAAACCCCTTCGTAGCCTTTTTATTCTTCTTAATTTACGACAATAAAATCTACTGTGAAAACACACGTGTTAAACAGATAACGCGAATTTTACTCGTTAGGTACTATGGTTGCTATTTAGTACTATGATTGACACGTACGTGTTTTCCGAAGGAATGTTCTGCAACGATTTCTGTCATTGAAAATGTGATAGCGACTTGATCGCTATTTCATACCGACTCGGATCAGATACAAACGATTTAATATACCTTTTACTTTTAACATAGTGATGTTAATATACACGTTTCGTGTCGTTCTCATGACGTCGGTCCGAGAGTGACATTTCTGATTTCCTGCCCTCGTCGTTAGAAAACATTGCCTTCGTCGATGAAACGTTTTTGACGATCACTATTTATCGACGGAACGCTGACATATCCCGACAATTTAGGACAAAAGTACGTACTTTGGAAATGTCGTCACGTGGCATTTGTAAAATGTCACCTGTACCATTAACAAGTCCGTTTAGAAAATGGTCTCGCGAGTATTGTCCGACCATTGTCACCTCGGGGCGCCATCGTTCGAGACTATGCATGTCCCAATTTTTTCTATTTATAGTTTCTACACGTATTACAGTCTTTACAAAAATTTCGATTTACTAATTTTTAACCATCGCGTTTTTACATTCAGAGTTCAGGAATTTTCAAAGTTTCAAACCTTCAACGTCTGCAATTTTCATATGTGATCATTCTTTTCAAGTATGAATTTCTCACTTCCAAAATAAAAAATTTGGAAATACTCTAATTTTCAAATACTGAAATTTCCAAATGGTCATATTATCAAATATGAAAATTTTTTATTTCAAACTAGCAAATACGTAACGAGCCAAAACTTTAAATTCTTGAATCCTCAAATTTTCAAAGACTACCGAATTTCCAAATTACCAATATAACAATTTGTGATCACAAAACTAGCAAATACCTAAATTGCTAAAATCCTAAATTTCTGTTAGCAAATATATAGCTAAAATTCTACACTTCCAAATTCTCTAACTATCAAATTTCTGAATTATCAAGTATTAAAATTTCCAAATTCCAAACTAGCAAATTGCCATTAGCTAGAATCCCAAATTTCCAAATCCTCTACTCTTAAAATTTCTAAATTACCAAGTATCAATATTCCCAAATTCCAAACTAGCAAATACCCATTAGCTAGAATTCCAAATTTCCAAATCTTCTACTCCTCAAATTTCTGAATTGCCAAGTATCAAAATTCCCAAATTCCAAACTAGTAAATACCTAAATAGCTAAAATTCCAAACTTCCAAATCCTCTACTCCTCAAATTTCTGAATTGCCAAGTATCAAAATTCCCAAATTCCAAACTCCCAAATACTTAAATAGCTAGAATCCTAAATTGCCAAATCCCCAAATTTTCAAATATAAAAATTCCCAATTTCCCAAACTCCCAAACTCCAATTTCTTGTAAAAATATTTGACCACAAAATCATACCGTGATTTAGCCATAATCATACCCTCTCAACACAGAAATATCTGTCCCACGTAATTTCCGCTGCTACTGAGATTAGTACTTCCATCGTGAAGAGTAAACACAATTTCTCAATTAAGTTTTGTAACGTAGCTGTGAAACGTTACAGGGACAAGGCGTATAAATGTCGAGCGTGAATTTCCGAATTTCGTAGAATCTGATGGTAAAATTAGGAAAGGAAGATGCGAACGATGTAATCTACTTAACATAATGCATGTTAGGTACAAGTTCTTCGCGGAAGCACATCCTCATTAGTCTACCGACTGAGCTGAACTGAAAGTAGCTACGATTACGCTTTTGGAGTCCTATGGAGAAGTTAATTGAAACGCTTTTGTTCTTCTGATATCGAGGTCACGTATGATTATTCATTCCGTTTCCTTCCTTTCAATCCGTTTAAAATTGATCGCATAATCACTCGCATTAATTAATATCTACTGGTATTTCCATCCACTTGTTTGCTGTATGACTTCACTTATAAAATTGACGAACCCAAAAGGAACGAATGCGATGTTTCAACTGGTACTCTGTCGATACTTTGCTTTGACGCAAATAATTCTCTCGTAACAAATAGTCTTTTGATGTGGGTAATCCGTCTTTACTCTCATTTGTTTTTCTTAGGAACTCGAAGATAACGTTTATACTTGTACGTTTTTTTAAACGTACTTGTATAGCTAAATTTAAAATACTTCCCAGGAGGCAAGGAGGAAAAGATCAGAAGCGTTGAGATACTATTACGTACGAGGAAAATCATCTTCATACTTCTTATTATCTGATACCTAATTCGGAATTCGTCGAAGGAGACGCAGACATAACGGCAACGTTAAAAATAACACTCCGTAAATTCCGTATTATACAATCATTAGTTAAGATCAAGATTGGACAAACAATATTACGTGTACGATAAAAGTTGTGTCAAAACGATGACTGGTTAGCTGACACCTAACCACGGTATTTTTGATTTGTAATAATGTTTATGTTGTTAGCAAAAAATAAAATGAAGTTGAGAGCAACAATATTTTGGAATTAGTTTATTAAAAATTACAGAATTCATTCAAATTCACAATTGTGATAATTCTCCATTTGTTATATTGGAACATTCTCCAATTGTTATATTCGATATATTGCAGCCACTTTTCATTCAAGTAGAACTGTTTGAATCTACACAATGCAATAATATTCCTTATCTTCTACATCGACGGATTGTGTGCTCCTATACTCATTATTCCCATCGATTGTAACTTTTGACCTCGACCGCTGATGTTACAAATGTCCCAACCATGACTACGGAGATCACGAATTTTCCCTAGTCAAATACCTAAGAACGTTAAATGACGATTATTTTTAAATTTACAACCATCAAATATTACCGAAATACGCTTACTTCCACAAGAAATCAGTGATCACAATTTTAGTTACCTCAGGGGATCTATCATGCTTGTTAGAAATAATTGTACATCTATGTGATTAAAATAGTGTTGCAACAGTAGTACTGCATAAAATATCTAAAATTTAGTACCTACAATATTATTACAGTATCTTATTAGAATTATTATAGTATCTTTGACCCTGCACAGTCAGAATATAGCTTAATTTTCAATTCCACGTTTCAATTAGTTATCTCAAATTATAATTCAAAATACGCTGAAGAGGCTATCTTCAAAAATTGATGATACAATCAAGTAATTGAAAATAAGCCGTGACACTGAATGTTTAAATACTCATTCATCGCATTTCCATTTCAGACAACATATTTTCCAGCGACTCGTGACATAACATATTTACATACGACTACTGAATTTTTATCAGACATTCGAATTTGTAACAATTATATTGTCAGAACTTCCGCGTGAGTAATTAAATCATAAGGTAACGACCTGGAACATGGTGGTTCTCGATGTTAAGTAATATTTATGAATAATACGTGAAATGGAGTGACCACGATCGCGTGCCGAGCAAACTAATGAACAGTTCGACGAAACGTGCTATCGTCATAGTTGGCCCTCGTGCGTTTTACGTTTGAGTTTACGTCAAACACGATCACGTCAAACCCAATGATACATTATCGCAAGATGACACGACTCCGTTCTGTTTGCTCTGTCAGAGTGAATTTGTTTCATTCAATCGGAGGAATACGCTCGGTATTTCGAGGGACCATTTGCCAAACCACGTGTTCGACTACCTTTCAAACATAACTGGGTCACTCGTCTTCGAACGGTGAAGAAGGGTTTCCGTTAACCCGTACATATTTCTCTGCTTAAATTCAATTTTAGATCTCTTTGTCAGACTTCACATCGGGTTGTGCGTTTTGATTCTTTGAATATCGTGTCTCTTCGAATTACAGTTCGAATGTTTGGACTACAGTTCAAATATGATGAAGACTCGTATTTTCACTGCTAGCTAAATATCGGGGTCAATTTCCATTATAATCTACATAATCAAGGATAGGTGAATGCCGAGTGTGCCTAACATTTTAACTTTCTTTAACTGTCTTAACATTGTAGCAATTAGCTAGCTGCGAATGACGCAACTGCCTGTAAAATTGTAGGTTAATGGGTTAATGTCGTGTGATATTTTAGCGATGGTCAATCGCAAGTGAGAGCGTCATCACCATATCTGTAGATTTTTATTGTAACACTTAATTGTATTTCTTCTTCTTTATCGACCACTTAAACTTTAGTTTGTGTTAATTAGCCAAACTTATATTCTTCCTCTACGTTATATTTTTTCCTGTATAAAGTTCACCTTGTAAATAAGGAACTAAAATATGTGTAATTTTCTTCCTTTCTTCTTTCTTGTAGAAAGAATCTCATAAATAAATAAAATGTGTCATGTATAATTATTTTCTTCTACATGCTTCATTTGTAAAGGTGCTACCCTCGAGTAAGTGAAATATACACCCTGCAATTCTTGTTCTGAACTATTTTTTATTCCCATTTTGCCCCAGTACTCATTTGAGTACATTCATTTCATAAAACATAAAATGTACACATGTGTTCCCAGTATACTCATATGTGTACTAAAGTTTGTAATATGAAGAGATTTATTTTTATTATAACAAAAGATTTTATTTGCTCAATAAAGTTGTATTGAATACCTGTACAAGCATCATCCTTTTCCAAAAAAAAAAAATGCTCGTAGGGACAAATGGGTTAAACAGCTCCACGTGTGTGAAAAATCATACACACAGAGATAACACCCTTTTTCCAATTTTTCCAAAAATCCTCCAGGTAAACTGAACGTCCGAGAAATTCGGTAACTCGTGGCACGAACTTTCGTATTACAATGTCCGTTCTAATAAAGGGGCCAGTATTGACCCGTGGCGTGCACGTAGAGCCGAGTTATTTCATCCCAATTTCCATCGGGAAGCGTTTTAGCATAGGAACGAAGGCAATCGGTGTTTACAGGCGAACAATCGCGAATAGTCGAGCGAGATTCGCGATTCGATGAAGGGGTCAGTTCCGACGACCTGCGACCTTAAAACGCAATCATCGTTCGACACGTTTCTGAACGGAACTCGAACGAGATACGGTTATTAATCGTGAGAATAGCTCCTGTCCGCGATTCGTCGATCGATCGACAGATACCAATCGTTTCCTCGGCTAATTAGCACACGAATTAAAGTACAATTTGCCAGTGAATCGCGTCCGTTTTCGAATACCGTGGCGTGACTGATAATTACCTTATCTTTGGTGCACCGTGTCACGCTGACACTGTATCAGCTTGCAAGGCCACAATGTGTTACGAGCCACTAAAAGGGGTAAAGACAGCCGTTCATTATACTTCTGAACAATGGATGCGTATATAGGACATTGGTTTGGTTAACAGTTTCGTTCTTTGGACAACGATGATCACGCAAATGTGACGCGACTCTCCAAAGATTAGATTAACTTGATCACTTTAGAAAATACGTTTCTGGGAAATTATTTTCATGCGACGATTATTTACTATTATTTTCTATGATACACCTATTAAGATTGGTTTCTCAGAAAACCAAATTATCGTCAATGAAGACAAGAAATATAGTCCAAAGTTGGGTTTGGTCTCATTTGAACGAGAAAAATGCCAAAAATCTCTCTCTTCACTTTTACCAGTTTCATCTGCTATTTTAAAAACCATGTAAGAGCGAAATTGTGTAAATTGAGGGACAGGTGCACAATTGTTTTTATTTTTTTGCGAGACAAATGTAACATAGTATGTAGGTCCAATGATGTAATTTATTTCTGGTGAACAGATGAAACAACTTGAGCAATAAAATATACATAAATCTAAGTTAAAAGATTACTGAACCAACTCTATCTCGATTCTTGTCAAATTTTAATAAGCAATACAAAAGAATACAATAATCGTGAATTTGATTTAATTAAAAGTGATGACTATCTCTTGTTATCGATGTTTCATTATTTCAGTCGTAATATCAACGCGTTGAGATATGAAACGCTTCTGCTTTTCATACAAACGACACATGATACGTGTACACATATAATCAAGCTATACCGCTAGATTAATATACCTTTCAATGAGTAATTAAACTGAAAGCAAGAAGTGCTTACGCACGATTAAGAACGACGAAGCTTTCTCGATCACTGGGACACGATTCCACGAAACTGTGGCACATTAATTAATTTTTTGAATAGTTTGGAAATATTTATTCCCTTGTTGACTAATATTTAACGAATCGAGGGAAAAATGTTTTGCTAATGTTCTTTTTATTTAACGATATCGGATTTGGAGTTTCCAGTTGATCATTTTTTAAAGTACAGAAATAGGTGCATGCAATCATAATTTCTGTATTTAATTAATAGACTGCGGATTTTGTTTTTACATTACTATATTTATTCTTCTCAGTATTAAACAGTGTGGGCCTATGAAGATTGCAAAGTTTTCAATTTAGAAATTTAGAATTGCAGAAATTTCAAATTAAAAATTTCAAATTTAAAAATTGAAAAGATTTAGAAACCTGGTAATTTTGTATGAAAATTGAAAGCTGAAAATTCACAAAATTCAGAAACCTATTAATTCCTAAATTAAAAAATGTTCAAACATAAAAATTGCTGAACCAAAAATTTACAAATCCAGAAATTCCAATTCGTCAATTTAAACTTAAGAACGAAAACGTACTGAATCATCGAACATCCAAATAAATTGATAATTAGTTATATGTGATATAACATCTGTACGAGGATATAAAGATTAGTGAAACTATTAGTAAAATGGCTAGTAGTATGACCACGAGTTAGAAATTGATAGGACAAAATAAATGGGAAAAGATAAAGTGAATTATTTACAGGGCAAATTCCTGGAAACGACGAGGTGCATTTTTTTGATTTTCTTATCGTCGCGTGATAATCTTTTAGGAACGCAGGTCTAATAAAAAAGCTGAGGATTAGGTCACGTTTAGATCGAATAAACAGAGGCTAAGCTAAGTAGAACAGTATCTGTGATTGCTTGCCGCACCCTCTTCTATCTCCGGCCCTACCCTTTCGGTCAGCACAGGGGGGTTGCCCCGGTTACAATGATGCTCTTTACGTCTTTGATGTTGTCACTCAATTCTTTACAATTTTATATCGAGGCGAACCCCACTGCGCGTTATTCGCAATGGACATGCGATTTCTTTCAATGGAACGACTAAAATACACATTGAAAAAGTTCAAGGGCTGTTTCGTCTTTGGATATATTTTTTTCGTTTGTATCTTAAATATTCTTCATCGATTTTTACCTTAAATTCCCACAATCAGTTTTTATTTTAAATATCTATAATCAATTTGCATTATACATTTTCCTGATCAGTCTGAATTTTAAATATTCTTTATGAAATTATATTTTAAATATCCTTAACCAGTTTGTATCTTAAATATTCCTGATCAATTTGTATCATAAATATCCTTGATCAATTTGTATTTAAAATATTCTTCATCAACTTGTATTTTAAATATCCTTGACCAGTTTGTATTTTAAAAATTCGTAATCAATTTGTATCTCAAATATCCTTGATTCATTTAAACGTCAAATAATAATAGTGCTTGATGCAGTATACAAGTAACTCGTTTTTAACACAGTCTATGAAATATAAAGTTACACGTTGAATAGTCTATTTAGAAACATAGAGAGTGTGTTATGATTAAGTGACGTTGAATCGTTATCTGGTGATAATTCAATATCGATTGATTACATGAATGAAAGAAACTGTGAACATAGGTGAACGATTAGATGAATGGATATATCAACGCATGAATTTATGAATGAGTCTATGAACATGAATCTTCGCCATAAATCTATAATGTGAGTTGAATTTATAGTTTCGTATGGAAGTTGCATGCCAATAAATAAATAACGGGAATAAATAACTGAATGGAAAATAAAGAAAATTCCCTTTATTGAAGGTACATATTTTTTAAATTGATATTTAATGATATACCGATATTATCGTTAAAATATCGTTAATGTAGATAGAAGGAGTTATTGAATTTTATTGAGAATTTGAAAAATATGGGATCTGGGGATGCAGAAATTTGAAAATTTTAGAAATTATTTAGGAAATTAGAAATTTGTGTAATTTGAGAACTGGAAAATTTATCACTTGAAGAAACTGAAAAAAAATTTATAAAATTCAATTTCGAGATTCTATTAGATCCTGAACTTACCGAATAAACAGCGCAATGTAAGTCGTATTGTTGGACAAGAAAAAGCGATTCTCTTCTAATAGACCCAGATGTTTTCTCAATTAACCTGACCGTGAAAGATTAATGGGAACGCGTAAAGCTCGAAACGAGCACACGCTTGTCTGATTTAAATCGACGTTTACTACTGCACGAAATCAAAGGAACGCGTTTGAGTATGCTCTGCTGCAACGAAGACTTCTTTTCGACAAGGACAAGTTAACGGACAAGATCGCTTTAACATTTACCTTCAAACTTTGATATTAAGTATGAGTCGAAAATTTTCGAATTCTAATATTACCAAATTTTCAAACTTCCAAATTTCCAGCTCCCCAAATTCTCAAATTTTCAAATTTCCAGGGTTCCAAATTCTCAGATTTCCAAGTTTCCAATTCCCCAAATTCTCAAATTTCCAAATTTCCAGCTCCCCAAATTCTCAAATTTCCAAATTTCCAGCTCTCCAAATTCTCAAATTTCCAATTTCTCAGCTCCCCAAATTCTCAAATTTCCCAACTCTCCAAATTCGCAAAGTTCCAGCTCCCCAAATTCTCTAATTTCCAAATTTCCAGCTCCCCAAATTCTCAACCCCCAATTTCTTAAATCGCAAATTCCCCAATCTTCGAAGTCTTAAATTTCCAAATCCCTAAATTTCTTAAATTTATAAACCACCAAGTTTCCAATAGTCCAACCTTCTGAAACCCCCAACATTTCAAATCCCCAAATTTCTAAATTTGCCAAACTCATACATCCCCCATATTTCCAAACCCCAAAAATTCCAAACTTCTTCAAATCCGTAAATTTCTAAACTCGAAAACCCGTAACGTAAAAAGTTTATACAATTTCAAAATACCCAAAATTTGTTTAAATGAAAAAAATTAGATTGAAAAGAAGAATAGATGCATCACGTCGTAATTTTCTCTAGATAATTCGGATTTTGTCGTGACTGTACACAGTGTAGTTTCGTCTCGTATAAATCATTTTGAATCTCTCATGGCATCGTGAAACCCAATATATTTCATGTAGATCATTCGCTTACTGACCGATTATCGTTCCGACGGTTTATACATTTCTCGTTTAGCCAGTCGACGAACGATATACGATCGACGATCAAAATTCGTGGAAACGAAACATTAAAAACGCTAAGTTAGTTCGTGCTAATGCAAATAGAAACGTAAGGCTTTCAATATCGTTGTTAGAGCACGTTACAGGACACCGCAAAAAAACAGTGATAAGAAGAACCAACATGACGTCATACGGGTTGAACGTGGTTCTCTTCCGATGAGATCACGGAATATATCACGCTGTATATACAATGTATATATTCATAAAGATTACCATGTTATATAAATTATATATGAACTGCGTTTGAAAATTGTTCAAAATATTTGGAAGAAAGTTTGGTGGAAAATGATCATTTCAATTACTGTTCATTTGGCAATTAATGGTATGGACTTAGAAATATGATTACTAATGTCACTAGCATGTGGTATGAGTCATTATTCTTCACGATACAGTTGCTCATGCATAAATTTGTACTTCCGTCTAAATCTATTGCCTTATCAGCAATGTAAAGAATAACGACTAATAATACGTTTCAACGATATTAATAATTAGTATGTAATTATTAAATTAACGAAACAGTTGTTGAAACTGTTATTTTCTACGAACAGATTTTCTTATGGACATAGTAACAAACTTTTAAATATAATTTTCTTGAAAGCTGCTTATAAAAATATTTTATTCTGTTCATTTGATTTTACTGCACAGAATTTTATTGTTTGTTTTATAACATAGTATCATCCCCTCTTTTTTTGAATCATCGATGTTGGGACATCTTGTACCATGTAATGTACAAATTGACACTACAGTCAGCGGTTTTTTTATTCTTCTCGTTATTTCCACCTTATATGATATGCAAACGATACGTGTTTTTTTGCAAATTCATTCGCGAATCTCGGTTGTTTTTCAACGTCGAAAGACATAAAAAAATCAAGACGTTAAAATTATAACCACAGAGTATCGGACGTTTTAATGACTGTTTACATTTACGTTAGACACGGAAAACGCTACCTATGTGAATTATTTTTACGTAATAGTTTGAGATTTACCATGATTGACCGCTCGATTCGATTCTCGAACGATAGAGCCTGTTTTTCTCCGAGATTCCACGAGATATTTACGGAGATTCGTTGAAAATGCGACGACTCGATAAGATAAGGCTCGAAAAGAGAATAGAATGATAAGAATTCCAGTGGTATTGTCTGCATGAGTGATTTTATAAGCGCGGCACAACAATGATGATGCACATGCATGGGATCTCTTGGATAGATATCGTTTTTAATTATTCCTGTTCGTAATCAACCAGTCGTGCATATTACCAGCGGAATACAGCAATTATAAAGATTAATCATACAGTGTGTCCCAAAAATCGTATCATTACGAGTTACATTAACACGCGCAGTGTCATTTGTTAAATTACCATGCGAGTTACTGTGCGTTATATTGCCGTGCGTAGTTTCGTCACTTGCTGAATTACCACGTATGGTATTATTGCGAGTTATATTGCCACGGGTAGTATTTCTACACGTTATATTGCCACGCTTGGTATATTACGCGTTATATTGCCACACGTGGTATATTACGCGTTACATTGCCACATATAGCATTACTATGCGTTAAATTACCATGCGTAGTACGCTCATTTGTTAAATTACCATGCATAGTGTCAATATGTGTTACATCGCCACGGGTAGCATTGAATCACGTTATATCGCCGAGCGTGGTATTGTCATGTGTGAAATTACTACACGTTACACTGCTATACGTAATATTGTCACGCGTTATATTGCCATGTGCTGTGTCATCACCCGTGATACAACAACGCGTTATATCACCGCGGTGGGAATCACTTCACGATATATCGCCACGTGTGATACTGTGGTATAAAATTATTACACGTAATATTGCCACGTGTTATATCGCCATATATGATCACACGTAGTATACACGTCATGACATAAATTCACAAGTTGAAATTCTGAAATTCTTAAGTTTGAAAATTCCAAAATTGGAAGTCGAAGTTTGAAGATTCCGTAGTGCGAATATATCGGTTGTCAGTAACTAGAGGTATTCTAAATAAGGAAGGTAAATGAGAAACATGACGATGATTGTTTAACGATGATTCGTTCGCCCGCATACTTAAGTATCTTTCACGCTAGTTTCACGTATCATCTGACACATACTCACCGATGGCGAGTGCACGAGCACCGAAAAGTAACGGGATAGGTTGACGAAATAGTGTCACAGAAACGTCTAGTCTAGTGATTACGTAATCCACTATCAGTGTTCGTGAGCAGTTATCGTGAGTCTCGGTTGGCTCATTAATTAATTCCTGCGAGTTAATGATGTCAGTTGGATTTCTGCAAACAAACCGGGAGGAACGCGCGACGGTGCACGCGTACCAACCACGCAGAGAGCCAACCGAAGCAGCGGAGGCACGAGGAAAATAGAACGGAGACAGAACGTGCTCTGCAACCAGTCATTACTAATGGATTCTGCATTGATTCTCATTATCATAAACGGAGTGTTTATCGATAGCCGCGTTGTGCAATTTAATGAATGTCGAGCAGAGACCGCTGATACATGAACCGGTTCTTTTTTTCTCTTTCATTTTTAGATTTTCATCGGGGCGTGGATCGGCTAATGGAAAAGAAGGAAGTAAACTCGATCGATCGTCCGGCTAGTATACATTTTCCTGACTGTGAAAGCGTAAAAATACCCCGAAGAATAACAGTGCCACGCTCTTCCTTTCGAGCCTCTGCAGATGACGTGGATAACCACCGTTTGCGTCAAACCGCGGACACATTTTTTTCCGCGTCTCTCTCGTCCGGTTCTCCCTTTTTTTTTTCGCCTCGAACGAATGTGGGTTGAAAAGATACGACGCGATGCGACAATTTAACAAGGATATTCGCGAACGATGCAAACACGTACTCGTAACTCACGGAAGCATCAACCTGCGCGAAACGCGGGCTATCCTGGAAAGCGGAGTCGCCGTTATCGGTAATGTTATCGGTAATGTTATCGATAATATCGTTAAAACGTATAAGTGGCTGACGTAGAAAGTAACGTGTTATTTTATCGTTTAACTATGCTTCGATGAAATTAAGTTACATTATACTTTAAACAAAAATAGGCACTTATGCACTCTAACCTACATTGATCTAATCCGATTTAACTTAACCTAATCTAATTTAATTTAATCTAACCTACCTTAATTCCATCAGACCGAATTTGAACTAACTTAACCAAATATCGAATTGAGAACATTTTTGTAACGAATGATTTTCGAACATCGGTAATTAACAATATTTTGTATATATTTTGTCGCTGTCCTTCGAGATTCTAGGTGTTTCGTTCAATGTCTACACGTAACGTCGTCACGAACGTCACCGAGGCTCGTTATCTTATTCAACCTTGCTTTATGCTACAATTTACGTCGCACCTGTAAAGTTTCAATTCCGATTCCGGGGCAAGCAACGTTAATATTTCAACAGATCAGCGACTATTGGTGAACAACTGTCGTATGAACATTATAAATCGCTTCCTTTTTCTGTAGACCCTGTGCTTTGATTCTCACGGTCAAGGCGACTTTGATCGCGAGGGATCAATTCTGGCGACACTGCTAATAAAAACGATAGCACCAATTGCGCTTCGTTTCTGCGATTTCTCGAATGTTACCTCGATTAAACATCACTCTAATCGCCGTTCGTATACATGTACATACACGCAATAAAAGGCAATTGGAACTATTGGTGAATTAACCCACTATTTTTGGCGAATTGACACTTTAACCTCCATCGACCTTTGTACACATAGCAAAAATTTTATTCTATGCTGGTTTAAGAATGTTAATACGATCATCATCGGTTAATAACAATAATTATTGTTATTATGATATTCTTGTTGCTATAAAATAATAATTCTTATTACAGTAACGATAAAGATTACGTCGATAACAATAATAATAGCAAGAACAATGATTATCATTATTATATCATCACTTGTATATTCAAGTGTCATTTCACCTCGCGATAGATTGTATTGCATGCATGCGTTGTATTGCCACACATAGTATCGTCACGTGTTAAATTACTATTTGATATATCGTCACGAGTGATATTACGACGCGTTATATTGCCACGAGTGATATTACGACGCGTTATATTGCTATGAGTGATGTTATCACGTGTCATATTACCACGGATAGTATTTCCTCGCGTTATATCGCCGTGGACAGAATTGCCTCGTGTTGTATTGCCGTTGATAGAATTGCTTTACGTTGTATTGCCATAGCAGTATCGCGATGCGTGATATTGCCATGGATGGTATTTCCTCGCGTTATATTGCCATGGGTAATATTGCTACGTGTTATATTGCCATAGGTAGTATTGCCACCCGTTATATAGCCAGTACTATTACTACGCGTTATATTGCCACAAATAATTTCATCATACATTATATCGCCACGCGTAGTATCAATACGCATCATCAAGAGTGATATTACCACGCATTATATGGCCACGTGCCGTATCGGCAAGAGCGTTTTATACTATCACACACTAGATGACCTTTAAGATATTACTTTCTAGAATACGGATAATAAATTGCAGAATTTTAATTGAAAAAGTTTAATATGAAGTTATAAGTTTCTTTTTATAAAAGCATATTTCATCCTCGTTGAAACCTGTTTAGTTTCACATGCACAGTTCACTCTATTGATTGGAATAACAATTTAAAAAATGGCACCGCTTTTGTGTAGTTCAGTCCACGAATAAGTTGTTCGAAGAAGATTCGAGTGATTAATGTAACATTTCTATCATCCGCGACGACAGTTAATGTGCTTAAGTGGTATTTCTTAACACGTTCGTCGTTCGCTAACACCGAGGAAATAGGGCTTTATTGACTTTCGCGCTCCTGTCAAAGAAACGACGCTTCGAAATCGAACCCTCGAATGATTAATGCAACATTTTTATCGAAGCAGCGAAATTTCACGCATCCAAATAATATTTCTTAATACGTACTTTCGAAGCTGAAGATGCAGGATGCTCTGATAGAATGCCGAAAGGTCAGACGCTTACATTTGCGATGTTTGAACACTGGAAAATTCCGAAGGTACATTATCGTTTTGTTTCGTCGGGTCTTCTTCAACATTCATGTTCGGTCGAACTTCGTTTTAATCAATACCAACATGTTTATCGACACGAACAGTGCAAATTCATCCGACTAACCATAATAGGAATTAATAACACACTGATGGTCTGTGGTAATAATTAGCGAAGATACGATCTATTCAGTTCCTAATTTAAATTTTCTGCTTATTATCTTGCGTACGTAATCCTCGTACGGAGCTTGTGCGGCCGATTTAACTTGACTGAAGTAATGAAACGAAATGTGAAAAATTGATTTATTAAATGGAATAACAAGGAAACTGAGTTATTCCCGTTAGGTGGTAATTTTGGCTGATAATTAACATGTATTAGAGAAGGAAAATTATACGAACATTATTTTCATATTTGCAGTGAAATGATAAAAGATGCAACGTTATAATAGAATATTTAATACAAATGTAAAAATTTTGGTATCGAAACCTTCATTCAATGAATTATATCAGTAGACCCAAAATTTCATTAGTAAAATTTTATCGTGTTCAAAGATGAATATTTAGAATTAAATGTAAAAATCTTGTCAGGTGTTCGAGACTACTAAATTTGTCCCTGACAGAAGGAAAACTTAAAGTATTTTAAAACATAACTGTTTCTTACATAACCGGTCATTATTATGCTGCGCAAAGACAATAGACCGTCTCATTATGATAGAAATAAGGATGGTCACCGAGTCGCGTACGAATGTATATAATATTTCAAGGTGAAAATACACGAGCTAATATTTGATGCTATTAGGGAATCGGATGCCAAATAAAAAATGTAGCGACTTAACTATAAGCTGGATATAACGTTAGTTGCTTCTTCGTTTGGCCTTTTGACGATGGTCAAGGTTAGTCGTCGTCTAATCATAAGAAACTGAATAAACCCACGTCAACGATGCATTGTCTCGTTGATATAACAATCGAACGAAACGATGATTTCAACGATGAGTTTGCAAAGTCATCAACAATTTACTCCTTCGGTAATGTATTACTATGTTCGAATGAATTACAATCTTTTCTTAATTACATACATTCTAACAATCAAAAATAGTATCTGTTTGCGATGGGAAGGCGATTCGAACGTGATTTTGATAATGGAAGTGTGATTGATTAAAAAAGAAATTTGGAACAATTTCTGAAACGTCTCGTATCGATAACGATAATTTGTTTCTAATTCGTGGATGGTCATTTCAAGACAGTTTTGCGTGGCCCTTTTATCTTTAATGGAACACTGCTGTACTCTTTTATTATAGTCACGAAAAAAGGATCTCAAGAAAACCGACCTTCGAATAATCTATCACCTGAAAATTTATAGTATTTTTCTTTTTTTTTTAATATACAAGTTTCTCTGTGATACAGGGTGAAACTTTATTATTGTCACAGATATTGACCCCAGATCAAAATTGTTTAAATAAAAGTTGTTTGATGAAGAGACCATCAAATGGCGCAAGTACATATTTTTAAATATACTTTTCTAACTGTATATATTTTTTTATTTTTCTCTGACATCGATGATATCGCAAAATGCAGATAGTTACTGTATATAATAAAAATTGTACTTTAAAATGATTTAACTTTGAATTCTTTAAGATATAAATAATCTAGCTGTTCAAAAAATTAGGACAACAGAAGTATTTTATCTATGATACTTATTATCTTATCCATGATAATTATTTCTTATATATTACATACTTTTTATATAGAAGCGATTATAAGCTACTTAACGACTATCTCCAAACGCGGTATAAGAATTAAAATTCCAATGAAATCTTAAATCATTCGGATAAGACAATGACTTATCTCAATTGATAACGACTTCGTTTCTCACACTCGTTGATTTAACTTTCACATTATTTTTTTCTATTTGATAAACACACGTGAAAATTAGCTTAGTTCGAATCGGGCGGGGTCGAAATAGCAATTCAGCCTTCGACTCATCATCATGATTACTATTTAATTACTTAAAATCTTCACGTGTCGTGAAATCGTAACTTTCGTTCCAACGTTAGTGTGGAAAAAGCGTGACAACTTCAATAAATCATTTTTTATGTGGAACATATGGAACCTCGTAAAATTATCTTGAAATTGTGTTTGGACAATTTTGGAAAGTTGTCATAAGGGACAAATTAATTCGCTGATTCAGGTATATTTCGATTGAAATTATCATGGCGATGTAATTCACAGAGTTTGATTGGAAAAGAAATTGCAAAAGTTAAGAGATTTAAAGGCTCATCAATTTAAAGTTGTAAAATTACAAAATTATAAAATGATAACACTAAAAAAGTACAAAAGTACAAAAACCCCAGAGCTATAAATTTCAGAAGTTTCAAAATCTGAAGATTTCAAAGTCTTATAGTTCCAAAGTCTCACGGTTTCAAAGTCCAAAAGTCCTAATCTCTCAAGGTTTCTAAACTCCAAAAGTACCATAATCTCAAGATTACAAAATCCCAAAATCTGAAACTTCCACATCCACAGAGTTTGAAAGTTCCAGTCTCACAGTTCCAAACTACAGAAGTGCCAGAGATCAAAACACCCACACTCTCAAGCTTTCTAAACTCTTAAAGTCCCAAAATTCCAAAGTTCCAAGGATCCAAAATCTCAAATGTCTACATCCCCAAAATCTGAAGGTTCGAAAGTCTCACAGTTCCAAACCACAGTAGTCCCAAAGGTTGCAAAGTGCGAAAGTCCCTAAGTCTCAAGGTTTCTGACCTCCAAAAGTACCATTCTTTCAAGACTCCAAAATTCCAATATCTGAAATTTGCAAATTCCCAAAATCTCAATTTCCCACAACCCCAAAACTGCAAAATCGCAAAACTGCAAAATACCAACCAAGAAACAGAATTTAACACCACCTACCGTGGATCCTGACCGACTGAGGCCTAAGACAAACTAGTTAACACTACGTGGGTTATAGGTGACCCGCAAAGTTTACTTCATAAGAAGCCGGAACGACGACAAACGTTTTAACCTAGTGCCTTCTAAAAGTCCGCTATTATGCGGAATTCATAGTCGATCGATGATTCGGAAGTGGCTAAACCGTGGACATCGTGTTACGCGGTCGCAACTTGAAAACGAATCGATTTCGTCGCTAGAAATCGTCGACTACCAGTGTAAATAGATTGCAGAGAGTTCGCGGCTATACTCTGCGAATAAGTCACGTGAATGTGTCCATTATTTACACGTGGGAGGATCGATGTGTGTGACCTGAGGTCACACGAGGTACCATACTCGTGCGATCGTTAACGCAATGTCTTATTAATTTTATACGATCGTGAATCCGAACAGATGGACAACACCGTTAATTAACACACTCTACCAATTATTCAAACATTGCCCATATTATCGCTTCGTACACGTTGCTCTTAACGAGCTCTTTGGGTTTATTGAACGATAAATGAAACTGAATTATTGAACCTTCTTCATATTCGTTTCCATTTACTAAATAAAGAGAACGTTGTCAATAAGTACTATGACATCACGATGAACACCTTCTTGGAACGATCACAGTGTCTTCAACAACCCTTCTTAGAATACCCAAACTTCTTTCAATACGTTTATTTCAAGAAATATATTTTGACAAACTTTCAATCCTTATTTTATATAAAAATAATGTTAATTGATGTCTGTAAGAATTAATATAGGAACTAGCTGAAAAATGTCTGAATTAGGTGATCTCGCAGGAGAATAGTGGTGGATTTAAGATAAAAGTACAACTATAGTTCAAGTTAATATTTAATCGGTCCAGAGAAGAAATGGCAGAGTGAATAATTGTTTCATGCAAACAATCGAACCGATAATTAGAATCGATCTCAGGGTGTATGATTTTTCTTATCATCTACGAGCCGTATCAAGACCAGTGAGTAGCAACGTTCCTGATAACGATAGCAATTGTCGTAGGAGTAGGACACAACTTGTGGATGATTCAGGAGAAATTACCGAGGATAATTGCTGCACGTATTGCGAAGCATCGGGTAGGTAATATGACGAGATTTACATAACGCGAATTATACATTCGAACAAGTGAAAACGAACATAACGTTTCCGAGTCCAAGGTCGATCGACGCGGACTTTGAAGGAGAAAGGATCTCCTTCGCGAGTTCCTCGAGCGGATTCGAACGTTTAAATTCCGTGGCGACAAAACAAGTCGTTTTTCTATTTCGATCTGTGCAAAACATTATTGGAAACCAGTCGATGATCATTTGGGTCACTTTTGATATCAATGAACGATATGCTCATGTGAACAGTTATGCAACGTGTTATCGTCGATAAGATCTTTATCTACTATTATGGATCAATTTTAAGAAATATAATAGTTATATTACTTTCTTGAAAAGTTGGGATTTTGAGAATTTTGAAATTTTAGAATTTTAGAATTGGAGCCCTGGATATTTGAGAATTTTGAAAATTGGAAATTTGGAGATTTTGAGAATTTTGAAATGTAGGAAGTGGAAGATCTAGAAATTTGGAGATTTGGAAAATTTGGAAATGTTGAAAGTGAAGGATTTGTAAATTTGGAAATTCTGAGAATTTGAAAACGTAGGAAGTGGAAAATTTGGAAATTTGAAAATTTAGGAAGTGAAGATCTAGAAATTTGCGAAAGTAGAAAGTGGGAGATTTGGAAATCTGGAAATTCTGTAAATTTCAAACCCCAAAAACTGGGAGATTTCGAAATTCGATGATTCTGAAAATTTGATCACAGGAAGTGAAAAATTTGAAAATTTGGAAATATAGGAAATGAAAAATATGAAAATTTGAGACCTAAAAATATCTCACAACCTGTACATGCGACTCCGCAGTGCAAAGCGAGGGTTAATTGGTCACCTATAATGCATGTCGCGACGATTGAACACTTAGCTTCCAACTCAATTGATTCGCTACCGAGATCGACGAACGATGTGTACACTTCCTCCTGCTTCTTTTAAACAGCTTGATAACCGAGTATTTAGCAAACATACAAATATGCATAAACTATTTGTTCAATCAATTGATAAGCGTGTTTATCTACCCAGCTGTGCCAAACGACACCACTCGAGTCTATTTTAATTATTCATTATAAAGAACATTTATCACAAATGTAACTACACGATTGCATGAACCCGGAACGATTTTTGGAAAAGTTGATTCGAAGGATGTCGTAAACAAAGAAACTAACAGGGTTAAACGCGTTTGGTTGAATTGATCGATTTATCGATTTGCTTGATACGACATTTATTTGACTGGCCACAGTTACGATGAACGCTTCACTGTGCCACCTTTTCAGGCACCAATCAATGGGAATCTTTAGCGTTTGCCCGAGCATTAACTGGCATACAAGCACAACGAGCAGATGCGACGTTAACTTACGTAATTCTTGAATGAACGACAACGAGAACGTGGCCTCACTCTCGACCAACAAACGCATGGACTTTCCCTAAAAAAATTCCAACTACTCTCTTTCTCTCTCCTTCTTCGAACCTTCCCTCTACCTTTTATCTCGTTACTTTTCTTTATCACCTCGCAGGATATACCCCGAGTTAGAATAACAGTCTCGTGTTTTACTTACGAACAGTACCTTAACTGTTGTTTCGATCTCGGTGACGAGAAGTGAAGTTCAGAATACTGTGATGGAAAGTGAATCATGCTAGCCATTGGGTAAATCCGAGTTGAACATCATTTCGATGCGTTGCGCGTAAATTGCCGGATCCTGATACATATTCTATAGACTAAACGAGAAACACTCGTACGAACGCGGATTGTGCTTACGTTATGCGTACTGCGTTTTCTATACAGTTCGATCACCTTTCTCCCTTTCGCAACGATTGTATAATAGCTTTGAGTGGTTACAAGAAATTCGTAAGTTTCAAAAAGTCGCGAGTAATTTTGCATTTACGTAAAAACGTATGCACTTGCTTCAACCCTCGGTAAAAGTATCAGTTTGTTAAACTAAGTGCAAACTAAATTGTTGTGGACCCTATAATTTGTAGAAACTAATTTACCTTTGATACATTTCATATTGTTACGACTTTTACTACATTACATTTTATTATAATAAGATTCATATTTCACAGCTTCAGTGCTATCATTACTGCTTTCAAACATATAATTCATGGCACAGGAAATATATATAAAATAACGAGTAACCATGTATAAATCCGTATATTACATTCACAAATTCGTAATGCTAATGTCCTGTTAAATTTTATTGCGGAACAATCTGAACGAATGATTTAAATTTTCGCTCTTTTTACGAGGACACGTTGTGCGCATGCGCAAAGATTGCGCACAGGATTATTCGCATTATAGGATTAGTATGACCGTAGCTACGGTGCAGTATCCTTTAAGTGTGTTTCTACATCCTGGTTTTAAAATTGATCTAATGATGATACACGACACGCTACGTAAACGACTAACAAAAGTTATGACATGCTATTAAAGAAATGATCTCATTTTAAACAACTTTTCCATGCATTAGTACTTGTTTAAATATGGTACGACATTTATACATCTCTTACATCCTCTTATCGATAATACCGGCATTCTTTTCACGCTAGCTCAGCATGAAATGTCAAAGTATGCATATTTTTAGAAATAAAAACCTCAATGTCTAATAAGAGGAATTACTTAAGAGAATTGTAACATTTGGAAAATTATACAATGTCTAGTAAAGAATTGCTAGTTTCAAAATTGTATGTGACAATAAAACTTTGAAAAGCTTTGTGTTGTTTCTATTCGTTGTACGATTTAGTATTAAAAATTTGAAAATTAGTTCATGAAAATGCCTAAATATTCATTTCGATATAAAAAAAGTGCAACGATAAAAAATACATTGTCCGTTCGATGTATAATGACGTACTATCTCTAATCGTTTGTCAACTGCTTTTAACGTTTCTGTATTTTAATTCAATTATTTATCAAAATGCCGTCTAGTTTTCCACATTTGCGCAAATAAGCTAACGCGAAACGCGTACAACAATTACATACGAGATACTAAATGCACTAGTCAGTGCTCAAACAGGAGGTCATCGCCAGTTTCTCGGCAAAAAACCTGTTGCTTCGCTTACGTTGTCACGAAGTTTAATCCTCGTCGTTAGACCTATAGGAATAGAGCCAATCGAATTTCGGCCAAGTTCGCGAACAACGTATGATCAACGACAAATTGATACGTTTCAATGCGATTCACAGATGAAGGTAAAAGAAAAACATCGCCTATATTGCACAATTTAAAATCTCGACTGTCATTAGAGTTCTCGGTGAAAATCATTAAAACGTGACACTATAATGGACATCGAAAACTTTTCTAACGTTCGATAATGTATATCATGCGTAAACATGTAAGTGGATCTACCGGAAGTTAAATAAATATCTTTGTAAAGATTTCACCGATATCTTCAGACAGAGTCCGACGGTAATTGACGGAAAGGCATATACTCGTAATCGTCAATCATCGTGTACAAAGTCCTTAACGGTGAATCTTGTTTATTCAATTTTTCTACATAGAATTGTATGTCTTTTGTAAAATATGCACTTACCGAAAATCGTTAATCCTGGATGTAGCACAATAAACACTCGAAAGAAACGATAGGGACGACATAACCCGCGCACCGAACTAAACCGGCCATATTGTTTACTGGAACAGTATTTGACCGTATGCCTGCTTTCACTGTTTTGCGGATCTCTCGTAAAAACGACGGCAGCACACTCTATTGATGAACTGGATTAACTTTGTTGATGCACCGTTGCACCGATAACATTTTCAAGATGTGCATACGCACGGAGGAGATATGAAATAGACTTATCATGCAACATAAATTTCTGTCCCACGGTCACTGACAAAATACTGGTAAAGAACACCAGCTTTACAGAAGATCGTATCTCACGAAAAATTCTGCTGTTCTCTAATGCCCTCTAGGATATATTGTACAATAAGAAACAGAAACGAGTTATTGAATCCTGTTGAATTATCATGGAATGTTACACTAGTTCGTTTTGTAGACAATGCAAAATATTAAAAGCCTTTGCACAATGCCAAAAAAGTTAGCAATTATGAAACATTTTATAAACTGTTATTGAATTTAGTCGGACTGCAAATACATTTTACAGATTGCTCGACTGTAGTATTGGAAGGACATAGATTTTACCGATCGAAAATATTCTAATTCGTAGTTTAATTCGTTTAAATAGAGGGAGCTTCGTAATCGAGAAGGACGTAAACATTCTTCGTCTGTATTTATTGCGAATCAGAGATCAGATGTGGTTCATTTTTATTAAACGCAATTTTCATAAACTTTTATCTGTATTAGAACCTTTATCGTTAACAGTTGATTATTAATCATTAATATACAATATTGCTCTTACGAAGTCTTATGAACTTTGATAGCATCATTCTAATAATGTAAGTTTGTACATATTTTCCTTCATAACAATGTATTCATTTTTTTATGTAATCATGAAGTTGCTTATTGCATGCAACTCCAAGAATCTTATGTACTAATCATTTTATTACTTAAACATGTTAATATCTTTTCATTATTTTTTGCCATTTTTGAGTTCTTAAATTTATTCCATTTATCATTTTGCCAAGGTCATTGTGAGTTCTAATTGTGCCTAATTAATTATATTTTATTGTACACAAAAATTAATACTACTACTTTATGATTTAAAATAATTTCATTTTATTAAACTGGGGAAAGAATATGAAACAAAAGTTTAAGTTCAGATACTTAATGTTTGTTGTACATTTCAGACATATATTTTAAACATCCATCATGCCACGTAGAAATCGTCACAGAAAGAGTCCTCTTATTGGTGAAGATACTAGAATAGCAGTAAATTTAACTCTAAAGAAGTTACTAGAAACTTCTGATCAAAAAGAATTAGAATTTCCTTCCTCATATACAGCAGAAGAAAGAGCCTATATTCATAAACTAGCGCATGAACTTGGACTAAAGTCTAAAAGTAGAGGGTAAGTCAACTATTGATATGTTTAAACTTTCCTCCATTAAAAATAAATTTGTTTTTTTTTAACAGAAAAGGTACTAATCGTTTCCTAACAGTGTACAAGAGAGAAGGGTCAACTATAGTTCAATCTGATGCTGTTATTAAATTGCAAAAGGCATCAAGACAGAGTATTTATAATTTATTGCAAACTTTCCCATTAAATCATAAAGAATGTCAAGATTTGCTACCACCAATCGAAAGAGAACGACCTCTTAATGCAGATGGTATTAATATTTTCAACATGTACTAAAAGAGCACACCCTCTTAAAATTAAAAGTGACTTTTATAATTTTGTATTTTCAGTTTCAGTGAGTACAAGTACAAAAGCAATGGGTAGATTAAATAATAGTGTGCCACAAGTACCACAGTTAAAAACCAATTTTGATGTATTGAACTATCGTAAAGCTCTCCCAATTTTTAGCTTTAGGGAAGATATTCTTAATGCCTTGAATACTAATCAAGTAATTATAATAGGAGGTGAAACAGGTAGTGGTAAAACTACCCAAGTTCCACAGTTTATTCTTGAACATTGTCAACAAAGGCATCAACCTTGTAGAATTATATGTACTCAACCGCGAAGACTATCAGCTGTTTCTGTAGCTGAAAGGGTGGCATTTGAGAGAGATGAAAAAATTGGTCAAACATTTGGCTACCAGATTAGGCTTGAAAGTAGAGTTGCTCCAAAAACTCTTTTAACATACTGCACAAATGGTGTACTGCTTAGAACCCTTATGGCAGGTGATTCTGCTTTAAGCACTGTCACGCACGTTATTGTGGATGAAATTCATGAACGTGACAGATTTTGTGACTTTCTTCTAATAGCGCTAAAAGATGCACTGCAGAAACACAAGTCCCTTAAACTTATACTTATGAGCGCTACATTAGATGTCAATATTTTTGTAAAGTATTTTAGCAAGTGTGCAGTTATAAATGTCTTGGGTAGATCGTACGATGTTGATACATATTTTCTTGAAGACGTTTTAAAAATAACTGGTTACATGACGAAAGAAATGCTTTCAAAGAGAAAAGAACTTATGAATAAGAAAGATCAACGCAAACTTTTAGAAAGTTGGACTCAGTATAAGCCTCAGCAATCAGGATCCCATAGCGGGAATGAAAGATGTTTGTTGCCTGCTCCGATTTTAGCACAACAGAATGAACCGCTCCCAGAAAAAATCAAATTAGAACCTTGGTTAATAGAAGAAATGGATAAAAGCATTTCCGATGCATGGCTACGCGGTGGTGAAGATAATTTTGCACAGCTTTTATATTTCATACTTTCAGAAAACGTTTCTGTAGATTATCAACATTCCACTACATCTGTAACCCCGCTTATGGTGGCTGCAGGTAGAGGATGTATTAATACTACAGAACAACTTTTAAATTTGGGTGCAAATCTAAATTTACGAGCGGGCAACGAATGGACTGCATTAGATTGGGCCAGAAATATGAATCAGACCGAATGTGCAGAATTGATAGAAGCATATATGAAAACTTACGATTGTACAGTACAAGACGACGCAATAACTCATGCTAAAGATGCTTCACTTTCAGAAGAAGATAAAATTTTACTAGATGTCTATCATCATACGTTTAATGATGAAAATATTAATTATGACCTACTTTTACAATTAATTATGCATGTCCACTTGAAAATGCCTCTTGGTTCTTTGTTAATATTTCTGCCTGGATACGATGATATTGTGACTATGAGAGAAAAAATAAATAATGAAGAAAGAGAAATGAATCAGGGTTTACGCTACGTTTTATACATACTTCATTCGAATATGCAAACGTGTGATCAGAAGAAAGTATTTAAACCAAGTCCATTGGGAACGAGAAAAATTATTCTTTCAACCAATATTGCCGAGACAAGTATCACAATTGATGATGTTGTTTACGTTATCGACTCGGGAAAGGTTAAAGAAAAGTCTTTTGACGCCATATCAGGAGTGTGCACGCTGAAATCGAATTGGATTTCTCAGGCTTGTGCGAAACAACGCAAAGGTAGAGCAGGAAGATGTAGGAAAGGCATATGTTATCGATTATTCTCTTCGATTCGATACAACAGTATGCAGCCTTATCAGACTCCAGAAATTTTACGATTACCGCTGCAAGAATTGTGTCTGTACACAAAACATTTAGCTCCTGGAAATACACCTATCGCAGAATTTTTAGATCGTGCTATAGAACCACCTTCCAATATGGTAACAAGAAACGCGGTTCAATTATTAAAAACTATTGACGCATTAGATCCGTGGGAAGACCTTACCGAATTAGGAAGTCATTTACTTGATTTACCAATCGAACCACGACTTGGAAAAATGTTACTGTACGCTGTTGTTCTGAAGTGTTTAGATCCAGTCTTAACAATCGTATGCAGTCTTGCATACAAGTAAGTCAAATTCGTAATTTTTAACACGTGGGTTATAAAAGATAGTGATGTTACATGATAACTTTCAGGGATCCTTTTGTTTTACCCTCACAACCATCACAGAAAAGAGCTGCAACGGCAGCTCGTAAACGATTTGCAACCAACACCTATTCTGATCATATGGCTGTTTTACGAGCCTTCCAAGGCTGGCAGAATGCACGTGCAAGTGGTAAGGAACGTGCATTCTGCGAACAAAATTTTATTTCTGCTGCCGTGATGGAAATGGTGGTTGGAATGCGCACTCAACTTCTTGGTCAGCTTCGTGCATCCGGATTTGTTAGAGCAAGGGGGCCAGGAGATATCAGAGATTTGAATTCCAATTCCGAAAATTGGGCTGTGGTAAAAGCTGCTCTGACTGCTGGTTTATATCCAAATCTCATAAGAGTAGACAGAGACCACATGCAGTTAAGAACACAGTATGTTATTTTATTCCGTTTACTACGTTGCACTTTTAGGTAGTATATTTATCATTGGATAATTGCTATTACAGAAAAGAAGTGAAAGTATTCTTCCATCCATCATCAACTTTGAGAGATTATCCGAAATCTCCGAGAATGACATCTGCTCAAACACATGCTGCTAATGTAGAAACTTTACCATGCGATTGGTTACTTTATGAGGAAATGAGTCGTACGGGACGATTTTGTCACGTCAGAATGGCCACACTGGTTAATCCATTAACAGTGGCATTGTTTTGTGGACCAGCAAGATTATCGGTAGATGTAATATACGAAGCTGAATGTAAATATTAATTCATACTTCACTTGTTACACTAATATTTGGACTATTTAATATCATCGTTTTAAAATCGTAGCGGTACCAGAGAGTGAATCAGATTCTGAAGCTGATGAAAATAATGAAGGAACGATATTCAAGCTTGATGACTGGGTGGTATTTAAACTAGATCCTGAAACTGCCCGATTCTTTTTACATTTGAGGCAAAAATGGAATGCTTTATTCTTAAGACGTATGAAGACGCCAAACAAAGCCATGTCACAGTTAGATGAAAAGGTAGTGAGTACCTTAGTAAGTGTTATTACAAATGAGGAACAAGCGTGTGGACTACAACAACCGTCTGGTATCGGTCAACGACCTCGTCCTTTAATCGTTGATTATTATCCTGCCAATGCTAGACGAACGGACGATTTTGTAGAGGTAATTTTCTAGATTTCTTAATGTCAATTATTACCATTTACACTGTAACGTAACATTTGTTTTTTTTTTCTTATAGAGAAATTTTTAAATTTGGTCGGAAGAAGATTTTATCAAGTAAAATTAATGATAAATTTTATTCTCTTGGTTCCTATATGTAATTTATTACAAAAGAACTTGCAATGGTATTAGTGTATTTACATAAATTTCTTAAAAATTTAATAGGTTGTTTCTGAAATCGACAGGGTAAAAGAAACGAATTGCCACTGATCGTAAGACGTCAGGGATGTACGTGTATTCACGATTGCGGGTTTGCAGTGGATCGGTAAAGTTCGGGTGGGATCGGGTTTTCGTATTTTCCAAACCTCGAACTTCTATGTTTTCAAAAGTCTCAAAACTATGAGCATTCGTATGGAAAAAAATATTTTTTTTTTATTTCTACTCAATCCTGCCCGAATTTTTCCAAACTTGACCCAAAGCTCGGGTACCAGACATATCGGGTTACCCGCATATCCCTATAAGACGAAATGTTCACTGCTGCATTAAGATATTTACTCAGTATTAACAAAAGCTCAGAAACGAAATGAATGAACTGCTTTTTATTTGATTTTACTTCTTCAATCCTCTTTCGGATTTTGAAATTTATGTGATGTCCTATGGTCATTATTTTACCAAATTGGTAGATGTAAAAAAGGTGCTTTACAACGTTTAAAAATTTGACGAGGTAGTGCAGAATTACCTATATAAATGCTTAAATAATTAAAGCATACTTAATTTAAAAATTTAAAAAGTTGCTGCAACCTCCAAAATTCGAAGAAGGGTTAAAGAAGAGATATTTCGTTTAATCGCGCTATGTATTTGTTATACACTCTTCATTTATTATTTACTAATATTAGATAACAAAATAAGTCACTTTATGACCTATCATGAGATCTAGTTTCTTACAAAGGTGCTCTTTTGCTGAGATTGCTTCACATTTCCACTTACTGCCTAAATAGCATAGAATGAACATGTAGGAATCAAAGTAGATCTTTGTACCTTTTAAAGAATGTGATATACTGTATAGATATTAATCTTAAGTAATTTATTTACATTTTATACTGTGCATAAAGTACTTAATGTTATGATTTACTATACAGAACAATTGCACTTTAAAGAAACACTTCTTTGTGAGCAAACGAATGACAAAATTCATGAGAGAAAATGGAGTGCAATTTAATATTTTTAACATCATTATAGATATAATTTCTTAAGATTTATAGGAATGTAATGTAAAACATTACAAGCAGTTATTTCAATGACTCACTGCATTGATATTTTAAATAAACAATGTTTTTGTTTAAAATTTAATAATGCTTATGAGCGTTTATCATACAGTACAAAGTTTGTTTTTAAGCATTCTAGAAATAATACATCACAGAAAGACTGTTTATTTCTTATATAATTTAATTTATACCCAAATCATTTAGGCAGCAATAAGATATATGTACATGTTAATATAGCCTTTAGAATCATTGTAATACTTTTCAGTGTGGTAATAAAAGTTATATAAAAGTCTACTGGTGTCAAAGTCTTCTTTCAATACCAGCATGAATTACTTATTTCGTTTGTATATACGTAGTTAACCTTGAATCAGTATTGTATTAAGATATTTAGGTTATTTATTTCCTTTAAGCGTATTTTATACTAGACAAGGTATTAATAACATATTATTAGAAAATATTCATTTTTTATTTAGATTAAGTAATATTGAACTATGATCCTACAAATTAATTTTTAATTAAACACAATAAACACCATTCCGTTGAAGTACTTCATACACATATGCAAATATGTATGGTTTTAGATAGAATTTTTGTTCCACAAATGACAATTAAGTTAATATAAAATGGTATACATTAACTTTCATCGCATGTCAACTGCATCCAGAGTCCTAATGAATTCAAAAATATATTGTTCTAACCTTCAATTGTTTACACGCAGTATATCAGGTAAAACAAATGACGATCAATAATAATTTGATAAAATGAAACAATTGCAGAAAATTATCATATTCTTATTGCAGATGATACTGTTGTTACAATTGGCAACGTTTCAAAACGAGTGAATTTGCCAAAAAATCCTGAATATGTGCCTAGAAAATACTGTGAGTTGATATGATTTCTTTTCTGTATAAGCCTTGTTATTTCTATATGACAGTATAATATAATGATTCAATATTTTTAAACAGTACTACAAATACAAGCAGAAGACACATTTACACTGAAACATTTAAAATGGATGCTCCAGAAGGATGTTCTATCCCAAGATATATTTTTAATTGGAGGACCAGGCATTAGGCGTAGACAATTAGCTCTTGCTTTTCTTGAACTCACAGACCGTGAATTAGAATTCATTGCTCTTTCAAGAGACACAACTGAAGCAGATTTAAAACAGCGAAGAGAAATTAAAAGTGGTACTGCTTATTATCATGATCAAAGTGCTGTTAGAGCTGCGACAAATGGAAGAGTTCTCATTATTGAGGGCATTGAGAAGGCTGAACGAAATGTGTTACCTGTTTTGAATAACTTGTTAGAAAATCGTGAAATGCACTTAGAAGATGGACGGTTCCTTATTCCTGCAGCACGCTATGATAAATTGCTCGAGGTATGAATGTGTATATGATTATTTTACATCAACCATTCACTTTATATTTCACATAGTCCTTAATGTATTCATTATTTTTCAGACACATAGTCAACAAGAATTAGATGCTTGGAGACTTGTCAGAGTTAGCGAAGACTTTAGAGTCATTGCACTGGGTTTGCCATCACCAAGGTATCCTGGGCATCCACTTGACCCACCTTTTAGATCTAGATTTCAGGCCCGGTATATTTCACCTCCAAGCTTTGAAGTAAGTACATTTAAATGATAAGTTCAATGAAAAGAATTGATCAATTTATTACATTGGTTCTACTTTAGGCTAAAATATTTGTATAGGAACTAACCATTAAACCAAATGTATTAACTTTGTATTCATATATATAATATACTTATTTAGATTTAGTAATAATTTTATCATAATTTAATAATTCTATAGAGATAATAAAGTTACAATATATAGGGTGATCTATTTAGATGAGGACATCTAAATATTTTTAGTTGTGATAGTATTATAATCAGTAGTAATTATGTTAATAAGAATGTCACAGTATGTGTGTGTTATATTGTGACGTATATTTTTAAACTTGTAGGTACCTGTATCTGCAGATTCCTAGATTTCAATTTCATTTGATTTCTAGGTCCCTATATTTTTATGTGTTCAGATCCCTGGAGACTTCTATATGTGTCTCTAGGTTCGTGCCTGTGTCTCTAGATCCATAGATCTCAATATTCGTATGTTATGTTCCTAGATCTCTATATTCCTCGATACCTACATTCCACGATCTCTAGGTCCCTCGATCCCTACATTCCTCAATTTCTACATCCCTCGATCCTTACATCCCTCTATCTCTAAATCCCCCGATACCTATATCTCTCGAATCCTATATCAGTGAGTAATTATATCTCTCGATCTCTATATTCTACAATTCTAATATCACTCGATGTCCATATCCCTCGATCCCTATATCCCGAAATGCCTATATCCTTCGATTCCTATATCCCTCGATACCTACATACCTACTTTGCAGCACAACAAATGTGGTACGCATAGAGTTATTTACTGGTAATATGAAGTTTCATGTGACAACGATCTATAATTACTAGGGTGACTCGTGGCGCGTGGTATCCAGTGAAGTTTTACCTGATTTATGTAGCGACGTATCGTTATACACGGGGTGCGGAGGTCGTAGAAACCCCTCCATTAGTCGGCTATCCCTTCCGAAGCCAGTTCCCTTCGTATATAAACTGTTCGTAGCTGCGCTATGGTCACAGTCATCGCCGTTTGGATCGCGTGTCCTCAGAATAGTAGAGCTCTGTCCTCTGTTTCGTCGTCGAGGAGTCGATACGTTGGAATTCGCTCGAACGAGGAATTCGACGCGAAATCTGGTTGAATTGCTCGAAACCGCGTTACCAGAATAATGCCAATCATTTAAAGTTACAAGACCAAAAAATACAGCAATTAAAGCTCGTATGCTTGAAAATAAATATTACGATTCTTAAGATCAAAGCCCTCGATGTATGTCCTCGCTTTCTGTGTATCGTTAATCGAATAATCTGGCAATTGTCCGAACAATGCCAGCTATATGGTCATCTTCGGAGAGACCGATATCTGTTCGTACTGTCTGGGTAGACGGCATTCGACACGCAATTTTGTCACCGGACGATCCATTGATCAATCCCAAGTTACGTCGACGTTCTCGTGCGTCAAGGAACAAAAGTTACTCCACGGAATACCAGCAGCTCGAATCGAAGCTGGAACGATTGAACAGTTGTTTCACGAATCTGCGAATGGTCACCAACGATCTTTCAGAGAATAAAGCTCCTGTTCAGGTGTATCGCAAACTGTCCGCGCCTCCTTGTCCCAGAATGGTCAGCAATGCTAACGTTGATACATTAGAATCTTCCTTAAACGTGAATAGAAGAAATCAAGAGCAGCTAGACTGTCAGGCCGAAGATGTGGATGCTCTTAAAAGGGAGGTAAATAGTAAAGCGACGGAATGCAAACAAATGGAGGGGACATCTGATACTTTTTGGAACCCATTGTTCGAAAGAGTTCTTCAGTGGCTGGATTTATCCGGAAGAGCGCAAAGCTACAACTCCGAAGAGGATTTCGAGAGATCGTCTCGCGACGAGGAACGAAAGTGGATCTCGAAGAAGAGATTTCCACGCTTAAAACGCGAATGTTCCGAAGAAAAGGAACGGACAACGTTGAAAAATTATAAGTTGCACAAGGAGCGTCATTTGGAATCCGCCAAGAGGGATGAGAACAGGATAATGGAGAATCGGTTGCCCAAGATAAAGAGAACGAAAGAACGGTGTCGAGAAAACAGCGAAACGTTGACGGATCCTTTGTTCTGTAGGTTGGACAATGCGAAGATGTCTCTGAAATTGTACGAAGATCAAAGGAAGAACGAAACGAAAGCACAGGAAAAATCACCGGCCATGTGGTCTCCTCCTGGACGTCTCAAATTGCACATAGTGATACCGAACGTTAATTCCAAAGAGAATTACTCGTCCCAGGAATCATTGATCAACGATTAACCAGATAACACTTCAACGCTTTCGTATCGTTTGCATGCAACCTTTTAATTATTCTGCAATTCACATGGGATCTAATGTATAGTGCCATTTACAATGCTCAAGAGAATTATTTGCTGCTAAGAGATCATCAGTCAGCTAAACGCTTCTAGTGATAGAAATTTATTCAAGTAGGCTGATACGCATTGATATCGACGTCACGCAAAGGTATTTATTTCTGAATGAAAGAAAAATGTAGCAAATCATATTGAATGATTTGAATGATTGAAAAATGATATTGTGTTGATCCAAAAGTTTTCTCCTGTGTTTCTAAATGATAGGGAAGCATCACATGCGTGAAAATTGCTGTGAAGATGGCAATGTAACGAGAGGTTACGGTGTATGTAAATTTTCATGATATAGTGTTAGCAATAGTATTAGAAGTAGTACGATTTCTAATTCGTATACGTTGAAATTTTTATATATGACCTTGGGGTGTAGCAGCGGAGACAATTGTAGAAAGAGCCATATAAAGGGAACTCATTGCATGCAGTGTTTCAGAGGTTTGGAAACCTTAAAATTTCAAAATTAGAAAATTTCTAAATTTGGAAACTTTCGTTTAATTTGTAACTCAGTTCCTACCTAAAATTATTTCACATGGAATCATGTTTTCCGATTATCACGAGCATCCTTTATCAGACGTGTTACACGGTGGTTTCGTCTGCATTCCTACCTTTTCATCGAAAATCAATACCCCATAATAAATTCCACTTCATCGAGAGGCAATTCGATAGCCATCATTCTTCGTGTGAAGAAATAATGGGGAATGGTGCCGGCGCGAGACGTCGCGATGGTGTTTTACGCATTTTAACGCCGCACCGGCATGTTCGTAAATTGTCGGGCAAAGTTAAATAACAACGGTGGCAAGGGTCACTTAAAAAGTCAAATATAATTAGAAAGGTTCACGGAGGACGTTTAAACTTCGTTTAGAGCTATTTTCCGTGACTGCGCGACGAAGGTCCCAATAATATGTTGTAAAACTTCGTGTCACGCTGTGCAATTTGCAAAGTAATACCCTTTACACGCAGAAACTTCGTTTTTATGCGTTCGTATACACGGTTTCAACGTTTAAAATGGCTTTAAAAGTAATTTCTACTTTGGCATAATAAAAAATTCTGAAATTAAAAAGTTTTGGCTGTATGCCCATAACATAGGAGATTGGTAATCACTAGTCAGATAATCTATAGGCGCAGCTTTTTTAAACATGATTGTGTTTGTACTCGTATTTAATGTTCTATACAATTGGTAACTAGGGCTATATGGATATAGGGGTGTAGGGATATTGGGATGTAGGAATTTGGGGATGTAGGGATTTGGGGATGTAGGGATTTGGGGATGTAGGAACTTGGAGATGTAGGGATTTGGGGATGTAGCGATTTGGGGATGTAGGGATTTGGGGATGTAGGGATTTGGGGATGTAAGGATTTGGAGATATAGGAATTTGGGGACGTAGGGATTTGGGAATGTAGGAATTTGGAGATATAGAGATTTGGGGACATAGGGATTTGGGGACGTAGGGATTTGGGGATGTAGGGATTTGGGGACGTAGGAATTTGGGGATGTAGGGATTTGGGGATATAGAGATTTGGGAATGTAGGAATTTGGGGATATAGAGATTTGGGGACGTAGGGATTTGGGGATGTAGCGATTAGGAGATGTAGAGATTAGGGGATGTAGGGATTTGGGGATGTAGAAATTTGAGAATGTAGAGATTTGGGAATGTAAGGATTTGGTGATGTAGGGATTCGGTGATGTAGGGATTCGAGGATGTAGAGATTTGTGGATATACGGATTTGGAGATGCAAAGGTTCGAAGATATAGGGATTTGGGGTACAGATTCAGAGATATAGGAATTTGGGGATATGTGATTCGGGGATATAGGGTTTTGGAATATAGGAAATCGGGGATATAGGAATTGTGGGATAGCAGAATTGAAATTACGAGGATCATGTAAAAATCTGGAGATATAGGACTTTGGAAATATCGAGTTCTCGTCATACAGTGATCTAGGGATATAGAGATCTACTGATGCAGGACTCTAGAAGTTTAGACATATAATCTACGGATCTCATTTAATAATGTACGTCTGCATGTAACACGTTTCATTGCCATAGTACGACAAAGGTAGATTTTGTTAACTTGATCCAATCAGAGAAGGTACAATTACCTCTAAGACAATGAACTTGGATGCTTTATCAAAGTTTGCGAATCGCGTGCTCTTGCCCGCGAATGAAGCATGACTATTATAATTGTTTGATAGTAATTTTAAAAACTTTCGTGAAAGTTTGTCACTTTAGGGCATGTATCGTTATCAGAAACGAATAGTGTCGATCCTGTTCTGAATTATGTACAACTTCCTTAACAAAGTTGGCTGTTATTTAACGCTGCAGTAGTCTCGTTAAATTGGATTTGTCGTATGAAAAGTTCATCAGGAGCGACATTAAACACGAATTTGAAATACTGCACGCAATATGATGATATTGTTATTCCGTTGAACGAAGTTTGAATAAAGAACCTCATTAGGGAACACAAAGAGGTTCCAACAAATTTTTTTGGGGAATATTAATATTCTTAAATTATACTCTCTTATTTAAACTGTGATTTTATAGTCTTTGTGGTATTATTATGAATATATTGAATAGCTCAAGATCGACATGCCAATTGAAAATTAATGATTATATGATGATCCTATAATGGATCAATTCAGTTCTTATTAATGTTTATTAAATTTATTATTGTTCTATCGGTTCGGACACCGATTTATTTATGTTCTAAACATTTTAATTAAATTTCATTGCATGTATGTTCTACAATTTCTAAAAACCATTTCCGAGCAGTTTATCTACGAACAGTTTCCTTCAAAATGAGTCAATTTCCATGGAACTCTTCCGTTTACGCGGATCTATTTCGAGATATCGTTAAAGGAATCGTATTTTCGCGGAAGCCGCGATAATCGCGTCGATTGGTTCGAGAATGTGGCTCAATTGAAACTTTTCGATGAAAATCTGTAAGCTATCTCGAGGATTTCGTGCCGGGTGGTAGTTATTCCCGTAGTTGGCACGCGGTGGAAAGCTCTCCTGGTGCTAATCACTCGGTTGGACTGTTTCGAACAAATTGTAGTGTAACATTCCGTACATGGAATTGTTCACAATTATGCGAGATATGCAGTTTTCGGGTAAACGGAAACGACTCTAATGTCCCGTGGAAATAACGCAATCATAACTTTGATCGTTCTTACTTGGTACAAGGTCTGAATTACAAATTCCGAAGTTAAACGGAAATTATTTATCTGCACCTAACATCGAAATTGTACAAACTTCAAATACATAACTAGTGTACAATGTTATACAATTATCACTGAAGAATATCAACATTGCATATCGTATCTAATAATACATTACTCTTTTGAACATATCGTGTTGCACATTTTATATCTAATAAATTTACTCGTATGTTTATATGTTGATACATACGAGAACTATATTTTATACACTTTAAAATAAAGTCAAAATAACTTCCAGATAATGCACATGTTCATATTTACTTTACTGTACATATCATTTGAATAGTAAAAAATATTTTTTATAAATTGAATATATAAAAATATACATATACGTAAAATGAAAAAGTGTCCTAGAACATACGTGTTGCAATAAATTAACAAAAAAGAATTTAAAAACTGTTACAATGTCGATATTCGTCTAAATCGATTTCTGATAGATGGTTTCAATTTTTAGGAGCAATTGAAAACTTTGACGAATCTAGTCACACACACGGACACCGCGAAATTGAAGCAATTATTATCATGCGCGCACGCTTTCGTTACACAAGAGGCTATATCCTTAGGTCTTCCAGATTTTCCCCTGGATAATCTTTCCTCGGCCGCCGTTATCATGGTAAACATTTTCTCGCCTAAACCACCGATTTGCTCCACGGATTTTATGTTAATCTTCGTATTATCGCAGGATCAATGTCCATATCTGCCGGTGTACGATATATTTTACAGATGTTATCCTTATAAATTGTTTTTGGGGAAAGAGGGTCGAAGCGCCGTCGAAAGCATATTGGAAACTTTTCGCATTCCGGACGAAACGTCGAAAGTTTCGAAAGAAATAAGTGTGCAAAGTAAAAATGAAGATAAGAATTCGATTAAGGTCGGGGTGAAGTACGCTAAGAAAGAAACGGTGTTAACTGTGAGTAACAATGATGAAAAAGAAAATTGATATTGAGAATGTTGTGTATCAACGTGTGTTTTGTATGTAGGTTTTTTGCGGTACTAAACGGACGAACGAAAACGATGGAAGGATTAAATATATAGAGACGAATTATCAGAATAATTTATTGGCAAGCATGCTGGAGTCGCATATAGTATCCGACCTTTGTCTAATTGGTCCAAAGGGCTGTGGAAAATCGATAACTGTACAGACATTAGCCAATTTAATGGGATATCAAGTGGAACCTGTGGTATTATATCAGGCAGGTGCTATTTAGATCAGTGATAGACATGTGATCAATGAGCTCATGGGCAGTGATCAATGGTGTGGGCAGGGATGGGGATGCAAGATTTCAAATTTTGTAATTTACTAGTTTTCTGTAATGACTCTCTAACTTACAAATTTAAAAATATGGTAATTTGGTCATTTGATAATTTAGTAGAAGTTTGGAGACTTGGAAGTTAAAAATGTAGAAATTCAGTAATTTGGTAGTTTGGAAATTTGGAGAGTTAAAAGTTGAGAAATTTGGTACTTTGATATTTCTAAAAGTTAGAAATTTGGACATATGGAAATTTTAATTTTTTGAACTGAGAAATTAGTTGTTCACCTATGCCCTGAATAAATACCTGCACCTCCATACACCGCACCCTCTCAAGAGTACACTAGCTCATGACTCACACCACTACTAAACAGACCAATTATATACAAACAATTTGAGACAATTAAAATATCTCCTTAGGACATGACTTCCAGGGACTTAATACAGCAACGAACCACATTATCCAGCGGTGATACCGTATGGAAAAACTCACCACTAGTCGACGCAGCATTGCAGGGAAAATTGGCTGTATTAGACGGAATTAACAGAATAGATCCCAGTACTCTGGCTATATTGCATAGGTACATTTGAAGAATTTCGAAAAACTAATTTTGCAAACATTTAATTCCTTTTTTACGTAGATTGGTTCACGATCGCGAGTTACAATTACACGATGGAAAGAGACTCATCAGGGCAGATCGTTACGACGAGATAAAAGAGAAGTACAACAAGTCAGACGAGAAATTACAAGAGTCTGGAGTATTACGTATTCACCCATCCTTTAGGATTATAGCTTTAGCGGAATCGCCGACGATTAATACCTCTTCAAGGCAATGGTTGAACTCTGAACTACTCAGTTTGTTCCTTTTCCACGAAATGAGACCGCTTACTAAATCTGAGGAACTTCATATCATTCGATCGAAGGTGTTTATCCTCGTTCTTAATCCTTTAGCTGTTATAATGGCTTTCTGTTGAGTCTTTTTTCAAGATAATATAGCAATTTTATTATTAACCTTTCACGATAGAAACTCTACTTTTATGTCATATTGCTTGATATGAAAGTTCATTTCTTTTCATTATTTAATGTCAACTTATATTTCAGTACTTGATACTAGTTGCTTTATTAGTTAATACCAAACTGCTTCATCGCTTTACGTAACACAATGGTAGCTACAGTGAAAGTAGATGCTTATAGTCAGACATACTATTGTACAAGTGTTTGCATTAATTTACATAGGATGATACAGACATAAAACTAGATGTCTAACAGCTAAAAGATTAACTTCAATTTTTCTTAACTTGAAAAGACCTTGATCAACACAATCTCGCGTTGTTTCAGTATGGCGAACCTTCAACAGCCTTACTAAACATCTTAGAGCTGGCCCACGTGCTACGATCTTCCAGCGATCCAACTTTGCACTCTTTGTCCGGATTTTTGAGTACAAGACAGCTTCTAAGGATAGCAGGAAGAATGCATAAATTTCAAACCGACGATGCTTACGCCGCAGTGCAACGTGCTTGTCTGGCTCGTTTCTTGCCATCAGTAGCGAAACAAGCACTCGACGATTCTTGCACCCGCGTGGGTATCGTCCCAACGAAAACTGTATCTAGCGAGGATGTCAAATGTATAATCACAGGAGACGCCGTAAAAATTGGTAACACGATCGTCGAAAGATACAAAACGACAGCTTTAA
This sequence comes from Megachile willughbiella, assembly GCA_945859595.2. Classification (NCBI taxonomy): domain Eukaryota; kingdom Metazoa; phylum Arthropoda; class Insecta; order Hymenoptera; family Megachilidae; genus Megachile; species Megachile willughbiella. Next base: position 9,378,141 of record OX243797.1, on the reverse strand, counting down.
CCAAAGTACCTGATGTATTGTTCTACGACGTGCCTCAGCATGTGGCACTTTTGGAGAACTTGTTGCAAGACTTTAGCTTAGGACAACATTTGTTACTGGTTGGTAACCAAGGTGTAGGGAAGAACAAAATTGTTGATCGATTGTTGCAATTGTTGAACAGACCACGAGAATATATTCAGCTACACAGAGACACGACTGTTCAAACTTTGACGCTGCAGCCAATGGTTAGAGATGGAAAAGTAGTTTATGAAGACTCGCCACTTGTGCAGGCTGTTAAACTGGGACATGTTCTTGTTGTCGATGAAGCCGATAAAGCGCCTACTCATGTTACTTGCATTTTGAAAGTATGTATTTAATAGACTTGTCATTAGTAGACCTCTGATGTTTATGGATGATCAACCAGATGAACCACAAGGTCTCAAATTAAGAATTTTACAAATTTATCATTGCATCTATTCTCTAAAATTATATATCTACATAAACATTTAATGTCTGCTTGTGAGTTACTATAAGGCTTCATGATTTTGAACTGTTAGTTTTAACAAAATTTCTGTTTTTCAGACATTAGTCGAATCAGGTGAAATGATACTGTCAGACGGAAGACGCATAGTACCTTTTGCGAGTTCTGATACACAGGATTCGAACACTATAGTGCTTCATCCTGATTTTAGGATGATGGTACTAGCAAACAGACCAGGCTTCCCATTTTTGGGACACGATTTCTTTGGAGCACTGGGTGATCTCTTTAGCACACACGCTGTTGATAATCCAACCATTGAAAATGAGATACATCTTTTGAAACAGTACGGCCCAAACGTGGATAGGGAAATAATATTGAAACTGGTTAAAGCATTTGGGGAATTGAGAAATATGGCTGATCAAGGTCTAGTTTCGTATCCGTATTCTACTCGAGAAGTTGTTAATATAGTGAAACATTTAGAGGTAAGGCTGCATGATTTTATATCTGACCAGAGTGTGTTGATATAAAACAGTGCACATGTTTCACCTGTGTATTCATATGTGGTGTACAATGATATTGAACTTTTATTTTGTTCTTAGTCAACTAGTATATGTATAACCAGTATATGTATATTTTTGTGTTCACAGAAATTTCCTCAGGAATCGTTAGCCAACGTGGTACGAAACGTATTCGATTTTGATCGATACAGCCAAGAAACGTTTAGCACATTAGTATCCGTTTTACACAAACATGGAATCCCGATTGGAACCAGTCCCACTAACATTGCCTTAGCAAAAGAGTAAGATACTCCATAAGAAAGATTTTGTTGGAACATAATAAAAGCAATAGTTTTTATATACTTTTATTTAAAAAAAAATAAAATGTGAAAAGAGTACGATGTTCAGATACATTTCCCGTCCTTTTCCTTTACAGAATATCTTTACCATCGAACAAGATTTGCTCCACTTGGAATGTATCGAATCAGCAACAAGTGTTAAGTGTCCAAGAGAAATATATTAGGCTGAAATCGCCGAGAACTTTAAGACAAAAGACTTTGCCTTTAGATCGCGTCGAAGCTCGTTCGGCATTATTCACCGAATTACAAAGTTATTGGACTGTACCGCTTACTAACGCTGGTGTAGTTGCGGCTTTAACAACCGTTAAAGGTACGAGGGGCGATGGCAAGGATGATAAAATTAATATTCTCACGGAGTACCCTTTAAAGATCTTCACCATGAGCCTAGAATCAGATACGATGCAGGAAACTTCGTTACCGAGTTTAATAACCTATGAAAGAAACAGCAAACCTTTGTACACAATGGCATGCGATAATGATCAAAACATTTTAGTACACGAGGGCAATGTAAGTAGATTTTTCTAGGAAATTCATTTATTCCTACTAACGTTTATTCTAAGAGGTACTTGTTTTCAGACTAACGCTCTGTTATTGGTGAACACGAATGATGGATCTGCTCGAAAAATAGAGTTACTGTCTTTCCTCGACATGGCTTCGGATAAATTATCGAACGCTTTTAGAACCAACAATTTTCAGTGGAAGATGAAGACCGATTTAATAGCATCTCATAATCAAATTGTATTTTACACGCGTAATTCTAGTAGGATAGAAGTGATCGATTTACATTCCATGACTTCTTACACGATCAGTCTACCATTCGACATCGAATCCATTCTACTTCCGTCCGAGAAAAAGTGGTTGATCCAAGACTTCCGGAAGAACAAATACACTCTTAAAAAATCGGACGATACCGCTCCTTGCCCGAATATTTTACAAGAACTCCAAGAAACCAGCAAAGATAATGTTAAAGTTGGTTCATTCTTGAGTTGCAGTAACAATAATCTGAGTACCAACGTGCTCAGCGCAGCGTTGGAACAGAAGATAGATTCTCCAAACAGATTGCTAGTGGCTGATAATACTTATGCAGCTATTGCTGTCGGATTTCCTGATTTGGACAGCTTCAACGAACTTCACTTTTGGCCTAGACCACACAGTACAAGTTCTACTCCTCCTATTGTTATGCAGAACGGACAGATTATTAGAACAGTTAGGAACGAGGAAGTTCCTGACGACGTTCTTCCCAAAACTGGACCACATTTGGGAATTGCTGGCTATTTAGAAATTGTTGATACGGTTAACCATAAGTTGCGCTATTTTCCTGTACCAGAGTGAGTATATTTTACTTGTTTATTATTTAGATTTTTTTTAAGATTGCAATCAGGGTCGTCGTTAGAGCACACGAGGGGGAAAATAGGTAGTGAACATTATATTGTGTGTTGAATTCTAACGCGTTCATATCTGTATATGTTGTATTGCCATAAGTTGGACTGGTTTAATATCGCTTTGCGTTGTATTACCATCATCACCACGTGTTGATATCGAGATTTGTTTATATTGCTACGCGTTATATCGTCGTGCGTTGTATCGCTATGAGTTATACCACCATGCGTCACACTTCTACACGTTAATGTTGTGACTCGTTAATATGCCTACGCGTTGCAATGTAGCGCGTTAATACCTCTGCGCGTTAACGTCGCTACACATTAATATCCCTACTCGTTAATATCTCTACGCGTTACTATCTCTACGTGTTATATCGCCACGCCCTGTATTGACACGCGTTACATCGCTTCAAAATCCAATACCTAAATTACCATACTCAATTTAGAACAAGTATCCTATGCACCTAGCAACGACCGTACTGATTGCAGTATTCGTAAAACATTACGAGTATTCTTCATTTACATTCATCATTCATATATTTATTTTTTAGACCAGTAAATGTACCTCACGTGACGCAATTGTTATACGGAAGCAACTACCCCTTGCATGTTTCGTCTAAATCCAATCAGGATCTCGTAACGGTAGATGCAGGTGGATGCGTTCGTGTATGGGAGTCATCTTTAGCGAACATTGAAAAATCACTGGGCGCTTGGAGAAGAATGGTAGGAGAAGATAACGAGAAGTTACAAATTACGAAGGATAGATATTCGGGATTGGACGTCAGCGGCCCTAAGCATGGTAAAATCGATGAACAAAATGCACCGCACGTTGGAGGCAACACTTGGGCTGGAGGAACTGGAGGTAGGTATAACACGTTGTTAGGATTATGGACATGCAGCGAGATATGAATGTTTAATGCGAAATTGCAGGAAGGGACACGGCAGGTCTCGGTGGAAAAGGTGGACCTTATCGTTTGGATGCTGGCCATACGGTGCATCAACTCAGCGATGAAGAAAAGAACGCGATACCGGAACACGTGAAAAAGGCAGCTAGGGAAATGGGTCTTAAAGCGTTCCAGCAACGCCTGAGAGACATTAATATGAGCGAATATGATCATAATCTCTATTCGCAATTTAGTAATGTTGTTCAGGGACAGGTTCGAGCTTTGAGGACTATAATAGGTGAATATTACTTGTTTGATGTCGTGTTCGTACACGCTGATACAGAAACTTGGTAGTTCAGAAATGTTGATATTTGTGAATTGAGGGATTAAAGGATTTGGAAGTTTAGAATTTTTAGACTTAGCTTGCATTCTCAAAAAAATTAGAGAAAGCTAGAGTCACCTAATCAATATCATAGCGAATTTATAAAAGATTCAATGTTTCTTTTGCAGACAGTCTACAGGCTAAAAGTAAAGAGCGTCAATGGTGCAGGCACCAGACCTCAGGTGAATTAGACGATACGAAACTAATCGAAGGTTTAACGGGAGAAAGAACGATTTACCGAAGAAGAGCGGAGAAGGAACCAGAACCTGGTACACCACTAACCAAACCCAAACGTTTGAAATTGGTGGTGGATGTATCGGGCAGTATGTATAGGTTTAACGGATACGATGGACGCCTGGATCGAGAAATGGAGGCTTGTGTTATGGTAATGGAAGCGTTTAGCGGATATGAAGGGAAGTTTCAGTATGATATCGTTGGTCATTCCGGCGATGACTATGATATCGTTTTCGTTAAGCACACTCAACCTCCGGCGGATAATAAGCGTAGATTAGAAGTGATAAAGGTAATTGAAGTTAAGAAACTACTTCCATTAAACTTGAAACTTAGATTTCTAAACGGTGGGCTTTCTTTCAGACGATGCACGCGCATTCGCAGTTTTGCATGTCTGGTGACAATACTTTGGAGGCGACGCAACATGCAATCGCGAGTTTGGCGAAGGAAGATACTGACGAGTCTATCGTTGTTGTACTTTCCGACGCGAATTTTGATCGTTACGGTATATCGCCTGAATATTTTGCAAGAATCCTTACGTCGAATCCGAATGTAAATGCTTTCTCCATATTTATTGGTTCTTTGGGAAATCAGGCAGTTAGGTATGTTCATGATATTTCACTATAATGGTAACATATGATTATACATATCCACTTTGAATGTTAAATTGCATATATTGTTATTTAAGTAGTCTAATTAGTACTAGTTCTACATGAAAATTGAAAACATGTATGTTTAATTTTAAGCTTAATGAAGAGAATGCCTTCTGGACGAGCATTCATTTGCATGGACCTCAAGGATATACCTCGAATATTGCAACAAATATTTGCTGCTTCTTTGTTGAGTACTACGCAATCCAGTTGATCCATACATTACCAATAATTTTATACAATTTTATAAATATTTGTAAAGTAGCAAATAAAGAATGTATTATAATATACACGTTTGTACGTATTTATTAGAAATCTATGTATGCTATCGAGTTATTTAATTCTTATAGGTACTGTCATTATAAACTTAAAATTATTTTTCTGAATAATAGAACCCCATCTTTATTTTGTATAAATATGAACCTCTTAAAACGATTTATAGTCTTGTTCATGTATTTCAGAAGAGGAATATAAGGTTTCAAACTATCAAAAATTGTTCAAATTTCGAAATATAAACCTTAACGAATGTTTTGTACAATAATGCATAAATAATTAATTGTCCATTGTAAATTTATACATAATAAATGCTGTTTGTATCAGAATTGAAATTTGAATTTCGTACTTACCGAGCTGCCACGGTGACAGCGCCGATGGTCCACGAAGTTTACCGGAAGCGTACGAAGTAGTTTGAATTCGCGCCACTAATTTCCAAATCTTCAATTCAGTACTAAATAATAAGAATAACAGAAGTTATAATTCATAACCACTATGAATTACATTATCTTCAAAGCTGTATTTCTCGTATAAACAGGTAAGTATATATTCACAAAACATATGTATTACCTGAAAAGTAGATATCTCGATCCGGCACAGCATCACATTTAACACTTTCAAAACAATCGGTAACGTTGCACAAGTTCGCTTTCATAAATCTCGCACTCCTCAAACAATCAAACGAATAATTATTGCACTTATAATTGTTAAAACGAAAAATATACCGAAACAATTTGTAATTTGCTCTTTTCGAACAACGCGGATCGACGCACGTACAACAGCGGCGGTTAGACTGTCGAAAAGCTGGAGGGTGACGACTGCGGCCGAAGTTGGCCGAAGACGATCGAGGCGAATCGAGAGCGTCGAGTGGTGTGGGGTGAGCATTCGTCAGTCGCACGCCGGTCGTTGAATGGAGCGGGTGTGGAGACGCGTACAAGGTGCCGGGCGTCGCGGTGCCACAGCTCGCTGTGGTTGCCCTGTGCAGCCGTGTCAGCTGCACGTGGACCAACGCGCGAAACGCGGGGGTGGCCGGAAATCTCGTGGTGGACCGCAAACGATCGTGTGCGGTTGTCAGGTGCAGCCATGCCCTGTGCATCCAGTACTGATTAGGGTTCGTCGTACTCGACCTACGGTTGGCAACTGTGACTGTCCACCAGAATCACAGCCCTGTGTGCATGCACAGCGTGCATCAGCCGTACGAAGAATTCGAAGGCAAGTAAAAAAAGTACTTGTTTTTCCTTCTTCGTACTCGATGTTCGATGCCATCGTAGCTTCGTTACCTGTTACCCTATTAGAGATGCAAAATTCGATATGTTAACATCCCCAAACCCGAGTCAGGTCCAAACAAAAATTTTATGGGACTCGAACGGCAATCGTACGGGGCTGTGTTTTATGTACTTCTAAGGCACTGGAATTATAGGGGTTGGCTTCTGACCTCGGATTGAGTCCTTGTAGCGTTCGAGTGTTTACGAGAATTTCACGACTGGAGTGACCCGAATTTTGTAAAAAAGTTCGAGGGAAAAACGTTGCACTGGGATTTTGGGCAGATCCAATATCGTAAATAGATTTCGATGCAATGCATGGGAAAAAGTATAAAAGGGGTGCAACGCAGGCTCCTTTTCACGAAGGGTGACGGTGGGAAGAATTTGAATAATTGAGGACCTGGAAATTTAGAGATTTAGGAATTTAGAGAATTTGGAACGTGGAAGTTGAACTATTTGGAGTTTAGATATTTGGAAATTGAGAAATTCGAGAAATGGGAATTTGGGTATGTAGGCAAACCAAGAATAACCTAGAGCCTGGGGACAAACTAAGGCCTGTTAAACGCCTAAAAAATTTAAAGATAATCCAGGTCCCAGAGAAGATGCAAGAAGAGTCTAATCTGCACACTTCCCTTTAACCGTAGTTAAAGTACCTTCCCTTAAACAAGCTTCCCTTAGGAAGGTTACATTATACTCGAGTGTCAAGGTTTAATTATACTTGAAAGTACTTCCTGTGTATCTTAAAATACTTGCAGAAGGTTCGTGCCTATCTCATCAAGGTTTAAATATATCCACGAGAAAGGCTCTCCTTTTTTACGAGCTCATTAATTAATCCGAAGTTATTCGGCGAGATTCGAACCTTGCTGCGATATACTTAGATCCCATCGCTATTTATTAAACACCTGGAGTGTATGCACATGTTACGAACCATTATGAGTTAAAGGGGTGGAAGGAACGACGAAGGTCAAAGTAACGACGTGTTGATCGTATTTGCAAAGCTCGAAGCGACCCGGTATAGTTAACCTGGCGGCCTTTTCTAGAGAGAGGGTAATGCGTGTACTTAACGATGGAAAGGTTAACGAGGGTATTATACTTGTATATTGTGGAAGAAAGGGTTCGAGTGGTTGTAACATTTTAACGTGATTTTATTATGCGAGATAAGTGTAAGTTTATTGACTGACGAATGGAGATTGAGCGAGACGGAGAAATAAATCGTTGCCTCGTTACCTTCATATTCTACAGGTTGTTCTGATAGGGAAATATATGATACTTCAAGGTTGTGTCGCGACCATCAAGTTTGAAGGATTTACACATTTTTTAATATGATCAGTTGTTAACTTGGAAATTTAACAAGTTGAGATTTAGGAACTTGGGGGTTAGGGATTTGGAGGTTTAGGTATTTGGAAGTTTAGTAGGTAGGGATTTATGAGGTCGGGGATTCAGAAATTTGGAGATGTAGGAAATTGGGGGTTTAGGAATTTGGGGATGTAGGAGTTCGGGGATTTAGAAATTTGGAGATAAAGGAAATTGGAAATTTAGGAACTAAAGGGTTTAGGAAATTGGGAGTTTAGAAATTTGAGGGTTTAGGAATTTGGGGGTTTATGAGTTTGGTAATTCAAGAATTTGAGATCGTGGAAATTGTGTAATTAAAAGATTTGAAAATTTGGAATTTGTGGATTAGGGTATACGGAAAAGAAACTGATGACCTACAAATTTACAAAATTGGAAATTAGAAAAAATTTGAAATACAAAAATCATTTATTTATATTTTAGTAAATCCAGCTCCCACGTCTCGAAAGTGTATATTTTCATAAAGTCATGCCGAGGTAAATAAATTTTAATGAACTTCCGGGAGACCCGTGTCACTGCAATTTTTCATCCTGTAGAAAAATAATTGCAACTAATGGATGTTTAACACCGAAGCCATTTACAAAATGTGAAATTAAAAATGGAAACTTTACTTCTACCACACGTGTTGCTGTTACTTATATCATCCTGTGTAATTTAGTTCGCGTAAGCCGTGTCACGTTGCTGCTTTATTTCGTCTATCCTAAGTAACGTGAAATAGCAGGTTGTAACGATATCGTTGTTTTTCAGCCGTTTCGTGTCTTGTTTTGTCGTTAACGTCTTAAGCATTATGGATGTTCGTATATATAGTATAAGAACGAGAACGCGAGTTATTGCGTTTTTTCTCTCTATTCCTGAAAGTTTCACTCCTAAATCATGCTGTGAGAATTTCAAACGGTCCGAAGAACATTGCTGTTTTCACTGAACAGATGATGCCATTTCATGTATTATTACATTGCGTGCAATTTAACGTTTATTAGTTTCTTTAATAAATTGAACATTGTTATGGTGCAGCTTTTGTATCATTTTAGGTATTTAGTAGACAGTAGATGGACTTAGGGGTGGTTAAATACTTGGAGCTTCGAAAATAGGGGTTGAGAATCACTTTTGAAGACGATAATTTTGCGTGGACTCGTTTGTAATGTAACATTTTTCTTATGATTCGAAAAATTTCAATTTTCCTACGTATCAATATTTCTACGTTTCAATATCTCTATTTTTCAATGGTCCTACGTACCAATTTCTCCACGCTTCAATATCTCTATTTTTCAATGTCCTTATGTCCCAATATCTCTACGCTTCAATGTTCCTACGTTCCAATGTCCATATATGCCGATATCCCTATGTTTCAATATCTCTATGTCCCAATGACCTTATGTCCCAATATCTCTATGTTTCAAGGTCGCTACGTCCCAATGTCCATATGTGCCCAATGTCCCTACGTGCCAATATCCTTACGTCCCGATGTGTTAAAATGACAAAATTCCAAAGTTTCAAAGTCCTGAAGTCCCAAAGTTCAAATTTCCAAAATTCGAAATACTCAAATCCCAAGTTTTCAAAATCCTAATCTCTCAAATCATAAATTTCCAAAATCCCAAACTTCAACACTTTCAAATTTAAAAAATTGCAAAGTCCCGTTCAAACCAAGTAATTAATATTCAACACGATGCACCTAAAATCAATTTACGACCAACAACTAAGTTCAGATCCAAATTGTGAACATCTCTAGGTAACCAATAAGATCCAACGCAGTAGATATCTGATTATACAAGAACAGGCAGTAGCATTTGTGTGGAGCTTATCCAAGCTAAGATGGAACAACTTATTGTAGGAGACTCTACTGGCCCTGACAGAAAGCATTGTAGTGTAACAAGATACAGCGGTCCACAATATATCTTGATATAATGTGACCTGAACTACAGTGGCCTAGAACTGCATAGAATTCATGTAAAGGCGGATAAGACAAATTAGGATTCGATAGATTCAAAAGAACTCGCTGAAATAGAGATTGTGCTATATTGGGAAAGTTTTAGTTTAGCTGCTTTTGAGCACAGTTTAGCTACGACCGTTTGAATGGACCTCGTAAATTTCCGATGTGTAGGTCACCATGTCAATGACACTCGCCTCATGGAGTCGACCATAAACAACCCCTGGGCTCTCGGTTTCTCTGTTCGAGTACATTCGATCGAACACCTCTACGAAGTTTATGCTCACATAGGAATTGTTTTACACTCTTTCGTTTCTACAATTCCTTATTTTATATTTTGTTCATCGTATTCACAATTTTTTTCTTCTCTTTTTTGCGATTTGATTCAATTGTTAGCATTTCATAATATTCATCGTGACGATTTACATTACTGGATTTAGTTGGAGATTTAATTTGAAATATTGTCTGTTCTTTATAAGTAAATAGAATAATGAACGAACATGAAATGAAATAATGAAATAATAACTAAATGTTATGAATTATAAAGAAATTGTGGTAGTTGCTATGGTTGCTACAGTTGTTTAATTTTGGTACCTCTATTTGTGAAATTCGTGATAATGGGATACTTTAATGGGTTCATAAGATTATTTGCAGGGAGAAGTTTAATAACTTCTTAAACGTCAGTATATTACATTACGTAACTCAATTACTACGTTTATTACGTTACTTAAATACATTTCATAATCAATACGAACGTTCATAAATCCCTACTATTATAACAAAAATGGTCTCGTTGAAGTCAAAATTACCAATACAAATGTTTAAAAGTTACTAACATTTGTTTATAAATCACGAATAAGTTCCGTGCCAAAATTGCCGAACAGTACCGTACGGTTAAATAACTGGTAAGGCGAACAATGACTCAGGCATAAAAAGATAAATCGACCTCCATCCCGAACACGCACTATCCTCTTTAAATTGAACCACGTCTTGTTGCTTCGATCCATCAATAAACTGGTTTCAAGTATCCGTTGAAATAGTCGAGTTTCTTCCGCGTTTAATGACATGTCTGTTCCAATACAGATGCGACTGTCCGGAACGACCTTGTCGGCACTCGGCACCCGGCGGCACTCGGCATCGAGTGCACTCCTCTTCACCCACATTTTCCCAAGCAAGTCAATCAGCACAGCAACAGCAGTGCGAGTGTGTCGAAAGAATAAACTGTACGCATACAGCCGGTGGCGAGGGTACACGCGAGTGCGAGTGCGGCGAAGAGGTTAAGCCCTGTTCGCATACGGTCAGACAACGAAGATCGCGTCGCAGCTGCGATTGCAGCGGTAGTGGCTCGCAACCTTGCAGCCACAAACCGCAACACGAGGGACGAATAAAACGCGTCAAGTGCCGTGTAAGGCGTGCAGGTTGCGCGATGGCCAGATGCACCGCGGAACTCGCGATGCTGCACCTGCACTGGGGTCTTGCCACCGAGTGCGCGCCCTGCAAACCCAGAGCACTCACCCGACGGCTCTGCAGGAGACAGCAAAGCGACAACGAACTCTACAGGAGCAACAGCTTCAAATTCGAGCGATTCGAGAGAACCAAAGACGAATGCGCCACGCCGCTCCGTAAACAGGTGAGTGGACCTTGCATCTTTATCTTCGGTATAAATGTTACAACAGGGTCTAAATACAAGCTGGGAAATATGGGCTAGTTCGAGAGTTTAGGGAGCTAGTTCGAGGGTTTAGGTAGCTAGTTTCGGAGTTTTGGAAGCTAGTTGAGAAGTGTGGTGTTAGAGACTTCGTCCTAGTGGGAATAGTATGGAACTATCACTCGGGGAGGAGCAGATAGTCGTTTGTATTTGTTATTGTCAGCGTATTATATTATACAACGTGTATATTCATTTATTTCAACATCTTACAAGATTTTACTGACGTGTATACCTATTTCAATATCCAGCAAGATTTTACTAACATGTTCATTTTATATACCTCACAATAATTGAACGGGTAGCTAATTTGTTAAGACCATATTGCTGATGTTAAAAGCTTGTTTTGTTATAAGTTACGTAATGAATTTCGCCGTATAGCAACGAGTGCTACTGCGCTAAGCGTCCTTGTGCAAATGGTCTAAATACCTAGTTTCATGCATTATTCAGTATTTAGACCACTTTTTGGTATATTTAAGGATGCTCAGAACTAGTCTGAAGTATATTCAACGAAATCAAAGGAAACATTGGTATGAAGAGCGCTTTGGACGAACCGTTTCTATGTTATATTTAAGCGCACAGTGCTTCTGCAGATGTTGTGAAAGACATACACATTTGTGACCACGATGAATTAACATCGGCGTTTAAATTTATTTTCGCGACATTTTAAATATGTTCTTAAATACTTAAATATTTTAAACATTTAAAAATCCTAATGTCTTTAAATATTTTAAACATTTAAATATCTTAATATTTTTAGATGTTTTAGGCATTTAAATATTTTTACTCATGAGTGTCATATTTGTTTTAAATAGGGTATACACCTTATTTTATATAATATAAAATGAGAGAATAATAATTTTCTTTTTCATTGCACAATTTAATTTATCATCTATACACAATTATATCCCCCTATAATTACACCTTGCATTATAAAGCACGGACGTTAAAATTCGTATTCATTAGACGATAGAAACTTATTGAGTTTTACAATGAACGTTGTATTCCAATAACGAGTACATCCTCGCTCTAGAGTTAAATATTAGTGGAATACGTTCATACAGAAAGAATTGCGTTTTGGGACGCAATTAAATATAGATACAATGAAACTTCCATTACCATTAAATGACCACTCTAGCTCGGAGTATTTTTAACGAGAGGACGTGGCATCGATTTACCCTAATTATTCGTATGCTTTGTTCTCTTGCAGCGGAAATGCTTCCTTGAATTTATAATGAACATAATTGAACCCCTCTTTTGTTGCAATATTTCAAACCTGCTCGTAGATATATCGTAGCTGAATATTCACGCACTGATTTCATCAAAAACATACAGGAGAATAAAGAAATTATTTTATGGACGATTTAATTTGCGTCGGGTGAAATAGTATCTTAATAACTTGATATTCGTTAAAAATATTAGCTCTTTGTACTCGGAGGTGTTTTTGCTGTTGGTAAATACCTCTAAAACTTTTTAGTTGAACACTGATTAATTTTCTTATAATAATTCTTATTAATTTTCACTATTGTTTGTTTCACTACGTTTACACATCATATGTCGCTATAAATTTATTTAAAAAATATGCAAACTTGTGACTGTGAGTCACCTTTCGACAGCAAAGAGTTTTAGGAGAGTTTTCAATTACGTCGTATGAAATTTACGGTAGACAGAATTCTTATCCGACCACGTGTCGTGATATCATTCCCACGTATTAGTCAAACACGTACCATCTTTATTAAGACGAGTAGTTATATTACGAAGTTTGGAAAAGAGACGATAGCGGTGCAGTTTACTTGCGTGAGTGCTTTGAAGAAGGCAGTAGAGCGACAACGAGTTCTACTTTGGGAACAGCTTTAAGTTTGAGCTCTTTGAGAGAAGCTGAGTTGAGTATGGTATTCCACTTAGTATGTATACGAGTCCTCGCAAGGTACGCTTCACTGCCACAGACTGCACATAGTTTTTTTTATGTTGCTGCATTTGAGGGAAGAAACGAGTTACAGACAAAAAAATTATGTGAAGATGAGAGGGAAAGGGAGGATGGAAAATTACACGTAATTAACGTTACGAGGATAACAAACGTTCATGTTTGGTTTGCTGCTGAACTTGCTTTTTTTTTAGTTCGAAAAAAGTTTAGCGTTGGAACGAAATATAAATGACATCTTCCTCCTGTATAAATGAAGGGGTGGAAGTCATTGTGGTCTCATAATTACCGTTCTGTAAAGCGAAAGATTTTATGGTGGGGTCTCGATATATGGCCCTGGAGTTGCAGGAACAGAGAACAATTGTGGGACGGGTTATATAAGGGTTTTATGTACTGCTGGAAAGTTTGGGAGTCTGAGAATTGGAGAATGTGGACACTTCGATATTTTTGAATTTTGGGGTTTTGGGAAAATAGGAATTTGGGGATTTGGGAATTTGGGAATTTGGGAATTTGGGGATATAGGAATTTGGGGGATATAGAAATTTGGGGGTTTAGGAATTTGGAGATTTAGGAATTTAAGAGTTTTGGAATTTGGGAATATAGAAATTCGGGGATATACTAATTTGGGGGTTTAGAAATTTGGGAATTTAGGAATTTGGGAATTAAGGAATTTGGGGATTTAGGAATTTGGGGATATAGAAATTTGGGGGTATAGGAATTTGGGGATTTAGGAATTTGAGGGTTTTGGAATTTGGGAATATAGGAATTCGGGGATATAGGAATTTGGGGGTATAGAAATTTGGTAATATAGGAATTTGGAGATTTAGAAATTTGGAAGATAGAGACTCAGAAAATTAGAGAATTTGAGATTTCTAAAGTTCCTAAATTATCAAATTTGTAAGTTTGAAATTTTCTATCGAACTCTATAGTCTCTATAAATACTAATAATCCCATTAGATCTTATAACAATTTAAAATAGAAGTTCAATTTTCGTCTCATAAAAATAACACACCTCAAAGCACATTAAAAGAAATATTTGTTGATATATACTCTATGGTTATTGATTTCTTCCACACCTATCACGTCACGCGTATCCAAGGGTTAAAAAATTGATCTCACACCAGCACGGCTTCCACTCCACCAATAAAAGTTTGATTAACAAAAATTGTTCGGTGGAAGTTGGCCAAGTGTGACCAGATAGAAGTATTTCATATTAAAGGAAACTGTTTTGTTGGTATTACCCGAAACGTGTCTCTAGGCGAGCACGATGAAGATTGCACCTGCGATGCTATATCAGATAAGACGCTTCCAGGGATTCATCGTTGAAAAGAGAATTTAAATTGAAGCAAGATGGAGTTACACGAAGTTCGTGAATATGAAATAGTCGAAGCATATCGCCATTGTAATATCCACCCAGCGGGGGAAGTTTCTTAAATGGATTTCACGGCGTACGGACACGACGACGTCGAAATTTTCTGCTAAATTGTAGATGTAGGTTACACAGCCGTGTGTACAGGAAAAATTTCCGTCGATGTTTGCTTTATATTACACCGGGTACATCTTGAGATCTAGGTCCCACGAATTCACATGATTTTAGAACAATTTTTTAATAGTGGACAATGGGGTGGAACAGTATCGATATGTTAAAGGGGTTAATAATTCTATAAAGAAATATAGAATGGGAAAGTGTGGAGTATCTCAATATTTAAGGGAAGGATTGAAGTTGTGAAAGAGTCTGGTAGATTTACAAGGTTAATAAAGTTTATAATAATAATGGTAGTTACAAGATCATTAGAGACTCATACTTCTAAAAGAGAAAATGGAGATTAAAGCAAGAGTATTTTACAAACTTGTGTTTGCAAAATGTTTGCAAAATCGTATAGTAATAATATTTAATTTTTAATGCAGAAGAATTCAAACTTCTAGAAAAGAAAATGATTTGATTTCAAACTAAAGAAAAGAATCGTAATTGGCTGAATCTGCAGGTTTCAGAAGTTTGTAATATCGAAGAAAGAGGTAAAGAATACAGGTATGTAAAAGGATATTCGAAAGAAAATAAAAATGTTTGAAGCGTTCGATTACAAACTCGGCGGAATCGTAATTCAATCTGCGGAAGTTCGTTCTCGTGTCTGACCACATACGGATCCTATACTACTTGTTTGAGAGCCGCAGTGATCGAGCCATATGCGAATCATATGTAGACCGCGAGCAGTAAACATAATTAAATACGTCGATATTTACTTTACATCAATTTCTCCCGGTTTTTCTTTGACCAAAAGTCTTCTGATGTACAGGGAAAATTGCAGTAGTACAAACAAGTTTCGTCAGACATGTATCTTACCAAATACAGCATATAATACTGGGTAAATTTTAGATCTTTGAGGTACTTGTTTTTTACAGTTATTTAGATGTCTATTTATTTTCTGTTTAGTCTGTTTATTTTGCTTTGCGTAGTTCTTAACATTGACAAATAAAAGTTTTTCCAAATTTATGGAAACTTTCCATAACTTCTTAGTCACATTTATGATTGTATTTAACATTAAATGATAAATTGGAAGTAATCGTTGTTAAACTATTTCAGTCCAAGGTAGGAACTTTACAGAATTGTTATGGAAGGGTCATAGAATTTTCTTTTCACCTAGAATATATGTATTGTACTGTATACAACAAATTATTAAATATAATACTTACTGTATTTCTCCAGATGTTCAAACATATAATATTTATTATATTTCAAGAAACGTTTAAATGTATAATATGTATTTATAAAATACGACATAAACACCTGTGTGATACATGATATACACGTGTATAATTCATACAAGGAGAAATCTTTTCAAGCAAATATCACCGCAGATGCACGGTACCTGCATTAATACACGTACAATAGAATCTTTGCTCGTTGTGGATGGATACTCGAGTATGAAGAACGTTTAACGAGAGATGCAGCGTCCATTCATTGTGCTAATTATCCATGTACCTTTTTATTCCTGGGTGAGAAGTGCTCTTTTCAAATACTTTTTAACCGTGCGTTCCAGAAAGTGCAGGAAATTTTTGAAATGGTCCATTTAGTTATGAAACGGATGTGAAAGGGTAAAGGATTCATATAATTGCTCGTTTGAAATCCTTCCTTTTGAACTACGCCAATTCACATCATTTATTTATGTCAATCAGTCCTTTGCGACTCGAGTGGCCTTTACTGACATAATCGACACTCAATTAAATATTGCTGCCTTTAATATTTAAATAATTTTTTAGAAACATCAATTTTTTAATTTTTAAGTGATCAAGTTATCAAATCATGATATTATCGAGTCTTCAAATTTAGAAATTCTTCAATTCTTCAATCCTTACGTTCTCAAATTTCTAGATTCTCAAATGCGTAGATTTAAAAATTTTTAAATTATGAAATCTTCAAACTCTGACTTCTGAAATCTTTATATTCTCAAATCTACAAATTCTCAACCTCCCCAAATTCTCAAGACCTCAAATTCTCAAGTTCCCAAATTCTCAAACCCCAAATTCTGAAACATCCAAATTCTAAAATTACGTAAATCTCCAAATCAACACTTGCAAATCTGAAAACTGATAAACTAGAAACCAACGATTGATCGTTGCTATTTTTCCGAACAATCCTATATAACATATCTAAAAGTAAAATTCAGATCAATAAAATAAAGCAGATCGTAACCAGTTTCCCGAACGAACCGTCCGATAATCGATAACAATTAAAATTATGATTCGCGTTCGAATGTTACAAGCCGAGAAGAAATCGTGAATAATTCAGTCGCGAGTTGTGGCTAATACAATTTCAACGAATCGGCACGTTCGAATCGGTAGAGTAAATCTTCGTTTCTCTGTTCCACGAAAAGTTCAGTTTCACGAGTGAACGAGCCCTTTTAGTTGGTCGATGATAATGGTGGCACGCTTGCTGGAAAGGAACGGATAAAGTCGGAGAAATTGCCATACCAAATTGTGGTGTACGCGTTCGCTCGTTTAGGGAACGTAATTATTCTTGGTAAAGCGGTGTGGATACGGAATATGAGCTGCGGTAAAGAGAATACCTCCCTTATACACAGCATTATACTATAATGCTCCAACATTATCCGAATTCATTTCTCACTGCATACAGATTGAACCGAACCTCGATGTTATATAATTATCGCGATTTACGTACCGCGGGGCTTAGCAAAATTGCAACAAGGTGTTTTCTGCGAAACCCGATATCGACTTCATTTTTTTAATTAAATATCAGGTAGGTGATTATTTGTATTCTCTGTCAGAAAAATTATCTTCCGGGTGGAGGATTACATCGTTGAATATTATTTTGCAGTATGTGAATCTTTTTTGGTAAAAAGTTTATTCACATGGGAGTATTATGGGATTTTGTGGGGGATGTGCTGGGATAAGGGTCTTATCGCTCGGGCTTTGGTTTATCAATTTTCAAACTTAGATCGTTGAGAAGTTTGGAGTATGGGAATCGGAGGATTTGAGGGGTTGGGAAATTGACAATTTGGGGTTTGAGAGTGTGGACGGTCGAAAATTCGGAGATTTGAGAATTAGGAGGTTGGGGCGTTGAGAATTTGGAAGCTTGCGAATTTGAACATTTGAGAATTTGGATGTTTGAGGATTTGGAGATTTGAAGATTTGGAGATTCAAGAAATTGGAAGCTTCAGAATTACACTCAACAAATTTACTCATTTAAAATATATTAACATCAGATTGAAATGAATGAAATCGTTCAAGAAGAGTTGTCATGAACTATCATTTTCCGGACAATTTGAAATGAGATTAAATTTCCTGCGATTTAAAAGAAGTATGATTGACAACATTTTATTCGATTTCGAACAGAGATTGCGCCACACTGAAGTTTCACGAAATATTCAGGTACGCGAATATCGATATCAATTTTCTATAATTGTTAGCTGTGAAACCCTTGACGTAAAAAAGTAATACGATATGATTAAGGTAGCGAGGACTTGATATTGATTTTATCGGAACGACGAAGAACCACATCTAAAGGTCAATGTCCCGGTTTCATCGTTTCGAAGAGGCAACCCGCGAGTCTTTTTATTTTCGCTCTTGTTCCTTGTAATGTAATTGTATTCTTTCGTCTTTCTGACAAGGCCCAATTGGAGACAGTCCTTTGTGCTTTCTCGTTGAAGCTCGTAGACGAGCTTTCCTGGCAATTACGCCATGTAGAAGTTACACTTTAACGATCGTGGTATAGCGAACATTAGTACCCTTTACTCTATAGAAAAAGTACGCCTCTCGAGTATTGTTCATTCGTTGATAAGAGTTGCAATTCTGTAGGCTTGGAGGATACTTAATTCTCTCTTAAATTTGCGAATTAACTTTCGGGATTTTGGAATTTGGGTAATTTAAGGTTTTGGGGATTTCGAAGTGTGAAATTTATGTAATTTGGGATTTTGGGGAGTTGGAAGCGTGGAATTTGGGTAATTCGGGATTTTGGGGAGTTGGAAGTGTGGAATTTGGTAATTTAAGATTTTGGGGAGTTGGAAGTGTGGAATTTGGGTAATTTGGGAATTTAGGAATTTGGGGACTTTGGAATTTGGGTAATTTGGGATTTTGGGGATTTGGAAGTGTGAAATTTGGTAATTTAGGATTTTGGGGAGTTGGAAGTGTGGAATTTGGGTAATTTGGGAATTTAGGAATTTGGGGACTTTGGAATTTGGGTAATTTAGGATTTTGGGGAGTTGGAAGTGTGAAATTTGGGTAATTTGGGAATTTAGGAATTTGGGGACTTTGGAATTTGGGTAATTTAGGGGTTTGGGGTGTTGGAAGTGTGAAATTTGGGTAATTTGGGAATTTAGGAATTTGGGGACTTTGGAGTTTGGGTAATTTTGGATTTTGGGGTGTTGCAAATGTAGAATTTGTGTAATTTGGGAATTTAGGAATTTGGGGACTTTGGAGTTTGGGTAAATTAGGATTTTTGGGGAGTTGGAAGTGTGGAATTGAGGTAATTTTGGATTCTGGGAATTTGGAAGTGTGGAATTTGGGTTATTTAAGCTTTTGGGGATTTGGAAGCGTGGAATTTTAGAATTTTTAAGTTTCGGTATTTGGACCTTGGGGTTTGGAATTTTTGAGTTCTTAGAATTTGGAATTTTTTTTATTATATTCTAAACATATAATAATGTAAAATTTATATTCATTACTTCTTTATTTCCCATATTATTATTAATAGTTGTGTCCTTCAATAAAAAATTATTATTACAGTTTTACTATACGGTTATGTTCTTTTACCATTAAAAAATATTTCTGTATGACACTAAAATATTTCTGATCAAGCTCTTTACTAGCCTTACATATTAAAAGTAAGATCCTCATACACATAAAAAACGACGTGAGTTACACTCAATATATAAATCTAATTTCCCGTATTTCGCAAGCAGTCGCGATAATGTCATTCGAAAGTTGTAATCAGCTTATTTCGAAGTTAGAGCACGTCGGGTTGCTTTCTGTCAGTCAGTCCAGCGACACGGACTAGCTATCTTAATTAATTACTGCTGCGAAGAACTTAATGAATTTCGTACAATGCTACGTCACGATAACGTAGCGCATACGTGAATTGTCGTCTGCATTGAAAAATGAAGTCTAATGAGGCGAGTAATTAACTGGAAGGAGACGAGATACCGTTGATTATTTCACTTCTCAGCTGGAACTTGATTAAACGCGCCGCGGCTGAGAGCATACTTATGGAAACCTATTTTGAAATCTTTATTTTAAAATACGAACGATGCGACTCGAGTATCGATTTATAAGACACGGATGCATTAACAGGGATGAAATCATCGAATTATCGAAGTTGCAAGATTTAAAATTTTTAGAAGCCTAAAATTTTAGAGATCCAAGGTTACAAACTTCTAAAATCCAAAAATTGTAAATTTCCAAACTTCAGAAATTCTAAGAAGTCTTAATGTACCAAATTCCTAAATTTTAGAATTGCAAAGTTAAAAAATTCTGAAGTTCCAAAATTCTAACGTCCCAATTTCTCAAACTTTCAAATTTCTACTTTAACAACCCCAATTTTTAAGTGACCCCATTCTGAACTTTCTTCTCACATTAAAAAATAAATGAAATTTCGTTTACTTTTTATTTGAAATGTTTGGAAGTCTACAACAATAAATTCAAGTTTATTATTAAAAGTTAGAATAATAGTAGTTTAAAGAATTATTTAAAATTTATTATTATAATGTTTTATTTAGGAAACAGAATCCTAATTTTAATTCCAATAATGTTTCGTTACATTTATTTGTAAAATTTCTGTATGGTTCCTAAATATTTGCAAATGATTATTTTTGACTGGTATTAGACATCATTTAACCATATCTACAAATAATGTATAATTTCAATAATTTTTAATAATATTTCACAATCATTCCAAAACAAATTATAATTTTGAAAACTTGCCAATATTACTGCAAGTTTTGTCAACAAAATTTGTTGCCTCGCTCTTTCATTTTTCAGCAAAGGAATCTTTCGAAAGTTTAATAACCCCAGGTTCTCAGAAACGTTAATCCGATCCTGCGACTCGAGAATTATCGAGCGTATCGCGAATTTTCAACTTTGTACGTTGCTTTCGTAGTTGCCGGAACTTCAGGTATAGAAAGATAAAATTCAGGCGATAAAAAGTTGGGGAAGAAAGTCGATTTTTATAACGTTGGCACAGTTTCAGCCAATTATCGCCTTGTTCTTCTTCCTCTCTCGACGGCAACTTCCTTTTTACGCGTTAAGTAAGTGGTTTTAGAATACGTGGGAACAGAATGAACAGTTTCTGAAACAGAGGAAGTCTTCCGTATTGCCACTCGGAGAAACGGAAAGCGGAAATGAAATTTCATTAGCAATGTAAATGTGGCTGGACGCGAATCTACACTTTTCAACAACCATTCGCTACCATTGTTATAGCTTTTTCCTCTGTGTCGATAATGGAGCTCTTTTATCGTTCTCGAAATTTGCAAAGATACTTCTCCTTTTTTGCAAATGAAATTTAAAAATTATATGTGATTATTCATTTTATGTGTTAGGCTGTTTACAGGTGCAATTTTCGTAGAGTTGATGTTTGTTCTAGGGAAATTCTAGTTTCCTTGGAACTTTTATTAACATCGTTCGTATTCAAATGGGAGTAATTACAGCCTTTAATTGCTTCGTAATTAGATTTGAGTCTTGATTTATACTGGGTGTTTCCAACGTTTATGGATTGAGAAGAATTTTGGAAAATGGTAATTTTTTGGAGATCGTTTGCAAGATATTAATGTTCAGAGGAACGAGATTTTATAGTAACAAAATTCGCAAGTTTTAAAATTCTTAAATAACAGAGTCAAAATCTCAAATCTCTACAATTGTACAATGCTACAATTCTGAAATTCTAAAATTCTAAAATTCTACAATTCTACAATTCTACAATTTTGAAGTTCTAAGATTCTACAATTCTACAATTCTACAATTCTACAATTCTGAAGTTCTAAAATTCTAAAATTCTAAAATTCCAAATTTCTAGTTCTCCAAAATTCTAAAGTTCCAAATTTCCAATGCCCCAAAATTTAAAAATTCCAAATTTCCAATGCTCCAAATTTCTAAAATTCCAAATTTCTAACGCTCCAAAATTCTAAAACTCCAAAATTTCTAGTGCTCCAAAATTCGAAAAATCCAAATTTCCAATGCTCCAAAGTCCCAAACTCCTAAAATTAAAAAAACTCTAAATCTCCCAAATCTCAGTGCCCTAAAACTCTAAAATCTCGAAAGCCCAAAATTGCAAAATTTATAAATCCGAAAATTTGGCACCGAAGTGGAATTCCAACACGGTTTGGTTGTTTCGCGAAATTAAAGTGTTCTTCAAATTGCACGAGTCTGGTCGTTGGACTGCTGCAAGTAATATTCTGAAATTTGTCATCGTTGCAGTCTCTCGTGCTTCAAACATTCTGCCTTGTCACAAATTTTGCCACCAAATTTCATTCCACAATTTTCTGTCCGCTCTTCGAGCTTTTTCAACCGGAGTTACGTTTACGCTCATGCTTTCAACCAGTCGTTTACATGAACGAAGTAATTATTTTTCTGTCTGTCGAATGAAACAGTTAAGACCGTCAGACATTTCACTTTTACTGCTTCATAGTTCTGATTGCGCGAATTTTAGCACGAATTATTTATGATTTAGAATGATTTTCGCTATTAAATTGATTCTTTCCTTCTAGGAATTTTCCTTCTCGAACAATAGTGTTTATTATAATTAAATATTTACCTAAACTATGTAGTCTTACGAATTTTTATTCGTTCCAATTTTCTATTTTCTAAGTCTTTAAACTCTCATATTTTTATATTCTGAAATTATGAAACATTCTCAAATTTTAAGATTTACAAAATTGTCAACTCAACATATTTCAAAATATCTTGAATAATATTAAAAATGGTAGAGTATTTCGGGGAACAAAAGAGTCGACAACTAATTCCAGGGTAGCCATCAGAATTTTGTAATTACATTGGAAAATCCGATGTAACTTTAGATTAGTTTTGTAGTTGGACGTCGTAAATAAACTTGTTCTCCATCGAAGAAAAAAGAAGTTGAAATATTCGCGAACAACGGGGCAAGTTATTAAGATTAAAATGGCGAACGAGGCACTTGAAAGTTTATGTTCATTGTCGGGCTCGTTTCGAATCTATTAAGAGTTATTAAACGCCTCGGAAGTAAAGAAATATCAAAGGAAATTAAACGGCGTTCCTTTTAATCCGCGTCGCTTGTTAACTGCAGAAATTTCGTTGTTAAATGCAGACAGTTCCGTGCTGAAAATCATTTTTCGCAGATATTCGAGGATTTAATACTGTCGACGCTCAACTTTTTCAAGCTCCATTTGCATTTTTGTTGGCTCGTTTGAAACTATTCAGTTTTATTCAAAACGCGAATAAAACATATTGATCGATCGCTTTCGAGTGCCATCGGAAATGAGAGCAACATGTGAACGTCATGGTCCTATTGATTTTGTTGTATCAACTGACCCGTTGTTTCGTTCGCCTCGCCGCTGATTTCATGAAATTCGACCGAAAATCGGAGATGCATTTTTTAATCATCATTTCGGCATTCACTCGTTCAGGTGTTTATGCAATTTCATTTGCTGATGTAGCAAATTTCGGATTTTTGGAAATTTGGGAATATAGGAATTTGGGGGTTTAAGAATTTCAGGGTTTAGGGATTTGGCAATTTAAGAATTTGGGGACCTAGCAATTTGGGGATATAGGAATTTGGGAATTTAGGTATTTGGGGACCTAGAAATTTGGGGATATAGGAATTTGGGGATTTAGGAATTTGGGGACCTAGCAATTTGGGGTTATAAGGATTTGGGGATTTAGGAATTTGGGGATATAGGAATTTAGGGACCTAGCAATTTGGGGAAATAGGAATTTGGGGATATAGGAATTTGGGGACCTCACAATTTGGGGTTATAGGAATTTGGGGACATAGGAATTTGGGGGTTTAGGGATTTGGGAATTTAAGAATTTGGGGACCTAGCAATTTGGAGATATAGGAATTTGGGAATTTAAGATTTTGAGAACTTCAGAATTTGGGTATTTAGGAATTTGGGAATGTAGGAATTCGGGACTTTAGGAATTTGGGAATTTCAGAATGTAGGGAATTGGTAATTCTATAATTTGAAAATTAGTGTTTAGGAATTTTGTAGTTTAAAAAATTTGCAAAATTGGGAGTTCTGTAATTTAGGAACTTAAGAGTGTTGGAATTTGGGAATCTTAATTTCAGAGATTTATGAATTCAGTAATTTAGGGGTTTGGGAACTTGCCAATATTTTAGGAGTTCGAGGATTCAAAATTTCCGAAATTAGGTAGTTTAAGAATTTAAGAATTCATGAATTCAAAAGATCAAATTGAATAATTTAGTATATTGGATCTCGGATGTTTACTACCTTCAATCTTAAAATATTATTTCCAATATTATCGAAGAATCATAACATCTACGTCATACTGTTTAAATTCTATTTTCATTGAAATCGATAAAATGTGTACACTTCAATTTTTACACCATGAGTTATCTGTGCCTATTTTCTTCGAAGCTTCCTTTCCCATGGATAAAATAATAATAGCTTCTTACAAGTACCCTCTTTCTAAATTCAGCCATCTTTCTTTTATTTTGACTGCGTTAAAACAGAATTCTATCAATGTATAAATATCTATGCTTCACACGCGTGCAACCACGAATGGTTAAAAATGTTCCGTGCAGAAACATCAATGTCTTTCATTTTGAAATACCTATCGATCGTCTACCACCGAAATGAAGCTTCGAGCAAACCAAACAACGAAGGAAGACGAATTCGTTTCGTAGGACGCTTTTCAGAAGAGGTCATTGCTTCAGATGGCCTGGGGCAGTTCCAGCTTACGTTTTCGTTAGACTAAAGGGTTTTGCAATACCATCTTTAAGATACCTTCTTATAATAACTCACTTTTGTTCAAGAACTTTTGGGTTTCTTAATTTCATACTCTTTGATGCTATCCGTCCTCTATTCTTTTGAAACCATAAACGATTATTATTAGTAATATTAGCCCTTAACGCTCCAAGTGTGCCTCTCAAGCACCACCGATGTGCGGCGTCACATTACTCAATTATAATTAATATAAATATTGTAATCAAAATTATATTACTTTTGTAGTATTTTGATGTATAACGATTATTGTGTGAGAAAGAAGCAATATAACGAGAGACCACTATACACAATACCAAAGGTAGACCCGTAAATCACATTAAAGCGTACCATTTCAAACCTCACAAAGTATCAATTTCATCGGATATTAATATTTTCGCCAATATTTTAGTTTTCATCCCATTCTTGATTTTAAATCGTCAGACGTACGGTCTTTGCGCGTTTGTCGTATCCTCATTAATAAATGCGTTTATTTTATGACATCAATGCAATTATATCGGATTTCATGGCAGCCGTGACAGAGAGATGCACGAACTGTCTCGCTCCTTGTGTGACGTGCACGCGTTCGCGCGAATAATCTGAATGCATTACAAACATGTGAATTATGATGCTATTGGATTTCAGACTACTCGTGTAAACACAAAAGCGGAATCAAAATGCAATCGATGTCGATGCAGCTGCCAATTCGGCGCAAATTTTCGAACATGATTGCAGGCGCATAGCAAACAGTCGAAGAAAGAACGCGAACAAGTAAAACGATTCTGTAGGTCGCGTTTCATTGATTTTGTGATTGAGTGAAAATTACCAACGATAATTAACGCGTTATAACGATGGAAGGAGATATGTATTTGAATGATCGTTTTTGCAGGGATATAGAATGGGAAACATGCATGGTAACTGTAACGATTCTTACTAAATTGGCTTTTACTTACCTCTGGTCGCTGTCAAAGCCACAAAAAGGAACAGCGGCGTCGAAATAATGGCTCGTTCGTTGATGGGAGCAAGAAATTAGATTGATGGAGACTAAAAGTGGTCTGTTCTCTTATATACCCGTTGATTACGATCTTTTCAAAGTTAAATTACAATGGAAAAAGGGGGCTGAATATTTTAATTCCGATTAAGCTCCGTTATTTTATCGACACTAGTGTTTTATGATGGAACGCGAGATTTTTTGCTGTAGCTGTTCAGTTCGAGATTGGTAATAATGAGAATCGTGTAATTGAAATTAATTAGTTTGGAGCTTTGTATAAGATTTTGAAATGGGATTTTTGAAATTTGGAATTTTGGGATCTTGGAATTTTGGAATTTTGGAATTTTGGAATTTTGGAATTTGAGGATTTAGGAATTTGGGGATTTAGGAATTTTACAGTTTTGGAATTTGGAAATTTAGGAATTTGTTAATATAGCATTTTGGGAATATAGGGTTTTGGGGATATAGAAATTTGGGGATTTAGGAATTTGGGGGTTTAGAGATTTGGGAATTTAAGAATTTGGGGATATAGGAATTTGGGAATTTAGAAATTTGAGGATTAAAAAAATTGAGAGCTTCAGAATTTGGGAATTTAGGATTTTTGGAATTTTGGGATTTTGGAAGTTTGGAAGTTTGAAATTTTAGAATTTTAGAATTCTGGGACTAAGATCATGGAATTTTGGAATTTGGGAGATTTGAACTTTTGGAACTTTGTAATTTTGTAATTTTGAACTTTTAGCACATTGAAAATTGGGAATTCTGGAATTTTTAGATTTTGGGATTTTAACATTTCATGATATTGAAACTCTCGAACTTCATAACTTTTGACTCTCGTATTTTCAGATATTTTTCATTTTTTGACTTTGTATTGGAAGTATATCTAGTAAGTTCCTAGGGGAAACCAAGAAAAATCTAAGCAGAATATGACATTCCGAGAAAAGTAAAATAAGAAAGGTACACTGTAAAGGTACAGATTGCAGTTTATTGATGCAGATTGCTTATACAATGAGAGCTGTACAAAGAATAATACTTGAGGAATATCAGACTTATCCAAACTGTTCAAACAATTTCACTCCATGTTCACGAGCTCGTCAAAACTTGGATTTTCATTTTTATTTTTTCTTTTTCGTTGCGATCGATGTTCGATTCACGTTTCAGTGGTTGAATTTAAACGGCGTGTGATTTTATCCAGTCGAGATGAGATGCTACACGTGTGTAGACAGTTGGATAGTCAGTGCGGGCACAACCCATTGCCCAAGATACCAGACCCGTGAGCTTTCCGTTGACAGTCAATGGACCACCAGAGTCACCCTATAACATTCGCAAATATCGTTTAGTTTATGTGAAAAAATTAATTGTGTCAAATTCTCAAATCCCTAAATTCTTAAATCCCCAATTTCTCAAATGTCCAAATTTTCAAATCTACAAATTCTCAAGTCCTCAAATTCTTAAATCTCCAAATTTTCAAATTTTCAAATTCTCAAATCCCCAATTTCTCAAATCTCTAAATTTTTAAGTCCCCAAATTCTCAAATCCTTAAATTCTCAAATCACCAAATTCTGAAATCCCCAAATTCTCAAATCTCCAAATTCTCAAATGCCCAAAATCTCAAGTCCCCAAATTCTCAAATCCCCAAATTCTCAAATTTTCAAATCTACAAATTCTGAAATCTACAAATTCTCAAGTCCCCAAATTCTCAAATCCCCAAAATTTCAAATCCTCAAATTCTCAAATCACCCCCAAAAGAACCCAAAACCTCGATGCTCCGATATTCCAAACCAAATGCGAAGTTCGTGTTAGGTTTTCTTAATGTCCAGTTAACTGTTCGAATTGATTTAATCGTGAAATCTATTATAGCCTTGTGGTAAAGTGATAGCCGTGTTTAAGCAAGTGCTTATGGGTTTATGCGTTTATGAAGGTCAGCTAACACCTTACTACTAAGCCATAATGGCTCCTGCATTTAACACAATTTAGACGCTCTATTAGATACTCTTCTCTTACCAAAGTAAACCTATTAGTCTCACGTGCATAGCTCTAATTTATTCATTTCTTAATAGAATTAAACTAAAATAAAATAAATTACGCGTGTCATATAAACAATATTGCACTAACAGAACCCGATTTGATGTTGAAAATTATTTGTACCAAAGTACTTCTGATTACTTAGATTAAATACAAATTTTGCAAAATAAAATGTCAAATAAATAAACAAAAGACAAAGTAACTAGAAAGACCAAGTGAATAGAAGCAAACGAAAATCCATTAGATCAATAGATCAACTTAATGTTAATTTTTGCAATAATTTCTACATTTTAATTTAGAGTTCTTTTTCAAAATTGACGGTTTTCATATGTTACTATCGGCAAAAATGACTGATACGTCTTTAGAATGTTATCGCTACATGTGCTCTAAAGAAACAATACAAGAGCCACTTATCGTTTCGTTTATCGAAGCTGATATCAACTAGTAGCATTTGTTAGTGTATTTTTTTAGAAGCAATTTTTTAAGCTCTTGCTTACGTGTGACGTCTAGTTAAAAATGCAGATATTGTATACAACTTACGTTGCAAGATCCCTTCTCTGTGCTTGGGTCATAAGCGCAAACTTGAGTGTCATAGACGTTGTAGCCGCGTTTGTTGTATATGTATTGGCAGTATTCTTGGTCGGCGATGTAAATGTTGACTCGTTGTAGACGAACAGTCGTTGGACCTCCTTGCTGTAATTTTTATTACACATTTTTATAATTACGGTACAAATTTTTTAGTAATATTAAATCCTACGTTAGTATCAAGCACAATCACTACCTTCTTTATTTATTTTTATAAATTTACTTTTAACTAATTGAAAATTTAAGATAAAAATAATGAAAGTGAAAGTGAAAATGTGCAATAATAAGCGATACTTTTAGCTAATTGAAAATTTTAAATAAAAATGTAAATATTGAAAGTGAAAGTTTGAAATAGTAAGCGATGTAAATGTTAAATGTGAAAATTAACAGTAAAAATTTGTAATAGAACCAAAAAATGTGGATAGGGAGAGTTACTTGAAGAACAATTTAAATTTAAATATCTTCACAGCGTTAATTAATTTTGTGCTTACCGAGAGTCTTCCCCATCCAGAGACAACTGCGATATCATTAGCGTGAATAACATCGGCTTTCGATGGCAGAGGTACGAAAGCAATTTGTTCGGATTTCACGAACGGCTTGTCGACCTGTGGAAATAACGATTTAACTCTAAAAGATCGGAAACGAATTTCTTTAAGTAATCCGACAAATGTTATTATTTTCAATACCTTGAGAAGAGCGATGTCGTTTTTCCACGAGTCATTCTCGTTGTATTTTTCGTGGATGGTGATCTTTAAAACGTTGTGCTCAGACTTTGGCTGCGTTAAATTGATGGTACCAGCAATGACTTTGATGCCTTCTGCCGTTTTACTTTAAGGAACATTTCCTTCGTGAGTATGTTAACAGTTTCGTGAAAATTCGAATGCTTACCCAGAAACACAATGAGCCGCGGTGATGACATAGTTTTTGTTGAGAACGGATCCGCCACAGAAATGGAACGAACTGCCTTTATTTTGAAGGGACACCTACAAACGCATGGTTATATGTTAATTTGAGACAATTCGAAGGGTGAGGTTCTTTGCGTGAAATTCGTGCGAACAGTTATATTTTTAATTAAATGTTTTGTTCGTTCGAGAGATTCGTACTTTGAAAAAAGAGACCATTAATATTAACAGAATTATTATTTATAACAGTACAATAAATGTTGCAGCAGTGCACCGTCAGAATTTCTCTATTTGACAAGGTATGTTACGTTGTTAAAACAACTCACCTGGTACGGAATTTCTCCTAACTTAGCATCTTCTCCGTTCACGATCCTTGGATCGAATCTCAGCAACCCAGCTGTGTAAATAATTACAGTGTAGAATAATTAATACCGCGGTGATTGCGGATGAGCCGTTGTTCATTAATGTAGGGTGCTACCAATTGCTGCACTTGTTAGCTCTATTTAATCGCGCAGATTGCAGCTGCCAGTGTAATACTCAATATTTTGCTTTGCAAATTTTCAAATTTCTACATTTATTAGTATTTAATTTATCAGTTTGTAAATTTTTTATTTTGTTAGTTTTTTTATTTTTAAATTTTTAGAAGTTTGAAAGGTTGGGTCTTCAAATTTTTGAAGTTGTATTTTTCAATCACTACATTTTCTAATTACTATATTTTCAAATTTCTACATTTCTAAATTAACAAATTTCCAACTTTGCTAATTTTCAAATTTCCACATTTCCAAATTCACAAATTTTCAAATCTCTACATTTCTAAATATGTTTCTAAATTTCTATATTTCCAAATTGTCACATTTTTAAATCTCTACATTTCTGAATTTCTATCTTCTCAAATCCCCACATTTCCAAATCTCCATATTTTCAACTCACATTTCCAAATTATAAAATTGAAAAGCTCTCAAATTTTCAAATCTGTAATCACAAAACAGCAAAATTCTTAAATTTTAAAAATGTTCGAATTCTCAAAATTCCAAATCCTCAAATCACCAAATCTCCAAATTCTCAAATCAAAATATTGCGTACCCAATTTTCCGCAATTTCTAACGCATCAAACGAAACGAGATACAAGTAAACTTGTGACTACTTACCGTTGCAGACGCTTAAAAGCGCAAATAAGGATGCAGTCGTTAAAAGCATGGTTCCTCCTGTGCGAATCGTTCTCTGAAGAATGTGCTGAATACCTCTAGATGGCTATTTTATATATCCCGTCGTGGTCTTTCAAAACTGAGGAAGTCGGTTTCGCGACTCTCAAGATTAGATAGATAGATCTGTGTTGTATCAATACGTCGATTTCGTGATTGATCCAGATCGTCGCGATTAATTATTTTCTGATAAGGTTTCAAACGTTGATTGATAATCTGAGATCGTGTGCAAAGCCTACTCCGTAGACTGCGATTGGAGCCTACTTTGTATTTGGCAACGTAATACATACGTTTGTCTCTGTGTTTGTCGACGTATAGTCCATTCGATACATGCTGAATCAAAATAAATCGTATTTGCATAATAAAGTCATTTGACTCTTTATCTTAAGCTCAGCTTAAGATTTAAATAATGAATTTATCAAAATAAATTAATTATGAAGCTTTTCGACTTTAGACCTTCATTGACATTTTGAGGAATTATGTGGATATTCTGTATTGTCATATCAAAAAAATATATATATGCTATATTATTATATCAGAATAATGTGTATATGTAATATTATTATACCAGAATAATATTTATACGCTATATTATCATATTAGCATAGTATACACTATATGTACACCATATGTGCACTATATGTGTACATAGATACACCATATGTTCTTGTACTGATTGAAATGTTTAAAGTATATGCCATATTATTATACCAAAATAATATGTATATGCTATATTATCATATTAGAATAATATACACTATATGTACACCACATGTATACCATATGCGCACTATATGTAGATACACCATATGTTCTTATATTGATTGAAATGTTCCAACTACAATTAAATAAAAATTTGTTTCAATAATGAATCGATAGATCTCCAAGTAACTTGAATGATTCCAATATTATTGTTCTTACTTTGCAACATTTTATTTTTAACGTGACCACATTTAATTAACAAACATAGTTGTTTTCAAGAGAAAAATTAAAAAAAAGTATATAGAATTTGCACTGGATTTTTATTTAGATTTATAGATTATTTTACTACCTGATTTCGTAAAAGTTCAAAAGATTCACGTCATTTCAAGAAGTTATATAAAATAGAGTTTCGGTTTTTCCCTCTGTTTCGGAAACGATAAGACAGGATTTTTGGTGTCGGTGATTGACGGGTGATTCCGATAAATAAAGCATTGGTTCATCTTAATTGACTTGTCCTGATCGATTTATCTTATCAATCGCTGTTTAAAAATATGTTACTGTAAAATGTGGATTTATGTACTGTTTGCAAACGTCTTTCTCGGATGATAGTATCGTTTCGTAAAAATTTTGTCATGCAATTTAGACGCAGAACTTTTACTCGATATAAAGGAATGTTAAAGAAACTGTTATCGTTTGATCAGTATTCAGGTTATCTCGAGTACCAGTTAACACATAGTTGAGACTAATTGTCAGTTTAGATTTATAAATGCGAAGTTCATTATTTCTTTCACGTGCAAATACGTGGATAGACACGACAAAAATATCTTGAAATTTTATCGATGAATTATCAGGCCAGGATCAGTACGAATTTGCGATAGCACTGATTGCTAAAATCACTATTCATTTTATTTAACAACAAACAGCTTAATCGGTAATAAAAGACCGCCGATCGGGAAAGAACCTGATAACGTTTATTCTTGTTTTCCATTCATTGGACGGTTCAGCTTATTAATTGAAGGAAGTCTGATTTAAAAATGATTGGCTTTTAAGTAGATTTAAATTTAGCGACCAATCGCGTCACGGATACAAGAAATAATCAAACTTGATAATCGATTAATGCATAATGTACGTGCAACAGATTGATCGTGTCGTGTTGGTAGAAAGACCTATTATTTTGTGACATTGAATTTTTTGAATTTTCGAATTTTGCATTTTTACAATTTTAATTTTTTAATTTTTGCATTTTTAAATTCTTGAACCCTTGAATTTTCGAATTGTTAAATTTTCGCATTTTCAAATTGTTGCATTCTTAAGTTAATTTTTGATTTTTTAAACTCTGACTCTTCGTTACTAACAAAAATTATAATTTCAGAATTTCTAAAATTTCAGGTTCTAACATTTTAGAATTTTAATTGTTTCGGAAGTGAAAATTTTCATACCTTAATTATTATTAATTATTGGTGAATTAAATATATCGTATCATTAAGTAAGTAATCGTTTATTAATTTTACTGTCAATAAATTATAAAGGTACATTAATAGAAGATAAAATTGAACGCCAAATGATTAAATATTGATTTATATATTTAACAAAATTAATACTTGTTATATTTATTTATATGTATGCTTCAATAACAATCAAAGAGTACTATTACAGCTTGTCGCTAGATACAGATAAACACTATCTCTTGATCATATTGCCTTGCGCAATTAATTAGTCTACGACTGTGATATCTGAGTATGTACGTCACTGATTACAGCGTCTGAGGAATTTAGCAATTCATCATCAAATCTGTGATTTGTAGAGTTTCTGTCATTAGTGAAATCTTGTGATATGAATTTTCCGTTAATGGTCAGTGAAGCACCGGAAAATTTCTCAAAATACGAAAAATAAGATAATAGCAGTTTTTGGAGAGAACACTAAAAAAGAAAGTACACACAATCTCAATACAATAATAATGCATCCAAAAGTAATAATTATATGAAATCATAGTATAAAACTTAAGCGGAAGTATGTAGAGAGAGGTTATGTACGTATTAATTGAATGTTTCGCTTTTTAACCGTGTTCGAAGCAAAAGTTTAAATACTTTTGAACGACTGTATTCAGATCACTATCGTCAATAGTACTTCAACGAAATAATAAGACAACCAATTATTGTTTTGCTTATCGAATGTGATATTAATCTTTATCCCTAAATATAGTATTTCTAATGCTAGACCAATAAGTTTTCAATAACTTTTCCCTCGCGTTACCATATTAATCTTTTCATTGCATGATTTTTCAATCTCAAAGAAATGTGCATAACGATTGTTCGCGAGAAAACAATAAAAAAGAAATACCGATGTAAACATCATTATCCATTCGATCTACAATCTTTTATCGAGAGTGCAAATATAATTGTATTACTCTCTATTGTTCTTCCCACGAAACCGCTGGCTTCCTTTTTTTCTGGTCCTGGCTTCAGAATTATTCCAAGTATCTGCTCTTAAAATATCGATTTCTACAAAAGCGCAGACGGAATGAACGATTCAAAGGTTGTCTGAGGAAAACGAGTACTCTCAAGCCGAGTGTTCGTGCGAATTATTCGAGAGTGCAGTTTTCTTCTGCTGAAAGAAACTTCGGATTTTCATGGAGAATGAAGAGTATCGTTTCGAGAGGACGAAGTTCCTTGACGGAGGACCCTCTAAATTTCTCGTTGCAACACGTTTAATCAACGATATTTAGTTGTGTTTCTTTTGTCTGTTCGTTACTTTTCGGGATGAACGAAATTTCTTCAAGACTTTAGACATTTCGAGATTAGGGAGATAGGGAAATAGGGATATAGGGATATAGGGATATAGGGATATAGGGAGATAGGGATATAGGGATATAGGGATATAGGGATATAGGGATATAGGGAGATAGGGATATAGGGATATAGGGATATAGGGATATAGGGATATAGGGATATAGGGATATAGGGATATAGGGATATAGGGATATAGGGAGATAGGGAGATAGGGATATTGGGATACAGGGATATAGGGAGATAGGGATATAGAAATGTTGGGATTTTAGATTTGGGATCTTGGGAAATTGGGAATTTGGTATCTAGGGAATTTGAGAGTTTGGGTATTGGGGATCTTGGGAATTTGGGATCTAATGAATTTTGGAGTTTGGGTATCGGGGATTTTGGGAATTTGTGAATTTAAGAATTTGGGTATTTAAGGATTTGGGATCTTGAGAATTTGGGGTCTAGGGAATTTGGAAATTTGAGAATTTGGGATCTTGGGAATTTGGGAGTTTGAGAACTTGGGAATTCAGGAATTTGGGAGTTTAAGAATTTTGGAATTTAGGAATTTGTGGCGTTGGGAATTTGGGATCTTGGAAATTGGGGATCTTAGGAATTGGGGATCTTAGGAACTGGGGATCTTGGGAATTTGGGAGTTTGAGAATTCAGGATCTTAAGAATTTGGGAGTTTGGTAGTTCGGAAGTGTAGGTATGTGAAAATTTGGGAGCTTGAAAGTTTCTGTACTTGGAAATTTAAGGACTTGAAAATTTGAGAATTCCAGAATTTAGCAATTTGAGAATTTGAAGAATTCTGTAATACAAGACCTTGAGAATGTAGAAATTTGATACTTTGTAAAACTACTCAAAAATCTCCATATAGAGAAATTAAAAAATCATTAGAAAATTTGAAATATAAGAAATATTCCTTCTAATATACCTAAGATGTACATATTTTCAACGATACTCTAACGTCATCGAAACTGTTGGTCACTATTCCGCAGCAGTTATCTAAACATTATTTCCCGTCGCTCGTTTTAGCAATACGTCGAAGCTCAATTACAAAGTTTCCCCCTGATTAAACCAGCAGGTAGAAACGCCTGTTGTTATTCGAGTCGTGACAAGGGGTGTCAATTATTCAATAGTAATTATCGACGGTCGTGGAAAAATGTGCATTGATCCTTTTTAGTTCGCCGGGTGGCACCGGAAACGGGAGCAACACGTGAAGCTCTCGAGAGGATGGCGTGTATTGATCCTTGCAGCACCACCTGGCGTACAATCCTTTTTCGAGCAACGGCATTATCCTTTCTAAATCTACCAACGAAGGCTTTATAATTGCGTTCGGATTAATCGTCGCGAAATGTCCGTATATTTTTCCGCTTCCAAAATCACGTCCAAAGATAGAGACATTTAATTGGAACGTTTTAACGGTCGCAGAATGTCGGGTCGAAAGGAGTCTCGTTTCGTAGCACGAAATAACGATTGGAACGAGCTAGACAAATTTAGTGGAACCGCGCTAGCAACGCCGAATTCACCGAGCCCTTTTATCTTCCGACAGACGTATATGGACTCGGCGAAGATATCGAAAGTAATCTTCTCGTGTTATTAAGGTCGAGACCACGATTTACGAGCGTTTGACGTGGATATACGTCTTAAGTTCTTTACGGATCGATAATTCGCATTGGACCAACGATCCTTGGAACGTGTACTCCTACGGAATCTCGCGAACATGTGTTGCATTCTGATGGACAATTTTTCTTTATAAACTTTCCTCTATTAATCATGTTCCTTGTCTTTTATTCTTTGGAAACGCTCTTGGAATGTACTCGATAGTAAAGGGCATAAATATCATTTATTGCTGTCTTTCTAAATAAAAACTGATTTATGAATTGTATATATTCAATGTCTGCATGTTGGGCTATCAGTTGTTTTGAACATGCTTTCTTAAATATTTAATATCAAACATGTAAATATTGTAACATTTTTGGAGGAATATCCACATTTGAAGTTTTCGTGCTTTCTAAACGAAATATTGTTCCTATCGGTTGTTGAGATCATTAGTCAACCTAGAGTACAAACGATTCATTAATCAGGAGTTCTCCAAACGTGCCACCCTAAAAGTCTAGTTACCCAAAGCGACCTATCCGTTTGTTCGAGAAATTCGAAGCAATACGTCTACCACAGATTCAGGTCAACGGGGTTAATTAATTTTCAGTCGGTAATTGCCGGCATTGAAACTCGTGTTAACGGGTTTCCAGTTAATAAAGAATTGAGCATAGCATTATGGCGGAGTTGCCTTGTCACTTTTGCCGCGAAATTAATATCACTTTCCTGTTCAGTTGTCGCGATGGATATTTCTATTCTCTGTGCCCGCTTCACGCCGACACGACGCGAAACCCGATGAAACGAATTCGAAGTGGCGATGTCATTATAGATTCAATTTCCTGACACATCGAATGATAAATACGCGGAGGAGAGAGAAAGAGGAGAGTATCGAGAGCTTTGTCAAAAGAGCTGTCACGAATGTATATTCGAAAGTGGTTAACCGATTGTGCAAAGCATTGCGGATAGCTCTATAACGATGGATTTCAACCGACCCGTGTAAATACTAGCGCAAAATCAAAGGACGATTGATGATGACGCGTAACCAATTCTCTGGAATCGAGCACGCTATCGAGTCGACGGATAAAATGCAATTTCGCAGAAATAGAAAGGAATTAATTACGTCCTGCAATTTCCATTTTAGACTCAGATTTTATTTCGGTGGCGATTACTTTAAAGTAGGTAATTCGTAGAAAGGTTCATTGTAATCTTTAGAGTATTTATTATAATATCATTCCATTACTCTGTTTTATCAGAGAGTTATTTATCTGGCAGATACATAGTCTCGCTGAAGTATGTATAAATTTGACTATTACTATCAAGATGAAATAGTGACAAAAATGTTAGAACACACTGATCTTGATTATGATTTCATTCTGGACGTGTTTGAGATAATTATGACATAGTATCGACTAAAGTTATTTATCAAATTAGTCTATGGGTAATTAGACCACGGACGTTTATGCATTTGATACATCGAATTCTGCAAAGTTAACACAACTCGTGTAATTTATAAACTGTGAATTTTACAGATGGATGATTTGTGTATAGTCTGCAGATAATGCAGATTAATGGACAAAAGTTATAACTTTAATAAAAATAGAGTACATATGAGTTTTATTATAGTAGGGCACTATTATGATATTAGTTTATTTTCACGTTCATAAACTGCATTCTTCTATTTCCATTGAACCTTGATTTATGCTCCTCTCATTTTTCTTAGACACGTTCACAATTATGTTCACGAATGTGAACATGAATACACATTATCAAGTATTAGTATTATATATGAATGAATACTTATGTATAAGTGAATCGTTAATTTTAAAATTACTATTTTATGTCAAAATTGTGTGATCATAAACAATTACCCTATGACTTGAATACATTAAATATCGAAAAGAGAAGGTGAACATCAAAAGTCTACTTACTAGTTAGTGAATTTCTAGTATATACGGTGAACAGTAAAATTGAGCTGTTCCATGAAAAAAAATCTTTGCCTCGTCGTCGGCATCTGTAAGAACTAAGTTGTTGGACCTACGCCAACATCAGGGCCGATGCACTTTCGCATCTGTCCCACCATATCGATCGGTTGGTCATCCCATCAGCGAACCCTCCAAGGTAATGCTAATAGTCTATTGCTCGAAACTATTTCGTTATAGCATCGTTCTATATCTATTTAACGTGTTCTAATTATCTTGTGATACCTAAACACACTTTTCATTAATATTCTGCGAGGTTATAACCTTGTAGACGAGTCGTTGTGCAGAGAATCTCAAAATGCTGCGTTGAATGTTGGAAATGTGGAGGTACAAGTTTGGGTAGATGGAAAATTGGGAGGTAGAAGTTGGAGTAGTTGGAAAATTGGGGGGTAGAAGTTGGGATGGTGGAAAATTGGGGGTAGAAGTTGGGGTAGTTAGGAAATTGGGAGATGGTAGTTGGGACAGTTGGAAAATTGGGGGGTAGAAGTTGGGATAATTGGAAAATTGGGGGGTAGAAGTTGGGATGGTGGAAAATTGGGGGGTAGAAGTTGGGGTAGTTAGAAAATTGGGAGATAGTAGTTGGGACAGTTGGAAAATTGGGGGGGGGGGGGGTAGAAGTTAGGATAATTGGAAAATTGGGGGGTAGAAGTTAGGATCCTTGGAAAATTGGGGGGTAGAAGTTGGGATACTTGGAAAATTGGGGGGTAGAAATTGGAATAGTTGGAATATTGGGGGGTAGAAGTTGGAATAGTTGGAAAATTGGGAGATAATAATTTGGATAGTTGGAAAATTGGGGGGTAGAAGTTGGGATAATTGCAAAATTGGAAAATAGTGGTTGTGATCATTTGAAATTTTAGAGATATGAAGATTAGAAAATTTGGGAATGTAGGGATTTGAAGACTTGAAAATTTGGGAATCGAGTAATTTGGTAATTTAGATATTTAAGTATTTAAAAATTTGAAGATTGGTAACTTAAGTATTTACAAGTTTGCTAGTTTGAAAATCTGGAAATATGGAAATTAAAGAATTCAGAAATTTTCAAGTTTCTCAGGTATTAAATCCTAAATTTGAATGTGATTATACGTCTAAATGATAGTGACCCGTATTTATCACCAGTGACCAATACCACATTAATTCCTGCGAATCTACAATGAACGAAAGCCGCCACTGAAACTCTGCACCTAAATTCGTGACAAAATTACTAAAAACACTCAGAGACATTTCTGACATCTCCACAAGCAATCAACGTTGATTCTTTCTAATTAGCAAGGAACTTGAATAAGCAACAAATCCCGTTAATTCATATTTCCGCAGCGTCTCAACGTTGATACCTGTTCACTTTGCACAACTTCCGCGTCCTCGGCTAGCCCCGTAGATCCCGCAAAACTTTACAAGGTCTGAAGGTACTTTCCAGACTTACGAAGGCATCGTACAATGTATACGAAAGTGATGAAGAATGTTTTGCGTCTCATAGTCGCTTTACATCTTGCTCGAACTTTCGGAGAACAGTTTTGCCGGACAACGGAAAGAAAAAGTAAGGTCGGTAAAGTTGGTGGATGCTGGGCACGTTTTGTTCTCGCTAATTCCGGCAAAAATAAACGTCGCGTCCGTACGGGAAGTTGAAGTTCGTGGCGAGTTTCTTTAAAAATTGTCGCAGAACGATTCGGCGATGGTCGGAGAAGGAAGAGAAGGCACGGCTGACAATTCATTGGTTGGCTTGCACCATAAGAGAAACGACGGCCACACCATTATCGGCACGTATGAGGATTTCAAAGTACCTGGATCATCGCCAATTCCACCACAAATGCTCTCCGCGGACTGTTCTTTACGATTTGTCATCCTATCACTCGAATTCAATCCAATCCATTACACTGCCGTATTATAGGAATATTGCCTCGCGTGTCTCTGCCTTTTACCGATTTCTACGATCACACCGTTTAATGTTTTTACGCTTTGAGCACGAATCTCCACGATCGAATCGAAGCTGCCTATTAAGCGTTTCCGGGTTAAACGCTTTTGGATTCTTTCGACATTTTTCGATGCAATTTTCTTCTGCTTCAGATAACAGGGGGAATTATACTTGATTCTAAAACTAGTTTCATAAAGCACTTGTAAAAATCCGGTGCGTCAAACGTTATACGTTAAACGTATACACATGTGTGAAATTTAAACATACACGTGTGAGTATTAGAACATTATAATGTAATAAATGTTAAAATCAATTTTGTACAGTTATTATTTAAGCAGAACACTTATCTCATTTTAAATATTCGAACAGTGATTATAATTATTTTAATCATTTACGATATATTTTATTATTCACTCTCTTAATAATATTTTAGGTTAGGAATGCTGTGTTCAAAAAATTCTATATATTTCATACGATGATACAAAATTTTTACAACTTCTAATCTTACGCTGAATATTTTCACACAATAAAATTCTAATAATTGATCATTTAACTCCTACAATTCACAAATCGTCAAACTGTAGTCATCAAATTAATCATAAACGTTCCACCATTACTAAATCATATAAAACTTGTATCTTATAATTGAAGCATAATTGAATATTGAATATAATTGAAGCATTTGATATGTACTTTTGAGATAGTACCTACAAAGGAAAAATTATAGGAATAGATAAATGTCGTTATAGCATTATATAAATTTCGTTATAAGGTATGATTACAAGAAGCATCAAGGTACGTGTTCTCGATGTGGAAAAACGTTTCACGAGGAATATTGGAGAAAAATGATTTCTCTTATCGCTGCACCATAAAGCGAGGAAAATGAGAAATCCTTTGATAGTTATACGTATACGGGACTACGGTTCTTGTGAGACGATGCAGAACCATCACACTTTGGTGAGTTTGAAACCCTTCGAAACTTCATATACTTTCACGTACTGAAGGTCTCGAATGCTTTGAGAATATCGTTGTAAAGAGGTGTGTGCCTTTTCCGTTGCGAACCTTCCGAGATTGAACAGTGCAAGCCATTAAATCGATTGATTATTCAAAATATATTTGATTGCAAGATTAACATGGAAGTACCTTTGTTACCATTTTCTCTTTTAGTATTCTAGTTCAAATATCACATATTTGTAATATTAAATTAAAATATTAGATTTTAAATATTCTGAAAATTTAAGAAATTCTCGAAGTACCAAAATCATAATGTATCGAAGTCTCCAAGTAAAAAATTAAATTCTAGTCTTAAAAAAAGTGAAACGTGAAAGTATTCGATATTTTAAAATCCAACAGTGTCACAGTGGGAAAAATGAAAAAATACCAAAGTTCTGAAGTCTGAAAGTTATAGTACTGCAAAATTTTAATCTCAGAACACTCAAATGTCAAAAATTCTAAAATTCTCAAACTTTCTGCCATTCCAAAACTCTAAATACCCAAATTGCTAAAAATGATAGAATTCTAAAGTCCAGAACTACCAAAATTCTAAACTCTAAAATTTCAACGTTCCAAGTACCCCAAAATTGAAAGATATTAAATTATAAAATTTCGTACAGCACTAATCCATTTATCATACACGTAGCAAACTTCCCGCGTAGTTATGCACCGCATCCATTACGGTTTTCAAGCTCTAATTACATTTACGGTCCCCATAATAAATCCCATGATGCTTTTTCCGGGTAAAGAATAAAAATGGTGCCTTAAGATGAAATTGAAAGTTACTGCGTTTCCCGATGCCCGAACAAATACAGGTTCCTCGCGGCCATTGTAATTACGCTCGAATCGACTTTATAAATACGGAGAAGCGAGTCTCCCGTGCGTACTGTGGGTTAACAATTACGCACGGTTCCCTGGGGAGCATTGTTGTGGCAGGGAATCCACGGTTGCAAGTTAACCGGGAGAGATCACGAGATTGCTTATTTTACGATTACCATCAGGCTAGGTTAAGAACAAATTGCTGGAATTTACGGGAAGAAAAGACTGGGAGCGGTAACGGTCAGTTGCCTGTTGCGCTGCACCCGACTCTTCCTCTGCTTCTTGCGTTTTCTTGCTCCTCGTAAATAAACGCTTCTCGAGATCGCTTTCTCTACGTTTTTACTATTGCAACAGACTTCTATATAATCAATTTATTTTTTTATCCGAAGTTTAAGTAAATACTTAATGACATCGCTTTGTACTCGAAGGTATTTTTGCCAGATATCAATTTTAACAGTTTTTAGGCAAAAAGTTTGCTGAGTTAAGGTCACTATTTT
The DNA here is from genome assembly GCA_945859595.2 of Megachile willughbiella. Classification (NCBI taxonomy): domain Eukaryota; kingdom Metazoa; phylum Arthropoda; class Insecta; order Hymenoptera; family Megachilidae; genus Megachile; species Megachile willughbiella. Next base: position 9,336,470 of record OX243797.1, on the reverse strand, counting down.
TTATTGATAATTGCCGCCATTGACTGCTCCACTATGTTTATATGTATAATACTACAGATTTAGGTAATAAATATTTAAATCCAATTGTATTAAACTGAATGGTGAATGCCACCTTTCAAGTGCAAGGAGTTAACACATTGACTGCCACAGTGAAACAGTCGAAAATTGTATTAGGTTTCTCATTTTTAACGAATCTCACCATACATTTTCACAGTATCTTATTACACTAATTTTTCTTAGTTACAAGTAGTTAATACGAGTATTTTCATAAGAGAACAAATTTTTAATAACATAGGTGATTTATATGGAACTTCAAGAGTCATCCACATATGGCTGACATGGTAGTCAAAGTGTTAACTTGTTCACTGTTGCGACTATAGCTTAGTATGAACATTTCATTTCTTTAACTAGCAGATGAACATGATTATTTTATAATTTTTACTTTTTGTAAGATATTCCTTGAGATCAGTTTCTTAACGAGTTTCCTGTTGCAACAGAAGTTAAATATGATCTTTTTAATTCGCAACTGAATATGATTATTTTTCTTCCTTAATTTCCTAAATAATCAACACGTTCTACAATACTAACCAACGTTTGTTGATGATCATTTTATTATTTATACCTGATTTCACTTTCCAATTCAAGGTCCAATGTCACATTTCACATTATCTTCATATAACAAAATTAACGCAATTCAAACTTCTTTCCTTTCTCTGTGATTACACTAAAATTTCAGTATCAGACTGTGAAGTCTTTTGCAGTATGAAACCATGGCAAGTTTTTCCTTCGTCGTTTTAATTATTTCTAACTTTATTCCTTAATGTTGGTAACCGACTCCCCAGTAGCTACTGTTACATAATTGATATATTGCAGTTGTGACTCATTCTTTCTGTAGACAAATATATGCGATAGTGTATGAGTCACCGGTTCTTTCTCTTCCTTTTCTTTTCATTCCTTCTTTTGTCGAGAGATTTGTCCTAGGAAGGAAGTCATAAGAAACCTTGATTTTCTGATCTCTTCTTGTGGCTTCTTTATCACCGCAGGATTTGCATATCTTTTATGTTGATAACAATTCGGCGGAGATGATAGAACAACAGAAATGTTTCTATTACTAAATAAGGATGCCCTACTTTCGCGTATTAATTCCACTAAGAATATACGAAGCTTATTCAGCCAGCAAGTTTCACGAACTAATACGGATTTTAGTAATTCTCCCTTCTTTTTAGAGAGTTTTAATGGCATCGTAAAATGAAAATAGTTACTCGATTCGTTTTTATGTTGCCATAAAATTCCCGTGACTTGCTTCCACGAGTTCTTGGATTTTTAACGTAATAGATTCGCAAGATTATCAACACGGATTTTTTCTTCGTTTAACAGTAGATTAACATTCTATGCTGGTTAGTCTCGCAACGACAGGTTGTATTAAGCTCCTTTTTTTATCGGAATTATATATCTGTTCAGAACCGACAATGGAATTTATTCAATTGAAATGCATGTGAAAAGAAGTTCATAAATCTCTGAAGAATGCTGCGATCTTAGTGTTCGAACTAGTATAAAGCTCAGCCATATTCTTCATACTTATTCTAATAAAACAGCAGAACGATGTCGTAATTTTGGTTTGATAAAACAGAACTTCATAATGATTAAACTTTCAAAAATGTTCGTAACACACTTTTATTTAAAAATAAATTTTTAAGTTGCAATTACACGAAAATGTGTATCTCGATATTAACTTCGTGCTCTGCTTCACTATTTTTAATTACGAAATTAATACAGGTTTAATTATGAAAATAATTCAAGCAATGTTTGGAACACTTCCTTCTATATTTTTCAATTACGAAGTTTCAATAAAACGTAATAAAAGTAAAATAGAACCTGTGATTCAGCGTAGCCTGGAGAAAATTATGGTACAAAGAGATATTCATTTTTTCGTCCTCTTTAATTCATTAGTAATGTTGAACCAGTTCCACGATTATTTGGTCTTCTTTTGTGCATACATACCTAGTGCTAATAATAAAAATGAAACGCGGAGTACCATGAAAAAGAAATTTAATTTGAAGTGGAACACTTCTGTATCCGGTTCGATTCAGTGAATTTTTTCTTCGAGAATTTAATATTCTGCCGATGAAAACGTTTCGATGTTTTTCTCGAATTTTCATTATGCGACTTAAAAGCGATCGATCCCCGCGAACCGCTCAATACGTTTACTTTCCCTCCAGATGTGAATGAACTTTTGAAGGGTATAGATCGAAAGGGTTATAAATGTCTCTCTTAGGGGAATTTTTCAGATAGCATCTTATAACATTTATATTATTTATAGTTTTTTAACCAGTACAATTTTCTGTTTAAACACACGAGTTTGTTTCGCAATTATTTACTCGTATTGATTTAATTTTTTAAGTTGTATTCTTCAAATCACTACATTTTCTAATTACTATATTTTCAAATTTCTACATTTCTAAATTCTCATATTTCCAACTTTGCTAATTTCCAAATTTCCACATTTCCAAATTCACAAATTTTTAAACCTCTACATTTCTAAATTCCTATGTTTCTAAATTTCTATATTTCCAAATTTTCATATTTTTAAATCTCTACATTTCTAAATTCCTATCTTCTCAAATCTTCATATTTTCAACTCCTCAGATTTTCAAATCCTCACTTTTCCAATTCACCACATTTCCAAATTTTAAAAGATCCAAATCTCTTCATTTCCAAATCTTCACATTTTCAACTCCTCACATTTCCAAATTCTCAAATTTCCAAATCACTAAATTTCTAAATCCTCACGTTTCCAACTCTCTACATTTCCAAATTCTCAAATTCAAGAGCTCTCAAATTTCCAAATCTCTAATTACAAAATATAATTCCAAATCTCATAATTCTCAAATCCTCAAATCCCCAAACATAAACACACGAGTTTGTTTCGCAATTATTTACTCGTATTGATTTAATTTTCTTTACTCGTTTCTTTCATTCTTCCCATTTTTAGTCGAGCTTTTTGACGATGAAAGTTTGTGAAATATATTTCTGAAAAATGGTAGAGTGAAATAAAAATTAAAATCGAGGAAATTTTCATCAACGCACAAATATTTATTGATTAATGTAAAATACGCTTTCAAAGATAATTTCGTTGTTTTTAGGAATATTTCAGTCGATTGGGTGCATTCGAATGTTTGCCTTTATGGGACAATTTTTGATCGGTTGTTAACGTTTCACCACTCTCTTTGCATTAGTTTTACGCTTCAGTTTTCAATCGAAATACCATCGGCCAGTTCAATTTATTTACTATTTTCAGTCGAGCGCAATATTCCTTTGACGATAGTTTCCAAGCAAAAAGAAATCTTCAACCTCTGAAAGCTGTTGCCATAGTTTCCGTGTAAATCATGTTAACACGCATCTATATTCCGTGAAAATGAAATATTTCATAAGTTAACCCTGTCGTGTTTACTATCGAACATAAAAATTTGCAGGCGTGCAAATTAAAATATTTATGAAAGCGATATTGAAATTCTTTTCAAGGCACTTTATTAACCGTATTCGCATCAAAGGGAATTTATATGAATTAATTCGGTGTGAAGCGTGCTTAAAGGAACATACGTTCGAACATTGAATATTTCATTAAAAATGTTTGCACTGTACATCATATTTATACGATACTCTATCAATCAGAGATATGTAAATCGATCTGACAAACACCACAAATTTGATCTGCAATCATTCAATTGCGAAAACGTTGATGAATGTGCAGCATATCGATGAGACAGCTGCAATACAAATCAGATCAAACTATAAATATTGCATTATTTAATTAAAAAATATAATGTAATTTGAAGCTGGCGCAACACCTGTGTATTTATTTCACTGCGATAATTTCTGGCTCGTGTTAAAACATGAAAATATCGACGTACTACGATCGACACACTTAATGAGAAAACCCAGCTGGATTCTACATGTTATTTCTTTACAAATCGGATTTTTGACGTAATAACACACGTACAGTATTACAACTCTTTGTTACCATCAGTGTAATTTCGAATTTTCGACAGATATTTTTGTCTCTCCAAAATTTCCGTGAACATTTAACTATCTTAAAATAAAAATGTACCTCCATTGTAATAATTCAATTTTATAATCACGCGACGCTTATCCGTTAATTAGAAGAATAAAATGCATATTAAGGAAATCTTAAAATGAATTTAGGTCGAGATAACGAATGATACGACACTTTAATCCACTCGTGTCATCAATTATGACGAAGATTTCAAGCTGGCGATATGAAGAAGTGCACGAACTTGTGCGATTATCCAATAACGTTTTAATCATTCAAAGAAACGGGTGATTGAACGTTTCGAACTTTCAAATATTTATCAACAGCAATCGATCAAAGGTTTTTCCCTCCGATAAATTTATACGAGACGTTATTACTAGACTCGCAGCCGAAGAGACGTGTAGGTCTTCTTTTTAGTTGTTCTTTACGATCTTGAAGTTCTTTTCCCGTCATAGCACGTTCCATCGTCTTTTTCTTGCGTTTTTTACTCGAGGCCTGCAATCGTTAAAAAATAGAGGAAGGAAATGAATTACTTGCGCTAGTACGACACCCCTAGCTTCGTTTAATCGATTACGTGCTCCGTCGGGAAATTATTATATCACCGATTACGGCGTTTGATTGTAGAGGAAAAAGGGATGAAACAATATCTTCTTCTTTATTAGCTTGTTGCATATTTAAGAGGGGATCTCTTTATTTCATAACCTCAAAATACACTCGTGTGGTATGTCGATTTAAAGGTTAATGGTTCGACTACATAACCTCAAAATGTCGTACTATATCGCATTTAACATGTCGATTTAAAGGTTAAACTTTGATAAACATAATCGAATAAAAACTTTATTAACGTTTGATGTAAATGACTGTGGAAACGCTCGATCAATATTTTGATACAAAATGACTGATCGCCAATTACAGCAAGGAGTGATTGATTTTGAAGCACATGCAGCTCCACATGATAACGTAAAAGTACCTAGTGTAACGTAAGAGTGTGTATTAAGCACTTGTACGTCAGTTTGGAAGTTAATATTTGATCAAAATAGCACAAGTTTATTATCAAGATCTGATGGAGGCAATAAACGTTTAGTAGACGTTTTAAACATAGACTGTCAACGATAGCAAGTGTCCAATTTTAAATATCCCACGATTTAATTACGTAAAGGACCTATTATGAAACAGTATTTATGGCACATCAGTTTGGAAATTAATATTTGATCAAAAGCTTATTAGACAAACTTGACAGAAGTGATTGCATAAATGTTTGTCGACGTTTTAAATATAGAATGACTGATCGTAAATTATGGCAAACAATGTTCAATTTTGAAGCATCACGCTTGACATAAGTTGATGAAGTACCATAAAATAAGGTCAGGTTGCGGAGCTTGCAGATTAAAATCAAATGGAAATAACTACATAAATCCTCCATTAACGTTTTTAATACAAAACGACTGGCTGAAATTTTCGCTGAAATTTTTGTCATTGAATAAATCAGAGCCCGTCAATTTCCTGTGCGTACTGTCTCGTGCATCTCCGAATCGTTTTTACCAAAATTATGAATCGGCAAAATCGAAAATCAATGCGATATCGCGGTGTATAAGAGTAACTTTATTCCTGTACCATTCAAAATGAACCATTCTGAATATTTTTCCACAGCATACTCTTCGCGTTTCTATATCGTAGCACGATAAAAGGTTAAATCTATAAAACGTGCTATTTTTCGATCTCACGGGAGACACATTCCTTATTCCAGAGATTGATAAATATTAAAGGTAGCGTATTCTCGGTACGTGTATGAATATTTAACCGCACACGTATCTCAACCGACACGATTGGCAAACGTTGATAAATCGGATCCATGATTAAACCGACGGTGTCAATCTTACAAATTCACTGGTATCTTAAAACTGTCAATTCGAGCGATGGTTGCACACCACGGCAGCGATTTTCTTCGATAAAATCGTGATGAGGTGACCGAATGTGGGCGATTGCTTGTTCGCTGGAAGCTGTCCCCCATTATCACGAATTCCTGACAGACAGTCGCGTGGGAGAGCTGTTTATTCGTGTTGGTAAAAGGCCGATCGATCGCAGCGATGCAAGGACCTGCTTTGAGAACCGCTGGCTCAGGATTCACCTGCGATCGACGACCCCGTGTCCTGACCCTATCAATGATCCCACGCAGCCCCGAACATTACCGTGAAATCGTGTCTTTGAGAGCCACGTTTATCTCGACGCGTCTCCTGAGCTTTGAAATTGCCGAAAGAATTATCGAGCGATTCTACGAAACTCGCTCGCCCGCGGAAAGTAGACGGAAATTTCGAATCCACATCAAATTTTACGGTAATCGACTCGAATTGTACTGTGCGATATCCGTTGTTCGATTAACTCTTTGACGTTTGGTGTCACGTGCTCGCGAATTTTATAGTTTTCTGTACTTTGTAAGTGTCCATTCGTTGCATTGTCTGGAATTTATGTATTTATGGATCTGGGTACAATGGACTCTTCGATATATTGTTATTTATGTGAATGGTAATATTGCAGAAGTTTTAGGTCTGATGGTCTGGTTTGGTAAGGGTCATTCGCAAGGTGGAATATTTGGAAATTTGGGGATTTGGGGACTTGCGGGTTTGTGGATTTGGGAATTTGAGAATGTAGGGATTCTTGGATCTGAGTTGGGTGAAATTTGCGGTTTTTAGATTCGGGAACGATAGAATTTGGTTATTTGAGCAATTTGGAAACTTGGAATTGGGGGTTTGAGGATTTGGGGATTCTTGGATTTGGGATGGATGGAATTTGGGGTTGTTAGATTCGGGAATGATGGAATTTGGTTATTTGAGGGTTTGGAAACTTGGAATTGGGGATTTGAGAATTTTGGGATTCTTGGATTTGGGATGGGTGGAATTTGGGGTTTTTAGATTCGGGAATGATGGAATTTAGTTATTTGAGCAATTTGGAAACTTGGAATTGGGGGATTTGAGGATTTGGGGATTCTTGGATTTAGGACGGGTGGAATTTGGGGTTTTTAGATTCGAGAATGATGGAATTTGGTGATTTGAGGACTTGGAAACTTGGAATTGGGGATTTGAGAATTTTTGGATTCTTAAATTTGGGATGGGTGGAATTTGGTAATTTGTCAAGTTGAAGACTTGGAATTTGTTGGATTTGAGAATTTGAGGACTCTGAAGTACGAGAAATTGTAAATTTGAAAGTATAGGAATTTGGGAATGTGAGAAGTTGGGAACTTTTGAATTTGGTTACGTATAAATTTGAGAATACTATTTAGATATTTGCTAATTTAAAAAATTGAAAATGAAGTAAACATGAAGTTTGTAACTGTCATAAAGTATGCAAATTCCCAACTTTGAAAATGTCTAAACTACGAAGAATATAAACTACCTAGCTTTCCACTTAACCCTAAAACAACCAAATTACCATTACACCAACGATACAGGTTACCAAATTGAAACCCGATAACCTAAAATTAACCACATCCGAAAACTTACAATATATCTGTCCGCTATGTCACTGCCTCATCACTGCGTCAGTTACCTATCATTCTCAAAATTATATCACACAACGTGCAAATAGTCCACCGGTCATCATTGAATTTCAGATTCAAAGCGAGCGTACTTTCTTAAACGGTACTCATATTGTCGCGTTTGAAAGGCACAACGTTTTTCTTCGTTCGTGAAACGACATACTCGTTAATATTCCTGTAGGATAAGCCAGACAGAGTCAACTCTCGACGGTTGGCCAGGAAGAATGAGCGTTCTTGACAAAAGTGTACAAGCGAATTATGAGAGGGAGAGAAATGGAGGAAGAAAGAAAGAGATGGCACCACCCTCTTCACTGTTGTCCGGTGCACAAACATTCTTTTGTGTGTTTCGCGTAACGCGTGTACTTTGTTGCTTCTGCGAGAGGCGTTAATAGGTTGTGACAGATAATTAAGCGACAATGAGTTTAGCAGCCCTGATTGTTCTCGGTTGCCTCGCGGAACGGTGTCGCGATATTCATCTTGATGAAATATGCGACGTTATGAAACCTGCGGAATTTTCATACTGTATTGATACCACTTTATTGCTATTGTTCAAGAAAATGGCTGTTACCTTCATAAATAGTTCATTTCATAATGCATTTATTGCTTAGCTAATTATTTTCGTGATTTTAATTCGTCTATTTTTATGATTTTTTTCATTTATTTATGAGTTCGTAAGTGTTTTGATGTATTTTATAGGGATTTTTAGTGGGGGAAGTCTCCATTATATGTACTTGGTGTTATTTTAGAATATATGCATTTGGATGTGAATTTGAAAATCGAGAACTTTCAAGTTTAGAGATTTGTAAATACTCAAATTTCTGTTTTAACAAATTTAGAAATCGTCACGTTGTTAATTGCTAATTTACAAATTAGTCTCCGAATTGTCAAATTTTAAAATTCGTAAAGGTCTAATTCCTACACCTCCATCATCAAATATTGAATTTCACAACTTTTTAGAATTTCAAACTCAAAAATTTCAAAATTCCTAGACATCTAAGGCTTCAAATTCTCCACATTTCCAATCTCTCAAATTTTCAGAGTTCTATGCCTTCAAATCCCCCAGATTTCAAAATTTGAAGAATTTGGATTCTTCAAATCCTCTAAGTTGCGAAAATACCTCAATCCCCTAATTTCCACGATTCCCCAATTCAATAACTTCCCCAAATTTTCTAGACACCACAAATTCGCCTACTTCCCCAAATCCCCGAAATATCCCAAATTTGTAATATCTCAAACCCTCAAAGTCCGAAATCTTCAAATACCCCAAAGTTCCAAATCTCCAGATCCTCCAAATATCCCAAATTCTCAAACTTCTCCAAATCTCGAAAATCACCAAAGCAAAATTTCTCAAATATCTAAAATCCCGAAATGTGAAAAACGTGAAGTGTACCTAAACCGTGCCAGTTTTCCCGAACAAATATGTGTTTATCCCGTGATTGTCGACGGCAGAACGATATTCCGCAGCATTAATGTTAAACCGGTTTTCCTCTGGAATAAATTTTCGCGGTCTGGAGTGCGTACTTTCGAAGAGGAGCCCTTTGTTGTCTGTCGTATCCTCGTCGGCGGTCGTGTTTTCAGTAAACCGTACCACGAGACTACTCTGCCGACACAGTGCCACTTTGTGTGTCTGAACGTCGTCGTGGTCCAGAGTGTTTTGAATTGCGGATTCGCAGCTGGCCGTTGGTCTTTTTAACACTTTGACCCGGCTCGTTTTGTTGCCGCTGTAAACGAAAACCGTCGGCGAAACGCGAGCGACTGTGCTACACTTTCATTATCGCAAAGAGGATTTTTTAGATTTCCATCCGTGTTACACGTCCACTCCGTGAATTTGCGTATTTCGCGGATAGTTGCTTCCCTGGCGTGGCGTGCCGGATCGATTCGCCAGAATTTCCTGCATGCATCATGCCATTGTACCGTCGCTGGTTATTCTTTATTGCTGACTTTTATATCTGACGGCTGACACGCGAGAAAGTGTAACTAAAAGGATTAAAAGTTGTGTCGGACTTTATCGCGCGCGAAACATTGATCAGACGCTTCTTCGCATGGGGAGAGCTAATAAAATGTATACACTTTGTTGTTACGTAATACACTATATAAAACAAGTGGAGGTCTTAGGTATTTTAGACTTTTATGAATCTTGTATTTGATATTAATATTCATGTATGTTTTGTTAGTATAAATCTCTAGATACTTACATGACCAGAAATAAAGAAAAAAGTTGGGTACAAGATTAGTTTAAGTATGTCTGACCATACATGTCCACTTCCACTGTGAAACTTATCATACGTACAACTTGAAAATAATTAATAATTACTCCATTCTATATTATCAGATATTTTTACTCGATTCAAGAACAATAACAAGTGATGCCAAAACTCAAAGTAAAATACTATCTCAAACATTCAGAGTTCAAATACCTATTACACTTCTGCTATAAACAGTCTCAAAGAGCAGTACAATTAATTGCAAAGCTCTCGACAAGCACTTTGAAGTTACTGAAATATAATTGTTTAAATTTAGATTCGAGTATTAGGGGCTGTGGAATACGCGTCAAAGTCTCGTTTTCGATAATATCGTTAGATTATGTAACTCGACGAATGCATGCTGTGATAATTGAAGCGTGCTGCATCCGCGTTAATGAATGGTTTAATTAAATCGTCGTTTAATTAAGACAGACTACCCGTATAGCAGAACGAACGTGCTGTGTATCGAGTAAAAGATTTTGAATTCACGAGTCATCGTAATCCTTTGTAATCGTGTCGAACGAAGTCCACGACAGATTTTGTCCCGCTAGAGCACACACTATTCTCTGGACGATCGAAAAGCGTGTACACACAGGTTTATTCCGAAGATTACATACTGGGAGGAAGAGGGCTCTAGATCCTTCGTTCAATCTAACCATGCGATGGAGTCTTGTTCGTGATACGAACTCGAGTAGGCGTTGAAATTGGTGTATATATATACGATTAACTGTTATTTCTTGGAAGAAGTCGTTCAATTTATCGCGAATCGATCAATCTTTTGCCATTAACGCCGTAAATTGGGTAAAGTGGAGGGTGTTGTGCTATATAGATGAAGCTTGCTATACTGATACGCTATAACTCGGCGAAATGTATTGATAGAGGATTTAATACCTGATAATCGAACGCGTGGTGGGTCTGTGCGTGGTAATTCGACGCTTGGGAATCTAACGAGTGCTAATTTGACGTTTGGGAATCTAATGCGTGGTAATTCGGTGCGCAGTAATTGGACGTGTAGAAAATTGGCGCGTAGAGATTCCATGTGTAGTAATTCGACGCGTGGTACTTCGACACGTGGTAATTCGGCGTATGGTAATTTGACGCGTGGTAACTCGGCGCGTAGTAATTCGACGCGTGGTAATTCGGTGTATGGCAATTTGACGCGTGGTAACTCGGCGCGTAGTAATTCGGCGCGTGGTATTTCGATGCGTAGAGATTTCACGCGTGATAGTTCAGCGCGTAGTAATTCGACGCGTGGTAATTCGATGCGTGGTATTTCGACGCGTGGTAATTTGATACGTGGAGATTCGGTACGTGGTAATTCGGCGCGTAGTAATTCTGCGCGTAGTAATTCTGCGCGTGGTAATTCGATGCGTAGAGATTTCACGCGTGATAGTTCAGCGCGTAGTAATTCGACGCGTGGTAATTCGATGCGTGGTATTTCGACGCGTGGTAATTTGATACGTGGAGATTCGGTACGTGGTAATTCGGCGCGTAGTAATTCTGCGCGTAGTAATTCTGCGCGTGGTAATTCGATACGTGGTAATTCGACACGTGGTAATTCGGCGCGTAGTAATTCGGCGTATGGCAATTTGACGCGTGGTAACTCGGCGCGTAGTAATTCGGCGCGTGGTAATTCGATGCGTAGAGATTCCACGCGTAATAGTTCAGCGCGTAGTAATTCGACGCGTGGTAATTCGATGCGTGGTAATTTGATACGTGGAGATTCGGTACGTGGTAATTCGGCGCGTGGTAATTTGGCGCATAGTAATTCTGCGCCTGGTAATTCGATACGTGGTAATTCGGCGCGTAGTAATTCTGCGCGTGGTAATTCGATGCGTGGTAATTCGACGCATGGTATTTCGGCGCGTGGTAATTTGATACGTGGAGATTCGGCGCGTGGTAATTCAATGTGTGGAGAATCGACGCGTGGCAATTCGACGCGTGGTGATTGGGAGCGCTGTAATATAACGCGTGGTAAATCGACGCGTAGTGATTTATCGCATGGTATTATAACACTTGCGATCCAACTCGTTATGATTCGATCAAAATTTAATGCTTGATAATCTGACACCTGGTAATCTATCACTTGACAGTCTATCTCGTAGTGATTGGATACGTCGCGTAGTAATCTGGCATATGATGACTTAACACTTGCTAATATAATCCGTGGCAAGAAATGGTATCTAATGCGTGAGTTCCACAAACCTGACTGAAAATTATTTATAATAACTTATTTAATTATATTCCATCTAATTCCATTATAAATTGAATTATAAACCATTTTTCACAGCATTTTAATGTAAAACGTCAACTTTCCTAATAACTCTGATCTCTTAATTTGAAATAGTAAATCAGCCTATGGTGATAATTATCGTATTAGTTCCGCTATAGTAAATCTTGCTATCTGTCACGTATCGCGAAAAATTGCTGTCGTTGAATGAACGCACCGCCAGACAATTAAAGCGTGTCACGAACGATTTGCATTGATTAACGAAGATGTGAACGATCGAATTATTCGAATTGCTCTTTTAGTATTCTCGAGTCTGGAGTGCACGATTTCCTTTAATCGATGTCACTCGAATTCGCGTTTTCTTTTTGCTTTGTACGCTCTTGTATCGTTCATTCTACTGTGAAATCACTGGCGAACAATGACACCCGACACGAGTTTTTGTTCCTTCAATGTTTGCTGTCAGCGAACCGTGCTAAGACCCGTCTAAAGGGTTCTGCTTTAGTCTAAATTAAAACATTCCATTCGTTTCGTTTGATTACGAGTATGTTGAATTTCAGTGCTGGCGGATATTGTGTAATTTCATTACTATTAATGTCTATAAATTGATTATGTAATCGACATAACTGTGCATTGTGGTTTATGTAATTGTACAGAGAAACGCATTATTATATGTATTTCCAACTAGTGCGATATTCAAACTTTCAGTTCCAGATATTATCACAAGCCGATTAATTAATATCTGTATATTACGGTTATTACTCGAGTAATTTTGGTCGTACCTGCACTATCAGCCAAAAGCTTGGAAATACCTGCCACGTTTGTATTTTACGATTAAATATAAACCACCAACTCCTATATTTCACCTCATATCAAATTCTGCTGTATACAGTTTTAACGTTTTATTATTACACATATCTTCTTTACTGTAACAAGTTAATGAAATTTTAAGTATCGCGAAAAAAAGGCGATACTTTGTAGAACGAGATATTTAATAATAAATATGATACGTGGATTATATTATTATTACATATTTGTAGAAACTTTTAAATTAAATAAATATTAACGGAACAATTATTATCATTTAATTAAATTGCAAGGGAAAATTACACACGTCCAATTACACACAATCACTAACAGGTCATTCAAGTAATACTGTACCAATAAATGCCTACATATTATTACTTATTTATATATGTGTATAAAGTACACAAAAAATAAAAAGAGCTTTTCATTAGTACAATATGCGTACCCAAAATTTTTGTCCGTAATGTACATGCATTTCATTAACGAGATAATTTATTTACAGGTTTCATAAATATAAATTAACCTCAATTATGTCCATATTTGTATTTTATGTACATATTGTATACTCAGTATGCATGTGGCGTTTAATTTTGGAAAATGAGTTCTTAACATTCTGATATTAATTAATGGAAATTAGATCGTAGATCAATTTGACATCGATGGTATCTGTATTTTGGTAGTCGTAAATGGAAGTGTCAACATTATTCGGGCTATTATATTTAGACGTAATACAATTGGATTGTTTGTCCCATAAGTCGATTTAATATAAGTCACGTACGAAACGTATCGACCTGACCTAATTCCGCTGCCTTTACTACGAGTTCAATCACTATCGTCCCTTGTGTGTTACAGTTTCCATTCCAATCTTAATCAAGTAACAAACTTTCTGTTCATAGAAAAAGTGTATCTTGGTTTACAGATTTTCATATTTTCAATTTTGGAGATTTAGAGATTTCAGATTTTCAATTTTGGAGGTTTACAGATTTTCATATTTTCAATTTTGGAGGATCAGAGATTTTCATATTTTCAGTTTTGGATGTTTAGAGATTTTCATATTTTTAATTTTGGACGTTTAGAGATTTTCAGACTGTCAAATTTTTAAATTTAGAAATTTAGAGATTTTCAAATTTGGTAAAATTTCAAAGTTTAGAGATTTTCAGATTTTCAAATTTAGAAATTTACAGGTTTTCAGATTTTCAAATGAAGTATTTCGAGATCTTCAAATTTTCGAGCTTACAGGTTCAAAGATTTCAAATCTCCAACTTTGAAACTTTACAAATTTTAAATTCTTAAGTTTAAAAATGTAAAATTTTAACATTTATATCGAAGACTACTACATCGAAGAAATACCATTTGTAGTGTCTCTCCCACATTTACCACACTCACATGTCGCTCCGAGGGCCATATAGCGAGACTCCACTATAATTATCTTTCTCCACAAATTATTAACTCTCAATTCTTTAAAACTGTACCAGAAAGTAAATAGGGCAGTACGCAGCATATTATTTCATTTTTACACTTCGATTCATGTAAATACTTCGCTATTTAAACTTTCTCGTTGTTAGTTCCCAGTTCCCATTCTTCGCTTCGTAACTTTTATTCTTTACTTTTCATTTTTCACTTCCTACTTTCCATCTACTTTTCCCCGTTGATTCACTAAACTCTAATTGGGTAGCTTATTCGAAACTTTAGCCATAGAGTATATACATACTCTCTCCACAAGGACATCTACGCAAAATGACCACATAACTGTTATCTGAGTATCAATTATGTTCGTGACTCTTCGTTGCAATATAAAAGAAATTAGACATAGAATAGACATTTATCAGGCATAGAACTTGTTTAATAATCTTGTTAATAAATTTTAATCGTCAAAGTTAAAATTTACTTCGACAGTCTAACCCTCTTTCAAATATGCAATTTAATTAAAATAAAGACATTTTCTGTGTCAACATTTTTGTTGATCATACGTAAATTTTTAATTCAATGCCATTTGAAGATCATACAGTATTATAAAATGTATAAGAACAGAACAAGGTCATAAAATAGTAATGAAGATAGTTCATCTAAATAGTTACAATTCTACGAAGCCAGAGATGTATAATGCGATTTAAAATAACTAAAGCGACCTTGACATTTTATCGACAAAAGGTCTTTAGAAATTTTAATATTCTGATATGTACTAAACTGACAGTTGACTGACACGCTTGAAAGTGTGCGATTTAAAAACGTTTAAACTATTGAAAATATCCGAAAAATGGTGACGAATGTTAAAACTGATGAACGCTGAAAATGGTCAATATTCTCGCGATCAGTTTAATATTTAACAAATCCAGCGTAAGGATTTAAGAAATTATTGTCTAATTTTATACACAAATATTATTAATTTAAGTGTAAAATTGAGAGTAAAAAGTGTCGTAATAGTTGCAGATGTGTATCTGAAATTGCATGTCATGGTTGACAGTCATCACCGAAATCTTGGGTTCGAAACCCCGTGCAGGGTCCAGGTCTTCGTTCAGGCACACGTACATTTCACTCGAAACCCAAGTTGAACCCTCCAAGCAACCACTTGATCTCTCCTACACCATCCCAAACGCTTGTCTTTCACACCCGACGCTCGAGAATTTCATTCACACCCTAGGTTCGAGAAGCTCGTTCACCCTTGCGTTGCTTAACCAGTCAAACTTACCGGAAATTCGAGCTATTTCCACGAAGAAAACTGTCACGGATTAATTACCCGTGGTTTACGCAGGAAATACCGATTTTATTATCTTCGATCTCTGATACCAACTGATTCGTGTTGCTATCGCGCGAGTTGGATATTTATTCGGAAGGGTGGAAAATATGATAAGTTGAAAAATAGAAGAGTGGAAAATATGAAAATTTTAGGATCAGAGGGTGGAAAATATGAAAGTTTAATGATTAGGTGGGTGGAGCATATGGAAATTTAAGAATTAGAAGGGTGGACAGTATGAAAATTTAAAAACTAGAAGAGTAGAAAATATAAAAATTTAAGAATTAGAAGATTAGGAAATATGAAAATGTCAAAATTAGAAGGGTGGAAAATATGAAAAGGTAAATACTAGACGAGTAGAAAATATAAAAATTTAAGAACTAGGAGGGTAGAAAATATGAAAATGTCAAAATTAGAAGGGTGGAAAATATGAAAAGGTAAAAATTAGACGAATAGAAAATATAAAAATTTAAGAACTAGGGGGGTAGAAAATATAAAAATGTAAGAATTAAAAGGGTGGAAAATATGAAAAGGTAAAAACTAGAAAAGTAAAAAAAATAAAAATATAACTAGAAGAGTAGAAAATATGAAAAGGTAAAAACTAGAAGAATAGAAAACATGAAAATGTAAAAATCAGAGGAGTTGAAGATCTAAAAATTCCATAACTAAAAGAGTAGAAAATATGAAAATGCAGAAATTAGAAGGGTGGAAATATAAAAATATAAAAATTAGAAGAGTAGAAAATATGAACCTACAAAAACTAAAAGAGTGAAAAATATAAAAATGTAAGAATTGAAAAATTGAGTCATCAGAATTTTAAAAACTAAAAAATTTGAAAATTTGAGCATAGAAAAATTTGAGACCTTGAAAAAACCAAAAAGACATAATACGAATCGCAAAGAGTTAACAAACTTACCTACAAACCTTATATTAAAATCTAAAATATTTTACGCATAAGTCTCTCGTTTATATCAAAGAATTGCGTGCTATGATTTTGCAAAAGCATTACTTAACACGCGTGCTTCAGTTGTGTTTTTGAACGAAATCGGCGTCTCAAAGACTGTGCGCTTCCTTTGTAAGAAACATTATTGATGACCTGCGAAATCCAACATTACAGCACGGTAAGTAGAGCGCAATAAGTAGTATATTCCATGGCTAAACGTCGGAGAGGACGGAAACGAACTGCCGGAAATTCACCATCGGATCGTTTCCTACCCGACTAGAGATGCAACATAATCCAATCCGGAGATGGAAAATCGTTAAAGTAACTCAGCTTTTCTACCGCGATTAACCTGCACGTACATACGCGCAATCACGATAAACGTTACGTTGAAAAATGAACTGTCAGAACGGAATGAGCGTAATCGTTGCTGTTATAAAATTGAAACATTAATTCTCATGAACAAACATTGTTATTTCCATTCGTACAAATTAAGCCATTAAAAGATGAAACAGACGAATGAGTCGAGATAATAGTCATTCGTTTTAACTCTTTACGCGGTACGTACTCCTTTCTTTTGCCTTCAAAGATAATTCAAAATTTCGATAATAGACAGTGGTGGTATTAAGTAAAATTAGAGGAAAATACAAAAAGGCAACTAGAAATAACCTCTTGTAAATGTGATGTATAGAGCTTTTTACATCCTCTCAAGCGAAATACGTCGACGATACCAATCGTTGCTTCTTTATTTCCATTTTATTGCTTTTCCTATATACGAATCGTGTCGATAAATTAATGAGGAATTCAATAGCATTCGGTGAAAGGCAATAATCGAAACCGAATTACGTCTCTTGTAATTGAAATGCATTGTATTTTCGCGGACATGAATTAATAAAGAATGAAATTAAGAGCCAAGCACGTGGTCGAGCGATACTGCGATTATCCGATGCCGTTTAATTAACAGTCATCTTTTATCGTGGTTTCATTCTGTCGGATTAAATACGTGTTCCATAGGAGGTTGTTATTAAAACCTTGTATTTTTTACAAAGAATGTCGAACTGTATGAATCAATTATTATTAATTGTTTATTGTACTTTAAACAGCCTGAGTAATAAATTCAAAACTTAATCGTTTCAGTACGATTAATGAGTATTCGTGATTACTAACAATTGCGACGCAGCAAGTCAAATTATGATGTAAATTAGTGACATTGTAATCTTAATGTATTGTCACTTTCATGTGCACTTTGATGTGTTATATCACCACGCGTTAATATTGCTAAGTGTTAATTTTTCTACGCGTTGTATCGCAACGCGTTATATCGCCACGCGTTGTATCGCCACGCGTTGTATCGCCACGCGTTGTATCGCCACGCGTTAATATTGCTACGCGTTGTATCGCTACGCGTTGTATCGCCACGCGTTAATATCACTACGCGTTATATTGCCACGCGTTGTATCGCCATGCGTTAATATCGCTACGCGTTGTATCGCCACGCGTTAATATCACTACGCGTTATATTACCACGCGTTGTATCGCTACGCGTTAATATCGCTACGCGTTAATATCACTTCGCGTTATATCGCCACGCGTTGTATCGCCACGCGTTAATATCGCTACGCGTTATATCGCCACGCGTTATATTGCCACGCGTTGTATCGCTACGAGTTAATATCGCTACGCGTTGTATCGCCACGCGTTAATATCACTACGCATTGTATCGCCACGCGTTGTATCACCACGCGTTAATATCGCCATTTGCTAATATTACTACGCGCTGTATCACCACGCATTGATATCTTTACGCGCCATATCGCCACGTGTTGTATCACCACACGTCGCATTTCCACCCATTGCATTGCCACGCGTTGTATTGCCAAACGTTGCGTTGCCACGCGTTGCGTTGTTACGTGATATGTGCATACAGTCACGCGTTGTGCAACTATACTTTGTATAACCAAAGTTAAGTCACGCGTGGAATATGATTAAATGTTACATCGACTTTTCTTTCAGTTCATCAAATATTGTTTCTATATCACCGCAACTATCATCTGTTAAAAGTCAATCTAAAAACCATTATTTCTTTGCATTAATCGCAGATATAAAATTAGAAAATCAATCAATATTTCCCAAGTAAACTCTGAATACAACTTTGTTTTCTAAAGACATTTTTTACTGATATCGTCCTGTTATTTCTGGAACAAGAGAAATGATCCGATAAGAACGGAGGAGTGGATTTGCTAATCGAAGAATGGAACTTCTATCGTTTATTACTGTCGGTTCGTAGCAAGAAAAGGAATTGACCTTAATTGAATTCGATTCGTCGTAGGTATGTACCATTTAAAGGTCGCGGTGTTCAGCTTTCATCTTAATTCAGTAATTCCGAGCTTTCGCCGAAAGAGTACGATTTATTATCCGGATCCTTGAACCGACATCGTTTCACGGCATAAGAAGCGTCTCTTTAATTTTCACCAGCTGAGTTCTTAATTCAATATTTGCTTCTTTTCTTTTGTGTGCCGCACGATGGTCAATATTCTTTCGTAGCTATCGAGCAAAAGCTCTTGGCCTGATATTCGGTTAAACAAGAAGGAACGCCGGCTAACTTGATTCCGCTGTTGATAATTCAGAGGCTTGCGCAAGCTCTTACTTTTCCCTGTTTTACCGACCGGTATTCTTCTTTACCAGCTTGTGGACACCTTGCAAGCTCGTTTTATCGACTGAAAATTACACAGGAAATGTTGACACATCGAGAATTTATAAAATATTTACTACGATTGTTATTAACGTTTACTTAAACTGGGGAGACACTTTTTAATTTATATTTGAATCCAAAAATTTATAGATATTTTAAGGGTAGATTTTCGTGGGTAAATCACTGGAGAGGAAACTTAATTTCTGAATTTTTCTGAAGAGGACGCCTTGCAAAAGCGTATAAAGCTTTTATACGTGTTTCTTAGTGCTTTTACGGTCAAGGTGATGTGTATTTTATGTCAGTTTTCGTTACTTTACTTTTGTGGGTATCGAGTTACATTTATTCAAGGGTGATGAGATATAAATACCATATTTTAGCATGGCACATTATTGTTATCACCACCACTACTACTACTACCACCACTAAATATAAATCTTTAAGAATTTTACTAGTACACTCAAGTATACTATTTTTCAATGTGGTGTATTTTATTGAGATGTATGCTCCATATTAGTTCACATCATACATGATATTGTCAGAATTTATGTTTAACTGAGTTCATGTGGGGGTGTACAAATGAAAGCGACTATATTACATTGAAATATACTTGGATGTATTGTATATTGCATAACAGTTAATATCACAATTATCAATTTATATTCATAACAAAACATAATGATATATTCGTTTTAACATCATGTATCTATGTACGTATATCATGTATAAAATTGAAATTTTAGAGAAGAGCAAATAAACCTGACTATTTCATGTTAGTCTTACATTTTATACCATTATCATGTATGATATGTGCATACATGTGTTGTATGAGATAAGATAGTCCATTATCATGTCGTATTTTTGACATAACTCTTTAGCAAAGCCTTTAAGCCCCATTTCTATATAAAGAAACATTAATTTTACCTATACGATATATTGAGATAATGATGTACACTAACAAAATAAAAGATGAAATAAAAAAATGAAGTACCCTTATTCTTCATAATAAGTGTCCATTATAAGTGCATTATAGTGTCCAGCTATAAATGTCAGTGTTCCCCGTCAACATGTTAAAATTACCAATTGTTAACAGTTAGTTCGTAAACGGTAAAAAGAGCGCGTGTGAGCGGAGAAAGCGGAAAGTTATCCGCGTGGAAATTGGATACCGAGCGTCCGCAAAGGGACGACGGGCAGAACGATTCGATATTCGAGCGAGAACGGTTAAATTGAGTCTAGCTCGGTCCTGGACTTGGAGTGGTACTTGCCAACGAGGTAGTAGCCCTAACTGTGCGCGGATCGTCGAGTCAAGTTGCTGTGCAATTCTATCGAGGGGCCTACAGAAGCTAATTGGCCGGTCAGCCCTTCGTCGGTGGTGCTTCGAGTTAGGTCCCGGCATTGCGACAATGCAATTTACGTGTACGCCGTGGTCCATTCACCGGCGAAACCTCAATTCCGTTCAGGAAGCGAAGGAGGATCCCTTTCAAGGGTGTACGAACATCCCGATGGATCCACCGATACCTTCCTTACAGCCATTGGTACACGTGGTCGATGCAACATCCAAGATTCCACGACGAGGGCGAAGCGGCAGAAATTCATCCTGAGGATTCCGTAAAAATTCGACTTCAATTGCTGTGCTGAAAGACGAAACGCGAAACGACGATTGCGGGGGAACAATGAGACGAAACGCTGCTGGCTGGAATTCCAGGATGGAAGCCTTACAGGGAACTCTGCTGATTCGAGTGCTCTTTTAAAACGAACGTTAGAGTCCCTCCGTAATTGAGTCTGCTCGCATTGTTTCAATTTGATAAACTTCTTGCTTTTTCTCTGCTAATAACGCCGCTGATAACAGTCAAGTGCAATTTATTTCAAATTAGACTATCAGGTCTTTTGTATTACAATGCATCAGAAATTCTAAACAGTAGTAATCCTACCCTTAATGACTGCTTACTGACCTAATCTCATTTTGACATTTATCTATTTCAACTTCGTATACCTTTAAGTATTAGTGTCAAGTAGTTACAACCCCCTCTAACCATCCAGAATAAATCTCCAAATGACAGCAATAAATTCGAGGAATCTCTTACGTGCGATATAAACACGTTCAATTACAATTTATCCAGAATGCATGATTATAATTTATCGAGACTGACGTGCACGAAGGAAAGAAGCAAGCAAGACTGGAAGTCTGGCTGAATTATTGTTTCGGTGAGTCGACAGACCGCGTAAAACATGCTCTGACACGCTGAGAAGAAGGAACGTTTGGTTTGATATATTTCCAAGCAACGAGTTCCTCTTCACCTCTCTCGACCACCCTTGCGAGGGGATGTTATTTATTTTCCCTAGCTCCGTGGAAAAATTTTCTTCTTGTTCCCTCTCTCGTTCTAGCTTCTCAACGAATAAACGCTCGCGTCTCTGCGAAGTGTGCTTGTCGACGATACTTTGTAGCTATTTCTCCTTCTGTTGTAAAAAGCGACACGTGTATCGACCTAATGTTCGTTCGTCGACGAGACGAAGGGTGATCGTTTCGGTGGACTTTAAAATCGTTAAACGTATTTTTACGACTCTTTTTGCCGCGGTGCCTCTCGAGACTTACGTTCTTCCGCGAAACTCTCGGTGATTTCTAACGAGCACGAGAACCCTCCTTTCCGAAGTATTTGGTTCCTGATAATGTAAATGCTTCTTTACGACGATCGTTTCAGCCGAATTTACGATAATACGTTCTCGTTGTTACGAGGCTTATTAAATGCTGCTAGTGCGTGCCCGTTAGTGATTTAAGCACGATTATGGTCAGACAATGAGGTTGAACTTTATGCGTTCAACGTTCTTGCTTTGTATTGGCTACCTTAAGTTATAACGTAGCAATTGTTATTCAGTATGTAACAAATTTTTGTTATTGTCTATGTATTGTTATAGTTAATTCTCCTCTAGTTTATAGAGACAGATTTCAACTAAATATTTAGTGATGATGAAGATGTGAATTTTCTCACCCTACTGAATCGCGCATTGACTTAGAACGCGTCATTTACGAGTTGCATATACCTACAATTTTATAAGAGTAAATTTCTGATGAAAAATAAGGGTAGCATTTAAAAAGAAAGAAACAGAAAAATTTCATTAACTCCTCCAGTTTGAGCGCGTGAAGTAAGAAATTCGTGCGCGTTGAGGAATAAAAAAAGCCTCAATCTCATTCTCCGTCGAGGGTCGAAACGGTTATTGCTGTGGTTATCCCGAATATTCCACCTGGAAGACCTTCTTCATTCACGATTGCACAGGAAAGAAGAATGAGTCTCTTGAGACACAGGTTTCCTTGTCCCTGTGTTTTGATATCGTTACACCTCATCACTTATTGAACAAGCTGGTTATTTCCATTTACCTGTACGGAATTCCCTGATATATTACTAGAGATTTTTCATATTATTAAAAATTTAAACATTGATGTATAATAAAAGCAGAATTTATTTTAAAGAACCACATATCTACGATGTATTATCGTTTTTTAAAATAGATGAGATATATGAGCTAGATACATATGCATGTACAAATATGTAATATTTAAATTATTGTGTTTGTATTTTGTTTCAATTCTTAGAATCATACTTGTTAATGAATATCTTAGCAAACATTATTCTAATTGAGTATTTTAAAATTTTTAAAAAGTTAGTTTCTAATAAGAATACGTACTTAAAATAAAAGATATTGAAGCATACAGGTGAATTAAAAAAAAAGAATATGAAATTTTGTAATTTTGTAATTAAATCGAATATTTCCCCCTGGAATTCGGTGAAGGAAACCGTAAGAATGGATTGGTCTTAGGTTCCTGGCTATCGAAGCTATTAATCTGGAGTTCTTTGAGAAGGCAATTTGGAACGTCCTTCTTCGCGGTTGACAAGGTGTTGCTACAATTTACAGACCGCTTCAAAGGGTGTCTTCCCCCACCGTTCAGCTCTGCAAGCGTTACACTTGATTCATATTTTAAAAAACCACTTTTGCGATGTATTCGACCGTGGTCACACCCCCTCTCGGGCCGAGAGTAGTATCACTCCCTTGGGAATCTGCGGTATAATAACGTTGACATAGTCGACGTAGAAGCACTAAATAGGAACCGGCTGTTTCCTTTGCTCTTCGCCCCGACCGTGTACTTTCGCTTCGTATTTCGCATCCCGTGCTTTCATACGTCACTCCACCGGCCTCCTCGAGATAGTACACCTAAATTCATCTGCCAAGAAGAGAGACGTGTATAAAGTCTGTTGGTGGTATGCAGCTGCATTATTACAATTCAACCGTGGTATCTCTTCATCCTTCGTAGCATGTTGGCTAAGGTCACTCGATCAAAAAGAGTTATGGTTCCACGATGAGCTTTACCTCGAAAAATATTACATTCCTTACAGATGTAGGGTCCAGATGTTAATCCGGGTTAAATTGTTTGAATATAACGTCGAGGGGTTAACGTACAGTTTGAATCTGTGCTGATTTATGTTCGTATTTCGATTCAAGTTTATGCTGTCTTATTTTAAACTTCTCGTACATTGACGTATTCATTAAACAAAGTTTGCGGAACCTTACATCCTAGAGTGAGATAAGGTTGAATGAAGTAGGGAATTGTAAAGGGGTGAGAAAGTCGAGACAACAATTTGGAAGACGAATCTCGTCTTACATTTTATGGGGTATATACAGAAAGCCATGGAATCAATCTCACGGGAAGAACAATGAAGGCGTCGTATGCATTGATGAAAGTCTTCTCCCAACCCTTTGTGGATTCAATGTAATTTTGGTAACGCCACAACGATGACAACGACGATGAAGCGTCGAAAGAGGACGAGCAAGGGCTGAGAGTAGCCCCGTTGCTGTTTCGTAATGGGGGGACAAGGGTGGCCCTTAATGGAAGAAACGTCGAGGCGTCGTGGATGAAGGCGCTTCGATGTTATATCATCGGGTACAACCAACAGCCTTAATCATCGTCACAATCCAAATTTCATTTATCCGCTTCTTTTTCCTGTCTTCGGCGGAAAATTATCATAGGAAATCGATAAAAAAATCAACGAAAATTGGATATTCTAAAACAAATTATAACCGGAATTATAAATATTACTGTTATAATGATCGGAAAAAATAAAGAAATCATTCTAGTTGTATTATTTAATTTTCATATAGAATTATTGGACATTCTTCAAAAATCATCGAACCGTAATTAATGTCTTGTAATTAAAGAGTAATCAATTACGGACACATTTGAAAACAAATTACGAATTATAGTATAATTACAATCAAATAATAATTATCGGAAAATATAAGCATATCATTCTGGTTATATCAATTTTCATATAAAATAGGATTGATATGTGCTTTCGTACAAAATGGTTGTTCATTTGAAATTTAGTGAGTAATAACTGGGAAATTATTGAAAATTATCGCTTTTGGTATGTACTTTTAAAATAGACAATTCGGTACACGTCCATCGCTTTTTATATGAAAGTCGACTGATCCATCGAATGTGTTTTATTTCGAAAGCACGGTTTAATTATTCTCAAACGATGGCCACCGAACAAGCGAACGAGCTTTAATACGAGACTCACGCAGTGGCCATTGGTCATCGAAACACAGCCGGCGGTGACGTTCGGCTCTTTAATTATCATCGATAAATCACTGGCGCATACCCCTATGCTTTTGTTTTTGTCCTTTTCTCTCGTTTTCGAACATATATTTCAATCTTATTTCTACTTGTGTACTGATTCTTTAGTAACGAGTTTTTCCTTCATTTCAATACCTCTTGTATACCTTGCTATTATTCGATATTAATTGCTTAATTGCTTTAGTACGATGCACTACGTACATCAAAATATATTTCTAAAGATAAGAATATATCATAATGTATTTGAGAATTTGATATTGATTAGTTTCAAATTAAAAATGAAGAACTAAAATAATTGGAAATATAAAGGTTGAGGTTATGTTTCATTCCAATGTTTCATTAAAACAAAATTTCTATGTAATTTCAAACTTTTATTAAAAATTTGTATCTTAAATAGTCAATATTCAAAATCTTTCATATTTTTTAATAGTACATTAAAAAAATCTTAATAAACTTCTATGGAAGTAATAAGTTATATCACAGTCGAATACTTAATAGTTACAAGAGTTAAGAATTAACGTTGCTATAATAAAAATATTATAAAAAAGATGAGGAGCAAAGAAAAATGATTGGAAAGGAATGTTTCTTGATACAAAATTTAGTGGACATGCCCGGAGACTTACTATACCGAACGAGTGGACACAATGGACGCAGCTTGATCGTCTGGCAATATAGAGAGATTCTTCGTGCCGATGGGGTTGCGTATTTATCCGCGCGTAGGTCGACGTCGAGCAGACGCGTATTGTTACGATATCATCGACATTGTACGAGCGACTCGATTTATTTTGTCTATTCGGCGGAAAAGTGCTTTCATTTGCGAGGCAACTGTCAAAGCGATTCGCGCGGAGAGATGGACGTGTGCGGCGAAAGAACGAGAGAAAAGAGTGGTACTATCAACTGGTTAAAAAGAGAGAGAACGGCGGAGGGTAAAAAGGAGCGAAAGAGAAGGGAATGCATTGTGAGCCTCCGCCATTCGCTGTCACAAAAGCCCTTAATTCGACAATGCATCCGTCGAAGAGGACAATAGGCAGTCTCGGTAAATAATGATTCCTTCGATTCTCGACACTCGTTTTGTACTCTTTCTTTCCTAACATCTTCGCGGCAGAAGCTTCGATAATATTTATCCGGCAGATTGCGTTGTATACTTTAGGCGAAGGATATTCATCCAGGAAAAGAGTATTAGCATTACATCCAGATTCTCGTGTTTTCTATCAACTTTGGTACAAAGCACCTTATCCTCGTCTATAAAATAACACCAAAATTTTATGAACTTGAAAATTATATTTTTACGTGAACTTTCAGCTACCTCTGATATATTATTCTAACTATGGTATTAACCTTGCCCTACAATATGGTGTTACACTCCTGATTCACTATAGTTCACAGGTGACAGACTCGTATTTTCACTGCAATTTATTGCGTTCAATTCTGATTATAATCTGTACAATAGGATCTCTGAAGGCAAAATGTGTTTAACATTTTAACTTAGCTTGATGCAATTGCCTAGAAAATTGTAGGTTAAGTGATCAATACCATTTATATTATTTCAAAAGGAATAATTTTCTTCAGTACCCAAATTTTAATACTGGACACAGAGCGCCTATATTAATATCTAATTTATTCCAATAAAACCGAAATTGAATATCAGAACAAGAATTGGTTGCCAGCGAGGATTTGGAACTCGTTTAATAAGGATTCCAGGCGTGCGCTCGGTTTGACGATCAGTCGGTCTCCCTAAGGTAATTAAAAGAAAGAAATCAGGATTTTTTAGGCAAGGACCGGTGGCAAACGCCAGGGACGTGATCCCGAAGACGTCGAAGAATTTGAAATCGGATTAACCGAGAGTGATGGGACGGTCGATTTCGTTCCCGCTTGTTTCGTACTTTTTATTTTTCCGCTCCTTCGGGACAGGTCCAAACCGTATTTGCATTACAAATACAGTTTTATTCGGGTTTCTTGAGTTTCATTAAATCCGTTTCTTCTTCTCGACACCCTTTCTCCTTGCAAAGCGCCATCTTTGCGATATTTCTATCGGTACAGTCTCTCAAAGTTGTTGTATTAAAAATTTTCTCCTCGTGCCGAGGGATTTTCCCTTCTTAGAAACTTCGAACGCAGGAGTCGTTTATCAGAGACGTGAGCGGAAACTGTTATCACTATTGTTAATTTAACAACCGCAGAATTACGTATTTGAAGCGTGGTAATTAAAATTGATGCACAAGAATTGTTACTGAACGCCTTTTCTTCCGATCTTCTCATCTTTTAGATTCTGTATAAAATTGATTTTCTAAGATTCTCGCGATTAGTTAATAAGTGACTGCAAAATGACGTTACATGAATAACTAAAGAATTTCTAAATAATAACCTTGCGATATGAACATAAAATAACAAACTAAAGTATTAATATGTCATTGTTTCTATACATCTGGCAAATCATAAAATAATATAAAATAAAGAAATTAAAAAAAAATTGAAAGTAGCATTTTTATTAACCGTGAAAGATATCAAGTAAAAAACTTAACACTTATATTTTGCGATATCATCAACCTTGTTGCTACTAACTTGTGCTTTCGTTAAACGAAATGAAACAGTATAATCGAAAATACAGCGAGATACAATAATTTGCGACGGTCAACGTGTTAATACTGCACATTATCGTGTACCGTGCCAATCATCGTGTTTGCAGCAACAACGTATACCCACGTGTATTCGTTCCCCATAAATCTCGATCTGGAGCACGGCCATATTACACGCGAGGCACCGATGGATGATAATCGCGCACGTGCCAGGGAATCAGATGTTTCGAAGGTATCCAATCATCGAGGCTCCCCGTTCAAAGGATCATGAGCATCGTGGATTTTCTCGTTACCGAAACGCTGATAGTTATGTCCTGACAAAATTGAGATACGACTGTTTTCCCTCCGTGAAATCGAGAGCAACGGTACCGGTGAATTATGGAGTTCGCGTGCCTCGTGGAAGCAAAGCCTTCCGACTGACCCAAGCCACTCCGTCTTACCTAAGCGAGATGTATTTATGTGAGAAAATTATGGTCCCGAACTCGTGGCCACCATATGAGACCGGTTACGGTGTGCACAGTTTCTAGATGGGCTTGTTGGACTTTCCGTGATCAACCTCGATGATCGACGGTTACATGAAGTACCATAGATAATATTAATGCTCTGCTGGATTCGTGATGGTACATATAGATGTTACGCAACAGGCAGTTAGCTGACGATAATTGAAACAAAATTGAGTTATCGGTATTAATCGTAGCTTGAATTAGATATTTGTGGTTATCGAGTACGTAGCAAATTATTTTAATGGCAATATGAAGCCCTTGCCATACTTTGTCAAGTCTGGTGATGCACTTACACTTCAAATATGATAAATCTTGCTCGAATTTTTAATATTCTTCAATTTGAAGTTCAGTACCTATTTATGTGCTTAAAGATCACCGAATACAAAATTGGCTACACATTATAATTTGTATTTTATAGTGAAGCAGTGAATGATGACGCAACAGGTGCGTCAGCGTTTGACAAATAATTCCTACTACAAAATATTTTATAATCTATCTATTATCGCTGAACTTAGGTATAAATCAACTAAGCATCAGCTTCTGGTATAGATAAGTATAATAATGAAAATAATTCAGATGTTCCACTACGACGAGACCCGAACACAATAATTCTGCGCTATATATCGAATGTTTTCTGTAACAAAGAAAGTCTTTTATTTCTTCTGGCCGAGTAGCCTTTACAAAGGGTGTGACAGACACAATGGGATATCGCAGCAAGGTTCTTGTTATTTGAACAGTGTTTAAAAGAAATCACTGTAAGATATCTCACGTGGCATAGTTGCTTTGTCAAGAAGGGTTCATCCGTGTCAAAATCCCCGTTACAGTGATTCTATCTATATTTCTGATTCAAAGCATGAGCTTACCGTATGAATACATGCATTAAGGTGATTCTTGGGTTAGCCATCAGTCGGCATTGTGGCTGGGATATTGTATCTGAATTTTCGGCAAAAACTCCCTGCTCGCTATTAAAGTCACTTCAGTATACGTTAACATCTTTTCTGGGAATTCTTCAAAAGATGTGCGAATGATCTAGCAAGAGATATTTCCGTATTTAAATTGAAGTTTGAATACCATTCAATATGTTACTTTATAATTTCAGTGGATCTTTTTATCAAATTTACTAAACGGACATTTATAATTTTGAACATGAACAGCATTTATGATTTGAACATAAATACTGTTTATAATTTCGAATAATTTACCTTAATCTCAAGCAAATTATTATGTTAATTGGCTCTTGAAATTTTATTTATACCTAGCAAGAGATAGGAGAGGATATAAAAGTTTTTACACGCGAAGGTGTTTTTGTTTGGAATTGTAAATACTTTTATCTGAAAACCATTTTTTCTTTTAATCATGGCATACAAGTTATAGTACCGTACGTTTTTCTGTAAGAAGCCCGGTATCTATAAGGAAGAGACACCTGTGTCTTAATTAAAGTTGGCTGACTTCTGGCTTACCGTGGCCCTTCGTGCCACTCCACAGATCTGTTCCCCAGGGGTGCAATTTACTCGCACCCCTTACCCACCCTTTTTCACTCACACCAACGGAGTCTGCTCACCTACACCTTCAATTGCAAACTTGAACACGCTTACTGATTTCGTCTTTCATCGTTCAGCTTTGATTTATTTGTGCTCCCACGCTGTTGCAGATCTCAATCTTAACGATACACTTCTCAACTATTTTTGCTAGCAGTTCTTGAAATTCTTACCTGAAAACCAGAGTTATGAGATTTCGGTATTTTTAGAAGAAGCAGAAAAATTTGGGTTAGTCTGACTCTCAGTTAACTTTTAGATCCAAACTAAATAATGAAGGAATAGCGTACAAAAATAAAAATTATTTTAGCATATATAGTCATGTTTCATTTGGACAAAAGTAAAAATACATACGTTATTTTAACAGAAGCAAGTTAACAATTTGTGCTTGCCAATTTAATTTTAAATTAAAATAAAAAATTTGTTATTTTGATGACTGGTTTCAAAAGATCCATCAATTCATATGTCATTTCTTATGAAACTCTTACATCATGGTTCTATTTTTTAGCACATGAGTATAACATTCTACAATAAATTGTTTATATACCGTTTTAATTAAAAAGGATTATGATTAACTTGTATTAGTATATCTTGTACCATTCAAGAACGTTGAATTTAATTTGGCAAAATATCTTTTGAAACGAGAGAGAAACATTTCGTACGAGTGTTGTGGAGAATTTTCAGCTCATTTCAGAAGCGAGTATCCTCTTTAAGAATACGGTTGGGCAACGGTGATGGTGCTGGTAGTCTTCCTTGGTCTTTACTATGTAAAACAGTCTCTATTCCCTTTTGTCCATCGCTTGGGTCACCCTTGAACGTTAAAGTTCTGACCGACTCGGTGACGGCTTCTGTGGACTGTGAACGGACAAGAGTTTATCGTTTTCCGGTCCGTTCGATATTTATGTAGTATCTGAAAAGGTGTATTCCCGGCTCTCCGGATTCTTTTGAGATTTTCATGTAGGCCATCGTTGAATCTTTCCAACCCGCATTCGTATTTTTCGCTTGGTTTTCTTTCTGGAGAGCACGAAAATTTTCGTGATCAAAGTCGCAACACGTTAAGATGTCACTAATGCTAAGCATTCTCATTACAATATTAAATTATTAAATTATTATCATTACCACCTAATAAGCGTATAGTATTTTCATTTACTGCAGCATAATTTTTTCTCTTTGAACAAAAAATAAATTACTTGAAGATTTTACTTTGTAACAAAAAATTTTTTATAAATTTGATAACGAGCTGAAAACTTTATTTTTCAGCTTGAAATTTCAATTTATTTTGCATTTGAATACAAGTAATTTTGAATTTCACAGAAATTTTGTTCCATAAGAAAAGATATAATTTTAATTTTCCATGAACTTCATAAAGGACAAAACTTTTCATTTCCCCTAAATAAAACTTTGTTGAAAGAAAACTGAACTTCGTAAAAATTGTGAGGGAAAGGATTTGAAAAGTTTAAAATGTTTCGTAGCTGCACTTACATAGGATACTCTCATATCGAAGAAGCGATCAATCTCAACTCTCCGTATTTCACCGTTGCTTTCCAGCACTAATGCTTTCACGTGCATTCTGAACGAACCATTATCGCTATAAAAAGCCCCATTTAGAGGTTTGCTTGGTGGTCGTTGGCATAAACGCTTTCAACTCGATTTATCGTTATAGTATAGAGGTTTAGGAGTTGCCCAAACGTAGTCACGTTTAAGATGGTTCCCAAGCTTTTTCGGTAGCCTTTATAAATGGTCGCCATAAAGCTCCAGTGACGGTGTTGCAGCGGCAACAAACGGTGCGATGATTAGCAGCTAGGGAGATTGCACCATTA
The DNA here is from genome assembly GCA_945859595.2 of Megachile willughbiella. NCBI lineage: Eukaryota > Metazoa > Arthropoda > Insecta > Hymenoptera > Megachilidae > Megachile > Megachile willughbiella. The sequence continues at coordinate 9,305,187 of OX243797.1, read as the reverse complement.
GCTTCCAGGTGTTCGATATCCCAGCCACGCCATCGTTCCCTCATTCCAGGCGATCATGCTCCAGATCATCCCTCGAATGGTGGTGTAAGTTTCACTATCAAGTGGACGATACAACCCTGAGGGGCGAAGGGATGCACAATGGGGATGCTAGGAACAAATAATCCTTTCACTCGTGTAATCCTCGGAGTTCTTGGATCCCTGGAATTTCTAAACTTCTTGGTGCACAGTGACAAGCATACAAACAAGATGGATTATTGCCTGGGTAGATTAATGGTATTATTGGAATTCATCTTCGCTAATTTTAATCGGTGTAGCTGATAATCGCTGCATAGATAAATAATAATCTTTAATGTGCAGTAGAATAATCGTTAATATATAGTTCCATTAATGTGAACTACTTTACAGAGATACAGGTAACACATCTGTAAAGATTTTATTTTTTAATTCAAATTCTACTTTTTCATTTTTACAATTGTACAATTATCGTTAGGATATAAAGACTTTGATACAGTTTACATTCGAGATAAATTAATTTTGAGTAATTTCAGAAATTAATAAGATCGTGTATAAATTTTTATGAGTACAGTATTCAGTTTTTACGACCGGAAGTTTTTTGGTACTTCAATTAATGGAACCGTGTGTAAATATACACGTATATATGAATATTGTAGAGGTACAATATTTAGTTCTAGTAATGTGAAGTTAATTTTAAAAATTATTTAGAAGTTTATATTTGTTTATCGAAGATTTCATCGTTTTTCTTCCAAAGTAACCTAATTGATGGTAACGTAATTAATAGGGTGGTATTCAGTGTATTTGAACTGACTTCTGGAACGATACATGCTGGAATCGATAGTTGCAGGTACCAAGGCAGCTTGTACGTCTTCCCGTTATGCGCCAGCAAGATTAAGAACGCCTGCTAGTGTATTACGAAACGTACCGCATAAATAAAGCTTCGATTATGGACCGTGAAAATAGTAGTGCAGCATATACGCTAATGAAATTGTGTATTCATCTCGCAAAATTATTAAACTTATTTATTAGCAGACAATATACATACCATACATATCTCTATATTGCACTTTTGAATATCAGTCGACGAATACAGGATTATAATTTAGAAATTTGGTAATTTGCAAACTTGTAAATTTGGAAATTTGGAATTTTAGGATTTAGAAATTTGGGTATTGGGAAATTGAGTACTGGGAAATTTAGTATTGGGAAATTTGGTATTGGAAAATTTGGTATTGGAAAAGTGAGTATTGGGAAACTAGGGTATTTGGAACTTTGGGTGTCAGGAAATTGGGTATTGGGAAATTGAGTACTGGGGAATTGGATATTGGGAAATTGGGTATTGGAAAATTGAGTATTGGGAAATTTGGTATTGGGAAGTTGAGTACTGGGAAATTGGGTATTGGGAAATTGAGTACTGGGAAATTTGGTATTGGAAAATTGAGTACTGGGAAATTGGGTATTGGAAAATTTGGGTATCGGAAAACTGGGTATTGGGAAATTGAATATTAGAAATTTAGGTACTGCAAAATTTGGGTAGTTGGAAATTTGGAAATTTGAAAACTTGTCAACTTGTAAATTTGTAAATTTGAAACTTTAGAGACATGAAAATGCAGGAATAACAAGCTTCCAAATCCTCACATTCTTTAATTTTCCAACTGCTCCAAACATAAAAATTTATAAATTTATCAATTTTGAAATACGAAAACAAAAATTTTAATGTTAATTCTCGAATTGCAAAATTAACCAATTTCACCGTCGACCAAATTTCCTCTTAAAACCGCGTTAAAAAATACGTGTTGGCTCACCGGTAGATATACTCTCGCACAAAATATACTTAATTTCAGACGAAATTTAATCAGCGTATTGACAGCCCCGCTCGTGAGCAAACTTCCTGGACGGATGAAACAAAGCGGAGCATCCGTTATACTTGAAAGCGCATTCCTCCATCCTGTAGTTGCATTTTTCCTCGTGCGCTTCCAAGCGGCTCCTCTTTGGTCTCACTCTGCAGCCATATTCCGTCCATTTGCAGGATACTTGCTCGTTAGGATCGTACTCGCTTTCAGACGAGGATTCATCCTCCTGACTATCGTATTTTCTGTAGTTACATTTTTCTTGATGCATCCTTTTCCTTCTTCTCGGCATGTTCACCATGCAACCGTGTTTCCTGTATTTACATTCCACCAATTCCTCGGGGTCTCCATATCGGTCGTCCGTGATCCACGTTTGTTCCAGTCCTTCGGTAATTTCGTCCATACCCTTGGAACGATCCTTGTATATGCAATATTTCTCGTGGATCGAAGTCCTCCAGGGTGTTGTTCTCACGTTGCAACCCAACGATCGATATCTGCACTCGACCAAATCGTCGTGTTTATGCACGAGATCCGTAGGAAGCTGCTCCTCCTCCAGGTGGGGTCGAAATTGACATCTGAAATACATATGATCTTGAATATACTTCTATTTATATCACGTCAAAGCTTGTATTATATTGTATCTCCTGATACTTGTACCTCATACGTATTATACATGATACTATAACTCTATACATATATTATAAACATTGTAACTTTATACTAGTGCAGTCATACCATACAAGTACAAAATATCAAAGGATACTTTTCCTCATATATAAATTCAGTCATCTTTTAATTTATAACAAGCAAAAATTATTTGATTTTGATTTGGTGATCTTACCGGGACTCATGTAGGTCTACCAAGTGAATGGGTACTTTGACCCAGCATCCTAAATGAGCGTACGAGCAAGACCTTAATTCTTGGCCTTCATGGGGTTTGGGTGGATACCAGTTTCTCTCGTGTTCATGGAACTCCATCGGTGCTGTCGGATGATGTTCGTGGAATTTCGGTGGTAGACGATGAGGCAAGAAATGAGAAGGCGGTGGCGGATAAGGTGGATTCGGATGAGAGGATGGCGTTTCCATATCTAACGGTTCCTGGCAGGTGGGGCAGCCATAATAGTACGGTTTACAACGATAACAAATCGTGTGTCCGTTTGCGCAAGTGTATCTGGGTGCTAATTCCATTTCCAGCAGGCAAATAGGACACAGACCCTCGCTTTTGAATCTCTCGTGCAGATTCGGGTACAGGGTATCCATGATCAGTCGATTTTGTTACTTGTATACCTGCAAATTGGATCCTTTTATAATTTCAATTTGTTTAATCGATTTTGTGCGTGGAATTTTTTTAATAAGAATAGTGCACAAAATGGTGTAGCATGAGTTTCGTAAGATACGGTTAAAGCCGGTCGTGAACAATAATCTGGTCCTCGTGGCAGATAAGAAAAATATTTAATCAGTTGGACGGTTATCAGTCGAGGTAGATTAGACGTTAGACTGCTATTTCGAAGTTGGAAATTTTAAAAATAAATTATCTGCATGACATGTCGGTGATAAACGCTTTTAGTACTGCAGTCGAAATTGCAACACGTTGCAACAGAAACAATGATTTTTAGCTTATAGTAATATACATATATAAAATTAAAAAAATGTAACTTGAAACTGTACTTAATTTACAATTTGCACCCAAAACTTTCATTGACACGTTGGTCACATATGATCACATTATGAATCGTCATAATTTTCAGTGTAACAAAGATCTGTAAGTACAATTTACGTCAAGCTTGCCCAAAGCTTTTAGTAAACCTTTCAATATATCATCAATTTGAATGATCAGACATATATATCTTAAGCACAATTTGCAGCTTGTACCCAAAGCTTTCAGCGCAACAGATGTAATGTATCAGAAATACACACATTCTTTAAACTACCTTGCACCCAAATCATTCAACAGTTTTATGAAATCATTACACACTCTACAATGCTCTATTAGTGAATCGTGGAAACTTTCAGTGTGACAAATATTTGATGTAGGAGAAATTAATATTTTGCCAAAAGTATTCGCATCGATGGTCGATTTTCGGGACAAGAAACATTGTAATTCGATCGCAGCGACAAAATGAGATCCACAGGGAAGCGTTCACGCATACATTGGTGAATACATTAAAATCGATCGTGCTGAATTTACTTACTCGACTGGTTGTTCTCGTCCTTGCAGCTACGTTGGGCGAAACTGAAATTACGAACACGCGGGGGTAAGGGAGCGAGAAAAAATAGCCGTCGCGGCACGTACGCCTTCGTAACAACCGGCACTGTGTGTCATCGTCGAACTGTCAGCGTTCCCTTATTTGCCAAGACCGATAGCGCGACTTTATCTGATAAAACCCGCCGCCTTCTGATAGGGGACCGCTTTTCACGCTCGTTCGCGGTAGACGAGAAACGTTCCGCGCGCCGCACCGAGCGGACGTTTCACCGCGAAAAATGAAATCGTCGAAGGGGAATCCTCGTTGTCCTCGTTATTATGCGCGCCGTGTCGACGAATGGTAACCGACGCATTTATTACCTTGCCGTGTTTCCACGGAAATGTACAAAAAAAGAATTGCGGATTCTACACAAATTTTTGTACCGCGTTCTTCGTAAACGGAATTAATTGACAGAGTAATTTGGAAGTCGGTCGATTTTATGATTTTTCTGTAACATTTGTACATCTTCAAATTCTCAACATTCTAAACTTGAAATCTTGAAATTTCAGTATTCGGTCTCGTTTTCCATGTCTCATCACTGTACTCCATTTTGTTAACAAGTACTGCATTGCTCATGAGCTCTTCAGAAATCTTTATGATTTCATCTCTTGATGTGTCAATTATCAGTCCTGAATCAAACCTTCTAACAATTTATCCAACTTCAAAATTTTCTTTGACATCTTTAAAAATTCCCTTCATAGAGCAAAAGAATGCAGAATTATGAATGTTTGTCATAGTATTTCCTATAGAGTAACGCGATGAGTACGTAGTTCATTTCGAACAAAGTATTCACATTGAAACGTCGAACACGTGATGGATTTCTGTTTCCGTTTTGATTACTTGACCGTTCATTCGTCGGTGACAGTTAATTACGAATGAAAAATCGTAACTGAACAGCATACGACCCTTCGCCGCTTCCATTTTGGTCACCCTCGATGGTCATCGTTGATAATCTTCGCGTGAAATCTGGGATTATGTTTCATGGGTGCGCTCTTCGGCTTCCACTAGGTTCCCCTGTTGCTTCGAATACTTTGACGAAGCGTGTACAGGTTTTCGAGCGTCGAATACGTGTTATTTTGATAAGGTTTCTGCGAAATGTTGACGCATCACAATCCGTTGTTGATTCTACCGTGATCGAGCGAATTTTCGAACAACAATTGAACGTTTAATGCTTGTCGACGTCGAAACTCAGAACAAATAACTTTGTTTGTGCAGTATATTTTTGTGCATGGCTTTTAAATGTCGCCGAATTGTTTACTGATAATACGATATCGTTTTAAAGTCGCAAAATAAATATTTTTGAAAAAGAGGAGATATTGAGATTTAGTACATTTTAAATTTACTTTGAGACTCTTTTAGGTAATATAAAAAAATTAAAAAGAAAATACAAAATAGAAAAAATGTAACTCTATAATTGTGTTCATATTTCATCGTAGAGATCTCATTTTTGATTTATCAGGTCCTTTATTTTTTATTTAGACATGATCTTCAAGTCGACTTAGAGTGATGGCTATGAAATGTAACATGAAATTGTTTACATTTCAAAATTGACCAGTTGATACACAGAAATGTGATGCCAATGATAAACGAAACAAATCAAATTTGGCGTACTACTTGAGTATCCAAGAGGCGATGGACTAATTTTTCAAAATAATGCGGCAATTTGCATGCTGTCTTGAGCTTTCGTTACTAATTCGGGGTTGTAATGAAAGCGGGCCTGCGCGGGTGTAGCACGACCGGTGCGAAACCAAATACGCGGGCATGATATTCTACACCCGGCCTCATAACGACCATCCCTCATTTGAATCCCTATGCGAACGTCACATCAAAGATATCTGACCACCCCAACACATGGGGGTAATACCCACTGACCATAAGTCACTTATGGAAATCCGCGAGATGGAAACACGCGTCGTTTCTCCGCGTCGCGCGTCTACAAAACAAATTGAATTCAATATTCGTTTCTCGAATCATGGTCAAGGTCCGAGTCATTGTGAACACTCGTTATATCACAAAACGCTATTTTGCCACGTTATTTAAAATTATAAATGTATAGGTTGACTGCTACAGTGAAAACTGACTTTTATTGTCAGACATGCTATGATACAGATTAACCTTGCATTATGATTTGTCAGGTGCGTCAGTCAGAAGTAAGCAATCACAGCTGCAATATTAAAACAGACGAAGAAAGTTGAAATGGTATGTCCATTTGGTATTATGCGGTTGTTGATTATGCAAATTATAATTGAACTCCAAATTGAAGAGTATTCAAAATTCGAGTGAAATTGATCATAGCTGAAGTGCGTCACAAGTCAGACTCCTCAAAATAGTGCAAAGGGTTAAGGGAATTTAAACTTCATCTTTTGATCCGTTAGTATGTATAATTGTCTCTGTAAATAATTCGACTGAGTTTCACATATGGGTTCACATATGAACATGCAGGTCAATGTGATAATGTACAAACATTTCAAAAGTGATCAATTTATCGAACACAGTATACGAATTATCACATACAAATCTACCCATGATATACAAAAGAAACGTAAAATTTTAAGGGTTGTAAATTCCATGAAATGTGCAACCGTCACCTGGAAAATTTAACAAAATGCAACAAATTCTTGCGGTGTTCTTCCACCGACCGATCACAGACTCAAAGATAACATCGAACGTGACCATCTTAGAAGATCCTGGATACGAGATTAGATTCGCGTTTGCACCGTAAGCACAGTAGCTAAGTTCGTATAAAAATGATCGAATTATTCAGCTGCGTTAGAGTGAATTGGAAATGGTCGATATTCATCTGTCATTCGATGGAAGTACACTTTGAGAAGCAATCTCAGTTATCTGAAATTGATTATTCGAGATGGTATAGAAAATTTTGTCGAACATTCGTTCCTGATCGATACAGGTGATAGCGGAGCATTGTGAAGCTTAATCCGCCAACTAGCTCGGTGATTGATTCGTACGTATTCTCGGGTTTTCCTTATTGGGCGTAATCGATCTTCCCCTTCCAGTCCTTTTTTGTTGCAAAGGAGAATCAGTTATCGCGTTTGCTTCTATCCAACCGAACAAGGTGTTTTGTTCGACGGTGAGCCAGCAGAAATAGGAATTCCATTATGTTCGAAATGCAAACATTTTTTAATGTTGATATTGTGCTTGATCATTCGGTTACATTAAATATGCAGGTTCGAGGAAGATTCAATTGAATATTAAATTTGAGGATTGCGTATTTATACAAATATACATAAAACACACAGCTGATTAAACAGTAGAATATAGTAACTAAGCAACCTCTTATTGAGCTACACTTTATTCATCATAACGTTTAAGCATTCAGTCTACTTAGGATTTTAAAACTCAATTGTGTTAATACAAAATTGTTTATTTAGGTGGTCTTAATTTGATCGCCAACAATTGTGTCAAAAGTGGTCGTGTCTATGTTGTTCGAAAGCCATACATCAGCAGCGATCAATTAATATAATCAATTATCAACACGATCAATTCACCATGACACGTCGCTAACACACCTAAGTAAAACAATTAAATGGAGACTATTGAAAAGCATACGAATAACGAATACCTGTCGGATCATTCTGAACCTATGATACGTACAAAAAATGTCGAAAGAAACAAAGAAAAGAAAGAATATTCCGATAGAAAGGGAAATCGAACGTTCATTCACACACATTTTCCCTAACATATAACACAAAGAGTGTGCACGTCCCAGGCGTTTCTTCGATCTTGACAATCCCCTGTCGTGGAATAAAATCCTATACAATCCCGATATTTCCTGGATCGGTTTGCGTTTCGCGACTTTGTCTTTGAAAGCAAACGACGACCCACCTACTTCGCGTATTTATGAAACGGCAAAGCGTGCATGCACGTGTACACATGTTCGAAGTTTGTTCCCTTCGAAGCGTTCGCTGGAAATATGGTATGAGGAATGGTCGAATTATGCGACATATTGCTGCAGGACCCATACCACCTACGTGTAGCCGCCCACATGCTCACGCACCAGAAAAGCTTTCCCATCGACAGGGGAATTGTTTCGACTATGAACACGAGCTTTTCTCTCTTCTGCGAGGAGAGAGTCGTCGCATTTCCCGTTGATTATTAGCATGGTTAGATGCTTCGAGGCGGACGAGAAATGGAAAGTAAAAGATACCGGAATATTCACGTTACATTTCGTGTGCAAAATTATTTGCCCGACACTTTGTTTTGGAAAAATTTTATTTTGTATTTTATAGCATTTAATGACATTAACCTTTACCTACGATTTTTTTTACAGTCAGGTAATTATGCAATGTTAAGATAAATAAAGTTGAAATGTTAGGTGTACTTGGCGATATTTGCTTGCACGAATAATTGCTGTTGACACAGAAACTCAATTTTTGTGCACATATGATTTTCATCGAATTTTAACTATAACGTGTGTTTGACTCGATAATAAGGGGTTGAAGCTGAAAATCTTTGTTTTCTGATGCAACAGTTATTGATACCGTGTGTGACATCTCAATAGATGATTATAGTTAGTCAACAATTAATTGTAATTTAACACAATGATTGGTACGGCATGCTAGATGTTTGTACATTACTTACATGTTCATACAGTGTATATCAGCTCACAATTATGAACATATCTCCACGAAAAACATATTTATAAAGATACAGATACAGAAACATACATAACAGACAAAAGCAGATATATAAAAAATATCGTAGATAAATTTGATATAATGATACACATGTAGAAAATGCTTTATTCGTAGTACTTTGAAAATGTGCAAATGCGAGGATTGAAAACAGCAAATGGGCCATTGATTCGGGAGCTGGTCCAATTGTTCAAAACGAGCATCTCGTTACACGTCAATAACGGGAAATGCCGTGTTCGAATCAGAAAATGTCACCGTGCACGAGATTGGATAGGTTGTCGTTCCAGTAGGTGGACGAAGTTAATTGCCGCGAATAGCAATTTCTCGTGCGACGCGTGTTTGACACAGGCTGCCTTTTCGTGCTGGTCGTTACCCCGCTGAGAATCGTAGCGTGAATATTTCCCGTGGCAAACGTCGCGAATAAGGAAGATACCCTTCGCGCACCATGAGAACTCGATTTTCGACTCGTGCTAATGATACATTTAGAAATCAACGCGTCGGAGCTTAAACTCTCAAACGGTCAGCGACTTGGTTATCGCTGCGTCAAGGTACAGTCGCCTCAAGCAGTATTCACGGGTTCGAGTTAGAAGAATTTGGCAACATGTCACATTTTCTGTTTCATTTACAGTGAAATATTCGCTGTATGTCCTCGTTTGTATAGTCTATCGAGAAAATAATTTTCAAATTTCCTGTAGGGTCATAGTATTCTCATACTCAGAGAGTATGTAAGGATCATACAGACATTAAACGCAAGTCCAATACAGGGGTCATGTAGAGAGACTTTGTTATATTCTTTGTTAAACGCAAGGTATTTCACCTAACTGTAATGTGATATAAGTATTTTTATGTGACTATAGCATAAGTGTTGCATGTGACATTTATGTGTCTATAATTAGCATCCTGCCTCCTAATAACCTGTGAAACTTCTATCAACGGTCTTGATTAAGATATAAGAAATTTGATGTAACCAACGAGACAGCAATGAGTAACGACGATAAATGGCAGAAAGTACGAATAACAAAGATGGCGTCCCAGAGAAGCATTTTCGATAAAAGAGGAAGGTGTTTTCAAGGTTTAAGAAACCTTAAGGTTTTACAAGAAGGTTTAACGCAAGAACGTGAAAATGTTCATTCATCTTTGCACTGAAACACGGGGTCAACAGTTTTGTCCCTTCCAAATTACCGCCGCTCGACCTGGAAAGACGGAAACTTTCTTGAAGAATTACCGTCTTTCCACGGTTCCATTCTCCATCTTGTATGCCCGTAGTTCAGAAGCACTCGACACGCTTTTCCACGGCAATTTCACCTCGCCTTTATAAAAGGAGCCTTTTGTATTCAGGTGCATGATAATGTTGTGTCCCACGCAACCATTGTTTGCACCTGTACGAATCCTCCGCGTGTATCGGAAACGACGTCGCAGCCGAAGATTCGAAGAAAGGATGCTGTGTTAGGTGTACCACCAACGGAGAATAATTTTACATGTTTTGACGCTTCCAGGAACGTGAAAGAAGCTTATGTCTCGTCTGGCAAAGGTAATGCTATCGAAAAGGGCAACGACCGTACAACCAAGTATTTCTATCGATGTGAAAACCGTGTACCTGTCTTATTTTGCACAGAAATAGCTTTCTGGAAATGACTATTTTGGAGATCTCGATTATTTGTGCGTTGTATGAAGATATTGGTGGTGGAATGCAGTTTGTATGATAGCTATGTTTATTTTTGAAGCTACTTTGCAATATACATAATTTGTAATGTTTGAGGTGTATATTTTAGTGATTCTTTGGGATGTTCACATTATATTTGCTTGAAGTTGCAATTATATCCTGTGTTAAGGTGATTGATAAAATGCTTAAATTAATGCAAACAGAATTGTGTATTATTAGTATTTAACTAAAAAGTATAATAGTATTATTTTATCTCAGTAGAGTGTTTGTAAACTTCCAAATGTTCAAAGTCCCTAATTTCCAAGTTCGCAAACCACACATTTTACTAATTTACTTTCAATCAACAAAGAAGTGATCATCGAACAAATCTGCTGTGAATAACATACCATAGAGTGTACGTTCCCACGTATGTATTTGCTTTATAAAGACTTGTTGACACTTAAATCGAACAAACACGAACCGAAAGAAAATGAATTGTCCAGCCATCATACCGCAGTAAATTCCCGCGTTAATTCAAACGTAGCCTCCCGTCGTGCACCGCAGAGGTCGTTAGAGCCGTAAGCGCGAAGTTGAGCAATCGATTGCGATATATCGCAACATCCCCAGCGCCAAGGGTTGAACGCTTGCGCAGTGTCGACCTCGTCGCGATTGGCCGGCGATGATGTCATGCAGTCTCCCCTAAGTCTCTGATATCATCTGCGGGCTTTTCTGCAGTCCACACCGATCACTCGAGCGGCGTAGCCGCGTCTTCGGAGATTTTACACCTGTGCTCTCGGGATCGTCCACACTGTGTACGTCCGTAGACCGGCTCCATTCGTGCATCAGCTTGTTCCTGCCTTCCGGTCCCGTCCGTTCCCGCGAAAGGTGAGTCCATTTGTTAACATCATCCGCGATAATCGTGCACGAACTACCCTCGCGTACGTACGTGCACACCGTATGTCTTCGTGCTGTCGCGCGACTGTGTGAGTGTAAACATGCCTTTACGTCTTCCTGGACCCCCGCTACGTTTCTGCCGTAATATCGTCGTTAATGTCGCTGTTGATTTTTCCGTCGAGGTTAGGGTGCACTGCTCCGACGACGCAGGCTGCAGTGGCGGGACAGAAATGATCGGATACGTTAGCGTCGTTGTTATGCAATATGTTCGATTGTAAATCCAGAAATAGTGTACGTAGGAAGCAGTGGGTACGTGGGCGGGCGGAATTGATAGGGTTGCGTGATTTTGTGTACTTGTTACACTCTCGTCCGCTTTCTGGCGGATGTTCGAGGTACACGTGGGTTGTAAGCCTGTCGGTGACGCTTGTGCCACTTGTGACCCCGGCTTTTTTGTCGGTTCTTCTTTCAATGTCTGCTTCATACAATTGGAGCGTGTTTCATTTAGAAAAGGAGAATGATTGTTATTTATTTTTCGAGAGCCACTCTTGCGCAAATACGATAGGTCAGTGTCTATCGTTGCTAAAATTGCTTTTTTGTTATTTTGTGGACAATTACGGTTCGTAGAGTTTGATAGGTTTAAACTGGTTTTAATAATTGTAATTTTCTCATGAAAGTGTCCGAAGTCTGTTATTCTTTAAAAGTATTTAATTTTATTAGTCACGTCATACGATATAGGCATTGCAGTAGAAATTAAATTACATAAAATAAACTTCGAAGGAATATTCGATGAAAACTTCCATCGAAGACATGCTTAATTTATAAAATTACAGCTGCTGTTTACCCAAGTTATATTCAACTTTTATTCCGTCGTAAAATAAGTTACGCAATTCTCTTCCTTTATAGAAACATTTCATTTTATTAAACATCAACTTCGGTGTACATAATCACCATAACAAATACTATAGACCGAATTTATTGTTAATAAAATTACAAATTTTTAAGGACTGTTGCAAACTTTCGCTACAACTGAAAATGAATTTCAAATTGCGTAAATTAAATTAGCTGTATCATTTTATAAAGTAGATACGTGGATGAAGTTCTCATTTCTTCAAAATTAATTGTAAATTGCGTACATTAAACACGTATAATTTTATGAATTAAACTTTAAACGAACTTCTCACTGTTTCAAAGTTTAATTCATACAATTTCATTCATCAAAAAATTGTCGATAATTCGAAAAGAATGTAAGGTAGAAATGTGGTATAATTTTGTAGTACAAGAATCGATATTTACATTTGTACAAAGAAACGTGTGGTCGCTGGCCATAAGTAATTTAACGATAACAATAAACGCGATGTCGTCAGACGAGGTTTTCGACGGAAAAACTTGTTCCCTCCGATTCGAGTGTCGTCGTTTCTATTTACCGCGCTTTCCTCTCATTAACGCGGCCTAAAATCTCACGAGGACACTCGTGTTTCTCGTTAATGACGCACCAGTTCTACCGTTCTCCCTAAAGCTCTCTTATCGGTCGGTAAAAAATCGAAACGTGCGTGAATTCCTACGTATATTGCGTCGTTTGTGCTGTGCTTTGTGTCGAATCATTGAGAATCAATATGATGGCGGCTCGAGGATTGTAAACATGTAGGTCGTCGATCCAGATTCAATGCTTTCGTTTGTTGTCTTCTGTGTCGTCGACTTTTAAGATGATCGTTTTCATTGTATCGCTTCATATAGCGATATCAACGTTCGGAAAATTGAATGTTCGGCATTTTAGAAATTTAGGGATTTGGAAATTTAGAATTTTGGGAATTTGGTAATTTGGAGATTTAGAAGGGCTTTCGGAAATTTGGGAAATTTGGGAATTTGGTAATTTTGAAATTCCATATTTTCAAACCTAGGAACTTGGAAATTTGGAAATTTTAGAATTTGGGAATTTGGGAATTTGGTAATTTGGTAATTTGGAGATTTAGAAGGGCTTTCGGAAATTTGGGAAATTTGGGAATTTGGTAATTTTGAAATTCCATATTTTCAAACCTAGAAACTTGGAAATTTGGAAATTTTAGAATTTGGGAATTTGGTAATTTGGTAATTTGATAATTTGAAAATTTGAATATTTGTAAATTTAGGCTTCTGAAAATTTGTAAATTTGGATTTCTAGAAATTTGGGGATTTAGGAATTGGGAATGTTCAGAATTTGGGGACTAGGAAATTCGGACTATAGGTAATTTAAGAATTAGGTAAATTACACATTTGGAAGTTCAGAAATTTAAGCTTCTGAAAATTTGTAAATTTGGATTTTTAGAAATTTGGGAACTTAAGATTTGGAAAATTGAGAATTTCAGAACTTAGCAAATTTGGTAATTTGCAGATTTGGGGAATTAGGCTTGAGGCTTTCACCAATTCAGCGATTTAGGAATTTGCAAAATTGGTAATTTGAAAATTTAGAAATCTGAAGGTGTAGAAATTTAGAGACTCAAAAATTTAGGCTTTTGAAATTTTACAAACGTTCTAATTAAATTTTGAAATGAAGTTCACAATCAAAAGACGTGAAAAATAAAATATTTTGCGAGTGTTCACATTTGAATAATTGTAACCCAAAGTATAAGTTACCAAAGTTAGCACCTCCCTAATGAAATGCACCCTCCTTGCTAGAACACGAATCTCCCACAAACTTTCCTACAAAAATATTTATAATAAGTAACGAGAATTCATTAATCATAGTTCTAGCCACAATTTAGGTCCAGTTATTTCAGCGTCAAATTTCTCTGTCCTCGTTAAAATTCAAGCAAATAAATTTCTGTTCTAACTGGCTCCTCATAGCGAGTAAGTTTTATCGTTTCATTTACGATCTTCCCTCTCGCTTGTTAGCTCGAAGCAACCAGTGCATCCTGTGAAATTTCAGCTTTTATGCATCTTTAATGTCCTCCAATTCATTGGACGAAGAAGTCCGTTAGGCAAGTTCTCTCGACGGTAGAAATTTTTAGTTTTTGTTCTTGCATTTTTTTGTCCCGAGCTAACTTAATGAACGGTCGTTTCTTGATTACTGTTTATGATAATTGTTGGAAGATTCAATTAACGAGTCAGCGGATTCGCTACGGTTTCATTTCTTGAACGATTTCTTCGGTTGCAACAGTTTCAGTTTCTTTCAAGGATTAAGAAACTGCATTGCGTAATAAGATTGAATTGCGGACCATTGCATTTTATGAGATTAGGAGCGTTTCTGGGATACCCTGTTTCTATGGCCTTCATATTTTTAGACGTCGGGGTAAACAAGCTGTGCTGAAAAGTACGCTTTGCGCAACGTGAACTTAGGGTACTGGTCTGATCAGTAATTTAACTTTTTAAGAATTTGGAGATTTGGAGATTTAGAAATTTGAGGATGTTTAATATTCAAATTTATAGCTTTTTAAAGTTTGAAATTATTAAACTTGAAATTTAGAAAAATATGGAGCTGGGACACTTAAAAGTATCAAATGTTGGTATTTACTTATTTAAAATTTTGGATGTTTTAAGGTTGGAATTTTCAAGTTTAATAATATAGAAATTTCAAGTTTCAAAGTTCTCAAATTTACAAATTTCCAATTTCCAATACAGCTTTGGTAAATTGAGAAACTTGAAAATTTAGAAATTGAGGAATTTGACCATTTACAAATTTAAGGATTTAGGAATGTAGGAATTTAGAAATTTACAAAAGTAACAACTTAAAAATTTGTAAAGAAAAAAATTGAGCTCCAATCCCTGTATTATACTTACAAATTATTTATTAAATTATTCTATTAAGAACTTCAAAAATAACCCTATTTGTTACCCCCGCAATAAGCCACCTTTTACTAAAACCCACATTTTTGTAACGGAAAAAGATGCTTCAACTTCCTACCACAACATTCTTAAGCTAGAATATTTTTTAAGAGTTGTAGAACTTTCATAAAAAATGTTACAGGAGAATTTCTGTTTTTTCTCAGACAAGCGAAAGAGAGTAAAAAGTTGCATGTATGTGCTGAAAATGGTACAAAGATCTTTCCACGAAAGTTTGTGTTTTTTCACCTGATTAAATAGACTTTTATTTTCAGCTTTTTAGCGCAGGATGAATTTTAATTCCACAAAGTTATTACGTTCTTTTAAATGGAAGCGCTAAAATCACGGTTTAATGAGGATTATTTTTATTTGCATAAGAAAGTACCTTATTTTCGCACGGTTTCGGGATTCTTCGTTCTTTGGGTTTCCAATAATTAACGTAGTACGGAAATATTTACCTGGAATAATGAATTCTTTTTTCTTCGATATTTGAATCACCGGCGCGGAAGCAGGAAAATGTACACGATATTCCATCGGGATCTCCGATGAAAATTATTCCAATTGAAACGTATCGCTCGAGGAGTGTTCGTTCCAATTTATATTCACCGTTTTTTTTAGCAATAAATCACAGGTGTTTGATCAGATTTCAATTTTAAAGATACATGTTTTTAAAACTGTCATGGATATTGTTCCATTAAGTGCGTACAATCACTACGTAAATAAAAATTCCTGTAAATAAAAATAATTGATAGACGATTTAATTACAAATAGACGAATTAAAGAAAAATTGTACCTATAGTCAGTTATGAATTATTCGATGCGAATATATTTTATGTAAAAGTTTGCAAGCAAATCGAAAATTTCAATATTTAACGAACAACCGAAGCGCGAAACTTCTGTTTATCCAATAATCTGCAACGGAATGAAAATGGGAGCAAAACAATTAAATTGTAGCACTCGTCGAATAATTGAATCGCTGAAACTTGCGTGTAGACGTAAATTTATAACGAAATGTTCTAGCTCTCGGATAATTACACTCCGATACCTGCGTATACTCAAAAATTTACTACCTGGTTAACTATTCAAACTACTAGCCGCTATTGGTTGGTCACTGCATAGAGTACAGAAATAACGTAAATAATATGAATAGTTGAAATAACGGAGCAAGTAAATAGAGTAAATAAATTACTGAAACTCAGTGATAAAATATTTAGTCAATAATACCCTTCTATAAGGAATATATGTGATATGCAATAAAAGCGATTTTATAACACATATAACATATTTCTCCATTTTTAATTAAAACCACCCTTTAATGTCCCAACAGCACGTTTTGCCACCCTTAAACACCTAAAAAATCAATGAATCACAAGATACATTTTATTCAATCCAACTTCACTTTAATTCAAATATATTTCGATCAGAGTACATATAAAATTACGTTAATTAAAAGTTGTGACACGAGTCATAAAAAGATTCACACATGTCGAAACCAGGAAACTTCCCAGCTTCCTGAAACGTGGTTCGAAATTTCTCCCCAAACAGTTTCAGCGTCCAATTAAATAATTAATCGATAGCTCGTGACTATTTCGCAAAAACATCGGTAATCGACGAGCTAACCTAAACGAAGTAACAGTTTGAACGCGAAGCTTGGCCGTAACACGCGTGAATAATATATGCTCGGCTCGTAAGCGTTGTGTAGCGGCGACAGGGTAGCTCTGCTCGCTTTGGGAATAGCGTAGGTTCACTGGCCGTCGCTTAGAACGGGCCATGTTTATGGTGTTGGGGTGGAAAGTGCTGCAAGAAAAATGCAGGAAAAATATATACGTTACGTCAGAAGAATATACACGGTGAGAGGATCAAGAGCGGTTCGAATGGCTCCCTTGTGTTTAACAACCATCAGTTCGAACTGTTTTGCCGTTGGCAACTTACGAGACACAAAATGCAGATATTACAAAAAAGATGATTTTCGGGTGTGTTTTCTTCTGTGTGACGCTAGATTGATGGCGGCTATTGCGGGGGTTGTCTGGGTAATTTTATTGCTCAGCAGTGTATTCAGTTTTTCATTTTTATGGGTGGATACTAGTTTAGGTACTCATTGTATTGGTAGTACTATACGGTGTTGAGGGATACTTACTGTATATTACTGTATACAGTATTGATAGATATTTATTGTATATTACTGCACACTGTATTGATAGGTACTTACTGTGTAGGTATTTACTGTATATTACTCTGTATGAAGTATTAATAGATACTTACTGTATATGATAATGTATGCAGTATTGATAGATACATACTGTATGTGATCATATGTAAAAGCAGTATTGATAGACATTTGCAGTATATTACTCTGTATGAAGTATTAATAGATACTTACTGTATATGATAACGTATGCAGTATTGATAGATACATACTGTATGTGACCATATGTAAAAGCAGTATTGATAGACACTTGCCGTATATTACTATGTGTGAAGTATTAATAGATACTTACTGTATGTGACAATGTATGCAGTATTGATAGATACATACTGTACGTGACCATATGTATAAACAATATTGATAGATACTATATGTTACTATGTTAACAGCATTGATAGACTGTCCACATGTAAACGTATAATACTACACATATTTTTATACATATCATGAGAGTTTGTACCAGTAAAATCAATTTCACCATACGACAAGAATGAGTGAAAAGTATACATGGGTATACACGGTTGTTTAATTACGAAAAATTTTCATTTTGGTGTAGGGAGGTAATATAGGGGGTGAACATATGAAAAAAGTTGTGTACAAAATATCAGAAGGATATTTTCGTCGAGAGGCCTCACCCTCGTTTGTAGTGGGCCCTTTGCATTTCAAGAATACCAGTTTCGGCATTCTCTACCCTCCCCCACAACCTTTACACGCTTTCCCTTTGGACGCCACCCACACTTCGTTCCTCTAACCCCGGCCTTTTTCTCTTTAATTTCGTTTGCCGTCAAACTTTTGAGCGGCCGAGCTTTTCAAACTTGCTGATAGGAGAACGTAAATGCATTGTTCAAAGACAGTGGCACTCGCGGCGAACCTATCGGTGGGGTATTAAAATGTTTCAGACGTTTTAATACCATTTACTCTTTCTTTTCGGGTTCTACGTTTCTATTCGAGTTATCACTGATTTTCTTATGGCTGGTCAAATTTAGACATTTGAACTTTGTGGACTTTCAAAACTAGCCAATTTTGTAATTCCTGAATTCTAGGTATTTAAATTCCTTAATTTTTTACTTCTCAAATTTGAGAATTTGCAACTCTCAAATTTTCCAATTCTTCAATTTCTAAAATCTCAAATTTACCTATTCTAATGTTCTACGATTCTCAAATTTCCCTACTAGTTAAATTCCCCAATTTTTAAATCCTCCAATTTCTACATCTCCCAATTCCCAAATTTCTCAATTTTTAAATCGCCCAATTCTCAGATTTCCCGATTCCTAAATTTCCCACTTCTCAAACCCCCCAATTTACAAATTTCCCAATTCTCAAATTTCTCAATTTCTAAATCCCCTAATTCTCAAATTCCTCGACTCCCAAATTTCCCTATTTGTCAAATCCCCAATTTCCAAATCCCCCAATTCTCAAATATTTCAATTTCTAAATCTCTCAATTCTCAAATCCCCCAACAGTAAAATTTCCAAAATTCTCAAAATCCCCAGATCTCCAAAATTTCCCTCCTAACTCTCAACTTCCTCAACCCTCAAAGACCAAAAATTCCCAAAATCTCAAAAATCCACGAATTTCCACATCTTCAACCCCTAAATATCTTCCGTATTCACGGCGATCACGTGTTGCATTTGATTCCATCTTTAATGATCGTGTAGCTCGAATTAACTTTGATACGGTGTCTGCCCTCGTTGTGCGTGATCAAGTTGCGCCATCCCGTTTTCGTTCAACCCCGTTTGCGGTGTAATTATTTCCTGAAACGTGCGTAACATCGAGCCGCGGAGATAGCTGTGACTCCGTGTGAATTACGCACAGCTATGGGAACCTGTCGATTTAACAAAACGTTCGCTATACATCGATAAGCGCGATTCGGCCAACCCTCTGGCTATTAAGCGACCGATACCGGTGTCAATTTTGCCACGAAGAACACCGACCGGATAGAATTGTTGTCTAGACGGGTCGATGAACACGCTGATGAATGAATCCGATCGATCGATTATTCAGGCATTGATTAATATATCTGGATATCGTGTTATTGGGAGGTGCTTCAAACGTCAGATGTTTTGGGCAGAGGCAGAATTGAAAGGGAAAATGAAATTATGTTCAGATTCATTTGCGATGTATTCATAAAATTATGTGTCTGTATTATTACTTTGACTTTTTCATGAGGTAATTGAAAAATTGAGATTAGAAATTGAATGTTTGTTAGGGATTAAAATTAACCCTTCTGTTGTAGGACTTTTAAAATCATCTTTACATTCGTTTGATGTACCTGAAGAATGATCTAAAAATTCCAGAAAGAAAATTGATATACAAAATTTCATGATACAAAATTGACTTATGAATGCATTACAAAATTTCTGTCATAAATTAATGGCTGCCATGTTTACACCTATATAACTGTCAAAATCTCAATGCTTAAATTTTAGTAAGCTTTCGCAACAGTAGTTTCTTGCAAAAATCAGCACTGCAGTGTAGATTTTGGAGGGCGTCCTCCAGACACGTCTCAGACGGTCTCAGCAGGGTTCAAATGTTAAGATCAAGACTCGAAAAAGGTTGAGAAGAGGAAGACGAAGAGACGTGTCAGGCAATCAACAACGCAAACAGCAAGGCGCCACAAGCACGTTTTTTCGTCGATCGGTTATCAACATGGTTGTCCTTGTTCTTCCCTCGGATAATACTTCATCCCGCACTGCGGACTCTTCGAATGGTAGATTCGAAGATTCGTCAAACCTTGGTGGAAGCTCGAGTTGGAAGGATTCCAAGCTCCTCTCGGTAGATTGTTGCGCTTGTCTTCGTTGCTCGTGATACAACGCGAGCAGGACGGAGAACGTCTTATCCGATAGAATCGTGATCGATGAATCAGACGTATGTTTTGATAAGATCGAGTTTCATCGGTATGAGTTACATCATCGTTACGATTGGCTGAGTTAGTTCTGCGAAATTTATGGAATAAATTAAATTAGATTTATTCGAGTGTACTGGAAGCTTCAGATAATATGCATGTCTTCATTTCAAGATTTTCATGGTCAGTATACATTACTATCACAAGTACATTATTATGTATTTTATTAATACATGTATGTGGTGTTTTATACAATTGCTAAACGGTAGATGACACGACAAAAAGTCTCGTATTTATTTAAAATATTACTAGAAAATATTGTTTAAATTCCAAGATTTTAAAGTTCGATTTCCAAAGTCTTGAATCGTAAAACTTGAAAATTGCAAATTTCTGCAACTCTGTCTCAAAAATTTAAACGTGATATTTGGTCCCTAAACTTCTCACATCAGAAAAATATCTACACCGTTTCAAAACATTGAAAAGGGTAAAATATTATCACTTCCATGATTACGTCGCTCGAGCAAAAGTGCAACGAACAAGAACTAACGTAAACAGCCCTTTGAATACCATCAGAGTAATTAATTTAACTTAACTTATGACCCAGTTTCATTTGCATGAAAGCTAGAGTTTTAGGCCGTTTCGAATAAACACGCGAAAGGGCAGGTGCTTTGAAAACAGCAATTTCATAATGCACAATGTATCCGGCGCAATCGGAAATGGCGATTTGCCTAGTAGATTGCATAGCAAGCGAGCCAGCATCCAATTTGTAGGAACGGAATTCGATCAATGGCGATCAAAGCACCGAAATTGACGCGCTTTGTTTATGATGTGGCATCAATGAAATTTTGTGTCATCAAACCTAACGCGAAACTTGGTATATACAATTTACAAACATGTATCCGGCGTGGCTTTGATCTCGGTTAGTTTGTACACGATGTTTCGATGAAGAGAGAGTTTGTTCGAAATGTTGCGCCTGTTATTCGTAAATGATGATGCGATAATTTATATTCATGCAGGGATTAAAGATTCATAAGGGGGATTGATTATGCATTATCCGTGTGGTCATTCGCATGGAAATGCGAAAAAGTTACGCGTTTAATCGGACAAGTTTTCGCAGTGGTTATTGTCCGTGTTTGGTCAGACATCGACGTTATGAGTCAATTGTGTTCAAAGAAATTCAAGTTCCAATATTAGGGACTTTTTCAAAATATTTTCATCTTCTAAACAATTTTCTTTCTCAATATTTCAGTTATTCTATTAATAGTTAACAGAATTTTTATTAAGGTATAAAAATAAATTATTTTAGACTTTTACAATTTCTAATATTTTCATACAGTCGACAGATACTGATAAGTAATAATCATTATTACTGTAGTCATTTGTGAAATTGGACAACCACTGTAAATTACTTCAAAATTACTCTAATTACTCTAATCACGTTTCTTGCTTCCATAATTATTTTGTGTTCCTTAAATAAAATATGAGTACAGTGACGAATGTGTATCTACACATGAACTAAAAATGGAGTTATGTTAATAGATACTTGTTCTCTATCATTTTTGAAGAATGCAGCGGTGTTGACGAGGAATTGATCAAAAGAATTGGGGAAATCAATTATCCCTTAACAGTGTATCTGCTCCCGAATACGAACTGATTATTGATTTCCACCTACATCAGGGTGAGTCATAGCCGGTTACTGGATGCAGTTGCACCAAATAGCTGCGAGGGTGTTAGATCGAAATCTTATGAGGGTGCGACTGATCCAGATTGATGTTCCAACAGAACGCTCTTAACGTACCGTGTAATGCGGTCCTTTTTCATTTGGAAACGGTTCGGATCGATCGTTCAATAATTCCGTGTTTAGTTCCATCCATTAATCTATCTTCGTGAAAATTTCGATTTCAGAAATGCGATAATAAAAATGTCCTTAACTGCACTTCAAAAATTAAATACTCTAGGTATCCATAGTTCCTAGTTACCCTAATGGTTACTATAAGAATTCATACAAAAAAATTGTCAAGAAAGCTTCAGTGCACAAAGTTCTACAAAGATTACGTTTTACCTTCACTGTACAAAAGATTGCTTAAAAATAGAAAACCCGTTAATGTTTCGCGCCATTTGGTTAAACGCCATTGAGCTCGATAAACGTCTCGCGAAATGGAACGTCAATTAAAAGATACGAGGCCAGCAGCATATTTTTTCATGCAAATCGCGGTAATGGCGCACTCGCGAATTATCTTGGTCCCTCGTTCGTCGATCGACTTTCTCGGTCGGCATAAAAGTATGAATATTCACGTGAGAAGGGTGCCGGTGTCTCCCTCTGCCGTTAATCAACTTTCCGTCCGATTCTTTCGTCCGGTCTCGTCCCGTAATTAGCAACGAGCGTGTTTCGCTAGGTCCGTTGACGAATTTACGTGTACGCGAACCTGTAACCGACGCCATCGTCGTTTTTCCCGATGAAACACAAACGCGGACCCAGACGCGTCCAGTCGACTGCGTTCGTTTCGCGAAATTGTAATTTCGTCGCTTCCCTTTGTCCTTTCGTTTCCGTCTACGTTTTCGCTCGCCTTTCGCCGGCTCTGTTTTCCTCCCCGTTTCGCTGTCTGTTAATATCCTTCGGTTTTTCCACGCTGCTCGACGGGTGTCTCGCGTTCCTCGCGTGCGACGGCGGAAAACGCGCCCGCAAACACTTTTACCTCCGCCAGCGTCAGAATCGCACGCTCGACCATGAAATTGATGGCCTCGGAATTTATTCGAGCTATCTAACGTTTCAGAAAGTTCAGAAAACTTGCCGTTTCGCGGGGATTCTTTTTATCTTGGCCCGCGTAATAGCGCGTGTTCGCGTATCGCGGAAACTTTTAATTAAAGTAATTTTACACCTATGAGCTCCGCTCGAGTGAATTGTACGCGGAGCCACGCGGTGCTTTTCTCTTTGTGATTCATCGTTTTCTAGGTATTTAAGGGTGGCGATGGGGATGTGTTGAAACGTTGGATTGTAGGGTCTCGGTTAAGGAGGGCGGAAATGTGGAAGCGTGTAATTAGAATATTTGCGTGGAAAATCTCTTTTGATCGCATATCTCTTGCAGAAAAGTACTGGCTGGTCAGTATTTTATGTCGGCAAGTTTTAGTATTAGGTCTAGTAATTTATGTTGTGGTAAATCAGTAACAACACTACTTCATTTAAAAATCATAATTGCAAATACTACATATTTAATATTCTGAAAGATATTCCGAAGTACTATACAGTATGAAAGTATGATCAGTTCCACATAAATAATTGCTTCACAAAAAGTATATATCAAAAGTACTTAAAGATCCTCACTGTTTATAAGATTAAATGTTTCACAATATTCACAAGATCTTGATTAAATTAAATCACAGAACACTTTTCAGTTACAATATAATCTCACTTGAGGGTTAAATAAACTCCTTATCTCCGCGGCTAATAACAACCGCCGAACTACTTAGCTAAATTAAACGATTACAAATTAAGGGAAGATAAAACGATTCAATTCCCTAGAGTAAGGTAAACCAAATACTTGACTCGCGTTTCTATTTGCGCGTCTCGAGACAGAAAGATGGTTCCGTTTCCTCTTTTACTTTCCCCGAGGGATGTATAGTAATCGTTCAAATTTCGAACTTCAAAATTTGATCCTCATTTTTAGTTCTTCTAGCTCAAAGAGTCAGGAAATATTAAAAACGTACAAACAAACGTATGTGACCTTTTATGTCTCTGAATAAGTGCGTAGATGTGTATTATGTATGTGCACATGTGCACGTGTTGACCTACTTCTTGACTAATACCTCCAGACGGAATGAATCAAAGAGCTTCAAAAGTGGAATTAAAGATTTCTATATGTGCGATTTATGCTTCTAAATATTGGAGCAGTTTGATCCAGAAGGGGTAGTTTATAGAAAACTATAAATATAAGCTGTCCCGTATTTAATTTATATCTAAATGTACAGAACGTATACATCTCTGTACGTACAGAAATTTTTAGAATTATAAAAGATTCAACATGTCAGGCATTCATGTTGCTAAATTTTGAATCTCACTTAGCAAAGAAGCAGGGATAGTTTTTAGGAGACTAAATATAAATTGTCCAGTTTTATATCTCCAAACTGTATATACAGAAATATTTCAAATTACAAAAGATCCAATGTTTCGATCATTCGTGTCGTTAAATGTTAGCATCTAGCAAAGAGGAGGGGGTAGTTATGCGAGCAGGAAAATTCCGCAGCTTCTTATTTCTGCGGCTGTTCGCACCGAGATACCACGTTTAGAGGTACAGTACGTCCAGCAAACGAGTGACAGAGGTAATCTGGGATAGCTGGAGGTTTCGTGAAGGGGATGAACGCGAGGACGACGCCGCGAGCTGCGGAGACACCGCACGCGGGCATAAGGGCGGTGACGAGGGTGGCGAAAACGCTGGAAGGGTAGAGGAAGGTGAAACGTGGCACGCAGAACGAGTTGCACTTATAAATCGCTTAATCGCTGCTTTTCACGGATCAGAAAGTTTAGAAAAACTTGCCTCGTCCACACCCCTTTGCTCGTAGCCGAGCAGCAGCCGTTCGCCTCGAGAATGCTTGATGCAAACGAAAAACGATCCAACGCTTTCGGTGACGTTTCACCGATTCACGCAGCCTTGGCGATTTCTCTTAACGCTCGAGAAAACGTGACAGCATTACGCCGTCTTCTAATTTCGCGAATTTCAACGCGAGATTCGCAAAGAACGACGAACGTGCGCAACTTTCAAAGCGGCTGGAAATTGAATTTTTCGACTCGCCTTACAGTTTTTAGAAATAATGTGTTTGTTATAAGTGTTTTACATAATTATATAGTGATCATAATTCTTTCTTGGAGATATAATTCTGTACTGAAATATTCAATATACATGAAACGCATCACATATCACAGTCCATAACTGTTCAAGTAAAACTTCCAAACTAATCAGCCAGACACCGAACAGACAGAAACACGCTGAAAACGTCTGCCAAACGAATGCACGAAGTGTTTCAGCTCATGTTTCATATCAAACAGATTCGCACCGTATCGTGTCAAAGTCCATTTTTCTCCACGCTTTCCCCTTCATTCCGGGCGATAATGAAAAATCATTCCAGCAGCTACATACACTTGGTAGCCCATCGAAGCGGTATCTTTTTGCCGCGATCTTCTTGCCAACGCGAATGTGACACGTAATCAAACAGCCCGTGTGTGGACGTCAGACACGTTGTAAAATATCGACAGCCGTCATCGTACGATCATTACACTGTCCATGAAACCAAAGGCAGCGTTATGCAACACGCCGAGGAGATGGTTGCAAGGGTGGCGATGGAATCGATGGAAATCCGGCGGATGGCGGCTCGTTGCTTCGGGCAATGCGGAGGACAGACGTTTCTACGATTACTTTTCTCTCTTCGACGTCTATAGCCTTCTATCGGCTGCTTCGTAAACGCGTTTCGCCGTTTCAGATGGAAGAAACGAGACTAATGGCGTTCATTGATACCTGATATCTCGAGGTGGAGAAAAAATGTCGACGCCGCTATTGGAATGCGAAATTAGATCGTTCGACTTTTGTATCGCAAATGAGGTTCGAGATGTCACGTTTCAGGGGGAATTTTAGGGGGATCATTTCGAATTATTGTACTGTATCCCTAGATAACTATAGTCTCAGATATACTCACATCTCTGTAGCTTTGGAACTCTTTTCTCTAAACTCTATATCTATTTTCAGATCTGTATAAATTAAAATTCTATATTTTTCCTTTCCTGTATCAATTATTATATTGTCAGATCACTATATTCCTAGATTTCTATATCTCTACGTATACAGATAGCTATATCTTGAGACCTCTATATCCCCAAATTCCTATATTTCCATTTCTATATCTCCAAATTGTTATATCCCCAAATTTCTATAACTTCAAATTCCTACATCCCCACATCACAAGTTCCCCAAATTTCGACAATCCCAAATTTCTATAACTCCAAATTCCTACATCCCAATTTCTCTATACTCCCACACCTCTACATTCTTATATCAGTACATCTCGGAAATACCCTAGGTTCCAACATCTGAACTCTATTAAGCTCTAAAATCTGTACATCCACATATTCTCATATCACATTTATATCTCTATATTTTTGTAGCTATGTATACACTTCTACATCTCCCTGTCCTGTGTCCTACATGAATTCTATACTCCCTAGAGCTCCTGTACCCTCACATCCGCGTATCATCACATCGAACACTTCTGTATTCATTGTTATCCGATCAAGAAACTGTTCGTAGAGTTTCGACGTTTACGAATGGAGTTGGTATCGCGGGCCGACAAAGACGACGGATTAAAACAATCACCGGACGTCGATTTCAGTTTCGATTATCTCTAGTCTGTTTCTACTTGCTTCGCTGTCTGATCCCCGCGGGACAATGGTGATCCGATGACGGCTGTCAGAACGTCATTTGTACGCGTTCGTTCGAGTACTAGACACACACCAGTTTTTTTTCATTATACGCTACATTTACAGGAACTCTGGTACACCTATCCCTAGGCGTTCCAAGTGGATCACCGATCACTGTCCAACTGTCAATCAAGAATTTTTCAATCAGTACGCGGTTTGATAACGGACCATGTGTTTAGGTCGTTCTCTATCGAGAACAAGATTGATGTTCGTTTTGATTTCATGTTTGAATTATTTATACGCAGTGCAGTGTTCGGTCGTTTAATATTCGTTGGTTTATTTTGATAATTTTAGGGGTGTGAAATTTTTTGGGGTAGTATTGTTGCTCTTCGTGTGGAGATTTACAAATTTTCACATAGATTCATAAATAGTGTGAATATTACCCACGTCCAAAGTAGATCAACCCGTATTTGGTCAGACAAATCTCGCCGTTCCCTGTTAACATCAATTACCGATCACAAATCGATCACCGGCGAAAGAAGAGCGAATCGATAGCAAGTACGAGAAGAAAGTACAAAGTAGCTCGTTTCATTTCATCAACGACGAAACAAACAATACCTGGACACTTTCCGATTCGTTGCGATGCGAATCACGCTCGGCGTTATGGTAACAAGGAGGTGGAAAGCTACAACATTAGCAAGATTGATAGTAGATTGTTACGGAAAGTGCTCGGTAGCGTGATGGATGTTCCAACTTGGAAAAACTCTGCTTACCAAGAATCATTGCAATTTCTGTTTCGAGTGGATTTCGCATTTTCCAGTGAAATGGGACACGTCTCGTTTCGCTGTAGTGTTCTGAAATAACAGGCCAATCTACCGTAGAAACAAATTACAATCCTTATCTGACTTATCACGTATCTGCATAAACATTTCGGATACGAAACTGCAGTTGCAAAGATAACAATTAATTTTCGTATTACACGTGACGTCTCTCGTTTCCGAAAAATTACAATTATTTATAAAAATCAATAGAAGTATTAATCTGCTGAAAGGAATAAACAGAAAAATGGAACCCGTTAAAAATGGACATAAGAATAAAACTTGTTGAACATAATAGATATAAAAATAAAATCAAGTTAAAAATAATGAACAGGTAACGAATTATTTTGCAATATACAAATTTAACAATATTTGCCCTATATATTTACCCTAAGCCATGTTCAAAACCTACCCTATGTTCAAAAATACATAGCAGACTGAAATTAAAAAGTGATTCATTTGATCGGTACGCAGAAACGATAAAACACGTCATTTCCATATATTATTCGTCGAAACGAGCCTGTAACTGGTCGCTAAATAAGAGAATTATTTCGCTGTACAGACGAATGACAGTCCACGCGTAGAACGAGCATCCTAAACGATAAAAAGGGCTTGCGTGCGTGTCCGCGCGACAATTACTACGTCGAGCAATCAAGGGTCATTAAATTAACGCCACCCCATTGTGATCCGTGTGAATGCGCCTTAATTACCGAAACACGAGCAACCGTTCGGCTTTCCATGAAACACAATGAATGGTTAATTCGTCGTGAAATCATTTTGCGCGACGTAGCGTGCAGACGAGACGCGTCTTACGAGCAACAAAGAATAATGAAAGTGCGAGGCATCGCGCGGCGAAAGTGAATTAAATCGATGGCTCCGCGTGCCGCGCCATTTTAACTTTACACCACTGACGCCGCTCGGGATTATTTCGTTTATTTCTCTCTCTGTGCCCTCACAGACTGTTTCCTCTTTTTTCGAGCCTTTTAACTGATAATTGCACAGGTTGTAATTGAAAGGAATTAGCAAAGTTAGATTCATTTTTATAGGTTTATGTATTTTATTTCTGTGACGCTTAATATCGGGAAATAGTTTTCAATATAACTGGCAATTATACATCATTTTAATTGTATTAACTATTTTAGTATTGTTTTAATTAGTTTCATCGTAAATTGTGAGGTTATTATAATAATTGTATTTGTTGAAAAATATGTAAATCTGGGTATATTAGTTAACGTGTAAGTTGCAGGGTGGTATTTTATAAGAATTGTCAATGTTAATAAATGTTAATTATTCATAGATACAATATCAATGATACGTGTCTGTTAAAATTTTTCTAATTTTTCAGACTTCTGAATTTTGAAATATTAAAATGTTCAAACTCTTAAATATTTTAATTCTCAAGCTTTCAAATGTTCAAGTACTTCAAGATTCATGAATATCTAGGTTTCCAAATTTTCCTTCAGCATGTTCAAAAATATTTTTGCTATAGACATGCAGCATCCCTAAAACTTTCTAGTTGAAAAGTTTGATAAATTCTTCTGAAGTTACACTTCATTATTAATTATCGTTAGTCTGACTATGTTTATCCCATGACACTATTCGAAAGGTGTTTGACTAGATGCACTCAAGAAAACGTAGTTTAAATTATTAAACCTAGTAGCGAATGTGAGTCACATTTTGCAAAGGAATAAGCACATCCATAAAGATTTGACCAAACATTTAAAATCAAGAATACCATGCACGTATGAGTCTCGTTAGCTTCCAATAGCAATTATGGAACTCGGCAAGTTACACAGGATGCAAATGAGTGACATAAACCGTCACTTAGTATGTACTGTTGTATCCCGACAGTTGGGTCCCTGTTCTAATTAAGCAGCATCATAAACATACATACGTATGGGGTGGTTCGAACCCTTCTTTCGTTCTTTCTCAATGGGGTTGCTGTGCATACGCGAAGTGACTGGCACATCCCAAGAGCTATTTTCCAATTGACCAGCATTCGTAATTGAAGTCAGGCACTCGGTAGGGTCGAGTAGAAATGTAAACGGTCGTTGAAACGGGGAGGCTACCGAAGTGACCAGAACGGGGTTGTAAGACGCGTGCATCGAACAGGAATCGAGACAATAAATTTAAGACGTTTTCGCACGAATCCCATGGATCTTGCACGAACGACGCGGTCACTCGTGTCTGGAAACACTTTCACTACGTGAAAGGCTTTCGGCTCCTCGCACCCTAATTTATTATCCTCTCGGGAGCTGCTTTTTGCATTTAAATTAATCCGTTCGGGTCACTTTTTACCTTCAATGGGTAGCCACCCGTGCTCACCCCTCTGTCCTCATAGAACTTGCCATTGAAAGATTAAGCCATTTAGAACCACCGTTGAATGTATCGATATATGCATACATTCTTTTAGCAATAACTTTCTCTGATAAAGATGTTGAAAATATCTGA
The DNA here is from genome assembly GCA_945859595.2 of Megachile willughbiella. Classification (NCBI taxonomy): domain Eukaryota; kingdom Metazoa; phylum Arthropoda; class Insecta; order Hymenoptera; family Megachilidae; genus Megachile; species Megachile willughbiella. The sequence continues at coordinate 9,275,373 of OX243797.1, read as the reverse complement.
ACATGTCTGAAGATATCAAATGAAGATGTTGAAGATGTTTAACGGTATTGAATAAAGATGCTGAAGATATCTGACGATGTTGAATAAACATTTTGAAGATATCTAATGTGGTCGAAGATGTCTGACAATATCAAATAGAAATGTCGAAGATATCTGAGCATACTTAATGATATCAAATGCATATGTCCAAGATGTCTGACAATATTAATTAAACATGTTGAAGACTTCTGAACATATCTGAAGATATAAGATGCTGAGGATACCTATAGATATCAGATGAAGATGTTGAAGATACCTAACGATATTACATAAACATGTTGAAGACATCTGAAGATATCTAAAGATATCAAATAAAGGTGCTGTAGATATCTGAAGGTATCAAAGGAAGAAGCTAAAGACATCTGAAGGTACGAAATGAAGATGCTGAAGTTACCTGCAGATATGAAAGATGAAACTAGATGTTAAAAATATTTAGTTCTAGTTCAAACTAGACCTTAAAAGTATAGAGTTCTTTAGAACTTTAAAGAACGAATACAATAAATCACCATGTAATCTTATGAATGTTAGTTGCATTACACTTCGCAATCGGTCAATGGCTCCGCAACAGTACTGTGGTCCTGAAGAGGAAATCACCCATCTCTTGCACCCTTCCCAAGTGTATTCTGAGGATTTAACGGAGCTCCTCGAAGTGTTTACTTACGTTGAGCCTCGGTGAGCAAATTTGCTCGAGCGAACTCGCTGATTATCCGTTCGAGAGGGTCGTGAAAAAGCTGGAGGTGAAGTAGGATGCATATAAATTGGGGGTTAAGAGAGAGCAGGGTGTCCTCTCTGTCACGATTTCTTGTTACTCTCTCCCTGTTTACGTTTGTATTAATTATTCTACTGTTTGATTGTCCTTTACGAGTTCTTCCTTTGCGAACGTGTGAAAGATATCACGGGTGCTTTGATAGCTAGTGTGATACCGGGGAACATCGATTTTTCACATTCTTAGTGAACTTTTAAATCTTGATATTTCAAAACTTTTAAATCTTGATATTTTCAAGTCTTCAAATCTTCAATTTTCTAAATGTTGAAATCTCTAAAGCCCCGAATGCTCAAATTATTCGATTTCTAAGTCTCAGAAATTTTATGAAATAAACTTTCAATTTTCCAAATCTCTAATTCCCCAATTTCCTAGATCTCCAAATTACTACACCCCCAAATTCACCAATACCCGAATCGTTAAAACTCCAAATTCTCTATCTCTCGAAATTCAAAGATTTCCAAAATCTCCAAATTTCTGAATTTTTGAACCTAGAAATTGTCAAATCCTCAAGTCCCTAAACTCTCAAATTCCTTAAACCCAAAGTCCCAAAATCCGTAAATTTTCGAACTAGCAAACCTCCAAATTTCCACTTTGCATAATCGTAAAATGCGAGTGTCGAAATCCCTAATGAATACGTCGGGTATTAGAGTGCAGGAGAAAACTATGCTTGTTTATAACAACGTCGGATAATTAATCACGAACGAATGGAATTATCAATATTCCCCTCGCGTATCGCTTCGTTTCGATTGAGTATTCCAATTATTTCGTCGAGCACTTTGTATCTGGTTAATACGATACGTTCTGATTGTTATTGTAATTATCTACACGGTTTCGGGTTTAAATTTCATTGCGATCCTTTGAATTTATCGCGTTCGATATACAACCCTGTCTGTACGAAACTTTAGGCTGATCAACGCTCGTAAATAATTATCGTATTTACTGACACGGCAAGATGTTGCGATTTTGTCGGATAAATGTTTACGAACGGTGAGAAAATAATTGCACGACGAAATTTAACCAACCGGACAGTGACGAAGGGACGAGGAACTCGTTTATTTTTACAAACGCGTCTGAAAATGTCTTCCTTCTCGGCGAGCTTCTCGTTCCCGACGATTAATGCACGCATCGGTTGATCCGCGTTTATCAACGTTCCATTTGTGTATCGATCGAGAAAAGTCGCCGAGAGACGGGAAACTTTTTCCATCAGGAGAAGAATAATGAAATTTTCCACGAGTATACCGTCTCTCGTTTCGCGAATTTACGTCGAAGTGCTCTCTACAGTTTTCTTACTGTGTACATATTATCTTTACACCGTGTAAAATTCTTGTGCAGACACTCTTCGATCCTCTTGTTATTTTTTCGTACAAAATGTTGACTATTCTACATATTTCAGAATATTTCGTGTCTCCGTTAGATAACTGCCGTCATTTCAGTGTTGAATTCAAAGCAAATAAAATTGAACGTTCTTCATGTACATAAATAAATTTTAGTATTAAATTTTTGCTGAATTTGAGACAAAATTACCGATGTGTTTTAATAACAAAATGTTTATTACATCTTTAAGCCGCATTTCAGAATTGTAATATTTTGAAACGGAGTACTTGAGAAATATCGTCAAGGGAACGTATAAGATGCATGAAGAGAACCTAGTTTTCAACTATGTGATGTTTTTTGAGGTAGAAATTCTAATGGGATCAGGGTAAGAAAAATGTTATTATAAATGTATCAAAAGACACACGGGAGCGCTCCCCATCTCTTCTCAGTTTTTACATGGAAATCGAGTATGTCAAAGTACGAGGGGTAAAACTAAACCGTGACAAATTTTGCTCTGAATGTTCTGACGTTGCAATGATGGCAATCGTCATGGACAAATATTGCTGATACACAGAATTTCGTAGATGTCACGTGTAAAGATAGACGTAAAGAAAGTTACAAAGTATACTTATAGAACTAGAAATATTTCAAAGAGCGTTTCAGAAACTAATTTCCTGATACCATATATCCCCACAAATGCAGCCTGAACCGCGATCCAATTAATCGAGGCGTGTATCCTTTTGTCCCGAGAAAGCAATTACCTAGGAATATAATTAAATCGCACAGATCGCGCAATGAACGGTGGACTTGATTTCGCGTGTCAAATCAATCGGCAACGAGTGCATAGGAATGCTCGTTGGCCGCTAAACCGCACTGCGACATAGTGTTTCAATTATGAACTAATTAGCGTATGCGTGCAGTAGCGATGCAATTTAGCAGGAGCGTGGCAACATCTGCCAGCAAACGGTGTTTCGTCTGGCGTCACCGATCGGCCATTTCGCGTGGCGTGTCGTTAACGGCAACGTGCCATGTGGCATTACACGTGTCTCGAACGTTTAGGGGAATATCAGGGCGCAAAGAGTGCACCCTTCTGCTTGCACGGCGTCTCGAGGATGACTCTTGGTTATCGAGCACGCAAGAGGTTTCTTCGTGAAACGCATGCTTCGATAATTTCTGTTCGTCCCCCTTGTGTGCGTTGCGGCCACGCGGCATCTGGAAAATGAAATTCTCGCAACTCGACTCACTGTCAACTCGAGAACCCGTCTGCCCTTTAACATCCTCTGCTGCCCTTAATTAGTCTGTACCTTGGAACAGGCTACCGGAAGAACGTCGTAAACCGCGTTTAACCCTTATCCCGAGTGAAACTTGCGAGAGCGTCGAGCACCGAACGCTTTAACACATTGTTGACCAGCCACGAGTTTACTCGTGTTTTTATGTTCAAACGTTCTTCAACGATTGCTACTTCACTCGTCTTTATACTCAAACGTTCTTCACCGATTGCTAGTTCACTCGTGTCTCTATACACGACGTTTCCATTCAAACTTACCGATCACAAGCTTATTAAGGTTTTTGTGATCGAACGTTGTTCACTGATCACGAGTTAACTCGTGTTTGCACTTACATTAGCTAGGTTTTTAAAATACAAAGTAATATGGGACATTGTAAAATCTTTCGTTATGATTAATATTTTAACAACGTGAAAATACAATATCATGACGAATTCGATGTGAAATCTTTGAATTCAAATTATTAAATAAGTATGAAATAAAAATATTAAAATTACAAATCTCACGAATAACACCCCTATTCAGTTACAAAAATTACAGAAAAATTTCTTCTAAAGTATACAAAATTAAATTCAGAATTCTGATTCTCCTTCACTCGAATAAAATTGAAGGTTTGTCAATGATAGTTTACAGAAAGGTTAAACTCAGCATTTACACATTGAAGTTTAAACTATACTCTTTATTTTACTATTTTGCAATACGAAGTGTATCGTTTAAATTCGTTTTACGACGTTATTTATGGATGATCAATACGGAATAAGTAGTGTGAGTCAACCATAGCGGAGGCAGGTGTCATATCGAACTGTTATACTACTTCCCGACGATTTCCACGAAACAGATAACATTTTCACCAGCTTCCACCGGGATCGATAGAGCAACATTTTCAACCTGTTACGGTACACCAGCAGTGCTCGTGAAATCGACACACGATATGGCGGTAAAAGTGAGCGAGAGGGTGGTTTTCCAAGTAGGAAGTCGTTCGTGGCTCGTTTTACCGATCTGTTCTGCCCCCTTCCGACACTCGATACTTTCGATTCTTGTCTATCCACGCTCGCAATTCTGTCGTGCACACGCGCGTGTACGTGGATGCCCCTCAAGTTTTAAAATTCTGTCGTTGAGCGATACGAAATCAATGCGAGCGGTTGGAATACCTTCCATCGGTGGAACCTCTAACCTTCGAGACCGACGTGGCACATGCAAATGTACGCAAACATACTCGTCTACGTGGATCCGGCGTATACGGTGTTGCTGGCTGTGCCTCGGATATGACGTCACGCTCAGCCCGTCTCCAAGATTCGAGCGTGACTGAAATCAAGATGAGATCAGACGCTGAAACGCAACGGATGAAATCTTTCGTGGTGAACGCGGCTCTTGGCTTTTCTTATTACGCGGATGAGCATGGAGTTAGCGGAAATATTCTGGCTGAATCGCATTAAGGATATTACTTGCGACCAAGCGGAATATTGAGGTGCAATTCTTGGCGAGAATTAGATTTTTAGTCCAAAAATTTGTCAATGAATTCCACTTTCAAATTAACCTTCATCGATCAGGTGCATTCTTTTAGATCCATACACCCGATTAGAAAACAGTGAAACGAAAAACTTTTGATTTTTTATATTGTTGTATGTCTTGATATTAGGGTTTCAAAATTTATGACCCTATTAGGATTCAATCGATAATATATTTCTTGATTGGGAAAAATTGTTTGAATTTTCTAATTGAAAATTAAATTTATATTATTGATCTATCTTTTCGAACGTTCAATTTATTCGAGGGATTTATTGGATACGGAAATTTACCTCGTGTAGTCATGTTGAATCCATAACTTAATCAAATTACATTCGACTCGCTGGAATATCAAGTATGCATCGCGAATCGATAATTCAAATCCTGTCGTGATACGATTCTCAAATGGTATTCCTTGTGACGAAGGAAGCTGTAATATCGAATGTATTACAGTTTCACTATTCAGTGTTTTTTAAATTAAAACTGACCTAATAATTGATGAGTGAGTCAAGTATTCATCGAAGAAGAGGTGCACTCCGCGTTCCAACTCAAGAAGCACAGTATTTTCAATTATTCTCTATACATGTCTCTTCCCTCTCAAATTGCCTAAAATTAAATCAAGCTTCCCCATCGTTCCACAAATCCCTTTGTTTCTTTGATTATCGTGGATCCGTTTCTTAACTCTAACCCTTTTAGATTCAAAGCGAACCCAGTTAAGGTAATTTCACGGCGCGAATTCGTTCGATTTACCTCATCCGAAAGTAGACCTTCAATCGTTTTATCACCGGAACACCTTGCAATTCCCATTTCCTCGATACAAGACCGATAAACATTCCCCCGATTTTCACACCAGCTTTACGCGGAGGTTTCATTATCGGGGGGCGTGCTTCTCGAGTCTTGAACCCTCGTGAAATCGACGTAAGGCACGTTGATTCGTGCCATGTAATGATAATTCATGACAAACGTTATTCATACCAGAAGTTCGTCCGAGGTTATCGCGTTCGTTCGACTTTGGGGGCAGTCAGGGTAACGCACCCCTTGCGGGCAGCTCTCTACGGGAGGCCAGGCCCGTCCCTGGCCATGCAAAGCGAACTAGGGGTTGTTAGATTAAACTCCCGGCCCCTCGCGACGCCCCGGATGCCTCTGACGCCACGACGGGTTAAAAACAGACAGGAAGAGCATGAGTCATCCCTGAGCGAGGACTCGAATCCCTCGTGAGAACGAACAAAATCGCGTGTGGGATTTCGACGACGCTTGTTAGCTGTCAGTCTCTTCTTCCACTTCTTCTTCGTGCTCAACCTTCTTCAATTATGTGCTCTTTCTACGTATGAGAATACACCGCAGCCCTTTGTTTCATTATGCTGCAAGTAGGCTACCGTAGGGTGCTTAAAGTTTGATTTTTAAAATATTATTCACGCGCTAACGTGCTGTTCCTTATGCTGAGAATAGGGTCAGGTTAATACATATCTTATTATCACGTAATTTTAACATGCATTACATAGTAATATTTATATACATGTGTCACATTGTGATACACACATATAAGCAATACACACGTACATTTTTAAGCAAAGTTAATATTAAAAAAAAAATTATACATATAACTACACTACATAACTTTTATACACAGTATATGATATACATTATAGTATATTATTATATGAACACTATATAATTGTACTTCATCAATCATAAATGAATCGTTGATTTTGTATGATCAGATCTTCAAAATATTGTACTGACTCACTTTTCATATAAAAGTCAGTAATCTCTATCGAGTATTGAAACAAGAAGAACTTGAAGGGTTAGTTGATGGGTTTGTTCGAGTTATTTGTTTGAACTTGCCGATAGGTCAGCGCGATCGCTAGCCCGTACGATAGAGTCACTGACAAATTTTGTGTATCAGTGAACAAAGGGGTGTCCACGGCGAATGCTAAAGGGGTTCTAAACAAGTGAGTCCGTAGGGGTCGATTTATTCCTCAAGCTGTTCTCGACATTCCGTCCATGAAGTAGACTACACGTATCTATTATTACGATAGGATACTAAAGGGTTTCGACTTCGCGATTTCGCTTTCAAATTTCCTTCGCTATCTTTCTATCGGTCTATCGCTTCGCTGTAAAACTTTTATGGCGAAGCAACCTGTTTCTACTTTCGTACGTGACTAAATGTTTTATTTACGCCGTATCGGTGCTTGGAATTCGAAATCCACTGTTTTAAAAGAAAATCAGTCCTTACCGGTGTACCTTGCAGGTGAAATATTTAGCGCATGAATTATTTGCAGCGCGATGCAGACTTTACAAAGAGAAATAATTCAAGTATTAAGATAAACTGAAATAATATCAAATTTATCAGGGTGGAGTTTGAAAATGTTAGAAATTCAGGAATTAAGAGGTTTAAATAGTTTAAGTAAAGTTAGGTTAAATTCAGCAAAATGTATGTGTCAATAGGGATAAAGAATAAGATGACACTTTATAATAAGTACATTATTAATAACAATTTGTGCATTCAAAGATTTTATGATACAGTGTTGTGCATAATTCTACAAATATTTGCATGTGGTCCCAGTTAAATCAGACTTAATCTAAGCTACAGTATATATGACAGCATACTGACTATAATTTTTCCATAACAGAATTATTTTTCTGATTGCAGGTAAGCGATCAAAGCAGTGACAAGAAGCAACTCGTAAGTAAGCGCTTAATTCACACCATACGCAAGGAATCGATAGATTCTCGATACCGGTCGTGGGATATGTGACAGGGACGTGATCCAATCTCGTGAAATCTCTTGGGAAACAGACAGACCGAACACGGACCGGCTGGTCCCTAAGAAAGTGTTTTAAATCTCCCTAGTAGCGTCTCCACCATTCACCCTCGTCGAGCCCTCAATTATTCCCATGGAAACGATTCCGGTGAAACCTTTCAACGCATCAATCTCGTTCGAGCCTCTTACCTAATATACCGGTAGCGTGGTTAATTATTCCGTCGACAAAGAAGCTGCCGCGAAAACTTTCCGGATGATCGATAATCTCGAAATTCGAGTGGCAAGCAGAGGGTCAGCTCTCGCTCATTGATAATCGCGGCGGCACTCTAGATTGAGGGACCGAAGGAGCATACGAAAGCGCTTATCCTTTTAATCTTTTAATTACACGCCGGTCTCGGCTAATTTTGCCAGCGAAAGTTAGCTGATTACGTTTTATATCGCGGATCGGTGCTTTTCTTTTGTTTTCTTGCACGGTTTTGGGATCCTTTTAGGAGCTTAGGGTAAAGGATATCCGAAAATTTTTTAGAATTAAACTGATTGGGGAAGGTGAAAAGTTTAGTAACTATTTGATGGAACATTTGTTTGAACATTTGGGAATTTAGAAATTTTTAAGTTTGGAAAGTTACTAGGTACCTGAATTTGTAAATGTAGGTTGGGAAGTTGAATGTTTAGGTGTTAGGAATATTAGAACTTGAATTTGTAGTAATTTGCTGATTTATATAATTCGACATTTAGTAATTAGGAAGTACTAGAATTTGTAAATATAGTGACTTGTCGATTAGCAGAATTAAAAATTCAGCAAACAGAAAATATTAAAATTTGAGAATGTAGTAACTTGCTAAAATTTAAAGTTAAAGATTTCGAAATCCAGAAATATAGCAATTTGAAAACTGGTTAACCGAAGAACTAGAAAAACAGAAAACTGGAAAAGTTAGAAATTCCGAATCGTAGAATCTTAAAAATTTGAAAAACCTAGAAATAAGTATCAATTATTTTTCTTCCCATCTCAAAGAAGCACACCAACGATTTAATTCGAAACAAGAACACACTGAATCACCGTAATTCTTTACTCAAACACTACGAAGTTTGCTTTTAGTCCATTGAAAAGATCCATAGTGTGTTATTTCACCACATGGTTCCCCGATATTTACAAGCAAAAATGTAGAACGCACAGCTGAATGTTTCCGGAACACGGCAACTTTTTTTTTTACGATCTTTCTTCGTTTATTCCACCACTTTCGTCGCTTGTACCAACAACTTTTCTTCCCGACGTAATCCAATTCTCGCCCGTATAAAAGGAACCAGGGAATTGCTTGCGTAAGAAAGAAACGTAGTTGGAAAAGAAAGAGTTCCTCGGACTAGAACTCTTTATATGGCCCTATGTCGTGTTCAAAGTCTACTTCACGTTCGTTCGAGAAAATCTTCTTGGATCCTCGAAGACTTTTCGTTGAACGAGTATCGTGATATACCTTGCTCTTCTTCGTCAGGATAACGATACGGTGATAACGCGGGGGTGGAACAAAATTTGATGCTCTTGAAACACGAATGGAGTTACTCGAATCATGTGATGTTCTTTTTTATTTTCTTATTTTTTTTATTGTTCAGTTTATTTTGTACGAGGTATGAGGTATGGCTGCTTTATTTGTGAAGATTTATATAAATGCACTTATATCATGTCCTCTTAGTGAAACATTGAAATGCACATATTTCATTTACTATTTCAATGATTATTTTTGTATTAACATATTAGTTAACAAATATAATACAGATTTTATAAAGATTAGTTGTTAAACGTATGTGTTTTTAAAGTCATCAATTTTATAAAAGGACATGTATGCAATTTTTACATGTTAATAAAAAATGACTATTTTTATCATATTCTTATACGACCAACAATGTGATCATTTTGGGTATATGACATGAAATTTTGAATTGATCATCTAATAACTTCAATTTAATAATTTTGAATAGTGCACAAGAGAATTGAATGTAAAATAATATAAAGAAAAATTGAATAAATAGAATAAATTATGTAAATTAATAATTTCTTAGCGTGCGTTACAGAATCCTATGAGCACATCTCCACCGGTATTTTTTTTATATGGAAAGGAAATATAAAATAGTAAATTTTCCTAGAGCGTTTTAGTTCCATAGAATGCACGATCATTAGTGTTTGTATAGTTCTATTCACGCAAAAAGTAGCGATAATTTTATTCAGACGAAGGTACCAAGATTCGCAGCAATCTGAAAGTGTCTAAGCGTCGTCAAAGAATTTATAGCAAAGAGGTGCCTCTTTTTTCCTTCCAAGTCAGCTGCATAAAGGCAGACACCGCACGGAAACCGTAGATAGGTATTACGAAATAAAGAAAAGGGGAGGCGAGGAAGGAAGACATAATGTAAATGGGAGGGTGAAGTGCGCGAGGGTCTCCTAAGACGGACTTTCTCTCTCTTCGAGAGAGAGCTTTCTCTGCTCTCTCATCTCTCGCGATCTTGCTCGTGCTTTCTGCGTGAATGAAAGTCCTGTCCTGAAAATGAATCCTGCGCGAATGTCCTTTTCTTCGGGCAACACGAATTCCTTCTTGTTCGTTCAGCCGCTTTTTCAACGACCATTGTGCTTCCTCTGACCGGATAGCTGTGTTTTCGCGACGTGCATTATTGTGCCCCTGACAAATGTATCTTTATTTATTAAATCTCCGACGTTCCTTTCTGTCCGGGAAATGAACAGACAATCGAGGGTGACAAAAACGACCTTCGATTGTTACTGAGATTTCATAAATGCTTCGATTCGGTGCAAGTAAGTGAGACTTTCACGCAGACTGATCGTGTCTTTTGTTTGCCGAGAAGTAAATGTACTTTGAAAGTATTAAATACTTTGTCAAATATTAAATTCTCATGTTAGATACTTATATTACTGATATTATATTAATTATTTTATTTATTAATCCTTTGATATGTAATATCGTGACGCACTCCTGACGCACTTTACAGTTCAGTCACTTATAATTCGCATAATGGTTAAGCAAATTATTTGTATAATCAAGGATTCTTAAATCCAAAATATACCTAACATTTCATATTTTTTATTTGTTTTAACATTGCAACAATAAGTTAGCTCTGACTGATGCAACTGCAGAAAAAGTTATAGGTTAAGAGTTTAATGTATTAATAACAGTATTAAATTTAATGAAAGTATATCTGATAGTTTGTTACCACATATTCGAGAATAACAGGTGTTTCTAATGTTTAAATAAAATGTTCGTTTACCTGAAAGACTCCGTGGTAAGAAGCCATTTATAATACATATTCAAGTAAGAAAGCCATTTAGGTTTCTTCGCCTCAGCTCGAACACGAGGCTTCGTAATAATGATAAAAAGAAGCTTTCAAGAGGAGACAAATACGATCAAGTGGTGACACGAGGCAATAAACTTTAAGCTTCATCTGCCATAGCAGTGCGAGTGCAAAAATTGCTTCTCGGTGCTGGTACAGCAAACGCGGTAATAGTGTTATGAAGTTTTCTTCTTATTGGATTATGACACGTCAAATGTTATGCATCAGCAAATATTGGCTCAAATCGGATTAGTGGCTTGCCTTTTATTCTTTACGAAAATGTTTTCTGTGCTGTTATTAAAATACTTGCAAAATAATTTTAGCTATAAGATTATAGACTATGTGTTTAAAATTTTTGTGGCACGATGTGCAACATGGAGGTTGTAGTAGAAGTTTGTGGCAAGCAGAAATTGTCAATATTGATCATTGTTAAATTGTCAAGTTTCTAGATTTGAAATTACTACATTACCAAATTCACAAATTTCCAAATTACTAAATTTACAAGTTTCTAGGTTTGAAAATGTGGAATTTTTGAATTTCCAAATTACCAAATTCCCCAAATTTCTCAAATTTCCCAGATTCTCAAATTCCCAAATTACCAAATTACCAAATTATCAAATTACTAAATTCCCAAATTCTCTAAATTTCCCAAATTCCACAAATTCCCCAAATTTCCCAACTTTCCCAACTTTCCCAGATTCCCAACTTTCCCAAATTTCCAAATTCCCAAATTCCCCAAATTCCCTAACTTTCCCAGACTCCCAAATTCCCAAATTCCCAAATTCCCCAAATTCCCTAACTTTCCCAGACTCCCAAATTCCCAAATTCCCAAATTCCCAAATTCCCAAATTTCCAAATTCCCAAATTCTCAAATTCCCAAATTCCCAAATTTCCAAATTCCTAAATTCCCAAATTCCCAAATTCCCAAATTCTCAAATTCCGAGTTTCTACCGAAGCCACTAAATCATCTAACTTCCCAAATGACCAAATTACTACACTCGAAGATGCAAAACTAAATCCCCAACTCATCGAATTTCTGCGTTACCCAATTTCTAAATTTCTTCCCGTAACTCTGTCCACATGTGACCGTCCAAATCTCCTTCATCGCATTTATTCAATTCGAATGTGCTCATCCAGAACATAACTGTGAACCGAGGAAAAAACCGTAGCAAAGAATATGTGATATAAATTCGCTGCACCTAACCCATCCTTAAACGGTCGGCGTTGTTTTGAAGGGGAGCTCGAAACGAATTCTCGATGCCGTCGTATCGGTAGGGGTCCAAGTTCCCTTTCACGTGTGCGTGCTCGAACGGAGGTCTTTTCGCGAGCAACGCGGCTCTAGGGGGATGAGAATTCTCATTTGAGGAATGAATCTGACTCGGTGCTGACGTTGCTGACACTATGCGTGTGCCGGCCCTTTTGTCACGTCGTTGCGAAAGTGTATTTCCTCATTAGGCTCCGGCTGCAATCCTAGAACGAAAGTAAGCTCACGTCTGGCCGTGGACGGCTGTAGGGCTGGCATCCTTCTTTCGATCCTTTTCTGCCACGAGACAAAGGACGCTGTAAGACTTCTTCAGGATTGGATGAATACCGTGGCGCATTTCGAGGCTGCATTTAATTTCGTACCATCTGCGGACTACGGTATACTCTTATAATCTCGGCGTACCTCTCTTACACTCCCGCGGATAACGCGGACCATTGTTCAACGCTGCTTTTGATTAACTGCAAGATCACGCTGCAAAGGCGACACTCTAATTCCTCGAACGATAGGGATCTTTGAATACCTTGCTTTCAAAAGTGCTGGCCAATTTCGTAGATTGAATGAACTGCGTATCTGATGGTGCTACTGTTTTAAGCAAACCTTGTCTTCATTTAAATATTTTACAATATCCTGTTATTCGGAATCTTGATCAAGATGTGCACAAGAGTACTTTAGATAATATCGAGTAGCAGTATTCAGTTCGTGTACTCATAGTGATTAAAATACTTATATTCAACATATGGCGTCACACATTCATCAAACTTTAAGTAAGTCTTTTACATCACAAAATATCTACATCAACCAATTTTCATATTTTCAAATTTTTTATTCGATACACAGTAGTGTTTTTAATCAAGTGCACAAGTGATGGCTCCATGAAATTTTTGTATAAAGATAGAGTTATTCACTGGGTTCAGCCCCGTTTCATCTTGATCTCCAGCGCAACTTCCGCTGCAAGAGAATGGATGCAAATTCGCTTGAATTTTATTTCTTCGAGCATTCCTTGTATACGCTTTCTCAACCGGTCCGCGAACGAAATAGAAAGCATATTTTTGTAGTACTCGAAAAGCGTTCCACCGGAAGGAAGTTTCCCTCGTGACGTACATGGCCGTCTGTGTGCATAAACGTGTTCCGAGACATAGTTTCTGGGCTTTTGTGGAAAGTTGAACGGATTTTGACAGTTGGCGAAGAGTTTCCCTCGAATTCGAGTCCAGTTTCCGTCGAGACGTATGAGCAAAGTTCATGCGAAGTTCCGGATGCAGACATTAAACTGCGAACTCTTCCCATACCAATCTTTATTTCTAAACATACAAATTTCGATGTTTCCGTACAGAATTTCATTCTTTTCTGAATTTTTGTATGAACTACATATTATTTCAATGAATCACATATTGTGCATATGTACATGAATTACATACTGTACATGTTTGTATAAATCTTATACTATACATATTCGTATGGATCACTTATGATACATATTTGAATGGATCACATATGTCACACGTTTGAATGAATCACATATGTATACATATTTGAATAAATCACACATTATACATATTTGAATGATTCACATATTGCACATATTTGAATGAAACACATATTATACATATGTGAGCGAATCACATATTACACATATGTATAAATCTTGAATAAATCACACATTACACACATTTGAATGAATCGCATATTATACATATATGAACGAATCACATATGTACACATACTTGAATAAATCACACATTACATATATTTGAATGAATTACATATACATATATGAACGAATCACACATTACGCATGTTTAAATGATTTCCACCTACCTACATTTTCCACCTACGTACATTGGTATGCTCCTACGAGTGTTTATAAAGAATAAAATAAATTTTTGACCCAAATCTTACATAAAATTTCGATTACGTAAAGTTGATACAGTGTTGCACTCAGTATCTGTGCCCGCGTGTCATTTGTTATAATTTAATTCGGTTTTAATTATACTGCACGGTTGATTATATCGTGCGACAGGTCACAGGCTGCGAATGACGACCAGAGAAATGAAACGGTCGGGAGATCTTAGCGAGAAGAAAGTTTTAATTGCGTTAGACAGCGGGTAACTTGTTACTTAGAAGTCGAGGGTAATATTTGAATGCAATTACCAGCCCTTTGAAGCAGTTTCGCTTCGGCATCAGGTATTCAAGACGAATCCGAGATTCATCTTTGTAACTTGCCAGCTTTCTTGCCACGACGGAGATATGCATTTTTATTGTCTCACAAAGATGTGGTTGAAAGTCAATTTACGGTTTCTAAGTTGGGAGTAACCATTGTATTAATCTTTTTGTATGTTAATCTTTTTAAACTACTATATTTTATCGACCCTTATGATAGAATCACAGATAATGATGAACATTGAATTAAATAGAAAATCAAATCATTTTGAGGTTTTACAGGAAATCTTGATGTGGAAGTTACCTTGAAGTATTAAGTTTGGAGGTTCACGTGAAATTTTATTTTCTCGTATCATTACGTGAGGCAGGTAATAAGCAATTGTTTCAGATAATAAGCAATTATTATACAGATTGAATAATGCAATCCTGAGGAGGACCTAAATAACCCTTGTTACCCAATTTTAGATAATTAGGACATTGTTGCATAAATATCACTGTTGAACGTAACTTGTCCAAAATCTATTTCGAAGAAAGGAAAGAACATCGACTGAACCCTCGAAGGTTCACAAAGGGACACGTACGAGCCATAACTCGTGGTCCTGCACCCTTAATGTTATTTTAAGAGTTCTCTTTTTCGTATTCATGGAAACCGCCGCAACACGTGTCCCCGCCGTTAGGCTAGGTTAAGTCTTCGTCGCGGAATGAACGAAAGGGTAGGCCCGCGGTTGCTTTTTCAGCGTTTTTCTGCCGGCGGAAGCAAACATCAGGGATGGCAAAGGGAAGCACGCCAAAACGCAAACGTTCCCTTCGTCGAAGGCCTCTCTCAGGTGTCTGTGGAAGACCACGATCGTCCCAGTCCGTACACGACCATAGATTCCCGACGGTCGTCACCCTCTCGATGGCATCCCTCTCTATACACCCCTTGAAACCCGCCCAGTACGGCAATCATTTGCATATCTGTCGGTCGAACCTATGCGCGTTCCGCGAACGACGGCCAAATTCTATTATCGAATTCTGGTATGCGGACCTGGGGCAGACTGGACCGATCCTGGAAAAAATATAAGAAAAAAAAGATGAAAATTCTGCGTCTACTACGAATATCCTTTGATATGAGGCCGGTTTGAAAATTCATCGATAATGGTTATTGCATTGGAAGCTTTGCAGGTTGAGGGCGGTTTACTTGTGCTGAGCTTCTTGACACTTTGAGGGTGCTTTTGCATATCAAGGGGAAACTTTTGCGTTGGATGTAGCTTTTTGGATGGATTTTTGTGAAAGTGGTTTTTCATTCAGACATTAATCTTCATTAAGGATACTGTTCGTAAAATGATCAGAAAATGAAGACAAAATTTTAAGTATAAAGTTCGTAGTTCTTTACTTTAAATTTATATTATAGATCTTCAAAAATATACTGTTTGTACAAATTTTAATTGCAGCTTGAATAATGAAATTTGAAATTGGTGTTGAATAGGAATTCTTTAATGGATTCAAAAATCAACTGTTCAAGTTTCATAGGTAGATCAATGAATTACTGTATGAATTTTATAAATGAAGGAATATGTAAATTTCATAAATAAAGAGACGTATAAATTTCAGGAATGAATAAATCTATAAATGTCTGGGTTTCATAAATAAGTAAATATGTAAATTTCATAATTAAATAGACGTACAAATTCATAAATAAATATGTAAATTTCGTAAATGAGCAAACTGCAGGAACAAACAAGTATACCGTTAAGAACAGAATAAAATAATTTGCAACATAAACGAGAGTATACAAGATTGAACTATTCCCTACAAATCCAGTACGCAGCATTCCAAAAGTTGTATCGAACGTAAAATTTCACATTGAACAATTCCCATCATCAGTTCGACCAACATCAAACCAATTCGATTGCATCAGTTCCCTATCAAACATTTCCCCCCGATCGAACGATGGGGTTCATTTGTCTCTCTGTAACAGCCGCCAACAAGGTTGCAACTCGCACGGGTAGGTTATTGGACGAAATTACACGTAACCCGTTTCAAACGGCTCGCACCCTGTCACCCGGTCGTACACGGACCGAAATCAAACAGCTCCGATTTACATTCTTACCCGTCTCGTGTCCCGGATAAACCCGCTAATAAAACGATCCGTGAGTTCTTGAATTTTTATCAAAGCTACATTCGGAGTTTACTTTATATAGTCGAAAGCTCGGATAACGGACACGGATGGTTAGAGGGTGGTGGTGGTGGATTCATTAGCGATCCTCCTGTCGTCTGCGCTGGAAGAGAGCCACCCCTGGTATCGTGGAACGCGGTTTGGCAGAACGGGGGCTGATTTCTGTGTTTGGTCAAACAGAGAGACACCGGCAACGAGAGAAGAAGAGAATTTCTGCTCGACTCGATACGTACATAGCGAGGTTACCGAGTTATTTCATTAAGCTGCCTGTTGGTCGCTAATAATTATTATGCGGTCCGTTCGCGTTGCTTTTTACGAGATTTCGTGGAAACATTTTCCTTCTGGTAGCATTATGAAGGATACAAAATGGATTGAAAAATCTTTCATTGTATTCACAGTTATAGTGCAGCGGATTATTCAACAAGTTTCACGGCTAATTTTGCACCGGCCGCATCAGTGATTAATGCCCTTGCTCTTTGTGGGGCTAATTAGTATGCAAGGTTTTGTTCTGTTACAGTCAATTTGTTTGCGATGCATGATTAACACGTTCGCGGCTGAATTCAACTGAAAATTCTATTATTCAGTAATGGACCACTGTGTTAGAGATACTTTTGGAATAGTCAGCATACAGGTCTTCTCGTGTGGAGCTTGCATGATTGTATTTGGGAATCACAAAAATTGCTGAATTTCTAAATATAAGTCTAAACGTTTCTAAACTTTTAGTACAACGTGTCTTAATACAAGTCTAAACATTTCTAAATTAAAAAATTTGAAATTTCGAAATTAAAAAATTTCTAACTAAGCATTTGAGATTTAAAAAACCTGGGACCTATTAAATTTCTAAACTTGAAAGTTTCAAAGCTTTTCACGCATGAATAGACCGCGTATTCCATCACGTTAGCGGATAATAGAAGAATAGAATCGATACGAAAATCCCGTGCGTGTCCACTCGAAATATTGTTTCCATAGAATGATTTTATGTATTTCGTTGATAGAGTTGCAGATTTTATTTTAATCTCCCATTGTGCTAGATGGGGGTGTTTTTATTAAAACGTAACAAAAGGTGTCTGTTTCCAAATAGATTAGGCATATTAACTGTGAATATTTCACGAGTTTAATTGTACGAAATTCATTCTGAGAGAAGAAGGTTCGAATTGGATGTCTGATGCAGCAATCTTCTTTTACAACTTACATCGGAAGTGGATGACCCTTGCTCTGTCACGTTCCGTTCTTATGTTCCCTCGAATTTTGAGTTTCGGTGCGTGACCAAAGATGTCTACATTTGTAAAGCTGATCCATTTTCACGCGTCAGTCGTTTGGGATATTGGATTTTCGAGGAAACTGTGGTTAATTCGGTAGGCGAAAATTGGTGAACATCAAAGAGAAATTTCGATTAATTGGAAAACTGGTACATACAAAATACTGTTAATAATTACTTTAAATAAACTGATCAAAATTGACAATAATGAAATAAAAGATACAGTACAAATTTCACTAAAATGTCTTACACCGCTGTTTAATTCTACAGCTACACCTGCTTTTAAATTGAATTTAAAGTAGAAAAACGAAATAACAAAGAATAAAAGGTTTTTGAAGATAAAAGGATTGCTAAGTATGAAACACAATTATTCACCTCTATGAAAGACAGCATGTATTTCGAGTAACATTGTCCGATTTCTAAATATAAAAGAACCTGAGGATCCTTAATTGCTTTGATATTTAGTGTTAAAGCTAATATTTTTGTGTCTAATACAATGAATGTTGTTCAGTAAATTTTCATAATTTTAGTCAGAAGAATAATGTTCGAGATTTTTGTCAGCTGGTGTATTTACGTAGTTCGTTTATGAACAGCCTAAAGATACAGTATTTATGTGTGGTGACGGAAGAGCAGAAAGCTCAGCAGGGAATAATGTTTACATTCGAGAAATCGAAAGGTATTACAGTAGTCGAGACCCCTCGATATTCTCGTCGTTTCTATTTCGTTCTACCCCCCGTGGATAGCCACCCTTGTGCGAGAATCCACCTGAAGATTCGATACAGGAGATATTTGCGCGCAATTTAAGGATATTTGCCGCGAAACCATTCTCCCTGGATCGCATCTTACGGATGACAGGATGATCCGTACCGAATCTCAGATGTTAGCAGAAATATTTTTTCCTTTAGTTGATCGAAACTCTTATTTTCCTCTTGTAACACGATATACACAACATCTCAATATCAAGATCGTCGATAGTAAGAGTATTGCAAATAACATTTTTAATATTTTCAAATTGTTTGTAAAATTACAAAGTTTGACTGGTTTATGTAGCTTGATAAGTTGTTCATAGAGATCTGACAATGTGTATGTACTAAATTGTCAATAAATATTGAGGACTGAAATATTAAGTGTATGCAGCTGATTTAGAGTCTTCATCATGAAATCCAATTATTCTTCCAAATTTGAACATGGCAACAGAAAAGATTTCATACAGAATTGGGAAGTTGACAAAAATCAAGTATGGATCATATGTAATATTTCACAATCAATATTTAAAAAATTGCATAAATAATTTTTTGTACACAACTTCAATATGAGTACTACATTTTGTTAAAAGTGTCCAGAAACTACAACCCACCTAAGTGTTCTAAACTAATACGATATATCTTATTGTCGCCCAAGATTAAAATAACCTATATGTTCTCATAACAAATACTTGCCATAAAACATTTTCTCAGATATTATTCGAGTTTCACGAACCGAAACTTCGCCAGAAATCGTGTCGTGAGTAATATCGAACTTAATCCCATAGTCATCGAGTTTCTCCCTGACGTTTGGTGAGCTTTGATCAGGTAAAGCCGTTTCGGGCAGCCCAGCGGGGGAGGACATTTTGGTAAATTGGCTAAGCTCGAAAGTCGAAAACTCTTTTTTTCTCCCTCGGTCTTCTTTGTTGATGTCCTTGGGGCAGCACGTGAACCGGTTACGGCTCGTCTGCAAAGCCACGAAGCGTCGAATCCAATCTCGGCCTTGGCGTAATTCGCTAAACCATTTAGAGCACGGGGGTAGACGGCTGCGTGTCCATTTCCATTCTCCTCGTTTTCGAAATTTCCGTGTTTCGAAGGACGAGGCCGAGAACGGTGGTCGGGGGTGTCCTTTCGGCGGTGCACCGCACGCAAGACGAGGAACAACGAAACCCCTTTGCTAATTCTACGGCCAATTATGTCCCAACATCGCGTGGTTTTACTCTCGCCGGGATATGCTCTCGGGGATTTCGTCTCACCCCTTTTAGGGTCGCGACCGAGACGTCGTTTGGATTGTTCTCCTGCTTCTTGGCGTTTCTACCTTTTTTCTCTGTTGCTTGAATAGCTAGCCAGCCTACCGTCTGACTCCGTTGGCTCTTTGTCTCTATTTCTGGAAACAGACGCATTCGGAGCTGCTTGGTCGAGAAACAAATGCTTTTTACATTTTTTATTCTTTCGCGCGCTCGTAGTGGTAATGAACTAAATTCTATGCGGATACGCATCAAACTTCTTCTATTATACAAAAATCGAATAGTACTTTGATTATAAATCATCGACAGCATTGAAGTGACTATCTGACTATACAAGAGTTGTGGAAGCAGCAAGTTGGAAACATAAAAAGAGCACTTCCATGCTACGTTTAGAAGTTCCCTGAATTAAACATTTCTGCATTCATCAATTTGTAAATTTGTTCATTTAAAAATGAGTAAATTAGAAAATTGGTAGAACTTGTAAATTTAATAACTCTCCAGTCTCCAAAGTTCTACGTTTGTAAATTTAAATTTCTACATATGGATATTGAAACTTCCTAAACATGAAAATTTCCAAATCTCTAACAATACGACAGAGAACATACCGGCTGTTAAGAAGTAACGAGAACAGTAGTTTTAAAAGCGATTAAAATTCCATTTACCTAACTCGCAGTGTTCTTATTTCCGTGTAACTGTTCATTTCAAAAGTCCTTCATTAAGAACATTACAATCTAAAAGGAAGTCCAATGATAATAGCCGTTCGTAAGGATTCTCTCCAGCATCATTAACACGATTCTCTTCCAGCATTTTCGTTTACCTGAAATCCTTTAATCTCTAATCCTGCGTACGTGCTTCTGTGATCCAATTTTCTTTCCCTATCTGTACACGGGGCGTGCTTTAAGATCGTTTTGTCACGCGAGTCAAATGTTTCATTCGGTCTGATTGGATGATACGCAGCATTGCGAAGAAGCCTTGAGGTTAGAGTTTGATTTTGGGCTTGGGATAAGAAACGAATTTCATTTAAATGTGAAATCTTATGGGATTACCACATGCGAGTGTTCAATGTGTAAATCACTCTCGTTATATTGCAATTTTTAGTGCTTTCTCACAGAAGTTGGAAATATTAAAATTCATTATCGTCGGGATTCCAAATTTTTTAGTGTACGAGTGGTCAAAGTTTTCAATTTTCAATGTGTTCAATTTTTCAATTTTTCAATTTTTCAATTTTCAAATTACAAATTTGTTAATTTGTCAAGTTTCAACCTATCAAATTTATAAATTTAGCAATTTCTCAACTTCTAGGATTTCATTAGTTTGCAAACATGAAAACTAGGAAATTAAAAAATGTGGACCTAAAAAATTTGTACGCTAATAAATTATGAGATCTACGAATTAATGCTTACGAATGCTCTCCACATGGTCGACGGCGCAAATGCACTTCGGTTTAGAGAAACTAAAAGCAAGATGAAGGTTTTAAGTCTAAAACACGAGTAACAATTCAATCCGTGCAGACTGATTTTTGCTAGAACCTGTATTAAAATGTGTGTGCGTGCACACAGACGTCGTCTGGCTGGTGAACGGTTCAAGGGTGGTTTAGGGGCTGAATGCACGAGGGGTTGGTCGTTCCACGGATGCTCACAAACTGGCCGGAACTAAATACTGGAACAAAAGGCACGCCAGCGGCGGTGCGAATTAAAAATGTCTTCGAATGATTGCGTTCCCTCTGTTACCCTGAATTATGGCTTTCGGTAAATTCAATTCGAAAGCGTTCATCGATTAAATTTCCCTTCAACACCTTTCTCTGCTTAACGACAAGCTGAACGAGTATCAAATTTATTACGATCGTTTTCGAATGTACATATTGAAAGTTTGATGCAAAAAGATAATTTACGAACGGTCTTATCGATTATCTAACGGCACAATAGATAGCGCTTAAACGATCGTACAAGGAACAGGGAGAAGTTTCATTACATTTTATGGTCTACATTCCTCTTCGCATGTCCGGGGCGCAAAAAGAGAACAGAAGAGAAATAGGGGGTGACTTTATACCGCGCTACACGCACAACCCTGTTCTTCCGGTCCGGCTGAAATACTGTACATTCGCATGAAATATTTTTAATGCTCGGCTTTGCGGCTCGCTAGGATGAATCAACGACAGAGACAAATTTCACGGTGATTAAAATTACGATTTTTTACTAAAAACGACAAATATTTAGATGGTCAAAAGCTTGCGTAATTTTTGTGTAACCTCTGTGAAATTTCACTCCCTCTTTTTTTCTTATAAAATTTATAGGATTTCAGAAATTTCTGTAGTTACGTAGAGTTTAAAATTTTTATCGTAAACGATTAATTTTTACAGTGTGATTTTTTCGTCCTTATTGTCTTTGAAAATAAATTTGAAGGTACTTGGTTCTTCTGTTTTTCCTGGAAATTTAGCTTTCCGCTATTGCGGACATTTTTATTAAATTCCACCCCTGTTGCAGCGTGGATAGGGTCACCGAGGGTCGTGGCACGGCCGATGGAAGTTACAGATAGAAAGTAAATAGACTTCCTGAAAAATCGGCCAATTCTAGCGGTACACTTGGCCAGAAGGAGAACGTCCAGAGATACGTAGCATCCGTTACAGTCACTCAGCAGAAGGCACAGAATGCTTTCAATTTGTATCCTGCTGTCGTTTAGGTTTACTTAGTGACCTCTCGAGAACAAATTCATCCCCCTGCTTTCTCTTTCTTTCCGTCTACAAATATTATTCTTCCATAATAGCAGCTATTTCGTGAAGTTTTGTCCATCCAAGTCCTAATTTGCATTTCTTTATTCTTCTCATTATACTTTTCATCCCCTTACTCCTCTTTAGCTATGGGCAACGTACATTGCACCCGTGTGTATTTAAATATATCCACTTAAAGTGTCAGCCCTCTTTATACCTGTTACATATTTTATGTTATATTTTTGTGTTATGTTAAATTGTTTAAACTATGCACGTCCGCTATGGTCATTAGCCCCTCACATTTGATTTCTTTGAAATTTTACGACACGTTATAAAATTCACGCTTAGAAAATAAAACATGAAACTTACTTAACACACTTGTGGATTCAGAAAATGATACAGGTATTCCATAATAGGATCTCCAGTTCGATATTTAGAATTATTATTCTATTTATTATACAGACTTGTTCTTTTAATTGTCACTTTGAAAGGGTTGAACAATGCAAAATTATTACCATACATAGTGCTACGTTTACAGGGTTTCTCAATTGTATACAGACTTCATTATATAATATCAAACGAGTAGATGTACTGTTGGCTATTTAAAAAATACAAATCTCCGCAAAAAATTCAAAACAATGTCAGCTAATATTTTTACTATCATGTTCGTACCTGTGGAATAAGAAGCTAGAAGGGATGCATAGACAAGAATTATTTACTTGACATCGATAGCAGCAAAGGACTCGAGAGTTTGTCGCGTTGGACGATTTTCCGTTTCACCGACGTCAGCCACGAATCAGCGCACTTTGTCCAGTTCGTTACACCCCATAGAGCAAGATCTCAAGACGCTCGTTCCGAGAAGCCACTTTCTTACGTTCCAGTTGAAAAGAAAAAGAGTCTGTTCGACTCGTGAGATGGATTTTATTTCGCGGCTTAACGCTCGCCGGGAGTATCGGATAAAGAGAGGCACAGCTTCGATCCGAGGGGTGGTTTTATCCGAACGATAGGCCATTTCTCTTTTTCTTTTTTTTTTTTCTTTCTTTTCTTCCCCGATGGGCGTCAGCGAACGAATTTGCATGAAGCAACTCGCACGGTCACGAATGCTTGCGTGCCGCGACTGATAAGTTCGGCTTAAGCGAACGTTTTACTTCGGGGGTGAGTTTCTTTTTTTACTTATTACGAGGAACAAACGCGTTCGCCGATGTTGGAAGGGATGTTGCGAATTTTAAAACACGCATTATGTACACATACTCGATAAGCTTGCGCTTGACAGGTTAGAATGATCGAAGGGCTTTCGAGGAAATTAATTTGCGGCAGGGTAGTAATTTCGTTTCGTTAAAAATAGGCGATCAATTTTATTGAAAGGAGCTAAATTGATACATTTAATGAACATGTAAAATTGCTTTTGAATTTTAGCTATTATATTTAAAATATAATTTGTAGTATACTCTTGCTTTTTTATATTATACAACAGCTTAAATAATAATTTACATGTATAAAGGTGGCAATATAATGAGATTCTTCTGTAATAAATTAAAACCACGCATTCAGTCTGGAATGCAATAAAGATATCATTGAAACAGTATAGACAGAAATAGTATACATATCATAAACAAATTTTTGAGAATACATAACTATCAAAATAAAACAAAAGTATAAATAAACTTAAAATTTCACGTTGTTTTATGAAACATTGTGTACAAAGAAATTGAAGAATAATGAGGTTTCTCTCAAGTTAAAAGCTATAGAGTGAATAATTTAATATAATTCCTGATACGTGTAGCTTCTCTCCAAAATCTGTAGGATCATAACAAATGGCACCTTAATGGAAATAAAGAACACTGAGATGTTGTTAAACCGGGCTAAAAGCTCGTGGAAACGGAAAAGAGGGAACAAAGAGAAAGAATAAAGTGAGAAGATGGAGAAAACAACGCTAAATCGGAAAGAGAGAAACAGAAGAAAAAAAGAGGGGCCAGTGGGAAGAAAAATAGCGGTAAGGGGGTGTCAAGTGCGTATACCAAAATACGACCACCATCGGCAGCTTACCCCTAGATAAATATCCTTACGGTTTTTCTTTACGTACTTTATTCTCGACAAATGGTATTTTAGAGTACGTGTCAAACGTTGATGTTGAAAAATTTCCGTTCGTGAATCACGAGTCGGCCATTTTGTTCGCGATGACCGCTGTTGAAATACATAATATTATCGAATTCAGTAAACATATATTTTTAAATATAATTCCTTGGTTTTCTGTCTTATATTATTAATACGATTTTAGTGGTACTTGTAGCAATTGTTTTATTTGACCGAGGTGAATAATTAAATATCATTTCTTTCTATTTAACAAACGTCCACGTTTCTACATCTCCAAAAATTGTGTTATAAGTAATTAAAAATATTCTATGAAAATATCGAGCTAAATGTCCCAAATATCTCAGAAGATTGTTCTGAGACAGTTCGCACCTATTTCCAGTTAAAAATTTTGCTATTTTTGCACCTCGAATAAGATACCTGTTTCAATTTCGATTTTGACAAGCAAGAAACGAAATGTTCGCTGTGGCAAGCAAATTAAAACCAACGTTCCTGCGACGTGTCGAAATTGGCCTCTGACAGAACTTAATACGGTTTCGAGATATCGACGTATCATCTCGGACTGTCTGGTCGATGGATTTTTATTGTTTTCTTTTTGTGCCGTTCGGCCGCCTGGGCTCCAGTCGATAACGGCGCATTATTCGAGAAAAACGGAAACACCAACGAAATTTTAATCAGAAAACTGTCGAAAGGGTAACGAACTTCTACCTCGTGATACGAATATCAAGATGAATATTCAAGAAATATTACATTCTTCGACATTATTAATGCAGCATCGTTATCTGAAATTTATGATTATTTTAAAATAACTGAAGGTATAAAATTATAAAATTTATTCATTCGTTCCTGTTTTGTAAAAATTTCTATTAAGGACAAATTACTATCTCCTTAGAACTACTTAAAGTTAACTAAAATGTTGCAAGTCAACGTTAAGACTGCTAGATGATTTATGACAAAGTTTATTTAATATTGTACGAGATAAATTATTTTACTTATCTTATTATGTTTTAGTTAAATTATCGTAGTCACAAGTTAATATCCACAAAGTGAGATTAAACAAGGACTTTCTTCTGCAGTACCATATCCTGACTTTAACGTAACAATATTATTGAATTTTACTACATTTTAATATAAGAACATAGTTCTATTAAAACTTCGTCTATGAATTTAATAAATTTGACGTCGTTAACATGAAATGGTGCAACGAACATTGCAACATTCTCCATTTTTCATATGAAATAATCAACTCGTTAAAATGTTGTAATTATAATACACGGTTGACGGATTCCTGACAGTTCACCAACAAGATATCAAAGAAGTCTATAAAGTGTATACGCGTATGTTTCACCCTTAGCTCCAGGCTAAGGTCCATCGTCTTCGAGTATCGGGCTTAGAAGCTTGAGACAATGGGCTGGATGCTCGTCTTTTATTGAATTCTTTCCTTTTAGCAGCCGGTAGTTCGAGCAGTACTCTGGATGTATATGTAAATGTAGCTTAGGGGACTGTAATCCCATGAGAAGAGCAAGGGAAGCGATGGAGAACTGCAGTGAACGATATTCCGTCATTGGTGGGCGCACCCTTATCTTCTCTGTACACGCTCCTATATCACCCTTCGATCGCGAAAATAGAATCCTAAAATCACGGTAGTAATGATGTTCGCGTACAGACTTATCCGAAAAATCCCGCTGAATTACGATAATACTTTCTTGGGGCGCACCGTGGAACAACACAATTAACTCGTTGCAACTCAATTGTTGCACACTAAATTTAGAACTTGTTATTTATATCCATTCTCTGTTTTTATATGGAACTTTACAGTGTATATTATGTCATCTAGAAATTTTATTTTTTGTGAGGAGTTAATGTAAAGAAGTTAGGTTAGGTTGAAAGGTTAAACTCGGAAAGTGTAAAGATATTTGTTACTTTCGAGTAATATTATATTACCTATTTGATTCTTCAGAAACTAAGTGTACATGTGTGTTATGCATTTGTGCGTTCTTTCGCTATTAGATTAAATAAATGCATTTAAGGGATGAAATTGAAACATATTATTTCTTAGGAGAAACTTGTGCTTTCTCAATTTTTTCGATTGAATTGCAAGTCGGAAGAATACAATAATTAGTTTGAGACTGAAAAATATAGTTCAATTATCATTGCAACTCTTATGAAATATCTGATGCTTCAAAAAATATCTATACATTTAATACATATTTATTATATGTATACTTCTCTTATGAAACTACAAATAGATTGTTCTTTAAATGTAATTTCTGTCTTCCCCATTAGCTCTCAAGTTTAAACAAGAAAGCTATACGTAATTCACCGATTGTTTAAAAATTGAACAAAAGGAAACAAGAATTACCCATTCAACGGATAAAGCATTAGCTGTAAAATTGGATTGGCAAGGAATTAGAATGAACCGTTCTCAGAAATAAAAAGAAGAAACGTCAATTTACCGTTAATCCGCAGAAGCTTTCCAAGATTCGAGCAGCAGTGATTCACGGAGCCCTTCGGAGGGCCAAAAAGTACATAACGTTTATGTATCACATAGATATACCTGGTATAAATCAGTTACACTCTAAGATCTTCCTTCTTCGACAAGATTATCGACGCCCGTCAAAGAGGGCGCACCGCAGAAAGAGTTCACCCAATTTCATGAACACTAAGGTCTTTCACAAATTTAATCTCCATTTTTTCCCCTTTGATCCAGTTACATTTTCATAAAAATTCAAAAGAGATGAATATAGAAGATTAATATGAATGTTAGATAAAAATAGCTTTCGTATACACAAAACAATGTTAGAAGCACACGATGTAATGTGTAAAATTTAATTATTGAATATTGCCCGAGGAAAGGAGTTTATCTGGTACAGCAAGTATTTACGGCGGGTTTAGACCTTTGACATTCCAGAAGCAATTTATAATTATCTTTATCGGTATTTTGTATATTGTGAAATGTCCTCTAACGGGAGGGTGAGAATGTCAACAATGACATACAATTAATGATCGTAATATAATTTTGATAACTTCGTAACGAAGGATGTACCACAGAGTATCATCAAAATGGAGAGTCAACAATTTTTCCGTGCAGACACACACGCGAAGAAGTTTTTTACGCTGTTTACAACTTCTGGAGACGACAGAGCATCGAAGCGGAAAATGTTTTCGGCTCGTTTCGACCTGACCTCGACACGTTTACTCATCTTTGTCTGCTCGCTGCATATGTAAGTGAATGTGGTGCTAGCGAGGCGCAGTATGATCATCTTTTACCGAGCGCGATGGAACTTTTAACGCGTGTTTCCACTCGTTATGTCGCATAGTCGCTCTTTTACGTTCATTCCTGCCGAGCGTTTGTAACGTTTCTGGCACGGTAACAGACTCTGGTAACGAAACGCGACGTAATTAACGTTACTTTACGTTTAGATCCGCCACTGCGAAATAATAATTAACGTACAAGTCGGAGAGATAATAATTTCTTGACTTGTTACTGATGTAAAAACAGACATTTCATTTCTGTACACGGTGAAATATTGTACTAATGAAATGACCTTCATAGGAAATTATTTATTATAGAAGAACTTAAAGTTAGGGAAGTATAGATATATCTTAGGTTTGGTAGTATGTATAATAGTTTTGTTTAGAGATATAGGGATTGGTATATCTTAGAAGTGGGGAAATATAGGAATATCGTAAGGAAGACATAAAAGCGTGAACCTAAATGTGGGGAAACTTTAGGGAGAAAGAGAAATAGGTAAAATCCAGATGTAACCTAGACTTACAGAAAATCTAAATCTATAGAAATGCCAGACCTAAAGAAAATCTAAACCTAAGAAAACCTAAGCCCAGAGAAATCCTAGACCTAGAGAAAACCAAGATCTCTAGAAATCATAGACTTAGAAAAAGCCTAAATCTTGAGAAAACTTGGATCTATAGAAAACCTAGACCCAGAGAAAATCTATGCCTAGAATAAACCTAAATGTAGAAAAGAGCCAATTCACAAAATCCTTAAAAAAATCCTAAATCCAGATTTGGCAATTTGAGGGTAAAATTCATAGTGTCAGAATGACCCCTCTAAATCAGTCAACGTGTTAATCAATATTTAACATTATCTCGAATCGGTTAAACATTGCTAACACCCCTTAAAAACCCAGTAATCGTTGCCACCTGTGTCTCTTTTGTGAACGAGACAATCGTGGGTCCCTCAAGTGATGTTCATGGGACATCATGATCCGTAGGGTCGGTTTAATGGGTGTCCCCGTGGTGCGGTCACGTGGCCTATATATACATATATCTCTACAGCACATATAGGTGCGGTTACCTACGACGTATGGGGTGGTATGCCACCCTAGTAATAGCATAGTGAATGGTGCAATGACGTCACATTGAATGATTTACAAGGAAGCTTTACAATCGACTTAATTACAAAATGTTGTCTTTTTCAAGGGAGTCGTTCTGCAAACACGAGTGAGGTTGTAAAGACGTGTTTTGATAAGATGTCAATGAACTTTTGTTCGAGTAAGGTACAAAGATTGTATTTATCTCCGTTGAACAATATTATTTTTTCTTATAAATGAAAAAGTAGAATGAATGAATAATAATAAAATATATAATAAATAACAAAATAATCAGTAATAAAAATTAATTGTCCATTACGTCACTCTTGAATGAGGTATTAATATTAGAAAACCACAGAACGAACGCAAACAATGATACATTTTGAAGATTCTCATCAAGCGATCTAAGGTTCCCGTATTCGTAATTATTTTATAAAGGGGGGCCAGCAAGATGAAGGGAAAACGTTATAAAACAGCAGAGAAAGGGAGAAACACCGCACAGTAGCTGTCCCTGTGGGATGGTCACGTGGCCTATATACCATGGAAAGCCATGGGGATTCGACGTGTACGGCAATGGGTACCACATGACGGTGTCCCATAAATAGTCTGCCGGACGCCGGAATTTCCATTATATCGCGTTCCCGTACGTAGTCTCCATAAACAATATCATCGAACTCCGCGCCGAAACGACCCATTAGGTGTTTGTGTGCAATATTTATTACGGACCTGGTCATTGTGATACGCGAGATTTATGGGGGGTTTTGTGCTGAAAATCTGCAGGTTCGAGGACGGTAGGAAGGGCTGCAAGCTGTGAAATAGTTAAACAATTTGGATGTTTGAATTTAGGGGCATGAAATTGATCAACATCATTTTATAGGTTTGCAATAAGTTTGTAGTATGGTCCTCCTCATGAAGGGGTGTTTCTTTAAGCATTTGGGGTAAATGTTAGTCACTAAATTTTGTAAAGAGAATGACTATCATTTCTGTATGATATAGTATAAAATAATATGAACAATAATTGTGTATAAAATTAATCATGAATTTTATGGACATGAAATGATAAAATATTAAAATGAGAAAATGTGAAACTCACAAAATGAAGACCTGTGATTTAGGAGTCTGCAACAAAAATTTCGATAAAATTTTTTGAAAGAAGTGAACCTCAAATCATAACTAATTTAATTATCTCTATCTATGTTAAATGATCCATCAATGTGAACTATATTATCCAGCACCGAATCGTAGAATATATTTTTCGAAGACGGAAGATCGTTTTCCTATAAAGGCCATCGTTTGTAACAAATTCAAGGGCAATTCGCATCTTAAAGGAAATGGTTATACAGGCAGTAGTATGGCCAAGTGTTTCAAGATACATACCGACCGCAGGTGTTGATGCTCTTGGAACAGTTGGTTGTTAGCCGAATATTTTATGAGATGAACGAATACAGTTCTACGTTACCCTCCTTGAATGATTTATTACACGAGAGTGGTCCTTATGCTCCACAATTACACTTCGAACATTACCATGCCCGTATTTCTCTGAGACATCTCCAAACTGTATCAAACTGTGTACATATTCGATACTCCACAAATCATCATATTTATTCTTTAAGTATTACTTCTACTGAGTATTGTGTCTTCTACTTTTGAGGCATGCATTGTTACACAAATCTATCATTTATTTCATTGAAAACCAGTTTAAGTTACAAACTTTATAATTTATAAATAATTTTGTTAAATATACAAAAACTTGTCCAATAAAGGAACGGTCGAATATCTTGAAAACCCTATGACAATAAAATGACGTGAAAGTATTTTCACGATTTTACTCGCAGAAAAAAAGTATGAAATCGAAGAATATTTCCATAGTACAAATATTCGTATTACAAATATTTCCATATGTCATTGTATATTTGCAAAATTGACCCGTCGAAGTTGCGAACAGTCAGTAAATCTGTTAATACAGCGTGTAATTCTATCTGCGACAATTAATTGGATAGAAAGTGAATTATGGGCGTCGCGGCAAGACGCGATCTAGCATGGAAGTTTATGGTTTGTTTAACAGTTCCCATGATCCACCATCCGAATTTCCCCTTGATTAATGTATACTCCCAGTTTGGACTTGAGCTCCTTCAGGACCGGCAAAGGCAGACTTCTCTCTCGGGACCAAATCATAGAGAATTTGTACCGTTGCTGGTGAGACGAGCCATTCTCCGAACAGACTAGCATGCCAACAACGCTTTTGTACTTTGCGTACAATATAACGTGCCGGAACGGCCCTGGGAATATAAAATTTCCAACTTAGTAAACTTGCCGTTTCCTCGTCATCGGAAACTTTCCTCGATGGGGTGCACGTCGATCGGTTTATCGTTACGCGTTATGAAACCAACTTTGGTCGATCCGAACACTTTTTGTCACGTGCACGATGTGCAATTTTGATCACGCGGTTGGAAATATTGATCTTCTCAAGTTTCCCGGTGAAGCTTGTTGTAGAAGTTTTCTTGGAAATTCGTTGAGATTTCTGGGGTTATTTTGAGGGAAGTTGGAAATTTGGAATTTTGGAATTTTGGAATTTTAGACTTGGGGAATTTGGGACTTGGAGAATTTGGGATTTGGGGAATTTGGGATTTGGGGAATTTGGGATTTGGGGAATTTGGGACTTGGGGAATTTGGAACTTGGGGAATTTTGGACTTGGGGAATTCGGGGGATTTGGGACTTGGAGAATTTTGGAATTTGGAAATTAGGAAATTTGAGAATTTTTAAATTTTGGAATTTTGGAATTTTCGAGTTCTGAAATTATGGAATTTTGGAACATTGGTACTTTGGAATTTTGGAATTTTGGACTTTGAGAATTTGGGACTTGGGGAATTTGAGACTTGGGGAATTTGGGACTTGGGGAATTTAGGACTCGGGGAATTTGTGAATTTTTGAATTTTGGGCTTGGGGAATTTGGGGAATTTTGGAATTTGGTAATTTGGTAATTCTGTAATATGTTAATTTGGAAATTTGGCAATTTGGCAATTTGGTAAAGTGATAATTTGATAATTTGGTAATTTGATAATTTGGTATTATGGACACTTGAAAGTAAAAAATTTGGCAATTTGGAGACTTAGATCCCTGAAACTTGCAATTCTAGAAATTTCCAAATTTCCATTTTTTCAAATATAAATGATCAAAAATCAGCTTAATCCTTAAACCCGCCTTTACCACAAGTCGAAAGAGCTTGAAAACTCGGCTATCACACAAAATATTAATTTTAATAAAAGAAAATTAAAATAACTTGCCAAGTATCCTTTTAGATCCCTGCAACTGCCAGGTTCCAACAATCTTATTTCCATCGACACTCCCATCGACGTTGAAACTTATTGGAATATTATTTTTGTAGCTAACGGCCGTGTATTTTATCGTGAACGTAGTATAAGATGTTTGTCTGACCAAAAACCGTCCGCATTTACTTAAACTCTCGTTGATCGGAGTCCCAGCCGCAAAAAACCATTCTCCTGCAAACTGACATGAAATTTTAATGTCTTTACTTCTTTTTCTCTCCATCATTCTAGAATAACCAAGTTTCCATTCAAATGGTACGTTAGTTTCGAACAAACCCGTATAGATGGAAACCATGCAAAATATACGGCGTACATGAAAAAATAGAATATTGATTTCAGATGTGAGAACCCGATACTAACAGTGAGTTATTTTCAAACGGAACAGATACAAATCATCGAATACCACTGTATTCTATTCCGCTAGAATACATTTTTATCGTAAATTCTTATTTAAACTATAGCACACAGTTCTAGGAAATAATAAATATAAATAATTATAATAGCAGAGACGATTGTATTATAGAACCCAAATAGAAACTCATTTAAGAAATACTGAATTAAAATGTATCAAAAGTACAACTGCTTTTGCTTTTCAAACGGTGTTATCTTGTAGTGTATTTTTTATTACTATAAAAATAAATATATTTTGCAAAAATCTGTGATTTCCTTCAAATAAAATCTGCAACCAAAACGCTCTAAACTTAACTGGCAATGAATGGGTTAAAATGTCCTCTCAGAGGGGGCAATCGAGTTACAAATACAATAATATACAACTTAATAATACAATAGTATACAAAGGTATATAGGTTTCAGACACCAGTGGCTGTCACCGGAGTACAAGTAAATGTAACTTATAACAACGTTCTGTTTCGCAAGAGTCGGACATCCGGTCCCGGATATGGCGCGCATAAATTAGAATCGTGCTTGTGCAGCGAAATTTGAAAATTAATGTGTACGATTGCGCGTAACGAGCCAATATTGACAACCTTCGGTGCTTGGCGTGCGAGCTCACGATCCGTCGAGCCAGCACCTCCGAATTTACGTGTGTCGACATAGTTGAATCGTGCTCGTGGATATCGCATGACCGACAACGCTTGCGACGCTCGTTTCCATTTGCCACGCTTCTAACGAACGACTCTCCTCCGGGATAATTATGTGAACGCGATCCTCTATCTATGTGTGTACACGTGCAGATTAATTTGATGCCTGCAATTGTTTTCGGAGCTAACTAATCCGACGCGCGCCGTATTTTCAAGCGTCCTCCATTTGCAATCTGCCGGGAAATACGAATTTTGTTGTTTTGTTTATGTTTAGTCATTTGCACGTTTAGTGCTTGTTGGTTAATATCTGACAATTTCTTATTATTTCATATTTGGTTTACTATTTCATATTTAGTCATTGCTTGTTATTTTATATTTGATTATTACTTTTTATTTAATATTTAGTAATTGTCATTTGATATTTGGTTATTACTTATTATTTGATATTTACTGATTACTTGTTATTTAATATTTGGTTGTTACTTGTTATTTGATGTATGATTGAGGTTGATTTTTAGGTGTTTTCTTTGACAATTTGGTACGATTGTCACAGTGGAAAGGGACATATGTAGTAAGGCATATATACCTCATTTATTAAAGACACAGATAGTTAACTTTCCCTAATTATTACGAACAGATAGTTTATTTTCAAATTTAATTTAATTTTCAATTACTGAGAAACCTACGGTGAAATTTATATTAATATATTTGTTGTTTTATTTAACAAATTATTGGAAGTTTGTTTGTAAATTCACATGTCATGAACAATGAAAGCTGTTGCACTCATGATCCTTTGTATACCGCAATTGTTCAGATCAATAGAAGAACACATAAAGGACCAATTTTATTTAATTTCACTAAATTATTGTCTTCTGACAAGATGAAAATGGTTACACACAAACATTTATTTTCAACTAACTATTTATTTAATCTTGTATTTTATTTTCAGTTTTAAAAC
This sequence comes from Megachile willughbiella, assembly GCA_945859595.2. NCBI lineage: Eukaryota > Metazoa > Arthropoda > Insecta > Hymenoptera > Megachilidae > Megachile > Megachile willughbiella. The sequence continues at coordinate 9,241,087 of OX243797.1, read as the reverse complement.
AGAGTCTGCTACATTTAAGATCCTGCACTCGACAATTAATTTTTGTTTAAATAAACAGGATCTTTATCGTACAATATAAAATTTAAATGTGTTTTCAAAAGATAAATTTCACATTTACCTTGAGTCTAATCTAAATAAATTAATATGCAGTTATTAAAAATGCTACCTGTTTCAAGTCCAACGACTGGCCAATATCCGGCGAGCACGCGGTACAGCGGAATATCAAACATATCACGAAAATCAACAGCGGAAGTATCACTCGCAACATTTTCCCTCGAAACGATAGCGTTAGGTCTATGTCACAGACTGCGTGGAATATTGAAACCGTGAACGTGGATTCTGACAGGATTCCAGTTCGTTATCTACGGAGCATCACTTATGGGGATTTGCCTAGTCGACGTCATCAATAGAACGTATATATCCGACACAGCCTGTAAACGCACGTTCGTGCTTAAATACCCGTAGTTGTTCTGTTTGCTAGGGCTGTTGTTTATGTACACGGATGAGAACGAGGCACGTTTGTCTTCTTGATTTGCCTATCGGGTTCTTTGGAATTACGACGGGAAATCGAGTCGTTCGCGTTGATAATTCTTCCTGAAAACCGAGTATCATTTCCAACTTGGCATTTTTACTCAAAATTTGGCATGTACCACTTTGTGAATAATTAGGGTGGATAAAATATTTTTTAAAAATCTACTTTCATTTTTCTTAAAAATTTTAAGTTGAATCACAGGTAGCTTGCAGTGATAATTAATTTGAAATTTCAAACCTTCAAAATTTCTACAGTTTAAAAATGTCTAAATGTGAGATTTTGTGATAAATTTAAAAATTTGAGACCCTTGAAATTTCTGCGCTTCGAGATTTAAATTTGTACTTTGCATTAACTTTGCAAATTTGAAGACAAAAGAATGAATTAGTAAATGTCTACATTTGAGACTTAGAAAGTAATACAAAGTGACTACATCAACAGCCACCATTAACTGCTGCCACAAATCCAAAAACCACAAATTCGTAGTTGCACACCGATTAAATAGGGCAAAGTACCAATTAATCAAACTTAAGGGATAAAGTGCTTAAAGTCTGTACTAATATTCTAAAACGATAACCTCTCCGACGCGTTCGCAGTCATAAATCAGCTCGTTCGGAACTCGTTAAATTAATCCTTTAAGCTCCGTTTGCGAAATGATTCCGCAAGAACTCCTGCTTCCTATCTGTCCTCCTCGTTTGTCGAGGAGAACATAAACCGCGTTTACCTTCGCTCGAATGGCTGTTTACAATTCCGGTGAAAGTTATAACTGCACCGTGTTACGGACGATAATACGGATTTACGATCGGGGGTGCAGTTAGTTTTGTCGTCAATTTGGTCTCGATAAGTGTTTATCTAGCTAGAACGAACCGGCTGAAGCTTAGCTAAGAATAACAGTTGACGTATCTGAAGTACTCTTGCCTGTACTCATACTACTACTTAACGATGTTAGTCTCACTGTTAAACATTTTCCTTCTAATTCGAAAAATTCAAATGTTACTTCACACTTTAAAGCAGGCGTAGATGTGAGAAATAGTTAATTACATTAACTGAGTAAAATAGTTTTAGCGTTTTCAGCAGTCTATTTCAAATTGCAGTAAAATCCTACGTTCTGAAAGACACCTTCTATAAAATTAATATCGTAACCGTGACCCAATATTTCGTAGCACAAAATTAAAAAAAAATCGCTGCAGGAATTTTATAAAAATCATTGCGAGAGGTCTTAAATCTTCAGATTTAGCTAAACTTAATCTCGCCATCGGGTCTCCGTGTTCTCGAAGTTTATTGAATCGTTTTGTCGGCCTTTTGTTTCCGGCCACGCGATCTTTCTTCAGGGTGGGCCGTGTTCGAGCGGACAGCGTTACGGTCCAGTTTAATTTATTTGCCGTCATTATTACGTCGTGATTAAACTGGCCGTCTCGATTGTCCGAGGGATTCCGTTCTACTCATGGGGGAGATGGTCTGACTTTCGGTTTAATTAAAAAAACGCGATCACCGTTTTCAGAAGTCCCTTGGTTATCCCCTTTCTCGCTCGTTCTTTGTGCCAACGGAATCTCTTTCGAAAGCTTCCCGGGATATTTCCACCAATCGACTGGAAACGTTTTTTCTACTACCGCCAATTTGTTTTCATTTGTTGCGCGGTCTTAAATTGAGGGAAACCGAAATGTTCGTCGATCGTGAACATCATCGTAAACAGACGGAAGTCAAATGAAATGTACCCTTAGGGACGTGTATAGGGTGGGTCAACATTTTATAAAAAATAAAATTTTACAAGTGATTTTATATTGCAGAAGCTCCTGAAGTATATAGTACATGTAACAATATATGTATAAATACAACATGTGCTATATGTAACAATATACGTATAAATACATCATATACTACATGCAACGAACCATGTATAAATACAAGATATACTACATGTAACAATGCATGTATGAATACATCATGTACCCATGTGATAATACATGTAACAATACATGTATGAACTTCATCATGTATCACATGTGACAATATTTGTAACAATATACGTGTGAATACAACATATACTACATGTATACCACATACATGTATGACATGTGTAAATACATTACATGTAACATGTTTTATGAATTCTGACTACAAACACAATATGTATACATATAACAACATATCATATGAATTATGGATCTCGACTTCGAATACAATGAAATATCACATGTGTCATAAATTACGTTTGACTAAAATTGAGTGTGCTAATAACAGAGCAAAAGCTATTAAGCTAAATGCAATTCGGAATGCTAACTTCGATATCTAAACTTGAGCCATAACTTTGCAGCTTCAAATATCGCCAGCAAAGTCTTGCAGAAAAGTTGGGTGCAGTTTAGTCGTGGAAAGAAGGGAATGTAATTAGAAGTTTAGCGAATGAGTAGCCCCGAGAGGTGAACGAAAACGATAGTTTCACGTTGGAAAATTAGCTCTCGGTCTGATAAAGGGTTGGTTGGTAACGAGTTGGCGCGTTCGCCAGCCACCACCCACGCATCGCGATACGTTTCTCCGTGCACACACAAACGTGCATCCAACAAGAACGATACGAAAATGGGAAGGTTTGTTCTACGGTAGGAAGATACGTTTTCACAGCGACGAGGTCTCTAACAAGGTGACCGCAATCTAGCCAGTACAGTACCCAATTAGCGATGACCCGAACCGGCTCAATTCCAGTGGCCCTTAAAACTATGAAATTAGTTCTCTTGGACGGGACACGGTCCTTCCCTTGGAATCACTCTTTTCTCTGTTTTCCCACGGAAACGTCACGGAAACGAGAACAAAGAACATGATGACACTCTGAAGTGTTTCGCTTGCCTGCAACGTAATTCCGTAAATTGAAATGGTTGTACTTGGTAAGCGAATTTGATGAGAATGTTGAGAAATCTGTCAAGCGCGTAATCGTAATTTATTACGTAAATGATGATTTTATTAGATTTCCACACAAACTATTTCAGACTCGAGTAAATCTTTTACACTATTGAAAGCTGTAATTCGACATTGAAATTTTTACAATTAAGGTAGGAGTTCATATGTGGACCACCATGTGTACCCTGCGTAGTAACTATGATCAAAACTAGGAAGGAATATAAAATTCTTGTCAAGTTCAATCCTTATCGCAAAGTAAATGCTAATTTTGCTATGATAGAACGTGAGATCAATAATCCTATTAAAAGACATCATGAAGCACTAAATACCTAAAGGCGGTGACATTTGAGAATTCATAATGTTCAAATAACAAAGAAGACATACATGGTTTGCTATTGCTAAAGACGTTCACTTTTGTCACTCACATATTCTCCATACAGCATCGAAAATTGTGTACGTGTTGTATTAAAATTATCACGCTAAGCTTCTCTATCCACATTTCATATCCGAACTATCTACTTCAAGCAAACGTCAGATAACCAGCATTTCTCATTAAGCAGATAACTCGGATAACTCAGCCGGATAATACGAGACAATTACGTGTACCCTGGAACCACGATATCAGTTATTGATATGCTCGTCTATTAGGAACACGGACCAATATCAATGAGTCAGAAGTGAAGCGGTAGTAACCGTTTCGAAGGGGCCTCGAGATGTTATCGAGATGAAAGCATCGCATCAAAAGGGTCGTTACAAAGGGCCGAATCGCAACGTGCGTCCCATAATACCAGCGTGATGCATGAATTTAATTAAGTAATTATACAGACCCGTCTTGTACATTAATCATCGCGATCGTCTTCACCCGAACGATCTCCCCTCGCCTTCTCGTCTTTCCTCGATTTCATTGTACATGTACTACAAAATCTTCTGGTTCCGCCAACTTTTGTGAAACTTTGTTCGCCAACCCCCGAGGCGATTGTTTAAGGGCTCCTTTCATCCTGCAAGCCCTTTTGTACTTCAATTTGACGTTTCCTAAGAACGGTTTTCATTAAATTTTCTGAGTTCTGAAATTGTGTAGCCTGAGATTCCTAGAATATCGGATTTATCATTTTTTAGAAGTACAAGTTCTATTACAAATTTTTAGATTTATGAATTTTCAAGTTTCTGAAAGTCCAAATCTCTAAATTTCGAAATAACTGGATTAATCCCTAAACTCTCAAATGTTTAAAGTAACAAATTTCGAGACTCCCTAATCACTAAATCTCTAAGTTCTCATATGTCCAACTTTCTAAATTCACAAATTCTTAACTTTTCGAATTTCTAAGTCATCAAATTTCTACAGTTCCAAGTCCCTAAATTTCCAAATCTCTAAATTGAAGAATTCCTAAACCCCCAAATTCCTACAGTCCAAAATTCTACATTCAAATTTCTAGATTTTCAAGTTCCTAAATTCCAAAATTCATTATTTATAAATTCCCTAATTACCAAGTTCACAATTCCTTAATTACCAAAGCTCCAAAATCTCCAATATCTCTAATTCTAAAATTTCCAAATTTCCATATCTCCATCGTCGCATCGAGACTCATACTAAATTTGCACGACCAAACGCACCCGCGGCAAAAATCCAAATTGTACACATAATTTACCCTCTCGCAGGTGCAACAGCGCATACATCACGAAGCTAGTTGCACATAACGCCGGCGGTTTCGCAGTTTCGGTCGGAAACATGGCGATATTGGGAATTACAGCAGAACCGTCTTCCACCCCCGTAATACCCTAGAAGCATTTGAATCAATTACTGCCTCGGGGTTCTTAGGCACCCCTATCCCGCATTACAAACGGCTAGTCCAGCGCAAAGTGAATTAATTAAGTGTCGGTAGGAACGAACGATGCCGGCGTGAACCCCGTACACAGACTTCGGGACGTGTTCGTGGACTTGTTACGATCCGTTTCGCGACAGACCCCAAGAACCCTGGACCAGCAGCCACGACGATCGGTTGATTGTGCCACTTAATTGTTAGCGAACCGGAATTGCTTAGTCGATAACGATGTTATCGTCGAGGACACGATTATCCTTGGCACGGTCTCGCGGACCCGCAGGACACGGCCGCAGAACGCGACCGGGGATCAAATTCGATCGGTTACAGGTTACTGCTGGACGCCATCCTTTCTGCTAGTTTGCCACGTTTAGGGAACGGGAATTGCCAAATGAGGGACTGTTACATGGGGAAATTAACCGGAAGGAGCTGCGACCACGAACGATTAAGTTCCGCCGTGAATTGTTATCGGTGGGGTAGGATTTGGTATTTTGGTGAACCAAGACTCGATAGTGGTATGGGTGGTTTAAGTAAGGAGATATTTATTTAGAATATTTAGGCGAGAAATTAGACATTGTACATACATGCGTACATGTGTGATACATGTGTGTATTATGTGACTGACATATTTAGGCATTGTTTATAATTGTAGAATTAACAGTATGTTCAATTAGGTACATGACAAGCATTATGTACAATACAGGGTAATTAAGTATATGAAGTTTGGTATATATATAAATCTTTAATTAAGTACATGTATATGTGACCTATATGTAACCTACTCAAGATCACACTGCAGGATGCTCTAATTTTATATGTTATACATGTGTCTACTAATGACGGACCTGTTCGAACCAAATTTATTGTAAATTTGAAAAAAGAAGTTACAGTTTAACTTAAAGAAGTTACATGAACTATACTGATCAGACATCTTAGAACAACTCGATTCATTTAGTAGTAAAAAGGAAATGAGAATTCCTCAAACGTTTACAGATAACAGAAGAGAGATAAAATGAAATGAAAAAATAGAACCACAATTTGGGGACACGATCTCTGCACAGATTACGGGTCTAGAACGTTGTCAACGTGCCAACAGTCTCCTTCATCCAACTCCAATATTTTGTGCACTTGAAGATAAAAGTTTAAAGCTCGATATCTCGAAAACTCGTTATCAAAAAAGTAGAACGTATAATTAAAACCGTTTATATCTTCGCAAATGCATCTCGTCTTTTTCCTATTACCTCTCCAAATCCGATTACTTTCTGCCTCAAAGTGACTCGTAATCTTCGAAACTTTCAAACCGCCCATGAAACGGATCGTAACTCGTGGAGGTCCCATGAACTCCGTTGATGCGTTCTATGGACTATAGGTGTAAATACACGGTTCCAATGTCTAACATGAAAGTTCGGTGAATTATCGCGACAGCCAGCGAAGGCGGGTTGCGCGCAGATTAAACCGTGCAAAGCCGATTTCGATGAAAGGCAACTTCCACCTATGGGTCTGTGCAGGCTGTTTTCGCAGAGGGGCGCAGCAGACAGTATGATGGGGATGCCACGAGTTTTATGGTCGGGGGATAGATGGTGGCTCGGATAAGAGGATACTAACCTTTACGGGATAATAATTGGAGCACGTAAATCGCGCGGAAATCGTTGAATTAATGGAGACCGTAATGGCGGAATGATGGTCTAATGAGGTTGCGAACGAGCGGAAGAAATAATTATCCTGAACGGACTATGTCGATGTAAGCAACCATAAATGATATCAAGTATGAGAGCTTATTAGAATTATACTATATGTATATATGGACACTCCGGAAGTTGGTCACCTAAGGTGCACTCCAACGTACAGCAACATACCACATTAAATACAATTATCGTCTTAAATACTATCATGTATAAAAGTAATCAATGTCTTCGTCTTTTCTATCAGAAGATCAACTTTACATTCATATTACTTTTTCCACATAATTTTCAATGAACAAAAGGTATAAATCTACTCTACCGCTACTAACATTGCCAGGAAAGATGAAGTAGAGAAACCATCGAAATGAATCATCGCGAGAGAGATGATTTCGAAGTTTACAAAGCAGATTGGCCCGCTTCCAAGATTCATCCTGGCAAATTGATTTATCCAGAGAAGCTATTTATTACGCGTAGCGTGCCAATGCTATCCTGCCACGGGTTCATTAGCCCAAAATCTCGAGGAGTTTCTTTCATTCGGACAAGTTGGCCACTCGGGCTCAAAGAAAAGAGACGCGAATGACCAGAAAGTTCCAACCGAAAATGCAAATAGAGCTATTGTCATGGTTCCTTTGCTACGGGAAGCATTGTCCAGTTGGAAATATCGTCGTTCGCGTAGCAACTGGGGAAAAGTTTAATCGTTCTGGCACACTGTGACGTCAGAGAGATAAGAAGCTACCGGGGAGAAAACAGAAACTGAAGATCCATGAAAACTGCTTTGTTTGTACTCTTGTGTCGAACATTCGACTTCCACGGTATTACTTTCGTGTTTCGTCCTTTGTGTTTGAAAAGCTTCTTCTTTCCGCCGCTGCTTCTTTGCTTATTGAAAAGTTGTCACCGCATTTCTGCTCTATTGCCGGCGGTTTTAACAAATGTAGCTGCAATTGTTACTTCTCGGTAAATTACTGCGATTAATGAATGTGCTGTTTCATATTTAACTACATTTAATATTTAATTATGTTTGTTTTCATATTTAACTATATCTTTGAAGTATACTAAATACTGGTGGAGTCGTATTGGTTCATTTCTAAAGATTTTGTATATTTTTTAATGGAATTTATCATATAGTTACATGTAGCAAAAATGGATTGAAGTATTTTAATATAATCTCCAGACTTTTTAGGTTTGCTCAAGTTCTTGAACCTAGAGTCAGGTCTCTCCTTTGTTCAGTATAGATTTTTCTTACATTAAGCACAAGTGCACCATAGGTTCCATATTTCTCGAACTTTGATTCATGAATTCATATATCAAATGCTTCACATCTGCTACCACAAATCAGTTCCATACCACTCAGAAGCAAATTCTATTTTAGAAGATTAACACTTGCGTTATCAATCGTCACACATGTGACATCGTGAGACAAGGATCACATGTCATCAGCACCCAGTAGCATACAATCTACACAATAATACCTAAGTTCATATTTAGACTATAGAGAGTGACATGTTCCTAAAACGGCGTTACGTTAACCCCTCAAGAAGTCTCATTATTTTCGTTCCCCAAAACTGTCAGCCTCACAATTCATCAACCACACGTGTGAACGCGACCACACGCGTTCGCCAGTTCTCTTCATGTCCGAAGGCGGGTGCAGACCGCAAACTATAGTAGTTGTATTCGATAAGCGACTGCACCCATGATCGAATCGCATGATGTAGAAACTGTAAAGGAAGGGTACCGTTTGGTCATCCAGGGTCCCGTCGAAGAGGGAAACGTCGCGGTTCACCGCAGTCCCAGGCAGTTCATGTTGCGGCCACGTTTCGAAAAGTTTCAACCGGGGACCCGTCGTTACCATGATCCGTGTCGCTGCGGATTTGTACGTCAAAATTTATCGTTCGAGCCGCGTGGCACGTCTCGTTAATTATGCACGTATGCGCGCGTGATACGCGGCGATCCTGGAAAAGCTTGGTAACAGGCTTGATGCCGGTAGAGCAAGTCTGGGGACGTGGAAATCAATGCCCGACGTATTCACGTCCATTTTGATGAGATTCCGTTTCATCGGGGAGACTCGACGAGCCCTCTCCCTTCTCGAGTTCGAGTGTACGTGAATGCGTGTTATCCGCGTTGTGTGCGCACGAAAGTTAATGAGTCAAAAGAGGAAGAGTTTGGCGGGTCCATTAGCATCCGCGCGGTGTAAAGTCGGTGATTATTTTTGGGGAGAGCCGGCATCGGGATTAGTCTTCCTTCCGTTAGTTCTGTGTTGGATACAATACTTTTTTTTATATAGGGGATGAGCTTTTGCATGTTCTTTTGGTTAACATTATGAAATTTATTAGAACAGAAGCTTGGTGTTAGGTAATGATGTCTAGGATAAATGAGAAGTACTGAAACTATAGCAAGTTATGTATTCTGCATTAATATGGGCTAGTGATTAATATGTTAATTTACATACATGGAAATAATGTCAGTAGTGTATACTATAACATGAAGATTAACAAGTAACTTCTATGCGCACGAGTGGTGCAAACATAACCTAACATTATGTTTGCTATAGTACCTATGTTCATTAATCTTAACTCATACAAGTAAACTACCTAATAAAAATTTTTCATCTAATTTCAAACAGCAAAAAGGTATAATTTAAGCCCACCCAGGGATTATTATTTTAATACATATTAAAATTGTTACTCATATCTTTCTGTAATGAAATTAAATTTACAAGTCAACGAGACAAATATAAATAATTTCCGAAAATGTTCAACGTGACTTTTATTGTTACAAAAGAGATATCCATTTGAGCAGATCTTAAAATATAAAACACACCCTCATATTTCGCGACAGTTTCTAAATAATGACACCGTTTACGGAAACAGGTATAATGTTCGCGATTTTTATAAGAAACGCGACAACAGGAAGAAACGCGAGAGCATCATTTGACGAAGGAAACAATGGCCCGTCATCTGCAGCTGTTTCGTTCGCTTATTCCATCTGAAACTTTAAAAATACGACTCGTTTGCACGTAATCCTTACAAAATCCCCGTAATTTCGTAGCCTCGAGCTCCTTGTTGGCCACGATCATTCGTCATACTTACCGATCCCAAATTGGCCCTGTACAACGGCCTGGATAGAAAATATCACTGTAATCCCGTGGATTTGTGAACCGTTCCCGGTCGAATGTGGCCAAACTTCAAATATAATGTCACCATTCATTCTTAATAATCGAGCTATCTCTTTGTTTACCATTGCATAGCCGTACATAAAGTATGCAGACTTAGAGAAGTGAAATTTTTTTCTTAAACTGGAAGCAGTCCAATGCGATGCTGTCCGCGCTGAATTTATGTTATGGTTCACTCAAATCGTAATTTATTTGTTTTGTAAAATATTTGTCTTACAATTTGTTCTCAGAATTTGGAAAAAGAGATATTTCTGTAATAGTAGATTTTTAAGTATATGAATTTCTAGATTGCTAAGTTTGTAAATTTTTAAACTACATTTCTAAATTTGTGGCTTTACTAAGTGCAAAACTTAAGAATTTCTAAATTCTCAAATTTGTAGAATTGTAAATTCTGATATATTCAAAATTCTAAATTTCCAACTTTCCAAGTTCCTAGCTTCTGAAGTTACTAAATCCCCCAATTCTCAAATTTCCAAATTTCCACATCCCCAAATTTCCAAGTTCCCAAATTCCTAACTTCCAAGTTACTAAATTCCCCAATTCCCTAATTCCCAAATTCTCAAATTTCCAAACTGCTATGTCCCCAAATTTGCAAATTCCCAAATTCTCAACTTCCCAACTTCCCAATTTCCAAATTACTAAATTCCCCAATTCCCAAATTCTCAAATCCCCAAATTCTCAAATCCCTAAATTCTCAAACCCCAAATTCTCAAATCCCTAAATTCCCAAATCCCCAAATTCTCAAATCCCCAAATCCTCAAATCTCTAAACTTTCAAAATTCCAAAATCTCTAAACTTTCAAAATTCCAAAATTTTAAGGATCCAAAATTCCAAAATTCCACAATTTCAAAGTTGCCAACTTTCTAACCCTCAAATCTCTAAATGTTGTCCCTCGACCACTCGAATCAATAGCACCAGAAGAATATGCGTGAGACGCATTGAAAAATTCAGTGGGTGCCTACGAGTTCCCCTCGTTACACATGTTGCGAGTGGCAGCCAGTGTACGTGGAATGATTTTCGGTAAATTCAGTATGGAACTCTGTACGTGTCATTCTGGTAATTAGATCGTATCGGCGCAAATATACGAGTGTTTCTACGTAAAGCAAATCGTTCGTCCTCTTTAATCATTTCACGCATACCGGAGAGTCACGCCACACCGCTGACGAATTAATTAACGAGCTCGCCGCATTAATGATGTAACGTCAGGATTTACGACGCACCCGGCTCCGAGGGGTCCGATTTCATCCTTTTTCTACTCTCTCTCCTCCCAATTGCTCTCTTTTTCTACCGTTATCTTTTTCCACGACGAAATTACCGAAGAATCCGATCTGGAATTGCGTTGCATTGTCCGATGTTCCGATTGTTATGGGAGATAAACGTGTTCAATAACGATAATGCTATATCGTTATTAAACGTACTCTTTATTATACGAGGACTAATAAGCACAGTATCGTTTTCTGAGGTAATAATAATTAATTTTGGAAAATGAACGTCTTAACGAAGGATTCTATCCGCCTGAATATTGCGAGATTAATGTCGGTTCCTCGGAAGACTTTATTCCCTTGAGACGATATAAAAAATTCACGGAGAAATTTAATGAATTTATTCATAACTTGATTGGATGGCGCTGATTAAATTTTGTTATAAGGAGACGTTAAAGATACCGCGAGAGATATATTTAAAGATATTCAACGTTCATCGAACTTTAAAGTTTAGATCAAAATATTCTTTATTATAATAATGCAGTACAATTATTTAAGTTATGTATGAGACTTCAGAAGTACATCTTCGATTAAAGATATCACATTGTAGGATAAAAGACATCGCAAGAAAGAGTTACAGAACATTAAATGTACACATACGTATCAGCGTATTCAAGAACCTAACTCTGTAGGCAATCCGCAAATCATAGTCGAGGCTGACCATCCGCAACCACAATAAGGGTGCCGTTTCTAATCTTTATTAACCCGCAGTGCGGAATAAGAACGATAAATCGCATTAGTATTTCGTTCGCGAGTTAACACAAGCATCGTTGTGCCACATTAGAACAATAGTAACAGCGGACGGTTAAATCCGTATAGATGTTGAAATGGCGAGCTTAATTAGCAATCGAGGAGCACCCTTTTCCATCATCCGGGCGTCACGCAACATCGCTCAAACGTGGCGCGGCATTAAATGTACCGCGAGTTATTAACGATGTTTGGCTTCCTTGGCGCGATTTCGTGTTTCCTTCCAAAGCGGATTCCACAGTGTCGAAAGGGATGGAAGGGTTGTTTCTGGAACGGTGTTCGACGAACTGCGAACGAACGATAACGCGAGTGGGCCACCTGCGTCTCGCGCGACTTCCCAGAAGTCGGCGACGTTTGGGGGACGACCCTTTTAAGTGGTGACAAAGGTACCGAGCTGTTCCTCCCCTCGTCGAGTCACCCTTACGTAATATCTTGCCGGTAGTCGGATCGCGGACCACCCTCTTCTTTTTTTTCTCTCTATTCGTTCTTTCTCCCTTTCTCGGTCTCCGCCGCTTTTTGTTTCTACGCCGAAGGATATTTTCAAGGGTTCACTGCGCGTTAATGGACGATTTAGCGTCGCGAGCGCGGAGGGTGAGAAAGGACGAAAGGTGAGGGCGGTTGTCCTTTTTCGCGGATTTTAGATATTCCTCAGGTAGGAGTCGAAGTAGAAATTTTAGTTTGATCCTGCAAGTACCTTTGAACTGTATTTTGTACCCCTCAGGGAATATTCTCGCTACTTAGGTAAAGCCTGAAAGGTCTTAAGGAGAATTAGTTCTTCCCGCAACAATTGTTTTTAACCTAAGCCCTGTGAAATCCTTAAATTCTGAAGAAGGCGTACACATAATTAAACTTGATACACGTCTTTTCGTTTTGAAATAGTTCGTTGAAGAGGATCACTTCCACTGGCAATAATTAGAGTAATAATTATAAAATTGGTTTCAGAAGTATTTGTTGTTCGATACAATTATTCCTATTTCGTTCAATTTTAGTGTTCATTTTGTTCAGTAGCATTTACATTAAATTTAAATTTTGATCACATTGATATCGATTTCCATACATCAAATCTGTAATAGATACTGAAAACAGAGTAAATGAAAATTTTGTAGAAGATTGAAGATAAACATGGTTGATAAATACTCCATATGATTTAATATATCATACAATTTCTCTATATAATGTACATAACAAATTCAGTACATCCTCTACATACAATTTAATACTTTATCTCCTTTCTAAAGTTTCTATTAAAAGAAATCTGCGCGTAAACACTCGTAAGAACGCGGAGGATAAAGGCGAGAAAATGGCGTACAAAGAATAGCGTGGATTAAGGTTGGGGTGTATTAATGAATTCATCAGAAAGGTTATTTAAATTTATGTGTTGGAAACGTTCAGCCTTAATTTAGGGATTCAATCGAAATACATTGATATGGTAAATATCGATGAAATTTCATGAGACTACTTTGCTAGGTTTCCATGTCACAGAGATATTATACCTCAATTTAAGCTAGTTCTATTTTATTGAAACTGGAATGAGTGTAATGATTTCCAATACCACCATTTACGACATTCTTCAAGTTCGACAAAGCAGTGTTTCAATCCGGATAGGCAGCAATAAAGCAATCGAATTGGAAAGCATCCGTTTCAATCGATCGACCAATATTAATTTCGAGCAAAGCTTTAACTTGTCCAAAAGCCATCACGAATTTCTACTTTCGACGTTCTCTTTGAAATTGATTTAATTACTTCTTGCTATGTTTCAATGACCTATATTTAGTGGAAAACGTTGCAATAAACTTTGCAAACTTTGGAAACTGTTCAACTTTCCTGTCGTTATCTAACTCATTTGTGGAATAGACTGCAGTTTCTTCGAAATAGATACACCAGTTTTATTTTTATTACTATAGATAAGATTATTGCTACCATTTTGCTCCTACCTAGTTGAAGTAAGGTTGAACAAGTTTATACAATATGGATTTCTTCAATTTTTTCTCCAGTTCAAATTCAAAATTCAACAATTTCCATATTCACGATCGTTCACACTATCAATATGATCATTAAACATCGTCGACCAGAAATATCGATTATCCATAATACACGAATTACCTCGATCACCACACCCTGCAACTTGCCTCCATTTTGGACAACGTTCTCCTCACATACAGATATATCCATATCCTCGTTCCTCGACCGATAAAAAATCCCAATGTCTCTCCCAGAAGCAACTCCCATAACATCCACCCACGATCATTCCGCTTCACACCCCGATACCATAAAAAAGCAACACTATAAACAACGTCGGCCAAACTTTCTCTATTATTTCTCATCAGATGGTCCGTCGACGTCCATTGAGGGTGGCGAGCATTTCAGCTGAATGTCGCAGTAGTAGGCGAATATCCGCTGGGCGGATAGTTCACAGGTGATCGCGACTGGCAAGTCGACGTGGAAGGGTGGATTTTAATAAACCGGAAGCTTATTGTGCGGTCCGTTTGGATGTTCGGGTGTTCGCGAGCCCGGCTACAGACGCTATCAGAGAGGAAACAGAATGAATGCTGGCTTTCGCGACAACGAAGAAGACAGCGAGGCGACAGCGGGGGTGTCGTGATGGGGTTGGGGGGTTCGAGGGGGCAGGGGACGAGGAAAAGAACTCGAGCCTCGGGGGCTGCATTGTTGCAGTGCCGGTGATTACGACTGGCAAGCGAACTCCTTCCACCTTTTTTTTTCTCCTCTTTTTTTTTCCCAGCAAGTTCACCGAGTGGTTCCGCCCAGTCGAGATGCCCTCAAGGTCCTGTGTCTTGTTATCACCGTGAGTTCTTCGCGTCAGCTCTCTTTAAGTATCGTGCCTTTCCTACGATTTGCTTGATTGCATCGTTAAAGCCGAGGCCGTCTACTAGCCGCGGTACTGTTTCGCTGCTTCTCTTTTGATGTTGCACCCTCTTACGCGCGATTTGTCGACGTCTGAAAGAGTCGCGCGAAAAACAGGAATATTTGAAGCTTTCAGTCGTAGCCTCCTTACGGTTCGTATTGTTTCAGGCTACCAGGCCAAGTAGAACGGTCTTCTTCTTTTGGAACGGTCTCGCAACGTTGTGGTTATTTCGGAGGTATATTTTTCCGTTCAAGGTCACTGCTTCTGGTACCACGAGCTTCTGGAGATTTCGTCGGCCTTGTTCGACCGTGCAAATTTTAGGTTGGATATTATTTTCCACCGTGCTGCTATTTCGGGAGTTTATAAAGAGGTTAAGGCTTCCTTCGAGGCAGACCCTTTGACCTTTTTATCGTTTGGTACTATTTATACTGACTATGTTGGGTTCTCGAAGGGAATAGGGCAATGGTGAGATTTTAGGAGTTTGGGAAGTTTGGGAATTTGACTAAACTCCAAAGTAACAGTATCTCCAAAAGTTTCTTGAACCCCCGTAGCAACGTGTGTTTCCACAAGCGTGCTCGATTTTCGTTGTAAACGCCATAAGAAGTTCGATTTCCTTACGGAAAAGAGGGTGTTCGTTGAGCTCCGTTTAACGAGAAACAAGGGTGGAAACAAGGTGGATGCTGTTTCCCAGAGAATCTCTAAGACGACTTAGAAACAGGACTCTTTCAACGTGACGATAGGGAACATGGATGTCTTTCCCGAAAACTCCACCTTAGGGGTACAAGAGCGGCAGAGGATAGAGGATGGCCCGAAGGAGGAACTTCTAAAATCAATTAGCAGCCCCTTAGGCAATGGGGTTCCGTTCCCGCGACTGTGGAAGGACCCTCTCCATCATAGGATAAGGGGTGATAAGGAGGGGTCGACGTTTATCCCAATAGAGAAACCGGCGGAACAATCACGCCGTTTCTACGAGTATCTACACGTACAGTCGAGGGGTGGTAACTCCTCAGAGTGTGTACGTGTATGAGTATCTGCAGGGGTTGCAACGGCATGGTTCAACCCCTTCGCGCAACTAGCGTCCCGTTGCCGTGGGCTGCTGAGATTATCGCGAGACGACTCAACCATCGAAGGTAATGGACGTTGGTTAAAGGCCTACGTGCTAGATCTACCTCCGGGAAACGTTTCATCTCCCTTTTTCTTGATACATCTACCTCGATAAATTATGCCTTCACAAACTTTTGTATATGGACATCACTTGTTTTTCAACACTTATGAGGTCAAGAGTTCACTATAATAACATATACATTCAATTTTCATGCACCTCATGAATGTAGTTCAATAGTAAATTTTTTTAGCAACATGATAAATTAATTTCGGGATGAGGGTTGACTAGAATCCACTTAATTATGAACATATTTTAGTAGACAAATTTTTAAACAATATTGAGGATATTTACAATTTATCCTATAAGTTAGGTGCGTCTGAATAAAATCATATATGAGTACAAAGTATACTTGTATATTATATATTCATATAAAAGTTATTTCTCTAAAAGCAACCCTTTTTTCAAGACTGCAAACATCATGCATTAAAGTGTTAATATTTGAAGGGATGATTCTTCAGGATGGATTTGCTGGACTCTTCAAAAAATAAATGTTTTATGAACAGGATTTCCATCTTGTCCTTAGTTCAATCAACTATCACAATATTTCTCACTAAAATTGTAGCTCCCCTTTAACAACTCGGTGTTCCAGAAATTCGTGTTCGCGTAATTCAATCTCGTCACCGCCGAAACTTAGCTCGGGGTCGTAGAGTCACCCTCCACACTCGGCGAACGCATTTATCGCGCTGAATTCGTATATTTTATCCGAAGAAGCTCTTCAACTTTTACCTGAAGGGACATTTTCGAGGGACCCGGCTTAAGCGTTCGCTGCGTCCTGGAACTTTAACGATCGTCCGTAATTCGTCCACCTGGAGTTGGACGAACCAAGTGTTCGTCGGCTGACACGCAACTCGTAAGGATCACGAAGTCGAACTTTCTCAAGATCTCGGGGTTCGTACTTGTCCTGGCATCCGTATAATTGAGGACCTTCGCGGTGCCGGAGGTCCTTGCGAGTCGAGGGTGGTTCCCTTCGCAAGAGTTGACGATGGTCCGTCTTGTCGAAAGTTTTCCTCCCGATAAGATCGCGTGCGGTGGAGGAAAAAAGCTGAGATAAAACGCTGGAAAAATACACGACACGCGCATTAAGAGATAAATGGTATTTATGGTTCGATGTGATGGCAAGAGTGATGAGTCTCT
The DNA here is from genome assembly GCA_945859595.2 of Megachile willughbiella. Lineage (NCBI taxonomy): Eukaryota > Metazoa > Arthropoda > Insecta > Hymenoptera > Megachilidae > Megachile > Megachile willughbiella. Next base: position 9,223,830 of record OX243797.1, on the reverse strand, counting down.
GTATGGGGGATACGATTTTGTGGGTCAACAGACTCCAAGGACGATTTTTCACGTTTTAGCGTCGGACTAAAGGTGGAGATTTATAATCAATTCACTGCGTGGAGATTTATGGGAAATATTTGACACATATAGGAAACATCTGAAGCTTTTAAATATGGACTTGAAATTTATTACCGTGAATTTTATTTATTCTCACTTAGAATGAAGTGATGTGAATATGGAGTTCAAAAAAGTGTTATCTAGAATAATTTGAAGAAGTGGTGTGTAACGAGTGAATGTAAAATACTGGTATCGAATGTGTCAGAAAAATTTCAAACTATCTCACGAAAGTATATCGTCCGAAAGCCTATCTGCTCCTCCGCGAAGGGTGAAATCGTGGATGATTAAATAGAGACGGTAATATTCAAGAGCTTTCTTTCATCTCCGCAAGGAACTCGCCAAAGAACCTTTGTAGGTAGTTGTGGATGGACAAAGGTAGAGGGGAAGAAAGACGGAAGGCTAACTGTAAAGGTACCGGCCGATTAGAGAGCGTTGTGACAACCCCTAGTCCGCCATTTTATTCCATAGAACCGTTTCCACCCGTTCTACGGAGGTTGAGTTTCTTCTTCGACTTTGAGGCGAGTTTCGCTCTCTTTGAAGAACCCACGACCCTTCGTGACCCTACGAGGGTCTGGAGATGCGACAAAAAGGCCTGTGGTCCTTCGGTGGCACATTTCTGTCCGATTGGAAGGACCAAAGGACACGAAAAGCAACGAGGGACACGTGGATCCGTTTAAATGAAGACGAAGGGACTACCGGACTCGTGAAATCACAGAATTCTTAGCCTACTCCTTCTCTTCTTCTTTCGTTTCATTCAACTTCGACGGTATTTGCTCTGAACGATACCTGATTGAGTCGTTCTACGTCGATTAACTTCGTATCTTGCTCGTATGACAGTCTTTTGTTAACTTTTCTTTTGTGCTTCGTATTAGGAACGTAGAACAAGCTGTACCGAACTATACTAATCACCACATTGACTTTTGGTAAAAATTAACGAATACATATTGTCATTTTCAAGTCTAGAGAAGTCAGTTAAAAATGTACTTCGTTGATGTAATTATTAAAAAATTATTGTATACATAGTTATACATATGTAAATGATATACATGTCGTTTATTGGTACATAAGTATTTTTAAGTAAATGCATGATCACTTTAAAAGAATGTATTTGTATGAATATATATCAACACACTGTCACACAGAAGGAATCACATGTACGAAAATTGAATAAAGTAATAAAAATCCCAAGTATCCCTAAAATTCTGCAATTTCAAAAAATCAAAAATGTTCGAACTTAACAGCATCCTTAAAAATATTTCCAACAGCAAATCATTAGAATTTCCATCCATAGATTCCTTCTGTCTCGAAGTCAGCAAAATGTCGGAAAACTGCCATAAATTTCTGCGAATCGAACGCGTACATAGTCGTCAGCTTTTCCTTGTTTATGCTTCATTGGTTCGCGGGTGACACATGGCTCCATCATCTCGACGGAACGATTGGATGATTTTTCAGTTGGACAGACGTTATCGGTGGGGTCGACTAATATAACGTAACGAACGAAGAAAAACGAGCGAACTCTCTCGAGTAGGCTCGATTCACGGACTCTTTGCAAAGGGCAGAACCAATCCGAGGAGCCATCGTGTACGTACTCTGCGAAAACGATGTTGAATAGCCTCGAGTAAGTTCACTCTTGTGTCCAGACTGGTCTCCTTCTTCGTGAAACTTTAACGCGTTTACCTTGTACCGGCTCGAGGACCATATATCTACGCGTTCAAGATGGAGATCCTTTGCTTCGGAGATTTCGAATTCGAGACCTTTCACTCGTCGTTGATCACGATTAGCTTCGTCGTTGGGTAACTCCTCTTTTCTGTTTGCTTGCCTCTATTTCTTGCTTTACGAGAGACAGAATTCGTTAAGGGATTTTGTGGGAGAACATGCCACCGTTCCTGTAATCGATGATGTAATCAAAATTATGTGAAGAAAATACTGTGAAATTAACAGAAGTTGTCTTAGGATGACAACAAAATTCTCTGCCTTTTTAGAATACTTCGTTTTATTTAACGAAAACTTCAGTCATCATTTATCTGTCATAAATAGTGGATATTCCTTATGGAATATGTACAGACAGTTCTATTGTGTATTGTTAATAAATTAGTCATTTATGGACTAATATAAATAAAATTACAAACTGCAGTATTTAAAAATGTATTATGTGATAAACAGATGTGATAAACAGATGGGAACAAAAAGTGATATGTGCAGAAACAATATATCAAGCCTGTAGCATTGTCATTATCCCTAAACATTCTTTTTTTAATTAAACAATTATGTGATAGAGGATGTACATAAATCTTCAAATGATTCAATCAGCACACATTATAGCATGCTTAGTTTAAGCATAACCCGATTTTTATGAATCCATTTCTGTGCGTAAAAAACCGTAAGAATGAACTGATAATTGGATCACACGGCATGGTTTACGTGCCCCGATTCAGATGCAAATTAGCTCGTGAAATGCTAAATTTACAGTTTACTAACGAGCGTTTAGAAATTCTGTTCAGGCATCAACCCTTAGCTATTCAAGTTACAGCCCTTCTAACTTTAGGGTTAATTGCGTTATCGTGATCGATCTGTTTGCATGATTCAACTGATGCAACTCACTTCCATTCATCATGTCTTCAACACAGTATAACAGTACCGAACGTGTAATAGTCTTCGATTTTCCACAGGAAATCGAATTTGCGACAATATAAAATTTGTATCGTGCACGTTTTAACAAACTCGACACACGTTCTTGACACGTCCATTCCCATCGGGATTAAATTAAAAAAACACCGTTGAACAACAGAACGGTGCTCGGCGAGAATTATGAAGAGTTTAACGCGATGTTTTATAGCTTCTGTCTCGCGTGATATTCTGCTTGGTAAATAGCTCTGAGCATTTCACTCACGAAGCACGTTCTCTGAACAGTTAGATACAGAAATGGATTCTGCTGTTTCATCATAGTTTTATGAAACTCTGTTGGCGAACTGGTGGATTGTTTCGATTCATTTTCACTGTCATAGTTCTACTTGTTAGCTATGTGTCGTGCTCGTATAATTTTGATTACGATCTCTGCCCGCGTCATTGGCCATACTCGTAAACTGCGTCGCACAGTTCACACATAAAATTTATAATTTCAACGAGATTATATTTATCTCGCATGTTACCGCGTGACAGCTTATTATTCTCGTTCGGTTAGTTATGAACAAAATAAAAATTCGAATGACTAAATCGAGTAAAGTGATACTTGCACGACCCGAAGAATAATAACTAAATATTTCAAATATGGAAATTAGGAGATTTTGATCATTAGAATAGGAGCTGATATTTAACACCATACGTTCGGTTAAATTAGTGAATAATTTCCGCGCCAATTAGGTACCTGTGCAAGCGCGTTCGAGCAAAAGTTATCGCTTGTACAGGCTACAAAATGACAAGTCGAGCTAAAGCTCGTTACACATGGAGGGTGGCGAATGCGAATGACCAGTTCGAAAGTCGTGGGTAAATCGCGGAGGGGGTCGGGGGTGGCCCGTTTCCCCGGGGCAAATTTCCGATTTATTCAAGCCCGCTCCCGAATACTTGGGAGCCCATAAAGAGAATGAATGGGATTGTGGCGGTTGCAGCAATGCTTAGGGCTGCTTTAGGGGTTCATGAAATACGCGCTCGCTACCCTCTTCGGGCTTTGCTCGTTCTCCTCCTCTTTCTATCGTCTCTAGTCTTCTCTACTCGTGCCTCCTCCTCTCCATTCTATTCCTCTTCTATCAATATGCTTCTTGTACCTTCCTCGATTTTTGGTCTCCAACGAGGCCTGTCTAGCCTCAATTTTCATACGATCATAATATATCAGTTCTTAAATCAAGTTTCTTACACGTACGTGTTGACATTTCATTATTTTAGTAACATAAACAATTTTAACAAAAATACTTCACATTTAACAAATGACAAAAATAATTCACCTATAAAAATTTACAAAAGATTTTTCTGTTTCGTAAATATGAACGTGTTTGTTATGAAGATCGGTGAAATTTGGACCACTATATTATCTGTCGAATATATTGATACATCTCTGTATGTTATATGAGTATCCATAAATCGCGTTAGCATTCGATAATGGAGCCATAAATCTGTATTAAACTTATAAACTGAATAAATGTGGACATAGTGTCACTAGAGATGTATTGTCAGTTTATAGAATTTGAATCGGAGACGATGCAGTTAGGGTCCTTTTCTTGTTAGATATTTGATACTCGATTCGGTCGTTCTCACGAATTTACCCCCGTCTAACTTCCTTCCGTTCATTTAACTCCCCGTTCAGCTCGTTCCTCTTCTCGCGACAGGAGTCGAAAGTTCTCGCTCTCTCCGCGGGGTGGCTGTTGATATTACCATGAATTTACATAGCCTCGCTTCGAACTCGAAACATATTGCGCCGCTTTGATTTATGCGAAACATTTGCTAAATATTCCCGCTTAATCTCGGCCACGTGGAATGCCTTTTCGCGTGTTACGTCGCGTTTCCTTCGATGAAATCGCGGAGGGGAGTTTCACCCTCGCGCGCGTCCACTCTCTTTTTTTATTTTTGCCTCCCTGAGAGTCGATGAATGGAATTAACGCTCGTATATTGGCTCGATACTGTGGGGAATAGAACTTTTCGAGCGAACACTTTTTCATATTCCGCTTTGTTCGCGTTTCTGCTCTCAGAACCGAGTGTTTGTTTCGGCAGAAACTTGTGAAATATACAGGGTGAGTCGTGCAATTGGGACGGGGTATATTTGGACTTTGATTGCGCGCAGAAAAAGTGCTTCACAAATGTTTTCCTTCTTGTAATTTTTATTTTTCATGTAATGTTTTCCAACAATTATCAAATGCTTAAACAGAACATTCAATAAATGAAACTTCATGTTTCAATATGGGCTTAAAACAAGCATGACGATTTGGCATTTTTTAAAGAAAAGGGTAGCAGATATTTCAGTACCAATCAAATTTTCTCGAAATGGTAGAATTGAAAGGCTTCGTATGAAAATTTCGATGAAAATGTGAAATGTTTTGATGAGAATTACAAAATTTTTAATAGAGTTGTACATATTTTATTAAATTTCGTTTGAATATTTTTCTCTGATAATTTGATTTCGAGCATAAGCAAGATTCATTTGGTGTCGAATCCATCAGAGAAGCAGAAAATTTATTATTCAGCTTCAAAAGCGTTGAAATTTATTTTTCGTGCCAGACAATAGAGCTTCAATTTTCATTCCGCAATTTTTATTTATATCCGCGTTTAAAAAATACCGCACAATTTATTGCACACGGAACAAAAGACTGATAATGACTCAACATGAATAATACTCCCGCAGACTTTTTCGAGAAACTGAAAGGACATTTAAAAAACAACCAAATGATTTTTGGGGTTGGAACAGTCTGAAAAAAAATGTCAGAGATAAATCTTTCGTGTAGATGACAAATCGCGAGTTTTTCGGTGAAACGATCGTAATAATTTTCATTGTTCGCGAGCTTCCGTTGTCGTGGCCCTTTTCCATCGCTCGAGTAATTTCTAATGAAGGAACTCCTATTATTTTGGAAAAAAAAGCGTCGAACAACCGCGGCCACTTCATAAATGTCGGCACTCGAGAATTCACTGGGCTTTCCTACCAACCGTGGAATTTACGTTGCCCCGAAGATTTATGAGAAAGCGAATCAGCTTCGAACGCGTCAACGGCACGAAAAGAATCTGTTAAGCGAAGCTTGAACGACTGAGTTGCCATGATTTATTACGATGCTCGATAAAATTCTGCTTCGCTCGTTATAAAACTGCATTAGATCTCACGTTCGCGAGGACATAAAAGGCAGAAAATGATGCGAGATATTCGGATAAAAATGATCGATGGAGATAATTCTTTTCCCGCGTTTCAATGCCACGGGTAATTGTTCAAATAGATTAGGACAGAAACTGATGTTCCTTTCATGTCTCATACAATCTTTTTCAATTTTATACATTGACATTAAATTAGGTTAGATTAATTTATTTCTCATTTTTTATTATACTGATCAATTTACTTGCAGATGTACTGGTTGATTATTTTCAACCAGTTTCCACATTGTAAATATAATACTATATAAATTACAAACTTGTTTAAATAATAGGAAAATTTAAATTGTAGAAATAAATACTAAAGATGAAATAACGATAGAATTTTAAATAAATTACAAGTATCTATTTCACAAATTTAACATACGTTAGAAGTACTTTATAAATTGCGTGAAAAATACGAATTGCAAGTGTTATTTCGAAAATAAAATTTCTGTCACGATCAATTTGTGTTGACGATAAAAGAGAATGAAAATTGAACTCGGGGCAAAACCGATGCACGTAATGAAAAACGGAAACGGAATACACCAACTGGGGGAAAGTAAACTTCTCCCCAGCGAATATTGCTCTAAAAGACGGATACGATGTGTCCTGTGACGCCACTCCCTTCCCAAACGGCTATAATTTGAAACGGTGAAACGTTACCCTTTAGCTTCAGGCTATTTGGCGGTTTCTCCAGATTCCATTGGCCATCCCTGTAGGATAGCCTGTCGGCCTACTTCGTGTTTGGCTTCCTCCACCTTGGGAAAGGAAGTATTTCTGCTCCGCATAGGGGGTTGTGGTTACTTACACCGAAGCCTGACAAGTTCAAGAAATACTATGCTAATTACGAGTATCTATGTGTCCCACTTCGGATTTTAGTGAATCATGTGTCAGATATATCAAATTCTACAATTATTAGATTCCTAAATGTTCAGATGCTTAGATTATTAAGCATCTCTCTCGAAATCCTCAGATGTGCAAATGTCACATTTCCAAACTTTTGACGCCACAAATTCTCAAATTTCCAGATCTTTAAATCTGCAAATTTGCAAAGTGTTAGATCTCTAAATCCCCTGATACCTAAACCTCCAAATTCTGCAAATTGAAAAATTTCCAAATCTTCAAATACCTATAATTTCAAATTTCAAGATCTCCAAATCTCTATATCACCAAAACCTTAATCTCCAAATCCCTACATCTCCAAACTCCTATATCCCCAAATCCCTATATCCCGAAACGTCCAAATGTCCAAATCTCCAAATCCCTATATCCCCAAATCCTTATATCCCTAAATCCCTATATCTCCAAATCCCTACATCCCCAAATCCTTAAGTCTCAATATCTGAGACGCCAAATTTTCAAATTATCAACCCCCCAAATTCCTAAATCACCAAACCACTAAATACTCAAATCCCCAAATTTCTAAATTCCTCAAATTTTATCACAATCACTTGGTATTCGAGAAATTCCGTTTGTTAGCATCGACGTTGCGATGCAGAAATGGCGTGTAGTGTATTTGTACGACCAGCACGGAATGTTGAATCTACAATTCTGATTGTCCACGTAAATTCGCGTTCCCAGTGAAAAAGCGTAAAATAGTTGCTTCGTTACTCTGTGGTCGCGTTTCGCAACTGTTGGCGAAGCTTTCAATCCGCGCGAAACACCGTCGCATAATTAATTCCGCTCGCGTGGTAATTGCACTGTTTCAGAGTAAGTGAGTGTTGTTCGTAATTTAATCGTATTAGCTGTACTTTCATAAAGTCAGCTATACTTAATGCTCTACTGCTCTAAGAATTCCTTTATGTTATCCATATGTGTTTAGATATACACACATATAATATAAGAGTATGTAACAAATAAGAAAAGCAGTATATGTATATTATTATTGAACTAGGACAATATTATCAGAGTACTCTTGTTAATTATCAGAAGATGGAGCACCTACTATAACTTTCACCCGCTGTATTTTAAAAACGAATTAAAAATCTTTATACACTAAATTTTCGCCAATTTCTTGTTTCTTGTATAATCGCATTAAATTTATCATGCACGTCAGCACCATTCAACGCATAAACTGTCACCCTGCGAAGTCTCAACAGCCCCGATCTTTAAACCCCTCTGATCTTTTTCAGTCCACATTTTATCTCCTCGTCTATTGTATCTCCAAAGTCGAACAAGAACACGTGAATATCAGTTTGTCCCGGCCATTTCCGTTTTCGTTCAATCCGCCGGGTCTTACTTTTCCACCCTCCGCGTCGCTGCTGGTCTCTTTTTTTTTTGTTTCATTTCCCACTTCACATATTCATACGGCACTCTTTGCTTACAATAAATGCGGACCATTTGCATGTAGGGTCTCTGTTCGGTAGCGAACCCGTTCTCTGTGCTCCCAGCCCATATCTGTCCGTCTCTGTCGCACCCCCGATAGGTTGGGTGTCCTGGTCTCCCTGGGGCGCTAGCTCGCTTCGACCACCCCTCCGCGGCTCAACTTCAGCGCGATAAGCCGCCCCCGGGGATCCGCGATTGTCTCGATTTATATGCATGCACAGACGTAGGTGGTGGGCCATGGCTGCGGGTACACTGTCCTGGGGAGGGGTCGAGAAGACAAGGGGTGGCAACGGGGCTGTAGATGCGACCGTCAATAGATCGATTCTCTTGGCAGACAGTAAATATCGCTGATGAGCCGGTCCAGTCGTCGACGATTGGGACCTAGGGCCGGGGTTCGAGGGGTTCGGGTGCTTACCCTGCGATTTGTCGAGTGGCAGGAATCCTCGCGCTACTCGGCACCCCCCGTACAGGCCTCGTTCCCCCGGCCACCCCTCTGACGCACCAGCCCCCTCTTTCGGTCTTTATCCGCCGTTCGACCATTCTTTATTCCCGCGATTTTTGTTTTTACGCTTCTCCATCGGAGAATTTGCGAGCCGAGGCATCCGGTGTGCCTTGGGAGGCTACCGTCCCGGGGATTAACGCGCCGCCGGGATAATTTCTTCCTTTTTTGCCGCGGGGGAGAAATTGTTGCGAACGAGGGACTTCCTGCGTGCGCCGGAACGATTATCCGAATTAATTCGGAAATGTCTCTTTAACGACCGTGCCTGCCAGTATTTTTTCGCTCGGCGCTTAGCTGACGAGTGATTGATTTTAGACTTTGTTGCCGGGATTCAGCGACGTACGGAAACACGTTGCGACGCGTAAGGTATCGGCTTTTGCGAAACCGTGCCGGAATCGGAATTTACTTGGATACTCGTTCCTGTATCGATGGTACTCGATATCAGAAAATACACGATGGAGATGACCTCGTTACTGCGCGTACAAGAATGTGATCGTTCGAAAGCAGGTTTTCTCGCTGACATAAAATTCTTATAGACGGTATTAAGGATAGGACTTTATTTCCTTTATGTTTTGACATCGGCTTGAGATGAATATTTACCAAGAAAGTCATTATTCAGAAATTTATGATCCTTTACTACCACGATTTTCGGCAGTTCTTATTATTTGAATGTTAGTTGCATACACTTTAATTTCAGTAATTCATCATATAGCTTTTTACACATCTTCTTTTATGAAATTGACTATACAAACAGACATGTAATTCATAATTTACCGTATTAAGATACGTAATTGCACGATAGACATTTGTTAATGAACATACAAGATCAATTTAATAAAATACTCTGAATTTCAATGTTTGAAGGCTTTGGTCAGTGGATCATATTTCATACTTTTAATGAAATGAAATTGACAATTTGACATCGATGACGGATTTACCTCAGTAAGCTGCATCAAAATGAAAAAGCGATACTAATAAAGTGATGGATATCACAAAACTGTTACATGTAACATAAATTTCAAATGTACTTAATTAATTGCTTTACTAATCAATACAACAGCAGTGCTATATATAACGTGTATTTAACTAAATTTTTGTAATCAGTCAGTTCTGCGAAATATTTGATGCAGATAACGATGCTCATTTAACAATGTACAATTTCAACGCGTTAATAAATGTATCATGAATGGAGACGTGAATCGTTAATTGTAATGTGTTGTATTTATGTTTGCAGGTATCACTGTGCGACGATTATAGTCTGCCAGTCGATTTTGTGAATAAGAGACGTCCTGCGAGCGCTGCGGCCACAACATCCACGGTTCAATGGGCCTTACCTAGTCCTACCATTGAAAGCGTGAGTATTTGATAATACAATATATATTCAGTTAATGTACCCGAGAGAAAGGTTTAACAAAAAGAAACATGAGCCTACTACATATTTCGTCTGAACGTCTCGACGTTTTGTAGGATCTCGTATGTCTCCCTTTATAAATATTCAACAAGTCAAATAATCGTAATCGAAATAATGTCACGATAAGTTGTACAAGAATCATCTGATCTCAACCTATGGTTACTTCGCCCTCGGTGTTCAGCATCGATTCAGGATTCATCGCGTCGTTTAACGGCGGTATTGATATTTTCTCCTAGCTGACGGTCGAAGAATTGGTTGAAGGGAGAAATATAATTACGATGGTGACAAAATACCCGCTGGGCATGGTAGCATAGAGGGTGTACGGGGGGAAGGTTGAGGACCGTTCTCGCAACACGATGGAGTAGGAAGAACGAAACGGAAGGACGAAGGGAAGCGTGCGAGTAGGGCGGTCGAAAGGGGGCAAAGGGTGAGGGTGACTTCCGGCGGTGCTTATAATTGTTCCAGCACTCAGTTTCTGGTGCTCAGGCTCGCCCCGAGCGCAAAGTCTAAATGCTTGTGAAGTTGAAATACAGCTCACCTTGACTATGCTTCCTGGTGTCCTCGTTGGAACGTCACATCTCGGCATTTACTGACACTATCTCGTACGTGGAATGTTAGCTTCGTTTTGTCTCGGCAAGTAACTTTTCGCGTGAAATTAGGTCTCCTTCGCAACCGCAAATAGAGGCCGGTAAAAGGAGATATTAAGTTAAAAATTCTGGCCCTCATAGCAACACGGCAAATTATTTAAATATACAAAACAATTTAGAAACTTGAGGATCAAACAGGTAGAGATATTGCATGATAGCGACTCTCTAGTTTATCTAATTATACAGCCTAAGTATCAATTAGTGTAATTAGGGTAGGTCAGCCTTGACACGTTTGTACATATTGGATAAAATCGGTTTGTGAACGATCCAAGATGTTTATAGAACATGTAATAAGATACAACAATTTTTCTTCTACCTTATGATCAACTTATCAAATCGTGGCAGATGTAATACTTATTCTTGTACAGTATATACAGACACTAAAACTGTACCAAAAATAATAAACCATTGATTGTAATCAGTTAACAAAGTTACATGTACAGGATGTCCTAATAAAATGTATACACAGCATCATATTCAAGTTGATATTATGTTAGCTATCTTAAAATTACAAATATTTAAATTGATCATCAGCAACAGCAATGTCATCTAATATTGTTATTGTCATCTTTATATTGTTCATAAAAAGTCATGATTTAAGTGAAAATTCATTTTGAAGAATAAATTTTGAAGCATAAATGACAATGAAAGAACAACGCAACAATTCGTATGTATAATACAACGTATACAGTGTACAAAAGAGCTATTATAACATTTGTGAGCCTATTCCAGTCACAATTTTTAATTTCCCAAAAAATGAACATACCAATACCTTGCAAATAAGGACAAAGGTCAACAAGTAATAAAACATCAACAAGTAAATGGTATTACCTAATCGAGGAACGAATGGTGAAGCGGTAGAGAAAGAAATAAGAGTTAGCTACGGATGACCGGATGAAATACAACTGTGTGAAACGGAGCGTAGCGATCTCCGCGATCATCAACAAATTGCAAACTTGGTCGAGGAGACATAAAAGCGAGGAGAGGTTAGGCTGGTCGCGAGGGAGGAGTCGTAAAGACGAAGAAGACGATGGAAAGAAGCGTGAGCATTGAGGGGGGTCGAGACACCTGGTAGCATCGAACAAAAGTTTCGTTCGCCTCGTTGTCACCGAGGCATCCCTCGACGAAAGTGCTCGGTCGCGATAGCAGCGGGCAGAGGGTGCGAGCAAGAGCGACAAAAGAGAAGGCAACGGGCGCCACTTGATTCAAGAGGGTGAATCGTTACGACTCCCGCTCGTAAGCCCTACTTAATACTTTAGCGCTTTATTTTATGCGTGAGGTCGGCCACCGTTGTAGGTCGCATTTATCACATCTAACAAAGAACCTCGCCTCGAGAAAGTTGCGAGCGGGCCTGTCGCATTGAAAATTTCGCGGTCGCGGCTGTTGAAAGTGAAACGGAGGATTTATAGTTTCCTAAACGCGACGGGGCTTCACCGTTTCGCAGGACGTTTAACTCTTCGCTGCTTGAATCGTCTGTCACTGTTATGAGAAACACTGGATCAAGTTATTGTTCTGTGGATTCAATGTGAATCGCGGTGTAATGGTTTCGGTTATACTTTATATTACTTATTCTCGAGAATTTTATTTTGGATGGTTTTCATCTCATTGATATTAAAATTTTTTTATTTTTATTTTGTTATATTATACTTTGTTATATTTCCATTCTGTTACGTTTCATCTGAAACAGATGGCTGACAGGGGGTAAACGATTGATCAAAAATAATTACCAGATCAAAGATAAATGTTACTTTAGAATATACCTATACTGAAGTATAACAGCGATTCGTAGAAATGGTTCACATCGCTGCAGATCCTTCCTCCGGGTAATAAACATTGTTGTCAAGAGTTATGGTGACGATGGCATCGAAGTACTGGTGTCTCGTTACGCTTCCAGTTATTTATGACACTTTGACCACCCTCGTATTTTCGTGAGCTGACTTTCAGGGCGTTCTACGCGTATATTGACAGTTAGATATATGGCCCTCGCTTTCCGACTTCTATATATACATCTGGACTATTGAAACTATTTATCAAATGTATCTTTCGCTTCTAATGCAATACCTAGAGTTGTGAACTGATTTCATTACAACAAATTAATTTAGACGACTTCTTCACATATTTTAAATAAAGTATTGAGCATTAACCCCTTGTTCTACACTCGTGACGCACACAGTTCATATGTGACTAGTCTCATCGCTCATCTTTGTAGCAATAATTTGTGCATGACGCTACCTAGAAAATTGTAGGTTAATTACTCAATAAATATTAAATAACTAACGTTATAAAGTTTGATCAGAAATAGCTGATTTCTCTCCTTTATTTCTATGGTTAAGAATATTCACATTATCGCATGGTTGGATGCGTTCTGAAGAGTATATCGGCAACATCTTCACCCAAACTTTGCAGGCTAAGCTCATCTACAGGAAGATTCGTCGGTACTTAGCTGAAGAGAGACATTATGCAAGATCACGAAGCTTCTCAAGGTTGCGAACGATGTCCCGTTTTTGATTGAAGTCACATCGGCGGTGGAGTTTATCGATTAAACTCGCGTGTAAAACGAAGAAATAAAGAGTCATCGTCGAAGTCGGTTAATTCGGGAGTCAACGTTTAGAAGTCTGCGCAGTAATGCCTCGTTTATGCATTTCATGCATTCCGCTAATGCAACGCAAATTGCCGGACGCGGTGAAAGTCACGCGCCCGATGAAGTAGCGAGATTACAGGCCAGCTAATAATTGGGGTCAATTATAATACAGTGGTCGGACAATCGGATTAAAGTCCACTAAACTCGAGGGATTATTGGTTGATCGGTAATGTAGTTGTTCCTGGTGATTGTGGTCTAGGATGAAGTCTACATTACTTCAAATGCGTAAATACGTGTTGGGTTAATACAATATGTAGGAAAGATAAATGAACGCCAATAATTTAAGGTTAGTTATAATTTACTATGAAATTATATAGACTGGAGTGATAGGAAGCTGTAGAAAAATAATGTTTTAAGTATTCTGTCATAAAATGAAATTGTTTTGTCCGATCCAAAAATCAACATTAACCTTGATTTTTGCCGAAATAATTCCACGGAGGATCAGAAAAATGAGAATTCGATATCTCATCAAACTTGATTCGCGTAATCGCTGTTTTATATTCATCCGCTGGGAAAATTTCAATATTCATCAGAGACCCGATAATCGAACGACCTTTTTGCCACCTTTATTTTCCCCAGCCAGTCCCAGTAATTACTCAGATAAAACGCTTTTCATATTTCTCTCTTTATTTCGTGCGCAATGTTATGGATTATGAACCCGATTATATCGATCAGTTGTTAATTTAGAGGTACGATACACCATGATAGACAGAAGATCGTTAAACGATAGTGTACACAGTGTTCAGGAAAAGCGGCAACAATTTTCCTGCCATCGATCACACTATTCAAACACAATCCCACATCCTGATCACCGCGTGATCGCTACCTTTTTTTCTCGTAACCCGACACATTTGTCAACAGGGTCGATCCTTGATATTTACGGATCAAGAAGACAGAATATAGATGATGTACAAGCGTGGGTTTGTAAAATATCGCAAACAATCAATATTTGCCGCTATATTCCACGTGTGTATATTTAAATTCTTCTCATATATAATGCAGGTCCAGTTGTTTCACAAAGAAACGATTTACAACTGATAAAATCAATGAAAAATGTAGATGGTGTTTGGGAGAATCAGTGTATGGGAGACTCTCATTACAGTGCCACGCATTATATCACCACGCATCCTACATCGTTATACATATATGTTCTTGCATATTGCTACGCGTTGTATCACTATGTGTTTGAAATTACTACGCGTTATATTACCACGTGCCCCATATCGCCACTCTTTATATCGCCACACGTCTCAAATTACTACGCGTTATACTGCCACGTGTCCCATACCACTACACGTCCTATATCACCGCGCGTTATATCGCTACGCACCCTAAATTACTACGAGTTATATTTCCACGCGTCCTATATTGCCACGCGTTATATCTCTATACATCCCAAATTACTACGCGCTGTATTCCTACGTGTTATGTCACTACGCAGTTACCATGCATTATACTGCCACGTGTCCCAAATTACTACACGTTATATTAACATGCGCCCCATATCGTCACATATTATAATGCCACACGTCATATCGCTACATGTCCCATATGTGCACTACTTTGCCATACGAGTTACAATCTTTTCATACAATTCTACAACGAAGACAGTGATTCATCTGTAACAAATTTCCAATTGAGTGCCACTACCGATTAACAGTCATCCTCGTGTTTCTGCCATAAGATTGAAATCGGTGACTGCGTCATCAGATTTGCAACAGTAGATCGAGTCGCTTCCTGCAGCAGCGTGTCGTGTCTTCCGGTTGGAAGTCGCCCTCGTAATTTCCGTATAAACATCCACGAATTTATCAGTACCAAGGAGAAGGTGGGGGGTGATGGTGCGAGGCAGAAGGCAATCGGCTTCGTGTTCGAAACAGCCCCCGGGGCACGACGCTCAACTTTGGCAGGAGAATTCCAATTTTGGCCTCTTTCAATTTAAGGCTACTTGTCTTCCTTCGTCTTCTTCTCGTCCGTTGGCTGCCGACTGCCGTCATTTCAATTCGTCTTTTCCTTTTCTTCGGCTCCTCGAGCCAGCTCCTCGATTCGTGATACAACAACCCCCGTACGCCGTGCAGCGAGAGTTTACGGGGGGTGGGTATCCGCCATTGATCAGACGCCTTCTTCGAGAAGTCGGGCCTCCTTCGTCTTCTACCCCTGTTGCGTTCGCCGGTTCAGACTACGGCCGATCGTTATTGCTTTTATTATCGTTATTATCATTAAGATCGAAAGTTAGCAAATTCCTCTTGGCGGAGGTGAAGCTTTTTGTTGAACGACGGAGGGTTGAATGAAACCCGCTCTATTGTGTACACACGGTTCATTAGTCTTATAATAAGGAAGACATCATTCTAAATATTTTTTCTTCTCTTTTTTAATGATATTGATCTAAAGATTAGTCTTCCTGCTTTTTTTAACATTTTGTAAATATGAAGTTATGGTGCAGTACTGATGAAACACTGTTGGATGCAAATAGAGATTAATGGTGCTCGAGTCATCTTCGTTTAAAACATACCATTAAAACATGTTCCTAAATTCTTTTCGTGTAAAACATGTTCTTAAATTCTTTCCATGCAAAACATGTTGGTAGATAATTTTAAGATAACACATATAGGTAAATTCTTTTCATATAGAACACATTGAAGCCTTTACACGTGAAACATGTTGATAAATTATTTTCAGATAAAACGTGTACGTAAATTCTTCTCACGTGGAACATGTAATAAAATTCCTTATTTTTCCTACATGTGCTCTACAAATTTTATTAAAAATCATAGTAGTTAGTATTCAAAAAACCTGACTCTGAAATTCTTACATTTTTTCGCAATTATTCATACAGTTTTTACCCCTACACGAAGTACCTTCATTAATACCATAACTGGCAACAACGAAATAAGTCGTGCTGTTCATTATTCCAGGAGCGTAGGAGGTCCAATTAATTTAGCAGAATGTTAAATGCCCTTTATTAAGGGAACGGATTACAAGTAATTTTAGCAGACTGTTCCCGCGATATTTCCCTGGAACGCGGGACAAAGTATCGTACAGTTGTTTTCTCTCGAAGTAACGATCATTTAGGGTGAAAGCTAAAAATGTTTATCTTCCAGCCAAGGTATTACCGCAATTGGCTGCATTCAGAGCTGGGAATTGCGTTGAAGTTAACGTGTCGCATGCTTAGTCGAAGGAACTCCTGCAATAACCCTAGCTGATGTTATCCCCCTAAAGGGACGTAACTGGACGTTGTTAGGTTTGCACGAGCGCCAACCGAGCAACTCGCTGCCAAATTGCTATTGTTACCGAGTCAATAATTTGTATCAACTGTTGTTTGTTTTCCACTCGCGCGAATCTCGTTCCTCGAACGAGTTCTTTCCGGAAAATTACAAACTTTCTTTGGTACTCGAAGATAATCTGCTTCGAAGGATAATTTTAGTTGGCAGACATTTTTTGTTCTCGATTGTGTTCTGTTTAATAGTAGGAGATTGTTTTGGGGTGTATTGGAAGAATGTTTTGTAGTTAGCAAAGTTTTTAGATACGATGCCACTGTTGGATCGTGACGGAAGGAAACCATTTTCTGCTCTGTTTTCAGGCGGAAGTGGAAGTTGTGGAACAGTATAGCGATCCAAGGGATAGTAAGAACAAAGCGTACGTCGAGCCGGGAGCCGAAACATCGTTGCCGACGATTTACAGCAAAGTAAATCTCAACTATTGTCGACCGTATACGGGTAAGTTCTGCATAAGTTTTGGAGTATACTCGTATCGTTGAGTGGAACGTAGGCTTCCTTCGAGTACGGACACTTGTCTGCGATCTTATAAATTTTCACATCTGCAAATTTCGAGTTTTTAACATTTTTAATTCAGAAACTTCGGTCAGTAAACAGTGATGCATTTTCCCCTACATTGTCATTGACCCTAGGGAAGCCTACCCTCCTTAACATTACGTTATCGAAAAATCTTACTGAAAACACGGGGTTGCTAAATGAAAACGTTATATAGCTTATTTATATCATAATCAGATCTGGTTACATAAATCAATTTGAAACAGATGACTACGTTCCAATATTATTCTTTATTACAAAATCCTTCGTTGACAGAAACAATAACTCAAAGTCCTAGTATTATCCGTTAATGGATATACGATTTCTTACATAACTTTGCAAGAATAATATAACCTAGAAACTGAAGATATTTAGTGATGTAATGGAGTCTATTATCATTTAGAAATGAAAGGAAATACAAATTGACTGCGTATTTACCACCAGACAATATCATGCTATAAATTATCTATTCTTCGATCCAACGAAGAGTCAGCCATTTTGTACGAAGAACGTTCTTAAAATTTTCTCTAAACTTGAAGCTTCAAATTGTATATAACACAATGACGATATATCATACGTGATGTTTCACGATATTATGTCACGTGGGACTCGCTTGAAAATTGTCATGGGACATAACATAACTTAATAATACAAATCGGCCTTAATGAATTCACGTGGATTAAACGTAGCAAAGCGAGCGAACACCGGGAATATCGTTCTAATAAATAAACTCGAACAGTAGCTCGTAAATCGCGGATTTATCCTGGTGTCTGGATGATAACCAACGCTCGTTTCCGACTCTGCTTATCGATTGGACCCGTGCTCCGGCCAATTTTCTGCCAAGCGACCGTCGTGCTTCCTCCGAGCCTGGAATCCTTTCTCGCCAGTTGATCGCGTATATAATACAGCTCTGAGTAAATATCATAGTGCGGAGATGATTGGCCAAATGTCTGAGCCAAAGATTCGCCGAAAGTATTGATCCGATCGGTGTATCCGTCGCGAAAATAACACCCGTTACAATTCGAGTTATTAAGGGCACTTATTTTGATATCTCAAAACGTTTTCGCAGTACAGTTATCCCGAGGGGTCATTCGAACACGTAGTGGAAATAAAATTTTCTTTTTCATTCCCTTTGCTACAATTTTTGTACTATTGTCACGCATTGAATTTCGGATGAGATGTGTTCAATACTTAATTACAGAAAATTTTGGAATTTTGGAACTTTTATATTTTAGGATTTAATGTATTGTATTAATATAATTATGTCATATTAATATAGATACTTATATCTGTATAAAAACGAGTAACGAGGTACTAAAACTTTTTCGTTCACCTCGCCCAAAATTTGTGGCTGAAAAGAGTACGCGATTTTTTCAATTTCGACGCTGTACGAGATTTAAATTGACGTGTCGTCCGTGTACAACCGGCTGCAAGTTTCGGATTATAGAGTTAACAGAAATTCCCGTGTCGAGCCGCAAATTAATGCGGCGAACCCTCGACGATACGACCGATACTCCGATGTACGAATTATCGAGGCAACAACTCAGTTAACGCAGAGTAAGAGAGGCGGAAGAGCCCCTCGATAATTGAACGGTGCACACAGTTTGCCACGGGAAAGCCTGTGGATTATTCCAACGTTTTCGAAACGAGAACACGATTTTTTTCGTTGTGCATAAAGTTACCAAAAAAAAGTCTGCACATATACAGATCGATTGACTCAGGCATTTAATATTTAAATACAAGATTTACATTGTTGCCATAATGGTTTATATACTAAATTCCTTATCAACCTTTTCCTACAACACAATTTTCTACCTCCTCAATTTGTTCCACCGATAAATTTAGACCTCCAGTTAACCCGTTTCGTGAATCCCTAGCGAAAACCATAATTACGTCGCAATGTTCAGAATTTCGGTTTGTAATTAATCCTGTAGTTACGTCGTGTGCAGGGACCTCTAACGGAACAGAGCACGGACTATCGAAGTTGTCCATGTCGCATGGACGAGTATTTTAACTCTCGGTTATGCAGATTGGCAGGTAACGATCCTGGATAAACATCAGATAGAATTTGCATCCTTACCATATTCATGGGCTTTTAATTCGCGTGGGTTGCGTGAACGTGGCAAGGGTCAAGTTGCCGAAAAGACCTGAGTAAACTTGCCGGGATAAATGTTTGCCATCCTATAGGAGAATGACGGGCACACGCTCTTTGAAACGACTTCTTGGCTCGATCCGGCCTATTCTAATCGGGGAGACGTGTTTGCTCGTGGCATGGCCATTTCCGTTTGCGGTGATATAAATAATGCATGTCTCGCGAAAGCTAATCAGTTAGTTTTGCTGCATCGGTTGAACGGTGAAATTGATGATTCTTTCAATAAATTTAAATTGTTATTTAAATAGGTGAGCTCACGTACAACCACAAATCTCTAGATTCTCAAATCCCTGTGTCCACAAATTGACGATCGATTAATCCTACGTAGGTCTTCAAGTTCTTAGACCATTGAATCTCTGGGTTGTCACATCCACACATTTTCAAATCTCAAAGTCCTCTTCTGCTTCAAATTGTTAACCCAATTCAAACTTTCCCAAAAATCCCTAAAAACGAGTAAAAGACCTCTGCTTTGTTGGTTGCTATATTTTCTTCGGGATTGCTATTGACCGTACCCCGACAGCATTCACGTGATTCGAATCGCCAGTTACACGGTCGTTAGGGAGAAAATAAGGCTGGAGAAGGGTAAGGTCAGTCGCAACAGCATTTCCAGGGGCGATTTATAAACGGGATACGATTCGAACCGTCTGGACAATCCTGTCCCCGCCTATTTCCGGCTGCTGGAACCTGGTGGTCCACTATCAGCTTTCGTTTCGCTGGAACTTTTCGGCTGGCGCGGTGTGTGGCTGACGTTGCTTGCCACCGACACCGTCCTCGTCCCCATAATATGTCGTGTGATATTTAATTAAACTCCCACCCCTGTAACTTCCGTGGCACCCTTGCTCATCCGACCTGCCCTCGTTCCGTTGCTCGCAGTCTGTAAAGTTTCAAGGGGTTCTACCGCGTGCCCTCTCTGTCCTCCCGCACTTATTAACCGTTTCAACAAGTCCCCTTGACACGGGATTTTTCTTGCCTTCTCCTCGAGCGTCCGAAGTAATTAAAAATCGACCGATTAAACCTAATGAAGTAGAACGGAATGGAAGAGACGCCGAGATTTCTCGTTAAGCCTCGGCCAGATGCCAACCTTACGGCCGATTTTATTCGCGTTTACCTCCGTTTCCTTACCTGGGGTTGCGATAAGTACTTTTTACGTTTACTTCGTACACAGAGAAAGGTCTTTTCTTCCCCCTAGAAGTTTATTTGGTGCATTCAATTGGGTTTAAACGGCTCTTGCAAAATTATACTTGCTTTTGTGGTGAGAACTATGGCAAGGCAGCTGCAAGCGATGTGCCAACTTGGCGATGGTCAAGTTGCAGATTCGTAATTTTTATATTTACGTGACTGTAAAGTTCTCAATTGCTAAATATCTGAAAGTCCCAAATTTCTGTGGATCAGCATACCTACGCACTGTGCGATGTCCGCTCGCTCTTCAGCAGCCACTTGATCTGTGCATCAAGTACTCGAGAAGGAGGATAAAGTTTAAACGAATTTTCTGCGACTTCGATCTTTCAAAAGCCCTTGAAATTACCGTGACAGCAGGATCGAAGTGGGATTTGAAGGACCACTCTTTCAAACTTCCTCGCGTTTCGTCCTGAGAAAAGTTCCTCCAAGAAAAAACAGCACTTTCAAGCCCTAAATGTTGAGCAGCATCAGAAAATACAACCTTGTGACAAGTTGATCGATGCAAAGTTTGATACCCTTTTTAATTGTTATTGACACCCTGTATACCTCATCGACATGTTACTGATTAGCTAGAGTGTATATTTGACAATTTATATATTTAATTACGCTTGAATTATGAAATTTCACATATAGTATGAAAAATGCAAATATTTTCTCTCATTGTCTTACTTTGCTCCAAAATTCAAAAACCTCTTTAAGAGAAAATACTCAACTGCATAGTTCAACATTTTGCCGCTGTAATATTTAAAAATGTGGACGTTTTGGTATATCCTTCGAGCGGAAAGAGTTAGCTGGAAAAATCAGTGAAATTGTCGCAGGCGAATGTTACCAGCGACAATTACTTTCAGTGGCGATTATTTAATACGGCAGTGTATAGACAGCTGAGACAATAGACAGCATTTAGCCAGCGTTTGATGTGAATCAAGCAACCCCCTGTCACGCTAGCAACGGATGAACGGACAAGCGGACGAACGGACCGACGGACGGCTTGTCATTTGCATACGATGAACTCGTAGCGGCGTTAACTGCTCGGGGACGTGGAACGAGCTACAAGTCACCTGGTACCGGTAATTGAAACGAGGGTAACTTCCACGAGGGTCGTTCCAAGAGACAATCAGTATAGGAGAAAGTTCTTTCATCGTTCGAGTAATGACGAAGCTGGTACTTTCATCCGGGGAGGGACGAAAACGCTGATTAACGCGACTACAATCTCCAGCTGTCCATTTTACACGATTACTTCTGCGGTCTGGGACCGGTTCAAAGCAGCCGACGCGTTTTCCACTCTAACGAATCAATTTTCTGAATTAATCGATATTCATTGTACCTTTCTCTTCAAATGTGACGTTATTAATGTTCTTCGTATCCCTCCTGTATCCAAGCTATGCTCTATTTAGGATAAAAATTCTAGTTGAACTTTTATGTACAGTCTACACCTACGTCTACACAGTCGTAAAGATGAGTAAACATGATGCAAATTGTCGCAGTGAAAATTGATGTACATAGACACTAAAATACTATTACATTTATTATTGAAAATAATGATATTCATTCAGTGACTTCATTTATAATGAATTTTTCAATTCAATCTCTCAGTCTGTTAGTGTACTTTGTTGGCTTAATATTGAGGGCACTCAAGGGAGTACTTTTATTTTTTCTTTACTTGATCATTGGGGTTAGCTGTTAATTTATCAAGCTAATTTATGAATACATAATAATATTATAACATTATGAACATATGCACATCATTACTATTATGTACATATATGTATAAACTATAATTAACTGTGTCATATCAAATCTCATAAAATCTCAAACTTTGTTACATGAAATCTGATGAAACAAATATTGTTACACCAAATTTAATCATCAAATCCTAAAACTAAAATTGGTGTACAAAAATATTTGACACGTTAACAAATCAGGTGTAACTGCGTTCTGAAATCCATCACCCGGTACGTAACCTAACCTGTACAATTATCTCCAAACATAATGTTCCCGCCATTCTCACGCGGTTATCTTCTCCCTGCCGTTGTTACCTATCATTCCGTAGATGACTATACATCCAATGGTACGTTAAGCCCGATAGAATGAAGCGTTGTATCATAACGTTATCTCCGGCGATGCTGGAGAGACATTAAGGGTTCGTTCGCCAGCGATGTTTACGACATAGCGATTTGCCGCGCGACAGTTTTAGTATTCCGGCAACAGCGGGGGTGAGAGGGTGAAAAGTTTGTTGAATTGCCGCGAAGATGAATAGTTAACAGCCGCCTTCCATCCTTTACCCCGTTCCCTTTCTCGGTAATCCAAATTTCCGTCTTTTACCCCGTCCCTCTTCTTCATTCATTTCTCTCTCTCTCTCTCTGTCTGTTCTACATTCGAGGAACCCACCACCCTCTATCCGCCCGTTTCTCGCTTTCTCGAGCAGTAAACTAGATCATTTACAAACTGTCAACGGCATGGTTCCGCTTCTGCTTGTCGTCGGACGGCGAGTACGTGTCGGAACTTGAGGCGAGATCTTAATCCAGCGTCAATTTTGCTAAGTTATATTCCCGTGTCTTTAGTGACGAGTTTTCTGGCAAAGATCAGTTGCACCAGTTTCGAATTAACAGTTATTCGAGGAGATTTGCGGTTTATCGCGGTTTTTAACTTGGAGAATGTTAGGCGTGATTTTTATGGAGAATATTTGGTACATTGGAAATTTGGAGAGTAATGTTGGAAATTTGAGATTTAGGAGATTTGAGAATGTGGGAAGTTACAAACTCGGAAATTTAGGAATTTGGGAATTTAGAACTTTGAAAAGTTAGAAATATGGACATTTAGAAATTTGTCAATGTACAAATTCGGAAATTTAGAAATTCGAAAAATTAGAAATTCGGAAATGTAGAAATTCGATAAGTTTAGGAATTTGAAAATTGAGAAATTCGGAAATGTGAAAATACAAAATTTAGAAATGTAGAAATCCATAAATTTCCAAATCTCAATAAATCCAGAAATTCAGAGGTTCAACCTTAAAAAATTAAAAAATATAGTAATGAGAATTCCAAAGCAGAAGTTTGCACATGCTCATATAATTTTCCCCGAAAAGTTAGTCTTCCCTCGACAATGTTTGTGTTACCCAACCGGTGATCTCGAGATCAGTTCCAACGATGATTCGAAAAGTTTGCACGTCCAGATAGGACATCTCCGGTAGTTAGTACGACGATTTCTTGCCATGTGGGGTAAGCATCTGACACAGAGATTAGGCTAAGCGTTCACAGTATTATCTCGCAACGATATGCAAATCGCGGCATAAATGCTAATTGTAATTGGCCATGAAATGAATTCAGGGACCCTACCAACGTTGGCGTAGGGACGCGACGTCCTTACTGCCAACCTTTGGCTCTATGCCTCCTCGTTTAGCTCGGGAAAATGGCGCTGGTTTGTTTGAAAATTTTCTTTCCACGTCGTTTAGGGGATCCGACAAAAGGAAATGTTTCGTCGCGCGATAGAACGGGGACAAAGCATCGGCTTCGGGTTTAAAGGAACCATCGCTCGACAAAGAATTCGCTCAGGTATCGTTTAACGAACCAACCGAGAAAGTTAATAACGTTGAGAGAAAGAAATTCATTATCTCTTTTATCGAAAGTTCATTGTCTGCTTACTCCTGCAACAATGGGCTCAGGTGATTGTAAGCCGTTCGATGAAGTTTGACTTTAATTAAATTTTTTCGTTTCTCGTACAGCGAAAGACCCATATGTAGACATAAAACAGTGTAAAGTAGTGAGTGTATGTTTGTTATTTTCATCGCTGAAAATATGAAGTTGTAAATTCAGTGTCTACATCGTTGCATGAAAGTTTCAAACTGAGAATTTGCAGAAAGTAGAATTTATGCATTGTAAAATGGTGCTTTCAAAATGCAGCATACAAAACGTCAATATGAAGAGAATATTAAACGAGCGACGCAATACAGAGTTCGATTTCACGGTACGCGAAACGAAATGATAGGGTTACGATGTTGATTCGTCTGCCAATGGTCACTGTAAATGCCAATAGTGACCACCGAGTGACGGTCCGTTAATATATTAGAATGGGAGTCGATAATGGAATTGCATTCGCGTTAAATTGCTGTCTTTTATTTTATTGTGGGAACATTGGACGGAACAAGGTGGGGTGGATTTTCAAGGGAAACCGCAGTTCAAGCGACCGTCGAAACAAAAGCCGCGTTTTATTTAATTTTCCAGCTTCTGTCTCGATCAATTTCAGTTCCTCGTAATTCAATTCTCCGCGAATTCGATACAAATGTTAGCAAATTCCGTGGACTATTTCGAACAATTAACTGTTATTCATTTTAAGGACATTATTCACTATTTATTCTAAATCAGAGGTCCATTCGAATAAGAGCCTTCAAGTTAATTAAAGTTTTCAGATATACAGGTTAGATTATTCAGATATATTAATCCAGAGCTAAAGAATTTCAGAACTATACAAAGTTGTTGAAAAAGAATTGTAGCGTTTTGTCAATGTCCTTAAATATACTTTCTAACCTCAATCTTTTCATTTCGGTAAGTGTTTCATAAGAACTCGTTCAAAATTAGAAGTAAGTTATGAATAAATCCTTTTCGTTTGTAAAGTATGACTAAATAACATAACCTCAAAGACCAAACTGATTAACCAAATAAAATACAAATTTTGAATAAATATTTCATAAGATTACCAACATCGATTACATTCGCCATTTTGCAGTCAAAGCGAAATTTTCCATTCCGAATTGCGTTGATATTTTATTAACAGTTGCTTCTCCATCATCTTCGAGTGCGCGACAAAGGGGAAAAGACGCAAGAACGGCGACTCCAGACGTCGGCGAGTAGTAAATATAAAAGACGCGAAAAAGGAGCAACGCCTTTGAACGTTTTGAGTGGCAATTACTCGCTCTGTCCTCAAATTACTTACTCCAGTAATTTTATTCTATCCATCGCCCTCCTCGCAGTTTCGCGTCGTCTCCCCCTTCCGGCTTATCCTTCAGAGGCTCACGCTGCCGGAAATTATCTTAAAATGCCATCCCGGCGCGAGCTTCAAAAGAAGAACATCTTACGCAGTTTTCACTCGAGGACACGTCAATACGAGGCGTCGAAAGTTCCGAGGGAAGAAAGGAATTTTTGTAAGAAACAGACCAACTTTCGCGCTCTTTGTGCTCGTTTTCCCTACGAGAAATTCCAAAGGAACGGGTACCGTTCGCGTGTAACACGGTTTAAGGGAAACGTTTCTTGTATATACGTCTTGAGAGGTGCATCAACCGAAGACAAAGAGCATTCAGCTGCGCGGAGAAGTTGTACCGTAATACCTTTATTCGTGCTGAGTTACCGGTGTACCTTTGGTTTAACATTTTCTAAGTTATTTCTGTCGGAGAATACTCTTGTACGTTTACTTTACTTTTTGTACTTTGGTATTTCGGATAGTTGGGACTTCGCAATTATATCTTGGAATCCAAGGGTTCAGCAGTTGATCTTCTGGATTCAGAAATTTGAAAGTTTAGGGACTTAAAATGTTTGTGTGTTGGGATTTGGAATTTTTAAAGTTCAAGACTTGAAGAGTTTGCGATGTGAGGTTAAGTCCGGACTATAAGACGTTAGGACTTCAGAGTTCTAGAACTTGGTTGAAATTAGATGCTAAGTAATGCTACATAATGCAGTTCGGTTCATAACAATATCATCGTTCATAATGTAGAACATGTTAATATTCCTATATCTATCATCTGTATCCCCCAAATATCCCAGAATCAAAATGAACGTGTATCGCACCAAACAACCCGTATTCAACTTCAACCCCACTTTTGCACGATTCGAACCAAATCCTCGCCTAACAATAAGTAATTTCTCACCGTGCGAAGAGCACCTATAGATGGTTCTCGCGAGAATGTCCAAATCCAATATCGCGGTTCCACAGCGACGAAATTGAACGCTCGATCTAATTCCGCTCGTTGCAAACAATCCTGTCGGTTACGCCTGGCTCTTCGTGGCTGTCTCGACACCTGAGGATTCCAGGGGAAAAAAATAAAGGGTGCCTAGCCGGTGAGAACTCGATTATGGAACTCTGGTACTGGAAATGATTTCGTCCGTGTTGCCGAAGGGGTTCAGCTGGATCGATTCGAGCGTGGAACAAAATCAATGTTTGGCCCCCTGGCAAAAGGGTTTCGCGACAGACACGGGGAGGTGTTCGTCGAGGGTGTCGAAGCTGTCGCTCGCAGTGATAGCGACGCTTGGATTATCCGCTTCCCTGTCGGTAGACATTGCTCAATTGAAATCTACATCGGTGGCCACACACGGCCACGATCGTTTGCGGCCAAAGGGGTCCGTTCGATCAATCGCGTTCAGAGGCTCGCGAGCAATTCCAAGCAACTTCGTTCCTCATTCTCTCTGCCTTTAACCTCCCACCTCCGAACGGTTAATCGAGCACGAGGTTTACCTTCGCTCCGAAATTTAATCTTACGATTGTAACTCGGTTGGCCATTAGTCTTATTCTTGGATTATATTTACTCATCTTGCATCGTTGCGCTTTTAGTTTCAGATTCACTATTGAATATAATCCAGAAGCTAGAATCTAAGTACGGTCTAGTTAAAGTTTGGGGTCAAGTTTGATTCACCTTAGTGGAAATAGTATGAAACTTCGTTCCGAAATTTTATCTTACAATTGCAACGTTGTAACTGGATTGGTAATTCGTTCTTCGAGAACGAGGAGAAACTGTATTGGTCCATTTTGTATTCTTGCGCTTCACTGTAAAGTTTCGGATTTACAAATGAAAGTAGTCCAGATACAGGTTACGGTTTAAATATAGACTAAAGCAGATAGACACATTTGTTGTTAGTATGTGATCTTATAGAACATGAAATTACATTTCATCATCTTTACAGATTTCACTGATGTGTTCTACTTTTTAACAATAATCTGTAGAACCATAAACTGATTTGTTGTAACGAATTGCACTATGCAACGATTATCATTGCTTCAACCATCCCAGCACAAAAATAATTAACTTTGTAGTAATAACATTCTCTAGTAGTGACATATTACACCTTCCTAACAATGATATAACGAAAGTAGTCGAATATAGCAATCTTTGATTAAGTTAGTACTCTTTCGTTGTTTCGTTAGTATATCTAAGTTTCACTTAAAATTTATAATATCCAAATTGTGAAGTGCGGTTGACCGTTTCCTTGTACAGCTTTATCGAGTATAACGTTTCTTTAGATTGAAACGGCAATCAAGAAAGATTGTATCAAGAGGGTGTCACGGTCAAAGAGTCATGATATCTCTGTAATCAGGGGTGCTTCAATCACCTTGTAATAGGATATTCGTTCGGTGGCTCGTGTCTTACGTTCTTTCTTGAGGACGCGGTAACTCGCTATCAAAGCAAACCCTCTTACCTCGTGAATTCATTTTTTCTTTGGTCTTTTGAATTTATCTTCGAAACCTTGACTCGTTAGTAGCCGCTTTTGTGCTTTAGAGTCGTTGATTCGGATCTCCAAGGAAACCCCGATTGGATCGATATTTCTCGTATCAGGTGAAGTTCTAATCGCGTTTAGAAGAATACACAAATATATTCTTTTAAGTACTTCATTTAGGTGGTTAGTTTGAAAATTATGGCGTCACGCGTTGTCACTGTGAGTTCTATGATGATATAGATTTATAGATTTATAGATATTTAGATTTTTACATTCTTAGATTTTTAAATTCTTAGATTTCTAGATTGCTGGATTCCTAGATTCTTAGATTCCTAGACATTCAGATCTCTACATTCCAAGATCCCATATTTCCCAATCTCTAGATCTCCCAATTCCTACATTTTCAAATTTTTACATCTCCAGATTCCTATACTTCAAGATCTCCAGGTTGTCCTATCACTATATTCCTAAGTACATACACATCCCAAGATCCCAAGGTATCTTAATTCCTAAATCCCTAGTTAAACCCGACATGACGCACAGCGTGTCAGTAACAAATGTATCGCGCAGTAAATAATGAAATAGAAAGAAGAGAAACGATCGCAATGGGTTAAGCAGATAATTGAAGGAACGTAACCGTATCGTGGAAGCCATAGATTCCCAGACCTATTAGACTGCTCGGGATAAGTTAACCCGATCGTTCGATGACCCTTGACACGGCTGACACATTTCAGCCCGCGAGATTCGTCCAATTCCAAGCCTGTAACCATGAATTCTGGTATACCGGAACCAATAACCGAGATTGCCATTCGTTTTGCTCGTCCTGCGAGCCGAGTAATCTTTGCCAGCCTTCTCCTGAGAAGCCTTCGCCGGGATCCTGGCCTAAGGTGACTCTGTGATCTCGTTCCCTTCTTATGGTGCCCTTTTCCCGTCTCCCTATCGTTCTCTCTTTTTTTTTCTTCTCTCCAGGACGATACAATTCCACGACCCACATATTCTATAGAAACCGAGCCTACCACGGTTATGTTACGAGGACAATATCTAATAAAAAGCTGAGCGAAGTGGCTAGGAGGACGATCGAGCTTGCTCTTTTTATAAAGCTTCGCTCGGAATTTCTCTCGCCATTGCGTTATCCCCCTTGCGAATAACAGAACGAAAGGAAGATCGTATAAGTGACAGTTCGCAGCTTTTTACGGGCCTGATGAAATCCCAGGACATTTTATTCCCGGATTATCGCGTCGTTTGCGACCGGTTCCCTACCTGTCTCTTTCGTGACGCAAATATTATTACCTTCGTTACCTTTAAATGCCAAATAAATACTATTAAATAAATTGTAATTTAAGTTAGTCGAATTTTTAGGAACACAGAAACTATTCTTTATTATATGGTTACCATCTTAACCCCTTGCACTATTTTGATGAATCTCATGACGCAATCGTGACGCAATTTTACTCGAATCAAGTTGACATCAAATTTCAAGTTTGCCTGTTTTAATATTGTAGCTGTGATTAGTTCTGACGCACCTGACAAATCACAGTGCAAGTTAAGTAATTTCCATTAAATTTTTATAGTGGGTCACAGATTTCACTTGCTAAAATCTTCAATCTACCCGTAATTCCATATTAAACAAGTAAATGTAGAAATTTGATCGTACGAGAAAATTCAAATTACCGATAACAATGCATAGAGAGCGGTGAATGAATCGAATCGATGAAAGGAACATGAATATAGCGCATAAGCGACGAGGTGGTCGCTCGAAGGGATGCGTAGGACTAGAGTGTACACGCGTGCAGTTAGGGTGGGTGATGCACTCGAAGGGTGTGCTGTCTACCCCTAATGAATCTATTAGTGCCGGCGAGCGACGACCCCTGGCTGACAATCACTACAGATAACGCGTCGCATCGCATGCAACCTCTGTTTGCCTACAGTCGCAGATAAGTCAACGAAATATTCCAGCGGTTATCAACGAAGAACGAGCGTGAAACGTTTAGCACGACGCTGCAACGTATAGGCAACATCCGGGGACGGATAGACCAATCGATTAAAGCCGAGAGATAACGAGGTTACGGACTGCAATCGCTCATGAATTTCGAGTCAGAGTCAAGGTCATCGGAAATTGATACTTGATCGTACTTGCCGTTCATCGGGTCCGTGAAATAATTGCTCGTTTGGAATTGTTGGACAATTAGCTTGATTTGTGGAGCAAGATTGTGTTCTATTGAGATCGATTACTTGGGTTAATTAACTTGTATTGGAAGGAATCTCGATCTGTTGAGATAATCAGTGTAGACACTTAGTTACAGTAAATCGATATAGTGGGTTTCTTTAGGGGAAAGACGGTGGCCACTCGTTCGTTTCATTTTTAGGGATTTGATAATTTAAGAATGCGTTGAAGATCTTTGGATTTAAGGATCAAATATTGGAATCTAGGGATTTGATGGTCTAACAGTTTGAAGATGTAGAAAGTTAGGGACATAGGTACTTGGGTATTTAGAGTTAGGGGGACCTTACGAATTTGGGGACGTGAGAATATAGGGATATACGTATTTAAGGACGTAGGAATTTGGGGAGATACAAATTTAGAGATCAACTTAGGGGTTGACTAATATCGGAATCTGGAGTTTTGACATATCAGCAATTTGGCGACATAGGAAGTCACACAGGAATTTGTTAATATAGTGATATGAGAACCTAGGAATTTGAGGACATGGAAAAGGTAGTTGGGAACCTAGCACTTTGAGGACACTGAAATTTGGAGACATAGGAC
This sequence comes from Megachile willughbiella, assembly GCA_945859595.2. Lineage (NCBI taxonomy): Eukaryota > Metazoa > Arthropoda > Insecta > Hymenoptera > Megachilidae > Megachile > Megachile willughbiella. The sequence continues at coordinate 9,193,063 of OX243797.1, read as the reverse complement.
CTAGGAATTTGGGAACACGCGAATTTGAAGACCTTGGATTTAGGGGTTGGTGAATATGGGAGTGTAGATATTTGGCCTAGCAATTTGGGGATGTAGGAAATTAGGGACATAGGAATTTGCTAATCTAGAAATATGAGGACTTAGGTATTTGTGGACGTAGGAATTTAGAGGCATAGGTATTTATGGACCTAGGAATTTGGGGACTTTAGAATTTTGAAATCTAAGGATATAGTGGTTTAATAATTTAAGACATCCATACATCATCCACATCGAATTGCAGAGTATTTTGAACGTTTTAGGAATTTAATATTGTACGTAACTTCATCAGGGCAGAATGAACAATTTAATATTCTACCTAACTTCGAAGAATTCACTCAATACTAATACTCCGATAGTACCCATGTTCATATTCCGGTTCATTACGCGGGTAATGGTATTATCATATTATTGTAGATCAATGATCAGGTCTTTAATTGGCTAATCATTTATCAAATTCTTCATTCAAATAGTTTGCATGTACCAAACCTTCCATTCCTATAGAATGAAGTACATTATGTTTTTGTAAGAATATAGTCAGTTATTTACATATAAGATAATCAGTCCATAAATTCATGCATGCATATGAAATCAGCCCATAAATTCATGTATATTGATATCGTACAAGTTATGCAAATGCAGTTATATTTAATACAAGTTACTGATAACGAAAGAAGTTCATTAAAATAAAATGTGTCCTATATACATTATTGAAAATTTAATAAAAAATATAAAAGAATCTGTACACCTCAAATAATTTTTAAATCGTGCATCTCATGAAAAATTTTTAAATACAAACTTCGCACGATTTCAAAGGCTGATGATTCACTAACTTTTCTTGTGAAGAGGTTTTCAAACCTCGAAGCTCAACCTTACTTTAAACGGACTCACATCTTGACTTTTACCATCGAATACTTGATATCATTTTCCATCGTTTTAAATAACTTCACAAGTCAATCGAAGCAAGTTACGTAAATCACCCTGTATACCCTCCGCCAGAGCATACAGTAATTCCTTTGTCGTCAAAGGGTCAATCAATCTCCACCGCAATTCGCATGTAAACCAACAGAAAGCCAAAGCAACGCGTAGACAAGTTACTCGCAGCAAAAAATGGATGAATATCACGAGTTACAGGATCCAGTGGCGTTATACAACATCCAATAAGTCACTCGACAGCCTTAGCAGCTCATGTGTTTACGCACACGATGTTCCCGGACGCAGTATATCACTCGCTAAGCACTCACGCGACCACTCACCGACTCACGCGTTATCTGCAGCTTTTCATTCTGGTTCGTCCAGCGACCCGCGCGATATATCAGCCGCTCGCGGGCCGATATTCAGCCCTCCCGATGGTCGCTCGTTTACTTCATAACTCATTCGTTCGTTCAACGGTTCGTCCCCTCTCGCCCTCTTCCGGGGTCCACCAGGCCCCCCGCCGGCTTTGCGGATATCTCGCAAATCTGATTATCGATCGGTAATCAATATCATTGCAATTTGGCGTGGCGCCAGGACGCGATACGCGTCCCTTTTCCGCTCGAAGGACGCGCGGGCTACGCTGAGCCAACCAGGGGGATGATTGAAAGTGGTGCACGTGCGACTCTGCTAATCGCGTTTTGAGCGACTTCAAACGGACAATCCTGGCATTCGTGGCTTTCCGATAAATATTTTCGCAAGTCCGATTCCATCGCGTCCGGGATACTCCGTTAACAGAGGAACTCCCGACTAAATGGTCGAACAATTCGGACAATTGAAATTTCGAGCCACCCCCTTTTCGTGGAAACGGGGATCCACGCGATTAATGTGATTCCGTTTCGGCGTAAATTCGAGTAAAATTGATTAGACGTAGGATGTTACGGAAATTTTAAATGGGAACTTTATAAATATAAAATTCGAGAAAGCTCGGTTTTGTTACGCTGTAGGTTGCAATTTTGATACTTTGGGTCTTTGGACTTGTGGAATTTTAGCACCTTGATGTTTTCGAATTTTGAAAATTTATTTTACCGCCAGTAATTTTCCTGTAAATATATGCAAACAGTTATAATGTATTTAAAATGAAATGTTTACTTATTTGCTCAGAAATGTGGAACACCGTCCATCTTGACTCATAGCGTCACCCTACTAACCGTTCGACATACATGAATTGATGCATCGTAAAAGTGGCACACGCCCAAAACATCCATCATATTTCCGTGTTAACGACGTTAGTGTCCGTGTCGCGTGCATCATGCGCAAAAAAAGTGATATCACCCCTAGAATTTTTACGATGCCGTAGAGAACGGTGCTGGTGAGTGGCTGGTTTTGAAACTGAAGAGAACAAGAAAATGTAATCTTTAAATTTAATGTGAGTGTAATTTTTAAATCTGATACATTTGCATTTCTGTATCTCTCAATTCTTAAATTGCAATTGATGCACATTAAACTTTGCGTACTTTAGAATTTAGAAATTGCCCTAATAAACATTGTAACCTAAACATTGGTGTTCCATGTCTATCTAACGAAATAAAAACGTAATATCTGCATAATATCTGCATCTACGTAATATTTGCATATCTACATATCTACGTAATATCTGCATATCTACATATCTACGTAATATCTCCATATCTGCATGATATCTACATAATATCTGCATAAACGTAATAGTCTACAGTTATCGCAATATTCTTGAAAAATTATATGGAAGCAATATAGCAGAACATAGGAAGAGGGGTCAGACGTCGGTGAACAGAGTAAAAATGAAAGTCGAACGAAACAGGGGTGAAAGTAACATGAATATGCATCCGCAGCTGTTTCGTTCGGCCGTTTTACGAAAGATACTGGATCAAATCTGGAGAGGAATAAACGTATTAAGAAAGCGAGTTCGTGCGACTTGATTGCCTCCTAAACGAGGAATCGATATCCGCGGCCGTGTTACGCACGGAAGAAGGAAATTAAACTCTCGGTGTTTTCATTAAGAACGAGCTCACGAACGAGTCTCTGTTGAGTAAGATACAAATTAAACAGTATCGTAATTGTTTCACGGGTAACAGTTGGGAGACGGTGGTCTTTGATGGAAGCTGCTCCGCTTCCGGAATGAATGTTAAATAGAGTTTCGCGTTTTAAAGGCAAAGCTTTAAAGATGTCGCGGCAAATTTGTGTCACCTCTGAATGAAAGGACTGTAATCCAAATTAATTGGAGTCACGTTATTTTCACTAAAGAAATTCTGTGGTTTGAAAATAGAGATGGAAAATTCTTCTTGTATTATCATTATTTAAAAACACCTATAGTATTTTAACTTCCTAGTTTGTAGTTTCATGAAAATAAATCTCGTGTTGATCGGAATGAATCATTCAATACAGCTTGCAATTAGTATTGTGCAATATAAATGATTTATTAGTACTAATATGGTATTATCAATTGTTGCACAAGTTTTATAGATTTTTTGAATGGATCCAGTTTTTCTGTCGTTCAGAGCAGCGCGGTTGGAACGCGTTAGAAATGTCAAGAGGGAAGATGAAAAGGAATCGGGGTGAGACCACGTTTGCAATTTGGTGAATAGGACCGCACGTGTTATAATTTCCCGGATTCATTGTTCAGGAATTAATTTCTCATTTCGCGTTTCACTGTTTGGACGGGGCCTTTTATATTCGAATAGGGACGACCAAGTTTCAGTTACCTCGTGATAATGAAACTGTCTGGAAGTAGAAAATAAGTTTAGTCATTACGCTCAATGTAAATTAATGTATTTTTCGCTAGTGTTCCACAATTCATCATCATAAATAAATATGTACTATTAAAACAATTTATTGAAAACAAAAATGATGTAAATTTACAGTGCGAATTTGCAATAAAATGCAGCGAATTGAAATACAAAATTATAAATGTAATTAAATTTAATAATTGCAATGGACAGTCAATACATAATTTCAAAGTTGACATGACATGTCAAAACAGCAATACTGAAACGTCACTGCTATACTAGCAAACTTAATAAATTCAACCGATATGTTCCTAATTAAATCATACAATAGTTCAGATTAAGAGGAGTATAATATCAGAATTGCCCTGCGGTTTGCTCATTAAAAATCTATATCGTATTAGGTCTCGGCAAAACTGGCACAAGTGATCAGATAGGGTTCGAGATAATAATTTTTTGCCGACATTCGAAAAGTTTTCCTCCGTATCCGAGAAGGCGGTTCCTGTCAGAAGCAGCTTCTGGCGTGGTTTATGGTGTGCCTCTTGCACTTACCACCCTAGCAAGGAGGAGCGTGGAAGGATTTCGGTAGAGCCCTCCGGCCGAGCATAATGCTCCCATTATCTTCAGTCCTTTCCTCTGTACTACGTGCGTACGTTGGTTGACTAATGTACCGGGTGTCGCGTAATTTCGCGTCCACGTTGGCCGAACCGATTTGCCTTTACCTAACGATGTCAGCGATCGTTACCTCGCGAAGACCGTCGCTACGAGAGGAAAAAAGGGTCATGGCGTACGCAGCAAACGAAAGAGGGTCGTGAAGAGCGTGTCAGCCGGGCAGCGGGGCTAAAAACCATTACGGTAATACTTTGCGGACCGAGGAAGTGATTTTTAAGGAGAGAGGGCCGCCATTTCACGGCAATTTCGTTCTCCCCATAAGCATTCTTGCCCGACGCTCGAGTAGTCGAACCCGGCCGGGTGTTCTTATAACGAAACGATTATGAAAATTTCGCGTCGTTTCGGGCATTTCATTTTCCTAGAATCCGCCCGGGTATACATTCCGGCCGGAAGTTTACGAGCTTTCGTCTCCTCCGTCTGCGCGTGTTCCGTGAAACTCGAACGACGCTTATCCCGACGAAAGATTAATGAACTCCTTAAGCCCGTACGAACGGTTCGTTCTTCCTTGACGCTGTTTAAATTACGTTCCTGCGCGTGGTTGTTGCAGATCCTTCGGCATCGGGGTCATCGTGCGAGGATGACGAGGACGATCGGCATCCGGACATCAGGAAACGCAAGAACAGCCTGTACGCGACTTCCTCGAACCGTGCACCCTCGCTAGACAGAGAGAAAGGGTTGAGCTTGGCCGATGCTGCAGTGGTGGATTGCGTAGCCCTGGTACATCTTACGGATCAATCACCAACCGATTCCAACCAACCGGTCCGTCATCCGTCACCCTATTACTACGGCGACTTGTTCAAGGTACCTGAACAGCTGAGCAAGCCGCAGCCCAACAAGTACAGGAAGAGCGTCAGCCTCGACGTACCGGGTGAACGATCGAGAACACCCGGTATACCGAAGAGGAATTCGGTGGCAGGTGATGGGGGAAGCTATTCGTCTCAGCCACAACTACAGCCACAGCAGCAGCAGCAACAGCAGCAACAGCAGCAGCAGCAACAGCAGGCGTTCCAACCGCAACAACATTATCAAAGTCAGGATCTAGTGAGCCCCACGTCGGGGAGCGAGCATGCTGTCCCAGCCAGAAACGAGATCCTCTCGTCGTGCATCATCACCGAGTGGGATCACACCCTCATGCCTCCTCATAGATTGCTAAGCCATGACCTGCCGACCACGGTTTGTACTTGCGTCGCATCAGCTGAAGAGGAAGAGGATGAGCTAGATCAACGGCAGCCGCAGCTAACGCGGCACCAGGTACGCAAGCTACGACGTACACGAAGGATAGATCCGCAACCGATACTCGTCGAGGACGAGGACGACGTGGAGGGAGAGGACGAGGGCGAGGAAGAGGAGGAGGAGGACGTGGAGGTGGAGGAAGACGAGGAAGAGATGGCTAGACAACGTCACCTCTACGAGACGGCCTTCGACTGCAAGGTCAACAGGTCCGACGACGACCTCGACGATCTCGATCGAGTTACCAATCATCCCGTCTTGCACTCGCAGGTACTTCGCTATTTTATTTATGCTCATTTACAATTTTTCCAAAATTGGTTTTCTATGTTAGGGCAAATCGAGAAGTGCTCATTAAAAAGAAAAAATTAGTATATTACATTCATATCATTTTTTAATATCAATATGATCCTACCTTATTAAGCACGTCATCAAAGACAACATTAATGAAATAGCATGGATGTTCTGAACTTCACCTTGAACTATGTTTTCGCGTTTGATGTAATGGTTTCCGTGTTTTGCGCCATTTCGTGTAAGTTAGATCGCTGGCTTTTAATCAAAAGCAATTAAACTGCAATATGAGGCACAAAACGTAACTGAATTTCAGAGCACGAACCGGGGATTCCTCGTTGCCAAGCGCAAATTAGACTTTAATTGCGGTTCAGCGTGTATTCGATGATTAAGCGATAGTCTAATTATATCTTCGCGTTGCATAAGTAACTTTTAATACAGCGGAAAGGGGTAAAATGAAACACTAGCAACGATTAGTTTTCATAATAAACGCATTTAATGAACAGCGAGTTATCATTTGTACGAAAATGTTAACAGGATGTTATCCAAAAATAATAATGTATTTTTGATGCTTATCGCTATAAATTACGACGAATTTCGACTCCTAAACAATTATGTTCTCTTTTAAATCTATCAGTGGACTTCGTAGTACAGTTATTTAGTATAATAATGATGATATTGCGTGCTTAGTCCATGAGTTTATCGTCACTGAAACGGCGTGATTCAAATCCTAAAATCTGAACATTTCGACAGTTGGGAGATTGGAAATTTGAGACTGTAGATGCAAATTTGGAAATTTGCAAATGTGCAGGTTTCCCATCTCTAATCTAGTAGATTGAAAACAAAACAGTTTTTAGAATTTTGTAAATGAATCGAAATTCATCATAATCTTGTCTGATGTGATAAAAATAATTGCACCTGTTAGCCCCCAATCTGTCTTGTTCGAATTAATTAATTTCCGTATGTAAAGCGACTGAAAGTTGATTTGTAATAAAAGAGTACGTTTAATCCGTCGTAGATGAGAAGCAACAGCGTGATAGCAGTGAGCAGAACGAGTTCGTCGACGGACACGTCAAAGCAGCAGCAGCCCCAGCAGGTCCCCTACGCTGGTCAGTCCCACAGCAGCAAAGATCGACGCAAAGTCGTACTTCTCCGCCCAAAACCAATTCCGAGCCGTCTTCAACAGCAGCAGCAGCAGCAGCAGCAACAACAACAGCAATCAGACAATATTTCTACTCTGTCCCAGGATATCGAATCCCTCCAGATCAATTCGAGCGACGAGAAAACGGGCTCGCCGCGGTTACCCGCCAGAGGTTACACCCCGTCGCCTCCATCCACGGCTCCGTTGCCGGCCAAGTTCCACGGCAATCGAGACCACTTGCTGTTGAACATCCGCAGCACACCGAATTTACCCTCTCAACCGGACCATCCGCGTCTCAAGGATCTAAGACTACCGGTGAAATCGTTGCTGAGGGCGAAGGACTCACCGCAAAGTAGCGAGGGTAGCATACTGGAGATCAAAAGTAGACCAAAGAGTTTTGCTCAAGACAATGTGGAGTCATCGCAGGGACGACGCTTCGATAAAGAACTGATACTAGAGTTCAAAGGTAGGCCACGAGAGGAGAGGCAACGACCTCGCAGTCTGATCCGCGAGAGCAAACCCATCATGGAGTTCAAGGGCAGGCCCCACGAGGCGGAGAGCGATCTGCTGCGACCTCGTCGAGAGGTCGGCCTTTTGGAATTCAAATTGCGGACCACTAGACGCAGGGCGGGCTACTCGAGCACAGAAAGCATGGCCACCAGCAGCAGCGGCGGGAGCATGGAGTCTCTTCGAAGCAGCACCAGCGAGGGCAACAGGTCAACCAGCAGTTCCGAGAGCCGCCACAGCACCAGCTTGAGCTCCCACAGTTCCGACAGCGGCAGCACCAACTGCTACCATCATCATCAGCAACCGTCGATGACCGGTTTTTTAACCCATCACGCGAACAAGCTGCACATACTGTCGCCCATCTCCGACAAGTCCTCGCAGGAACCCGCTTCGGAGACCTCCGATAATAATCGCAACAACAACTCGCAGAAAGCCTCGCCCGAGGAGAACGTCACCACGGAGAACAACGTGACCGTGTCCAATAACACTAACACTAACACCAACACGGCCAACACGAACACGAATTCCGTGACCTCTCCCATGGACACGTCGTTCAAGAAACGTAGAACGCCGCAGAACAAGAATCTCATTAATTTGGCCCTGCAATCCTCGTCGTCGGGCGATGCGGAGATTCAAGGGTCGGACAGTGGCATCTCGATCGAGTCGCGAGCCGGGATCAAGTGCAAACCATTCGGCTTCCACTTGTTGAAGCCGCAGCTGGATAACATCAATCTTGTCGACAATGAACCCGAGCTGTCCGATCTACCTTTTGACATGCCGAAACTACGAAGGAGACGATTGCTTATGCAACAAGACGCCACCACGTCTGGCAGCGCTACCAGCGTGGATTTAAGGGATTTGCCGTTTGACATGCCGAAACTCAGGAGGAGGCTTAGGTGCATGCAGAGCACGGAATCCAGCGGGTCACAGGCGTCTTCCAGCCTCTCTGTACGGGATGTTGAACCACCTGCGTTATTCGGTAAGTCGAAGATTTCGTTTTGTATACTGGATACGACCGAGTTCTACGTGATCTCTGGTATTAGAACGTATGTAGAATGTATATTCTGAATTTAGGTGCAGGTCTCTGTTATATTGCCACTGTATTGTCAGCGAAATTTTAAGTTTAGATATTTAAAAATTTGGGAACTTACGTAAACTGATATTCTCAAATGTAACCTACTCAATCTATCATTATAAATACCTGAAAAGAAGTTACTATTGCAAAATCGGAAATTTCACAAAGTTTGGTGATCCAAACACCTCGATAGTTCCATACTTACATTAATTTTTCGAGTCAGTTTCCACCAACCGACAAAATTAACAACAGTTTAAAAATCTTTGGAAAAGAGGGATAGATTCAGTTGTTAATGTACCGTCATTTATTAAATATTTCTACCAGAGGCACACGTTGAAATAAACGTTAAAAGGGTGAGCTCAAAAGTCGTCCCTTCTTTAATCGAGCGTCTAGCCATTAAAAGGATAAAAACCGTACTTTCGGCATCTCGGGGTAAACTAAGTACTTATCAATGCTAGGGGACACCGTAATTTGATGCTGATCGTTATGAACCTTCCAGACAGCGGCTAATATCGTTAAGCTTCACTTAGCGCCTACATCCCCCTCGACGGCTAAATATTTAATCTTACCAACACACGCTTTTCAATCGCTAATACGCGTGCGTACATTTCATATATCACTGTCCGATGAATCACTATCCTCGAGCAAGAACATCTTAACGTTCATTCAAACTTCGCTTTGTAAAAGTTTAACGTCTCTCCGCATATTTGTCCCACAATTAGGACGTTGCTTCGAAGAACGTGCCTTTGTGGAAACTTTAGACTGGTAATTAACGTTGTTGTATACCTTACACGAGTAGCATCCTTTCTGAACTTTTGGTAGTTTCGCAAGTCATGGGACATCGCAATCTTCTCGTGTAACTCGCTTCCGCAAAGGTTCTTTCCGGTATCAAAACATGAAACAATGTTGGCGTAGCAAAATTAGCCTTAGGAAGAATTAATCTCTTATTCATAAACTTTGACCTTCCGAAGTCTTATGAAACACGTAATTGTTACAAGTTTGAAGACAAATTATAGTGTAATGAAAGATCGAATGAATCCACGAAGAGTAGTTAATCATTCTTGTATTCAGTTGGTACTTTTACTAAAATTCTACTTTTACTAAATTTTTCAATATTACAAGATATACGCAATAGGAACATCATGAAATATCGAGCTTAATTAATCGTATCTGCCCTATCAAACCATCCTGTTCATCTTTCACTTCGATTAATCTCGTCAGCCATTAATTTTCCAGCATTCGATATTTCCAAGCGTATCCATCTTCGAAATGATCGCACCTTTATTGACATTCGATAGCCGTTAAAAATAATTCCAACCCGGCACACCTACACTTGTCCGTTTATCACAACCGAGTCCCCCGTGACGCTATTTACCGACCCCTTGATCCACGTTGCACGGTACAGATTTTGCCCCGAGGGCATTGTCAGTGAACTCTCGCGTTAGAGCTTTTGCAATTTCGGGCCTCGAAGGGTCTCCCATCAGAATGCAGGATGAAACTTCGTGCGTAGCATGTTGCTCGCGAAACGACGGGTTTAGATGCTTAATCGGCCAACTAATTCCGAACGCCTACTGCTGGATGAATTCGAGGATCGGGGACGATCGGTGATCGATGACGCGTAAATGTTCTACTGACACATCTGATAAATCCCTGATTGCGGTTCCTTTCCCCGATCCAGGTTGTTAGGTGGGTATTAAGGTGCTGGATTACTTCGTGATAGCTTTGATTTGATAACGAATCCACATAGCTTTGCAAATCTCAATCGTTGTCTAGATAGGTAGGATGAAAATCTGATTTTGAATTTAACTCGGGAAACTAGTAATTATGGTACTTATAATAATATAGTGTACATGTAACATAGTGTAACATATTGTTAGTAATTATGACATATAGTATAACATTCCGTAGATATGTTCATATAACATACATGTTACATGTGACATACATATCTTGTGTTAGGTGCAGCATACATTGCTACATATGACATACATATCTTATGTCAGGTGCAACATACATTACTACATACGACATACATGTCTCATGTCTAATGTACCATACATCGTTACATATGACATACATGATCTAACGTTAGACACAACATACATTGCTACATATGACGAACATCCCTTGCATTATATGTAACATACATCATTTTATCATATCGATTATCATCATCAAACTAAAGATATAATTTCAAATATGTTCCCACATTATTGGGTTAATTAACTCGTTACAATATGCATAAAAGCAGCAACGCGACGGAATAAGCAATTAACAGTAAAAACAAACATGGAAGTTATATCCATATCGAGTGACGAACAAATTGATTTATTCGATTCAACAAATAAACCCATGGACGTGTGAATGACGACCCGTCGGTGTATCGCGTAGCAACATTTCCGGTTTCCTGATAACCAAAATTGATCGACGCTCGAGTATAACGTAGTACAGCCTGTTTTCCATATCTCTCTCGCTTGTCGTGTTTCACAGTCCTGATTTCATTCACCGTAACCGCAGGATAATGGATAAAGTCCCGGCTAGTTTCGATAAACCAACCTTTCCGCATTATGGATTTACGAAAAGTAGGCTAAACACAGAATTCACTGAACCTTAGCATTGGCAAGATATCGAGAATAAGCTGATTGGTTTCATTTATCTTATGGACAAGTTCGAGCAATTACAATTGCAAAATTTTATTTACATTTTTGTACTTATTGGAGATCATATTTTATTCATACAATAAAAAGATAAAAGGTTTAGGATAAAATACAGCAGTGTTTTGTAAGATTTAATTATTTTAGTTCTCTTGTTAGTTATATTCTTATATCACTGTGATGATATATGTTACATATGACGTTATGTAATGTGTAATAATAGCTTCAAAAAATGCAAAAACCCAGTAATTCAGAAATATAAAACCTAAGAATTTGACAACCATATAGTAAAATAATGAACAGATGTAGCATGTCGAAATAAATCCGAAGTCTTGAATGGTTACAAATAACATTCGAATGCGTTCTTAATTCAATCGCCACCGACCTATTCGTGTCGTGGGTCGTACAAGGGTTCGGACGATACCCCGATCCTTTTGATCACAGTCAGCCTCGAAGCAATCGAGATGCCGTCATTTTTTCCTGGTTGATGGATGTTGGCCGATTCGTAGCCGTAAATTACGTTTTGAAGACGGAAAGGGCGGAGATAAGGCGCGTTAGCACGCGATCTAAAACAGATTCACGAAAATCTCCGTACTTTTTTCTCCGCGTCGAGCTACCGTCGATTACTTATCGTAGCCGGGCAACTTTAAGCACGGATGATCGATCGGTGTATTTGTTTCTTGTCTCGGACGATTTTATGAGACTGCTGATGGATCGCGTGCAAAAACAGCAATTTCCAAGTGAATTACCGACCAAATGATTGAAAGAAAACCTGGGAAAAACTTTGAGGGAAATTGTTACATTCTTTTAGTGGAAGTTTTTACTATAGTAATTATGGTACCTGCTGAAATCGTATCGTTTAGATGTTTTTATGTTGTACTTTCTATTGCTGCGTTAATATTAATATTGGTCAATATTGTTCAAATCATTGAATAATTGTTTAAATCTTTATACGACGTTTACGTTTGAAGGCAACAGTATTTTATGCTCTATCGTTAGTGTTGAAGCTGCTTCAAGGGTACAGCGCCGCTTTAATTGGCCTCGGATGAGAGCGGCGCTCTTTTATCGCCACCGTTAACCTTCATGGGATTATTACGTCATTTTTATTACGGTAATTGAAAACCATCAATGCGTTAAAACCTTCCGGCGATAATAAATATTCTGGCGAGAATCTCACGGAGATTTATTACATATGGAAAGGTTTCAGAGGTGAATTTGAAATTTTGAGAAATTAACATTCAGGAACTTGGAGATATAAAAATCTGAGGATTCAGAAATTTGGTAAATTAGGAACTTGATAATTAGACAATTCGAAAACGTCGAAATTGAGAAATAATTTGATAATTCATTTACTTTCAAAAATTTCTTAAAAAAAATCTTAAAACTCGAGGGTTCAAAAATCTAAGAATTTGAGGACCATATCCGAGAGATGAAAAAACATGAAAATTTGTACTTTCGCAAATTTATGAACGCGATCAAATATAATCGCGAATTTCGTTTTCATTAGCAGTTTCTAAGCCGTAGACCTATTCCAGACACAATGCTAAAAGTCTACCATTAATAAACTCGAATGCCTAAAACTATGCACTCAGCACCGTTGCATTTCTTTCGTATTTCTCCGACCGAGGTCACAATTGACCCGGCCTCCGTTATTCCGGAGTTAAAAAAGCACATTTTCTGTAGCCAGTTTCCTATTTGGTCGTTTTAACCGCGACGACGGCCGACTAACCCGGAAGTAGCACGGTTCCGCATTGTGCTTGCGAACAAAACGTCCGAGGTTGTTCTCCCGCGAGCTTGTGTTCACAATGCACGAGAGGCCAGCGACGTGAACACAGAATAACGGTTCGAAGCTTGAACCGCAGTATCTTTGTTCACGTGCGGTGTGCACGTGTTGCATTCGAAGCGTGTGCATCGTTGCACGAACGGAAGTGCAAACGGCCGCGACACGTGTGTTTCGTATTGCAACAACGATGGCGCGGGGGCGTGCTGTCACGTGAAAGATACAACGGGAACGTATTGGAAATATCGGAAATATTACGCCCTACTTGCGGTTGCCTCTTGTAAACGTCAATGGCGACCCTTTCGTTAAGCGGCTCCTGTCAAAGATGCGCTTTTTGCGACCGACAGAAATAGCTCGAATGGGATCGATGTTGCGTCGTCGCACTGTTTCAATCGACAAATTCGTAAATTTCGATTTTTATCATTTCAGCGTGAATTTAAAACTTATATTTCATTGACATGTTCACTGACAACAATGTCCATATTGAAAGCACACACCCCGTGTTGGCATGTTGTTATTGAAGGGCTGTGACATGTTATTTAAAATTTTCATTAATTTTCTCATTCCTGTTTGCTTCGACAAATTCAGAAAATTCTGTTTGTCACTTTACCGTAAGTTCAAAATTTTGCATTGACACATCCACTGACAATGGCCATATTGAAAGTGGTGCACCCCCTACTGGCGTGCTGTTATTGAAGGATTGTAAGTGACACGTTATTTAAAACTTTCATTCATTTTTTCGTTTTCTAATTATCTCAGTATAACACATGGTGACATCGACCATTAATATGTATTGCACCACTGAGTGTGCTAAGTCCATGAATAATTAGATTAAATAGACAGTTCATCCTAATTTTATGAATAGATTCTAAAGTATAACATTAGAGACGTTAAACATCTACACTAATTAAAATATCTGTATTCATTTGTAATTTTTTAAATAATATACTGAATACTGATCACTGTTAAAATTTTAATGTTCTAAGAGTTAAAATATGAATGTTCTAATTATAAGAGTATCAATCTCTGTTAAAATGTAAATGTTCTAACAATACTAAATTATAAATTTCACTTCATGAGACACTTAAAGAATCACATAAATTCACTTCCCTTTCTAAAACTGTTTTTTGAAATCATCATATATACGTTCAGAAAAAATTTAATAAGTTTTATCCATATTGTTAAGTTATCTAGCAGCACACGTAAGGTGTATCTGTGTAATGGAACGTGGTGGAAAGCATGTATCCTTTATTTAGCACAACGTGTCTCATTATGCGAAATATCCGGGAGGTCAAGTTCAGCACTTGAACGTCAAAACGAGGTCTGAATTAAACTGAAAACTCTGTGGCTCACGTAAGTTAATATCTGCTACAGTATCTGGAATCTGACCTCACGGCTTCATAAATTCATCTGTTTCGCATAGCTGAATAAATGGAGCATCTGAATTATGCGGCTGGCGAAATAATTAGAATGCCAAGTTGCGGCGGAGGGATGTTTTCTTCCTTGCAACCAAAGTTTCTTTCTCGACGCAGGATATTCTGGCCATTTATTAAATTTTTCGGCGATAAATGTCATATTTATTACTGGCGTTTCGTGCATTCCTTTTTACCGTTTGCTTTTATTAAATATTTCTGTAGTTTAGTATAATATATTAACTAAACATGATGGCTCCCTCAGAGTACAATAAAAAACCCAGCAAAACAGCCGACTAGCCTCCATGATCAAACCTATAAGTCGTTCAAATTTCCACCCCATTTACTAAGCAATGATCGTCCTACAAGTACCACAAAAATTCCCTAAGAAATTCACTATTTATACATTATTCTGGTGGCGAACGTCTCGTTGGAACGAAGCAGATTTTCCGGCCGACCTCATGCAACGTTAATCGAATCGATAAATACGTCTGTGCAGAGGTCTCGTACATCTTCGAAGGCTCTCTCGTTATGGTATTGCTCTCTGCCGCTATTGCCATCGTAGATAACGGTTACGACATTGTAAATCTCCGTGTTCGAACGGTGTAATCCGTGATTTTAGCAGCGGCACCGTAGAAATTGATATTCACAATCTCTGCGAGGCCGATCCATCGTGGTGTCTGGACCATTTGCCGGGTAGCTACGGTCAGGATGGTCGTTAACAGGACGAAGATACGGTGAGAAGCGAAGAAGAAAACCTTGTGGCTGGTATCTCCGCTCTTTCGCTTCGGTAACTTCGCGAGAAAAAATTCAGCAGCTAGAGAAAAGGGGAGAAGACTTTCGCTATTCGTTGTTGAATTACTCTCGCTTTCCCTTCGTCCTTTCTTTTGTGTCTGCGTGACGTTCAACCGCTGAAAGGCTCGCTAGATAAGGTAACTATCGATCTCTTTTCCTACTTCCACTTCGTGATCTAATGTACTTTTCTATGTTTTATGCTTTTAAAGCTGAGGAGGTGATGCTACAATTGCTTTCAGTGTTTTAGGATCGAATAAGGATTGAAAGATTTATGGTCATATAGCGAGAGGATACTTGCAAGTTTGGGAAATGGACATTTGGATATTTTGAAATTGTGAGCTTTACAGATAGAATTTTGGGATTTAGGGAATTAGGGTTTTAAGGATTTAAGGTTCAGGGGTTTAGGGATTTTGGGATTTTGGGGGATAAGGATATAAGGATTTAGGGATTTAGGGATTTAGGGCTTTAGGTATTTAGGGATTTGGGAATTTTGGGATTTGGGAACTTCGGGATTTGGAAATATAGGGATTTGGGAATTTTGGGAGTTGGAAATATAGGGATTTGGGAATTTTTAAATTTGAGAATTCGGAAATTTGGGGATTTAGGGATTTAGAGATTTTAAGATTTAGAAATCTAGAAATATAGGAACTTGGACGTACTGAAATTTAGAAATTTAGAAATATAGAAATTTAATAATAATTGCTAATTGTATAGTTGCCTCAGGGCCATATAGCGAGACTACTTAACTTTGTTCCATTCACGTAAAATTTTCTTTCCTATGTAAAATCATACAATATACCTCCAACACTAAATTAAAACAACGTAAAGTAACGTTAATCACATCAAATTCTCTCCAAAACCTCAACCTAAAAAATAAGAACATCCATGTCCAACCCAATAATTCAAAAAGCTCCTAGCATGACAGATGGTATTTCATTCTTGAAACAAGAACTCCATATTTTTCCATAACAGTTATTAAATAAAAAGCTTTTATTCTGTAAAACAACAGTCAACGTGAAAAATATACTGTGAAAAGTATTCAGTATTCAAATAAGAGTGTTGATATTTATTGAAACGAATGCAAGTTATCAGGGGACATCGTCCCACCGTACAAATTCGTTAATTCGATTGCTGTCGAATTCATTTTGTCCTGTTATTTGGGGGATAGCTTTGGCAAACGTGCTGATAAAGCAGATATTTTTGCTGCAGTTTTATATGCTAATGTTACGCAAACGCGACCTTCCAGGCAATAAAATTGAAGGTAGCGATTCTGCTCGAATACCTATTACTATTTTATGATGTTATCGAAGAAATGCACTTTACGTTTGATAGAACTTCGTTCATATGTTTCAACGACGTTTTCTGACGATTTTCTTATCGGACAGTTTCACTCCTGGTATTCGTCCAAAGTACCTCGTAGGATTTTACAATCTGGTACATATAACTATTAGAAATTGTGTACAACTCTTATTGTCCCGAGTTTGCTTCTTCAATTTAATTCGGGTACTTATTGGTTGTGAAGTTTGGAGATGACACGAGAATTGTAGGAAATCGAAAAATTATACAGGTGGGGTCAAAACAACTGTATGTATTTTTACAAAATTTGGGATTTTGGAATTTAGAGTTTTTAAAATTTGGTAATTTCAAATTTAGTTTTTGTAATTCGGCCTTTTGGAGATTGGGAAATTTGGGAGTTTGGAAGTTTGGAAGTTTAGAATGACATTATCGAAATTTGGAAATCTGTGGTAAATTTGGTGTTTGAGATTCAGAGAATCTAAGAAATTGAAAATCTGAGAATCTGAAGATTAGAAAAATTTGCGAGTGCATCAAAAGAAAAATAGCAGTATCAGCTACAATCCATTTTCGCAGCAGCCATATCACACCTCCAACAATTCTGTAAATTCTAGAATTTATTAAAAGCCCCAAACGAGGCTGAAATTCCGGGCAGTTAGCAAATATTTGTGCAGCATTTTCCGGCTTTTAGTAAGCTCGCCGACAACTGTTCACGAGACACTGAACATGGGAAGAGCAAATAAAAAAAATAAAATCACATCGAATTCTCCGCATTCCATGAAATTCAACGAAATTTCGGTGTATCTCTGACTATACAGATTCCAGTTTGTCGGTGACATATTCCCGGCAGCGGAAAAATACAATTTTCGTCGGTTCGGTCACGGAAACTGGTCACGTACGGTTTACTCGTTTGTCGGCAATCGGACCGGGCACACGCCGTGTATATACGTTACGTACGTATATGCTCGTGCAATTGTCGTTAAACGTTTGGTAGCGATCCAAGGCGTCCGTCGAAACTCTAACTCGCAACGTTTGCTCGACGTCGGTAGGATTTTAACGAGTGGTTTAACTTTTCCCACTAATTGTCACGGTCGAGAAAATTCTTAAGTGGCACGAATCCTTGCGTTCGACTCGCCTAATGCTTGTTTCGCGTAAACCTGTCGTCTCGTAACCCAGTTTTAACGTTTACGTCTCGACGATGCTACGCCGACTTTAATTTTCTTTTACTTTTCAACTGGTTAATAACTCGCCGTTCGATCAATGCGAGAACTTGCCTTTCATGCAAAAAATTATATATAACCGTTGCAATATTCGTTTTTATACGATACGAGTTTACTCGCCGGACTGATTAAGTTTCAGTGGGTACATAATATTTTCGATGAAATAACTTGATCTTTGTACAAATATGGAATTTATGCAAATATGGAAAGAAAATAATTTTCTTTTAATAAAAACGTTGTTTGGTTAACTCTTTGTACATTACAATGTACATATCATCTTTACTTCACATTTTAAAAATACTTATTTCTTCAACATATACACGTCTCTGTACTTAAAATGATATTAGTGTATTATAATAACCTTTAGTCCAAAGTTATCTATTTATTACACAAACAGTTTGATACGTTCCTAATTGCGGAAAAATGAAGTCTAAACAAGTTTACAGGTTATTCTTCTATAAATGGAGGACGATACAAAATAGCCGAAATCCGATTTAGGTTAGGTTAACAGATAACTTGTCTAACATAAAGACAAATAGTTAAATACTATCATTCTCATTCCTCGTTATCATTTCTGTAAATATATCTTTATTAAAATAATTTTTAAGTAATCCTCCAATACATATCAAAATAAACTGCACTGTCATATCTGGCAAATTCAAGATTCTTATTTTATTTATTCTTCTTACCGTAAGTCCAATAAATATTATCTCTCAAAGCAACGTCAGCAGCAGTACACGAGCAGTACACCAAATTTCGAAGTTCAATGAACAGCAAAGTTCAATGTACCATTTCACAGTTTCAAAAATAAATGTATAAAAAGGTCCTTCACTTCAACATTTCCTCTTAACGGAGAGTCTGTGCTACACGCGATTATACCGTCACAAACTCCAATAACACTTAGTTAGTTAATATAGAACCCCACATCAATTAACTTCAATTAAGTGTAATTCACGATTCCCTTCTGCTTCTCGTCTCCTTCTGCAGAGCTTTCAGACGTTCCTGAGCGTCGATTTGGGTCAAAAGTTCACCGATGAAGCAAACGTTTCAATGCTCTTCTCCGCATCGTTTCGTAAGCTTCGCTTGTTAACCACGAAAACAATCGGAAAAGTATATCTGCGTCCGTTCGAAATCTAATTCTTCGGTGTAGCTATAGGTTACAGGGTTACACTGTTGTTATTTCATTTTCTTTGGGGATTTTGAGAATTTGTAAATTTTTAGATTTTGGGATTTGGGAATTGTGGAATTTTGGGGTATAGGAGTTTGAAGGATTTGGCAATATAGGGATTTACGGGTGTAGGAATTTGGGGTATAGAGAGTTAGGGTTATAGGGGTTTGGAGGTATGGAGATTTGGGGACATAGAGACTTGGGGTTGTAGAAATTTGGGGTTCTAAAAATTTGGGGTTCTACAGATTTGGGGTTGTAGAAATTTGGGGCTCTATAGATTCGGGGTTCTAGAGATTTGGGGTTGTAGAAATTTGGGGTTCTAGAAATTGGGGGTTGAAGATATTTGAGGTGGTAGAAATTTGGGCTTTTAGAAATTTGGGGTTCTACAGATTTGGGGTTGTATATACGTGGGGCTGTAGATATGTGGGATTCTAGAGATTTGGGGTTGTAGAAATTTGGGATTTTAGAACTTTGGGGATTTGTAGATTTAGGAATGTAAGAATTTGGGCACTTAGGGATTTGTTAATGTAAAAATTTAAAAATGCAAGAATTTGGGGGTACCGAAATTTAGGATTTCGAAAATTTACGAATTTGCTGATTTGGAAACATGAATTTGTATCTTTAAAAATTTAGAAAGTTAGAAATTTAAGCTATTGAAGTCTTAAAAATATAGAAATGTAGAAACTCGTACATTTTCAAATTTAGAATCTTGAAAACCTGTAACCTTGAAGAGTCTAAATTTTCAATAAAAACTCAATTCAAATCTATCCGATTTGATCCAATTCCAATCCGATTCAACTCCGATACAACTCAACCCAACTCATCCGATCTACCAAACGTTCAGTCTGAAACTGCAAAATAAAAATCTATATAAATTTCCAATTGTTTTTACATCTACCATTTCACAAGTGAGAACAACTATTTGAATATTGAAAAATCAGTTTCCTATAACCAAGTCGTGCAACAAAACAGGCTGTTCTGTAAATAAAAGATGTCGATCGCGGTTATCGATATCCCGGCGCGAACGAGCCGTTGATCCTGTAGCAAATTGCACGATTGATCCTTCGATGAGAAGGACGTACGCGCGTATCGTAGTTCATATTTCATGAGGATCGAGCGTTTGGTATCGAGTATTCGAAGCAGGTTCGAAGTGTTTGTTACCGCCACCGATAAGGGCTGCTGCTGGCTGCTTGGGGGAGCCCGAAGGAGGGCTTGTGTAACTGCAACATCTGTTGGCGAACATCTTAAAGGTCTATCCCCACGACGGTATCCCGCATCTGTTGTTCGGACATTTCGACACATCGCGAGATTTTCGCTGCATGGGGGAGAAAGCGACGCTCCACGAAAAGATTCCGAATCGTAAAGAGCCGTGGATGATGGGCAAACTTGCGATCTCACCATGACTCGCTACATCCGAGGGATTTGTACGGGGTTATTTATCGAGCTTCGACGGCGAGATTGCTATTCTATAGATTCTGGGGATCGTTCCAAGATTTTGCGGAAATTTGTTCGCTGTGGAAGCTGTTGAAGCAATTAATCACTGCATTTTGCGTTGAAAAATTACCTGGACATAATTTTGGAGTGCTAATATTTCACCTGTATTTCTTGGGTACTTTAACAAATATTCATTTACTTTAACGAATATTTTCCTATATAAAACCTTCTTAAAGCAAATAAATGAATAAAAATCAAATATTTTGTTGCTACTGTTTTTACCTGATTAGGATTTTTTTCACATCAGTACCATTTTTAATGTTCAAGCATTTCTTTTAACTTTTGAATATAAATATTTAAAAATATACAATCTAATTTTCATATATCATTTTTAAACAAACTATCATTTACATTACATTTTACCCGAAGCTTAAAGTAAATTAATATTAAAAAGAGTGACTTAGAATTACTCTATAACAAAAGTATCATACTAAAAGCCTGTAACTGGTCAATATATATACGAGAGTAACAAGTTTTTCGAATGTGAAAGTATCATCAACAAGATAAAACGTTTATAATCCCCAAATAGAAAACTAATTTAACGTACAAATGATTTCTGAATAGTAAATGTCTACGACATCTCGATGTACCACTCTTTTTCTGTCCCTGTGAGGGTAAAAATTTTCGTTGTACCGGAATCGCAATTTTCGATCACAAGTCTTGCGTGAAGCTCTCCGACATCTGCTTGAATCTTCGATTTTCTCCATTGGGGGGAAGTCTTTCCAGAGTCAGACTGATTCATGAAATATTTCCACCAAGTACCATTCACTGAAACTTTTTTTTATTCTTTCTTTCCGCGACATACAAACGCTTTCTTCGTGACATTTAGAGATTACTGGAAGAATATCTTGAGGTGACGAGTGCTTCAATCGCTCTAAATAAACTTCGGTTTACACTTTCTTCTGTTATCCTCATTTTTAAAAGTGTAAGGGAACTTCTTGATACATGAAGAATAATTTAGATCAGAATAATTTTTTACTTTTTCGAAATGGAAATTCATGAATTTATGTAAATTGGGGTTTTAATGTCGCTGATATACAGATTCAATTTGTAAGTTTTGAATTTTTGGACTAAAAGATGTAGTGTGAAGATCAAATTTTTAGGTATCTATGCTTACAAATTTCCAAATACTCAAATTGTCAAAGTATCAAATTTCTAAATTCCTAAATCCACAAGTTGCTAAATCCTCAAATTGTTAAATTTCTACATTTCCGAGTTTCTACATCTCCAAAGGCTCAAGTAGTCAAACCATCAAATTCTCAAATTCCTAAATTCCCAACTTTCCAAATCCTCAATCTCTCAAATTCCCAGTTTCCAAGTCCATAACACCCCAAGTTGTCAAATTCTCAAATTCTCAAATCCTCAAATTCCCTAACTCCCATATTCCCAAATCCCCAAATTCTCAAGTTGTCAAACCCTCAAATTCTCAAATCCTTAAACTCTCAAACTCTCAAATTCTTAAATTCCCAAATTCTTAAATTCCCAAATTCCCAAATCCCTAAATCCCCAAATCCTCAAGATGTCAAACCCTCAAATTCTCAAATCCTCAAATTCCCCAATTCCCAAATCCCCAAATCCTCAAGTTGTCAAACCCTCAGACCTTCAAATTCGAAATTCCCGAGTTCCCAGACCCCCAAATCCTCAAGTTCCCAAATCCACAAATTCTCAAATTCCCACACTCCCAAACATCCACCCACAATACCCAAATTCCTCCTTCACGTTCCACCCAATAACATTTATTTCACCCCCACTAACATCAAACAGAAAACTTGTTCCTCACCTATAAAAGCAATATAATCGTACAACGTTTTCATTCCAAACGACAGTGTTACCCTTCTTCAAGGACATCTTCTCTTTCGCGCTATCCGATTTTACCGCCACTCCGTTCAGACACACTTCCGCTTTAATGGCAGACCGAGATTCAATGGAATCTCCGGCTATTCTATCCAGGCGAATGTGTGACGTTTCCAGTCCCTCACCGCAGTAAATTCTTCATCCTCGTAAATCTTCAAGGCGAGTGTTACCCTCGGCGGTCTTTGCGGCAATAAATACGAATCGTCGACGCGGACTGTTTGACTTTCTCGCGTCCGCCATTGGCCTCGATACGCGTCGATCGTACGTTCTGATTTTCACGGGGAATTAAAAGTTCTTTCGATTTCCGGCCTTCACCATCAGCCATAACGTCCGACCAGATTTCCGGTGACTCCTTCGTGACGAGGAATTTCCCTCGAGACAAACCGTGGCTGGCTTTCCCTAAGTTTCCGCTCCTGGACTGTCTATTCCTTTTCCATCAACCCCTCAGACAATATTCCCGCTGCATGAAAGTAGTATCCCGAGACGATGCCATGGGAATATCTTAGTATTTCTTTATTCAACATCTCCTGGCGGTTTCTCCAACATTTGGAATACCGATGAACGTTTCCCGGATAATTAAGTACTTGGCGGTTGAATATGTAACCACGTATGTAACACATTGGTGTAATTCAAAATTTCTATATGGGATGGGAAATTTTGGGGATGGGAATTGAGAGGGTAGAATTTGTAATTATCGTACAATACTTTTTGGTACCGATCGTCATGTCAATTTATTCTTAATAAGTAACACTGATTATTGTAATTATTGTTGTAATAATTTATAATCGTTTAACAGAACAGTAATGGTCACTTTCGAGTATTTATAGACTTATAAAGTGAGTTCAAAAACTTGTAAGCAAAACTTCTAAATCAGACAATTTACGAGTCTGTAAATCAGTGAATAATTCGAGGTATTGCAGTTTTCTACAACTGTAAATTAAGAATTACGAAATATGTAACTTCGCAAGTTCATAATTTTAAAAATGTCTAATATAACAAATTTTATATCATCACCTCAAACGTCACTCGTAACATCAGAAGTTCGAGAAATACAGAATTGATAAAAAACGAAAATGGCTGTCGAAACGTACTTTTCATTGAAAGAAAGTGCAGCAAAGAGAAGAAAAAGGTATCCTGAAAGCGTCGGGAGGGAAACTTTCCCGTTATTATTACCATTCTCGAAATTTACGAACTTCATCCCCGCGATAACAAGTTTCGAAAGTCGTCGGTTCGCGACACACCCCAGCCGTATACAGAGACGCTCGCTTATTCGCATACTCGAAGCGTCTCGCCGCTTTTTCCCGAATGTACTCGTGGCACGCCATTTCCCGAGGGATAGTCAGGCTGGATGGAGAAGGCACCGCGAAGAAATTGATTGAGACGTATCTCCGTCTGAGACGGATATTAAAACAGCCTGCGCGGGAAACGAGAAAATAAGTGTACGGGTGTGAAGAGGAGAATTTCCCGTTTCGAAGGGAAACGCACGCGTAGCGGGTTTGTTTCGTTGGCTCGCACGCGATGGAGGGGGTGGTAAAAACGAGAAAAATTCGGACGAATAAATCGAGCTGTCCGAACGGCCGGATTAAATTTAATAATACAGATACGGCCAATCTCGGAGAGTGGTGGCCGCTTGCCTTCCGTTCGTTAATGTTTAACCGCGTTTCAAACGCACCGCCCTATGAGGAACCGGAAGAGAGCGCGAATGTTGCCTTTCGAGACTTTCCTTCTGCTCCGTGCACGAAAACGATTTACCTTGGATCAATTATTTACGGGAATTGAATTCTCTTGCTACTCGATTCGGTTTACGTGACGATATGATAGCAGTTGAAGATGTGATAAAGTTTGATCAGTGAAGATCCTCTTTTTGGGGTGGAGGTCCCTTCAACGAGGGATATATATCAGAAGTAGAGTATATACTTGATTTCAGTCTTGAGAGATCTCAGTTTGGGAAATTAGAAAATTTCTACATTTTTGTATTATTAAATTTTTATATTCTCAAATTATCAGATTTCCCCACATCCTAAATTTCTGAATATTAATTCTCCATCACGACTTGAATACTAAATTGAGAACTAAAAGTAAATGCACATTAACTCTAATAATAAATGAGAACAAAAAAATTCTTCAGCAAACTCCATGTTTCATAATGCACCAATTAAAAGAGTGTTCGATAAGACACGAAAGAGGAAGAAAAACATTTACCAAGGCCCGTGTCTGTCCGGCCAATCGATTATCTTTCTAAACGAGATAATTGTGCCATCGATAACTGTGCTCTCGGAGCAAGGAGTCGATAATAGCCGACGGGGACTACTTCCTTCGAGAAGAAACAATCGACCGTGACTTTGGACGTGGCTTTGTGAAGGTATGATAATGGAACGTCTCGTACTCGTCAATAGATAGGCCGAGCTCTTTCACTTAACAGAAACAATGCAATCGAAATTTCTTCCTCGAAATTTTTCTTCCTCTCTCGCGCCATCGCCGACCGGTTTCATCGGCTGCTCAAATCTTTCGCTCCCCCGCTTCCACTTAAGATTTGCGCGGAAATTACGAGCATTGTTTACGAGGAAACAATGTGGCCGGAAAAATAAGAGACAACGTTGCGTTTTCTTCGAAGGGAGGCTCGGTAAGATCGTGAGATATTACGCTTATTAAAGATTTCCACGACCCCTTGACAGTAAAAACGGAACGGGAAAAATGCAATTTCTTTTAAAAGACACTTAGGAAGTGAGCAATACGGAAATTTTAGGGGAGAGTAAAGTGTCTTTCGTAGTAGATATTTCTAGATTATTATAATTCTTTAGGAAACTAGTTTTTCATATTGGGACTAGTTGAATAAATATTATAGAAATATACAAACGAATAATATTATTTAAATTTGCAAATGTAAAAATCTAAATATCCAATATTACTATCTTTGCAAAGTGTAATGAAGTACATTAGCATAAACGTAAAAGTGAAGAACTTACCTAACTGTGGCAATGTATCGAGAGTCTACCACCTCTTTTCCACCATTATAGTATCCTTGATTTCAACAGCTATCGGTGAATAAGTAAACACCACTATCTTGATGAGTAAAAAATCTTCCAACCTAATTTGCCCCATCCTCGATGCTCAAAAAAAGTTCCATCCAAACCGCCATTAGCATACGCTTAAGAACACCATCCACGATATTGTTCGAAAGGAATAAACTTATCGAAGAGTCGGAAACATCGGTCTCGGCTCATCAAGAATTTATAAATTTCGCTAAGTAAATTCTTGGTGGGGTTCGGAGCGAGCGTCAATGTTATTACACCCTCGTAGAAAGTTCGGAGATGATAATCGACGGAAGGGTCCGCCGAAGAAAGTGGCTGCGCGGCCTCCAGATAATTTCATTTGTTGGCTGCAATCTCTTAGCGGTCGACTTTTGGAAGGTCGCATGATCCAGGTACGATGAAATTGTTCTGACAGGTGTAACGCCGTTTTACCTTCCATCCGAGGCTAACACGCTCGGAGTGTTCCACCTCGAAAGCGTGTTCTTTATACATTATGCATTGGCGTGTACGGAATTCAGGAGCCGAAGGTATTCTGTTGCTCCCGTAATAAATCTTCGACACTTTCTTTTCTTTAACCAGGGAATGGCCATGCGAACATATTGGTATACTTGTGATCTGTTCACTTTTTACTGATGGATGCAGAGATTTAGAAGTTTGAAAATATGGAAAGATGCAGGTATATGAACATAGGAATGTATAGGAATATCCAGATTCCTCGAGAATTGATCTTTCTGACACTGTAATTTAATGCAAGTTTATTTCGAACGTTTCATCTTCGTGACAAAATAAAAATTCCACCTATGACCTTTCGTCTAAAGCCAAGTCCAAAAGATACCTATGCTAAATCATTTCTTGACGCAACCTCCTGAAACATTTTATCCTGCACCAGGTAATTTATACGAAATCATGATAGCACACCGTATACTTGTCGAGATCTCTTTACGCGATTATCCTTGAAATCTCGAGCGCGTCCTCGAAGAATGACAGCGTGCACAGAGCGCACTTCCTGTCGTCGGGACCGAGTTCCGATTCGTTCCAATTACGAGGGTGGGCCATAAAATCTGCGAACCAGAGAGAGGTTCGCGTCGTCTACGGTGTATACGTATAATCGATGTTTACCCCCGGGGAATTTCACGGCGTCTAACTGTCGCGTGACTCATTTCAGGCGGCGGTCTGGCGCGTCCGAAGATGACACTGAATCTGGACGCTGGAAACGGTGTGAACACCGCTGGAAACGGTGGTCAGCTGGCACCGAAAAAACCTGCTGGACTCAGCCTTGGATTGCCACTGGAGATTAATACCGCCCGTGGATCCGCTGATCTGGTTGATGTGGACCTCCCTCTCGAGAGACAAGGGTACTTCAAATTTATTATCCGTACACCCCCTCAAAAATCGATACGCATTCGATATGTTTTATGACGTCCCGATACGAACATTTTGATACTGTTCTGGTAATGTGAACTGTTTAATACTCGGTATTATTTTGTTAATGTGAGCTGTTTATTATGTGAGTTATTCAAAAAAGCTAGAGTCAAGCTTTGGAACGTGTGTATTCAAGAAGACACATGTGGGTATATTCATATGAAAATCTATGAATACAAACGGTCAACATAGTGGTGGATTGCAGAGAAAGTTGTAATATAATTTTATCAAAAATATAACATGTCTCATACATACGTTCTCATACGTTTCCTCGTAGAGGATACTTTTTTAAGAGTTCATTATAGGATAGTATTCTGTTATAATTTTTGTAGTCATATTTGTTAAGACCCTTCTGTTTGCTCTGATTGCTTGAAGTTTGGCCCCAACTTTATTATTCTGTCCAGTTCCATTGCCGTGCTGTGAAAGTATTAGTTCAATTTTCCTGAAAAGATTCCCATAAAACTTTTTCTACGTAATTTCCGTAAGTCACACTTTGTTCTTCCTTCAGATGGTACCACGGATCCATCACGAGAATCGAGGCGGAAGCTGTCCTACGTCTTCTGAGAGAAGGAAGTTATCTAGTGAGGAACAGCGAGTCGACCAAACAGGATTATTCCTTGTCACTGAAGTAAGTTTCCCGTGTACAAAGAACATTTATTGTCTATATCTAGTACCTTTGGGTGAACTCAAAACATTCAATCGAATGGTGGTTTCTCATTTTCAGGAGTGCCCGTGGTTTTATGCATATGCGTATCCAAAAGAACGAGGAGCTGAACGCTTACATTCTGGGCCAGTTCAGCAAACCGTTCGACAGTATACCGGAAATGGTTCGCCATTTCAGTGTGAACCGTCTTCCGATACGAGGTGCCGAACACATGTGTCTTCTGCATCCGGTCATAGCTCAGCTTTTGTAGCGCATCTATCGTAGCGCCGTTTAAGGTGCTCCCATTTTTTGATATCCCCTTTACTCCGAGAATAACAAAGAACCTGGATAGTGTCCTGGAAAAGTATCCTCCAAGCAGATATTTATAGGAGAGGAGGAGGGTATTGTTGTACATTGAATTTCCGTTGGAAAAATTTTCGATAAAATGCAGTTAACTCGTTGGTTGCCATAGGTTCGTTGACTGATATTGCGAAATTGTATTCTAATTAAGAAAGGACAAAAAAATTCTTAATAGCATGACGTTTATGGTAATAATTGAAGATGATCAGGTGTAATGTTTAAATCGGTCTTGAATATATACAATAAATATTATTAACTTTTAAATTAATACAAAAATTAAAGTTGGACATATATGATTTTACAGAATTTTAAGTATTTAAACACAATTCTGAGTTATCACTATTACAAGTACTATTACTATTAATAATAAACATTATACATAACAATCTATTTGATAATCTTTTACAGAATATATAATTCAGTATCTTTATAATTATCTTCAGAGAAAAAAACATTTCCAGCTTGATTGCTTCCTTCTTACTACTCTAAAATGCTAATATATGTTAATGTATTTATTGCTACTTTGTTATAATGTCTTGCTATAATTTCATGCATCTAAATTGATGCTATCACATGTGCCATATTAATCATAAATCATTTTCCCTATGGCAATCGAACGTGTTAGAGCAATTCGTACTTCCATGAAATTTTCACTAAAGATAAGTCTCGTGCTACATTTGAGACTAATTAACGACAAGTTTTCCGAGCTTCCAGGGTGAATCGAAAAGTAAATAAACAGCAATCGAATCGAAACGAGATGGACAAAACTATTCGCGGGGAATAACACAGTACAAAGCGCGTAATCGGTGAAAAATTTTTCGTAGGCTTAGCGAGCAGCCCTTAAGGGCGATCAGTCTCATTCGTTTATTCGTAATATCTCTCGAGTAAAGCTTTATTAGTGTCGCGAAGAACAATTAGTCGTTGTAATATATTGAATTGCAATGCTTCGAAACTATTCCGACCGTAGCGACGAGCCTCACGTTCTTCGATTAAGCCTGCGTCCATCGAGAAAGAACGAACGTTCGCAGAATCTGTCTCGTCTTCCCCCAAAACAAAAAAATCGCGCAAATCCACTTCTCAGAGATTTTGCACTTTACTTTCGCGAAATCGATTGATTCCTTGCGCTCGATTGATCGATACAGGATTCCATCACGAATCCTGAAGAAGTACAAGACAGAGGTTCTGAATTTTAAGGAAGATTGTAATCGTTCGTCGAACGACGAACCTGCGAAGCACCGTAAGAGCTTTATAGAAACAAAACAAAATGGTTGTTCCTTGTACTCGCGGGCCACGAAGACCGCGGGTATCGCGTAAGAAATTATCGATGGGATCAGAACCGCTGTATTACAAGCGGATTATCTAACGAGGTGTCAGGTAACATGTACTTACTTAGATTTAAATGTAACTGCTAGGTGGCCAGCTAGATGGCCTCTGCGACGGAGCTGGAAGCCAAAGAAATGAGTTAAATCGTGCGAAAGAATGGAGACGGAAGAAACATTGGCGTAACTAGGGAGGGCTAAGATTGGTCCCTCTTCTAAATGTGGAGATATAACGCGTGATTTAATCCATGGACATATGATGGTGATTTGATGCACGTACAACGCGAGAAAATTAGAAAGGGGCTTTAACGCGTAAGAATCTAACGTGAGAAACTTGTGAGAACGCGCAGGAATTTAATACGTGGGAATCTAACGCGTAGCGATACAACGCGTGGAGATCGAATTTAACGCATGAAAGTCTAACATATGGAAATCGCGTAGAAATTTAACACGAGAGAATGTAATATGTCACGGTTTGGCACGTGGAAACGTAACGCGCAGGAATGTAACATATGGAAATCAAATGTGGAGAAATCTAACTCGTTAGAATGTAACATGACATGATTCGACGCGTGGTAATCTAACGCGTAGTAACCTAACGAGTGGTAATTTAATGCGTAGTGATCTACTGGATGGTAATCTAACGCATAGTGATTGAACGGGTGGAATCTAACGCGTAGTAATTGAACGGGTGGTAATCTCACGCGTAGTGATTGAACGGGTGGTAATCTAACGGGTGGTAATTTAACAGTCGTGATCCAACGTATTGAAATTACATGTCGTAATATAACATGACAACGTGGTAATATGACGCGGCAATATAACATAGCAATCTCTGATGCAAAAATCCTAGTTACGCCAATGAGTGGAGGTAAATGAACGAAGCAAATGGCGGCGCAGCCATGATTCAAATGCCAAAGTTAATGCTGATCGTAATAATTTTAGTCAGGGTTTAGTTGTTCGTTGAAAAGCGATTAGGCTCGGATCTGTATGCTTGATCGACAACGAGTTACTTTGTTTAAGAGGAGAAAAGAATTTGTTCGTCCTTACTGATCGGTAAGAGGAGAAGAAGGTCGATCGAGATCAGTGAATCCGAACCATCGATGGCTCGTAAATTCGAGTCATCCGTCCGACAGGTCTCTTATTTTTGAGGAGATTTTTGCGAGCGGAGGCAACCGATACATATTTTTTCATGTGATATGAATTTGTTACAGAGATAGCCTAGTTTTCACCTGTGATCTGTTACTTAGTTCCCTTTTAATCCGTGTCTGTTGGTCGCTGTGTGCAATATTCTCGTACTGGTACGATTATGGCTAACGATAATAAGTACTACCTAATAATGATAGCGTAATGGTAATAACGATTAACGATAACGATTTAAAACGATAACGGTTATATTTATTAAGTATGCTGCTATTTTAATTGGGTAATCAGCAACGACGCGTTAATCAGGCGCGACTAGAGAGACGTCCGTGGTGTTACAATAATTATTTCAAGATAAGGATTCGAGTGAAGAACGAGTTGGTCACTTCGTGGTGAACCGAAGAACGATTTAGAACCTAGAACTCATGTAGCGAGTGCCACGTAATCGGAATAGAATCTCTTCCATAATCGATAACTAATCATTATGATTTCTCCAATATGTTACGTGTTCGATTGTGTCGACGTTTTGTAGACGTTACAATTCTTTAGTTCGAAGCAAAACATTAAACTTGTAGTGAAATCCTAGCCTAAAAATTTGAAAACAAAGATTTAAAAAAAAAAATTGAAAATTTGAGAAAACTTAATAAAGCAATCAAGCAGTCAACAAGACCTTGAAATGTCAAAGATTAATTCAACTAAAAGTTACAGACATACAATTATTTAACGATTAACCCCAGAAAGAACTTCCATCTAACTCATCCTTACTGCTTTTTTTAAATAAAGTTCATCCAAGATTCTCTCTGATAGAAATTTTAAAGACAAGCAGAAACTTTTGAAAATTTTCTACGTGCAAAAGCTGATAGCTTGAGTTTTCTGGGGTTAATTGCTTCCATTTGTTGATTTCATTGTTTGAAATCACGCGTGAACGTGATACTAGTCGTAGTGTGTTCAATTTTCTTACCTGAATTAAGTAGCGATTGTACATTGGGCACTCCCTACCATTTGTCCCACGATTAGGTTCGGTATAAATATAAATACACACGTTGTACGTTGTAAGCTGCCAGTATTATTAACTGTAATCGATAATGCATATCCATGTTAATGTTTAAGAGGCATTGTATTGTACCCTGTCCTTAACTGAATGATTACGTCGACGAGAAGTATACTCTATCTCTCTATGTATATTTATTTGACATTCTATTTATTGCATTGTGTCGTTACGCAAAAATGATCTTGCTGTCATGATTCCGTGTATACCGTTTCTTAATCTTTAAGATCATAGCGAGATAACTCATGGTAATCTATTAGCATAACAAGTACTCATAGCGAACGTAGATTAATGACGGTCATTCAAACATGACGAGGTGGACGATGATGGCGCAGTCGTAAATTATGTGGTAGACACTAACTTGTAGATACTTCCTGTACCTTGAAATTTATATGAAGTAGCATTTAGCTCTAACGTATACACAAAATACTCTATTATTACCAAAAAATACTAGCGTATTAGTCGTTTATAGAAGGTACAACCCGTGAGATCGGAAGTGATTGAAAGAGAAACGAACTGGTCCGAGATATATGTACACGTCTGCGGACGTTGTGTAAACTGTTTAACGACGAACGGTTTAAGAATGGTGTAATGTGCAATAACGAAGAGCGATCCGGTATTTTTGTTCTAGCATGACAGACCACCGATGTTCCAAATCGACTTCACTAGATAGTATTGTGTACTCCGAAACTCCCTCTTAATAATAAAACATTTAATAAAAACAAACGATGTTGATGATTGCTTTCGGGACACCTTTCGCCATTATGGGAACTAGAATCTAACAATTTTTTAATTGAGAATTTGATGAACTTTCAGAAATTTGAAAATTTAAAAAAAAATATTTTGGTTTTTTATTCTAATATATTATGTTGCATATTACATACGATATCAAATTTTAGATAGACATTTTGTGGAACGATTACGGACTTTACTCTAGATCTTCCTCTTCGTCCTCGTCCAAATATCGAATAACTTGATCAGGACCTTCATACATCAGATCTGACACGTGTCTCTCTGCTTCTTCTGCAGGAAATTCTGCTAACTGTAAATGAAGAAGTAATATTAATAAGTATAACATTTAGATATTAATTAGTTGAATATATACCTCCTCTATTACTTCACTGGTTAGCTCTCGAGATTGTTTCTTGCCTGATTTCCTCTCTGAAAAAGCATATATGTACTTCAATAAAATCCTTATAATTTGAACAAACCACTTGACCAAACTTACTTGAAACCACAGTTGGTTGTTTTTCAACGGACTTTCGATGTGTTTGCGGAGCCGTTGGAGATTTCTCCTAAAATGCAAAATTTAATCGTCAATAATTATCAATTATGACAATCGTGAAATATTTGAATATAATTATTATTTTGGAAGACAGAATGTCTTATTAAGTACCGATGGTCTAACTTCGTCGCCATGATCATCGCAGTAACCAGGTCCGCAGACATCGAATTTACCCGGCATTGGCCGACTCTTGTACATTTTACCATCCGTTCCTTTTATCATTCCTTCCGTTAGCTGAATTATTTCCGGTCCCCACTGGGTCAGGAAATGACCCATTCGCATTACTCTCTGCTGAGGAGTAGTCACTGTGTGGCTTCCTCCGCAGTATCGATTACACAGATGATCTCTAAAATGTTAAATTCGAAATTATGAAATTGGGGATCTCGAATTCAGGAATATGAAAATTTCAAGATTTGGGAATTTAGGAATTTAGGAATTTGGGAATTTAGGAATTTGGGAATTTAGGAATTTGGGAATTTGGGAATTTGGGAATTTGAGAATTTGGGAATTTGGGAATTTCGGAATTTGGGAATTTGGGAATTTGGGAATTTGGGAATTTGAGTATTTGAGAATTTGGGAATTTGGGAATTTGGGAATTTGGGAATTTGAGAATTTGAGTATTTGAGAATTTGGGAATTTGGGAATTTGAGAATTTGGGAATATGGAAATTTGGGGATTTGGGAATGTAGAGATTTGGGGATTTAGAGATTCAGGATTTTAGGAATTTGGAGATTTAGAGATTCGGTTGTTTAGGAATTTAGAAATTTCTGAAAGTTGGAGATATACAGATATAGAAAATTTTGAAATTTGTTAATTTAGCACATTCAGTACCTAGGCGTCTTCACCAAAGTATCTGCTTTCGCGCTTTTTTGCTTCCTAGCTTCTTCCTGCAAAGCTGCCTCGAACTGCAACATATTTCTGCTATGAGGCAATCTTCTATGCTGCTTTCTGACTTGATCTAACTCATAAGTCAGATACGGCTTCATGCTTCCGGTGCAAGGTAAGGTATCTGGTTTAAATTTGTGAGTATCCTCCGTTCTCATGACGACATTTTTATCACAAGATATACATTGAACGTCCCTGAATATACATAAATAAATCAATATATAACAGATGTCGGTATAAATAAATAAATGTATACACGCATATAGTAATAACAAAATATCGAGTCGACATATGACACCATGTTTTATTTATTTTACTTGAGTAGCTTCTTCGTTCCAGCCGCCTCGTCCTCTTGTCTCATTTGAGCCACAGACTTCACCTTATCCTGGAGCGACTTCAGTCGAGTATTTACAAAGTCCTTCAATGGCGTCATTTCGATTTTGTCAACCTTCCCCTCGATTTCTCTCTGCACTTCGTCCATAGCTTGCTGCCAAATCGATTCTTGTTTTCCTAATTTACCGATTGCGTCCTCTAAACCTTGAGCTAAATCGTCGCAAGCTGCATCAAATTGATCATACGATACCTAGGGAATAATATATTTGCATCGTCAATTTTTCTTCGGGTTAATGTATTGATTGTTGTTTTTGTTTCTTAAGAAAATTTCTCACTTTTCTGTTTATTGCCTGAGCATCAGCTTTGTCGGCTAGGGCGTCTTCAAGATCTTCTCTATCTGCTTTTATTGTTTTCAGTAGTTCTACTTGTTCTAGCAATGCCTGGGAAAAATTAATTTTAATGCTGATTTTGATACCGAGTTTACTGTACTCGAATATTAAAATTTGATTTCTAAATTTGATTTCTAGATTCCTACAATAAAATTTTGTACGTAAAATTTGATTTCTGGATTCCTACATTTGCAAATTCTAAGATTCCTAGATTCCTAGATTCCTAGAGTCCTAGATTCCTAGATTTAAAAATTCCAAGATTCCCAGATTCCTAGATTCTTAGATTCCAAGATTTAAAAATTCCAAGATTCCCAGATTTCTAGATTCTTAGATTCCTAGATTCTCAGATTCCCAGATTCCCAGATCCTTAGATTTCTCGATTCTCAGATCCCTAGATTCCTAAACCTCTACATTCTTAAATTTTCAGATATCAAGATTTCCAAATCCCTACATCGTCACAATCACAAGATCACTTACCTCTTTAAATTCCACTAGGTCTCCATCTCTATACCCCTAAATCTTTAAGTACGTATATCCTTAAATTCCTATACCTATAAATCCCTATATCCCTACATATTCCCATAATACCCAATATCTTTATACTTCAATACCTACACCCTAATACACCTATGAACCTGCATCCCTACAACTACAACCCCCACCTTTTCCATAACAAAATAAAATGCAGTATCAAATATTTACGTTAAGATGTATCTCACGATTCTCTCGATCATCGATCAAACGATCCGCAGTTTGGTGCAATTTATCCATATCATTTTGAATTCCCTGGATCTTCGAGACCAACTCATCGAGCTCAGCATTGCCACTCACTCCAGCCATTGGAGCACTTTCCACTTTCTCGAACAAGCATATCACATCTTTCTCCAATTTTCCGATACGCTGTTTTATCTCTCCCAGTTCTTCAGGGTCGGCTGTTTCCACAGTTTTCGCGCTTTCATCTGTGGCCTTTCGCGATGAAGGTGCTTTAGGACTCTCCTTATCCGCTTTTTCTGATGCCTTCTTAGGCGTTTCCGCTGGTTTATCAGACTTTTCTACTGTCTCCGTTACTTCGCTTTGTTCATCGGCATTTGTTTTTGGTGTCTGCACTTGTTCTTGATGTTCTCTGCTTGATTCTTGGTCCTTTTGTTTCTTTTGTTCCGTCGATATGTACTCTACCAACTCTGTTTTTTGGTGAATAAATTGTTAACTTTTTAAATTATGTCGATTATTAAATGAGACACTCAGTAGTAGAGGAACATGAGACATTTATGTTGATTTCAATTTTTTGTCGTCAAGGTCTAACAATTCAGTAACTAACAGAAACTTGTATATGTTTAATATGTGCAATTAGACGGAAACTTGTTCGTATTTAATTTATAGTATCACATGTATCCCTTTCTTCACAGACCCTCTCAGTTAGGTTTAAAGGATGGTAAAATATTTCTGACACTTTCAACAAGTATAGTTTTGTCAACTGGTTCTAACAAATCTTTAGAAATCATAAATGAAAAATTATTACCACAAATAACAATAATTCTTTCAAAGTATTTTATGTAATACCCAACTCAGAATTAGCTTGTGATACATTATTAGGATCCACATTTTTGAAATTTCTGAATTATAATTATATCCCCAATTTGCTATGTACTATTAATAGTATAGAGTCAGAAATAGTTCGTACTGAATTAATAATTTTTAAGACCTCCACTTATGATATTTATAAATTAGAGTTATGCTCCCAATTTGCAATATTTGAATTAATAGTATATTCATCGTAAATTACCAGATTGCGATTTGTTAATTTTCTCGGTCAAACCGTGCAGCTCATCTTTCATTTGAGCAACTTGCACCTGCAACGTGGAGACGTCTTGATTCATTTGTTTCACGTCTATTCCCCCTAAAAGCTGACTTAATGAAATCCGTTGTGCCGGCTGTCCATCGTCTTTCGAAGTGGCCGGTGCTTCCCCGGTTTCGGTTTCTCCGCCTTCGTCCTCGACCCTGTCAGATATTATTTGCAAATTCTTAACTACTTGGCTCAAGCTATCGAGCTCGTTCTCTAAATTCGACAATCTGTTTTCGAGAGTGGACGTGTCCGCCTCCCCCTCTGCCGCCGCCACGACCGTCATGTCCCCTTTGAGCACGTCTTGCATCATTTTTGTCAACTGAAAATCAAATTTTATTGTACCTCTTGTTCCTTTATAAAAATGTGACAATACGAGGTAATATTATTTCTTACGATTTTTCTTTTTTGGACCTCAGACTGTCAATTTATTTCAGTATCAGTTCTCAATTAAATTCCACATTTTCATAATTATTATATTGTGTATTGATCAATCACAGATTTAATGATTATATTGATATATAATAGTTGACTTCATGATCAACATAGTTAGTACAATATTGTCATTGTTTCAGTATTATTAATTTTAAGAGGGTTGAAGTATTAACTTCATACAAATATCTTCTACTTTTAATAGCAATGCAAATGATTTAAAAGTTCGATTTAAGTAAGACATATACAGACCTTGATTGTCTGAGGTCTGAATTAGAACTTGTCTTTTTATTAAATAACTAGTTCTAATTTTAATTTCTCTGTATTTCAAAAAATATGATAATGATTAGTCTAAAAGCTTAAATTAACAATTTCAAGAAAGAATTATAGTTATCTCTACAAGGTAATAACTGAAATAGGGAAGTTATACCTTATCAATACCTTGTTCACTAGCGTCTAATCTATTGGTAATATTGATGATCTGCCAAACATCAGTCACGGGATCGGTAAGTTTGCCCTTCACACGTTCAACAAGTTCCGGAGTAGTCGCTAATTGTTCCAAAGCTTGAAAGCGTTGGCGAAGCTCGTTCACCTAAACGTGCATTCCGATAAAACGAATATACTTCAGAAATATAGAAAATGAAACATAAAAGCATAAACAGAGAATTTTATACATTAAAGGGATGGAATATAAGTAGAGATTTTATAATTATTATGCAGTTGTAAATGTTTAATTATTCTTTTAATTACGGATTGTTCGAGACGTTTGAATCCTAATGCTGTAGGTGTCGCGCCATCGACAATTGGTTCCACGAAGATGACCGTTTCCGGTTCGCTTTGTCCTGCAGGGCCGACTGCCTGTCGTATTCCTTTAGATTTAAGGTCCTCTGGAATAGATATTACTTGTAATATGTGAATCATAACACTTCGAGTTATTGAATTCGTAAGTTCTGAAATTTTTTAATTTCTACATTCCTAAATATCTAAATTGCAAAATTGATAAATTCCTAAATTCCCAAATTCTCAAATTCCCAAATTCCCAAATTCCCAAATTCCCAAATTCCCAAATTCCCAAATTCCCAAATTCCCGAATTCCCAAATTTCCAAATTCCCAAATTCCCAAATTTCCAAATTCTCAAATTCCCAAATTCCCAAATTCCCAAATTCCCAAATTCCCAAATTCCCAAATCCCCAAATCCCCAAATTTCCACATTCTCACATCCCTAAAGTTCCACATCTTCAAATTTCTGAATTCCAAAATTTCTAAATTTTAAAATTCCTAAATTCTCAAATTCCCCAAATCCTCCAATTGGTGAGTAGTCAAAAAGCCGTTCTCACGGTCAAATTGATAATGGTTTGGTAAAGTAAAAACACCCAAAGTTAGTTAGTCTTGTACTCCAAGGTAATTTGATGCATATTATAGTAAATTAAGTCAATAAAATCAATATTAATTGATTTAAAAAAAAAATAGAACAAGTGGCGCCATCTCTCCGTCGAACAGGGTGAAGTATACACGCTAGTAGTACCGTTTTCAATCGAACTCAATTAATATTGATTTTTCCAAGTAAATATGTAATAATATACTTTAAATTCTATATACTATGCTTCGTGCACTTCAGAAAATTGTATTATTCTTCAATTTTGAAATAAACAAATTTTTTTAAATTAGGTTTTAGTCTTGCTTATTGATGGTCGTAGGGTACCATTTTACCAACAGAAGTCGAACTTGTGCTTTACTGTACCTTCAGATAATATAGAATGTTTTTATTTTACCTTGTCTTACAACATCAACTGTTACATTTGCAGGATTCTCGGTCGGAGCTGGTTGTGTTGCGTTGTTTGCACCATCTATAATACTGTATTCTTGAAGGTGTAGCGAAGGTCCTGCTTTTAGGGAGCTTACCATCGTCTGGAATAGTACAAGATCGATTTTATCTACAATTGATAAAACGACTAGATCAAGTGTACAATAATTTGTAATCTAATTTCAAAATAATCTAGTTTTAAGCAAAAGATAAATTGTAAAAATCAGCAAATGGAAGCTACAATATATTTTAATGAAAATATCATACAAATTTTTACTTATAATTTCCAATAAGGAATCTGAAATCTACTGTTTTCACAGACGGAGTTGTTTTATAGCAAAATAAATAAATTTTGTTATTAGTTTTAAATGTCGCAAGTATTCCTACCCTTCTCATAGTTTCGAAGTACGCATTTCTAATTGATTGATCGAGTAAACGTACAAAACTTGCACATATCGCTACAAGATTGCTAATTAAACAATTAGTATGCTACATAATCTTACTTGCACTCGATTTGCATCATCGCCACGGTATTCAACCTTAATCGACTGCAAATTTATCTGCTGCAGCAAAACGTGCAAGAAGTTGTGCAGGATGTTTAAATTCACCGCTCCAACCTAGACACGAACGGAAAACGGCGCACCTGCTGTTAAAATTTCTCTTATCTTTCATTCTAGGAAGAAATTTCTTATTCTCCAACGAGAAAATCCATTTACTTCCGGTGATCCTAACGCAAGATCCAACATTTGTGGTAAAGAAACCTGCAAACTGGCTATAGGTGCTGTCTCGGTTTCCGCTGCCATTCTACGTCACTCGAACAATTTTTCCGAATATCAGTAAAAAGAAAAAACATAATAAGAACCTCTTTCGATTCTCCCTTAACCCTGCTGTAATTCCGCCACTGATGTGTCATTTTTAAAGGAATGCTTGGCTTTTGTTCGATCGATTTGCTATCTTCATGGCTAATATTAAAAACACGGTTAAATCATAGACATATTTATATGGGTTAACACTATTAATTGATAGTATTGTTCTGATTGGTATAATAATCGATAAGAGGTAAGGAAGAAAACAAGATCAATTTAAAAAAAATATTACAGAAAAGTGATCATAATTGTATGATCGTTACATCTTGATCAAAATGGTATTCTATTTTGTCAGCATCATAAAATTGTTGCTTCTTTTAAGAAAAATTTGGATTTTCTGGAGTGTTGTTGTTGATGTACGTTGTTAGATGGCGATGACAGT
Organism: Megachile willughbiella; assembly: GCA_945859595.2. Classification (NCBI taxonomy): domain Eukaryota; kingdom Metazoa; phylum Arthropoda; class Insecta; order Hymenoptera; family Megachilidae; genus Megachile; species Megachile willughbiella. The sequence continues at coordinate 9,153,583 of OX243797.1, read as the reverse complement.
ACTGTTCTCAAAATATGGGTAAATTTAACATAAAAATTAAGTTCATAGAGTGTCAAAGTCAATTATAAGTGTTCTCTTTCATCTTTATTACTGATGATGTTTTGCTAATTTTTTAATTAAAAAATTCCAAAATTCTAGCCTTTGAACATTCGAAAATTTCCAAAATTAAAATGAACTTTTTAACTAATAATTTGCAACCTTTTAGCACTAAAAATTTGTATCTAAATATTTATATTGCAAAGTTTAAAAGGGGTCCCTTAAACAAGGTGCCCAGACAAGTGCCCTTTGCTCGACGATACTGACATTTCCAATCTATCATTTATTACTTTAAACAGTTCGAATGATCCGTCATTCGTTTTTCTACCCTAGCCATTGGTAGCCCGTGACAGAAACAAATTGCGCGTTCGTTGAAAATAAATACACGGAGGAGAAACTAGAGCGAGGATTATAATCTTGTTGCCACAACGGGCTACAATATAAACTTCCATTAATATCGGAACCTCTAGAAAGTTCGCGTTACGCCGTTGCACCGATAAAGCGGAATTAATCGTTTTCCGTATCGGCGATATAAATATTACCGATCGATCGGCCCGTATCGGATGGGCATCGCGAACGATCGGCAATGTCATACGTCCGTGTCGAGTAAAATATGTACGTCGCGGACTAATCTGCCGTTTTGATCGTGAATTTGTTTCTATTCCACGATAGGAACTAGCTGTCACGTGCGCTCAGATAAACGGTTTTACTATGCAAAGAACGGAACGCGATGAATTACTGTTTCGTTAATATGACACGCTGGTAACGCGATACGAGACCGAAGTCGTTCTGAATCGGACACGTTAATACAAAAACGAACGGCTGTTGCATTTTTCAACCTGACAAATGTTTCCTTGTTTCCCTTTGAAATATGGTACACTGCGCTCCAGTTTTTACTCCATCAAACGTTTTTTGCTTTGACGGACTATTAACTCGAAACGCAATTGTTAGCGAATTGGGAATATTTTTAGGCCTTCCGAATTTGGGGATTTGCGGTTTAGGAATTTGGGGTTTAGGGAATTGGGGTTTAGGAATTTGGAATGTAGAGATTTGGGGTTTAGGGATTTGGAAATTAGAGACTTGGAATTTAGGAACTTGGGATTTAGGAATTTGGAATTTAGGGATTTGGGGTTTAGGGAATTGGGGTTTAGGAATTTGGAATGTAGAGATTTGGGGTTTAGGGATTTGGAATGTAGAGATTTGGGGTTTAGGGATTTGGAATTTTGGGATTCAGAACGTAGGGATTTGGGGTTTAGGAATTTGGAGGTTTAGGGATTTGGGGTTTAGGGATTTGGAATTTAGGGATTCAGAACGTAGGGATTTGCAATTTAGGGATTCAGAACGTAGGAATTTGGAGTTTAGGATTTTGGAGGTTTAGGGATTTAGGATTTAGGCAATTGTGGTTTAGGAATTTGGAATGTAGATATTTGGGGTTTAAGGATTTGGAAATTAGGGACTTGGACTGTAGAGATTTGGGATTTAGAAATTTGGGGTTTAGGGATTTCGAATTTAGAGATTTGAAATTTTGGAATTTGGGATTTAGGGATTTGGAATTAGGGGATTCATAATGTAGGGATTTGGGGTTCAAGGATTTGGGGTTTAAGGACTTAGAATTCAGGGATTTAGGGTTCAACAATTTGGAATTTGGAGATTTGGAGTTTAAAGATATGGGGTTTAGGAATTTGGGACTTAGAGGCTTGAAATTTTGAAATTTAAGGTACAGGGACCGAAATTTAAAGATTTAACGTTTAGAAATCGGAGTTTTATATTAGCTAAGGTTTTGGGAATTTGGAGATCTAATAATCAGGAAATTTGTTAATTTAAGAATGTAAAATCTCAGGAATCAGATCCTTTCAAGTTTATCTAGTGAATCGACGATTTGATAATTTAGAGACTCCAGAACTTAAAAATTTGTTAATTTGAAGATTTAAATCTAAAAAATGTACAGGATTTACAGGCCTCTGAATTTAGAAATCAACGAATTTACAAAATTAAAGATTGACAAGATTAGAAATTAGAAAATTCAGAAAATTTTTTAATTCGATTCATAACAAGCTCCACATTATCCAACATGTTAAGAACAGACCTATCTCACGTTCTCGAATTACAGACAATAAATTCGATCTGATCTGCTACTCCAATTGCACTGTTTGATCCACAGTTCGAATGTTTAATCGTGAGTAATGTCATTATCTTTCCACTGCATTTACGACAATTGTAATAGGGTTTCCACAAACCATTCGATAGGAGTTACTCACCTATTGCATGATTCAGTTGTCCGTCAGGTGTTGGACGCGTTATATCGACCTACGTGTGCCATGAATTCCCTTTAATGTCTTCCCTTTGGACTCGTTCGGACGTTATTGTGATTAAAGGCTCTGGGAGACATGAATCCTTCAAAATGGAACCTTGTTTTTATAACAATGGTGAGCTAAGACCTATATTTCAAGTATTACCGACATTTCGTAACTCATACACTAGAAATACAGAAATAAATAACGAATAAACAGTGGAGGGTAAAGAATTTATTATATTTCTACATTCGTACATATCTGTATCATCAATTTTTATACGTGTCAATCTATGTTAGTAATTCAATCAGTTTTATAAAATTATCGGAAGATTTGGACACAGAAAATTTGTAAGAATCTGAGACTATCAAATTTTTGAGAGGACCAGTGAGAAACCTTAATATATTTTGTAAATGAGTAGTAATCTGATAAAAAAAAGGTGTTTCTACATTATGCCCTTACACGTTTCTTTATTTAAACTTACAGCATTATTTATTTGCGTTCCTCAAGTTTATATAATTATTTGCCAGCACGAAAAGACTTAGAGCACCCCGACTGGGTCTCGAGTTAGCCCTCTCATCGACCCGGACCAGCGATCAATCTAAAACACTGTCCTCGAGAGACCAGCAATCCCCCAACCTCTGCCCAGAAGCTTTAAACCCGTCAACTTTTCACCAAACTTTCCACTCACCGCAATTCTTTTCGCAGCTCACGTTAATCTCCACGGGCAGTCCAGCCTCGAATGGTTCACAACAACAACATCCGCAGAAACGGCAGGTACCGATGGCGAACCAATCGCTTAGCGCGCAACCCTACTGGGAGCACATTCTCCGTGAATTCGTGTTCAAGACAATCTCACCACCGGGCAACAACCAGCTCTACAAACGCCTGTTGGACGCTCCATTTTACGCTGGTCCGTTTCCAATCCTCTCGAACGACGTGTCCAGCGTCGTTTTGTCCCGTGGTGACGTTTATTATCTGCCGAACGGACACTGGCTGTTCTGTCAGGAGGGTTGTGTCGACTGCGAGGTGTGCTCGGAGTACACGCACCCGATCGTCAGATGGGTGCTCCGCAGGGTCAGAAGATACTCCACACAAGGATCCACCAGACACGATCTTCAGCTGACCGTCATACCTCAGGCCGATGGTAGCTACCACATGAAGAACCTCTCGCCTAGATCTTACATCTACGTAACGTCACAAGGTGAACAGGCTGCGTATTGGAACGATAAGCTGGCTCATCACGGTTCGGGAGCTTATTCGAATCTTGAAGAAGGCGTTTTTGGACCTAAGGAGAAGTCTAACAGCTTCTGGAAGTACGTGCAGAGGGACTCGGGGGAGAGACGCAATTATACAGTATGGAATGACACAGTTGCAAGACATAAAAGCGACACAGTTGCAAAACATGACACAGTTAAACATAAGAACGAGACAATTGTTGCAAAACGGAAGAATGATACAGTTGCTTCAACACAGAAGAACGAGACCATTACCAAGCAGAAGAACGACACAGTTGCTGGAGAACCTTTGGAGAAACCTAAGATAAATTCTGAGGCTACTCTTGAACGGAAGAAGATACCTTTGAAGGATTCAAAGCAACGTCCACACGTGAAAGATTTTGATAAGAATGTTTCCTCGAATGAAAGTGGAAAGAGTAGATTGAAACAGTTAGTGCCGAAACTGATTCTGGGCACAGATCAACTCGGACAGAAGCATCTGGTACATGTGGTACCTGCTGATGGGTCGACAAACGCGACGTCGATAAATTCTGCTGCTCTCAATGTACTGAACTTCACTGGACAGAACAAGAACGCCTATCAGCGGATATTGAGGAGGATCTTCGATTCGTTGAACAGCAACAGGCGGTCTATCGAGAGTTTTCTTGAACCTCTCGCGCAAGCTAGTGAGGACATTTGTATGCGGACTTGTGATGGACAAATGCGGACGTGGTATATGGGATGTGGGCTTATAGTGTCAACTGTATCTATGAGTTCGGCTATCGTTACATTGCATGGGATTGTGGTAATTGGTGATAGGAGGAGGTCCTATGCAGCGCATATTTTGGACATTTTGAGATTTGAAGAATTGCATTTGGACATTTGGAAATTCTGAATTTTTTAATGGTCTTGAATTGGAGAAGTTCTAAATTTTTTGTGATATAATTGTGGAATTATCAAATTCTCAGATTACCGAATTCTCAAGTTACCGAATTCTCAAATTATCACATTCTTATGTGACCAAATTCTCATATTACCAAATTCTCAAATTACCGAATTCTCAAATTACCGAATTCTCAAGTTATCGAATTCTCAAATTACCGAATTTTCAAGTTATCGAATTCTCAAATTACCGAATTCTCAAGTTACCGAATTCTCAAGTAATCGAGCTCTCAAATTACCGAATTCTCAAATTACCAAATTCTCAATTTACCGAATTCTCAAGTTACCGAATTCTCAAGTCACCAAATTCTCAAATTATCAAATTCTCATGTGATCAAATTCTCATATCACCAAATTTTCAAATTACCGAATTCTCAAATTACCCAATTCTCAAATTACCGAATTCTCAAATTACCCAATTCTCAAATTACCAAATTCTCAAGTTACCGAATTCTCAAATTACCAATTTCTCATGTTACCGAATTTCAATTTCTCGACTTCTTAAATGCTCCAATCACCAAATTTATAAATCCGAAATCTTGAAATCTCAAAAATAAGAATTCTATATCTTTATTTGTCCATCACATTATTGATAAATGGATTATTTTAGCAATAATCCTTGTTCCTATTTTAAATAATTTCCTGTATTTGTTTTCAGAGATAAATCGACAAAATGAGGAACATCAGCAAGAAGAAACAAGGAACGGTGTTGCAGTATTAAAAGAATTGGCTCGTCTTTATCCAGTTCTCGGTAATAGAATTCGGAACGAGACCTCGTTACATAATCGCTGGCCTGCTACTTTGAATTGGAAAAGACAACGAAGGAAATCGAACGACGAAATATTTGCCAATAGTTTTATCAACAGCACAGATAATCCTAATCCTGGTTCGAGCAGCGGTTACAATTTGAATCCTGAAATACAGAATCTAACTAATTCAACGATCAATCAGTATGTTAGTAATCGAAATGGTTCTGTGCGATACCACTCCGGAATAGTGAAACGTGATTATTATAGCACTAGCTTCTAGCTACAATTTCGAATCGGTCAACGTCAATCAGAATGGTGACATGTATAAATTTGCACCTGGGTTTTACTTGGTTGGTCTAGACCATCAAGAACATAGAAAGAGATTGGAAATGTTACCGAAAGAAGTCAAAAATAGTACGATTCTTATGGATCGAGGTATCGAATTTAGGTTAAAAGCGTGACAAATCCTCTTCATCGCTGTATTTCTATTTAAAAATTGGTCGATTTTGTCAAATTGAAAATGAAGTTTCGGTACATTTTGCTTGGAATTAAATAAATAGTTACATGTTTGGAATAATTATATATTTGAAGTAATACATTACTGATAAATAATACAATGACACTATTAAATCATATCTTATATGCGGCATGTCGATGAAATGTAATAAATAATAATAGATAAGCTTATGCTTGAGCATACTTTCAATTTTATGTCAAGTGTAATAGTGATAAAAATATTAGATGACACTGCTGTTCATACCAATTATTTAAAACACTTCCAATTTAGAAATATTCAAAATAACATCTATTTAACCACCATGTACATTACAATTTTATAAGAATTTGTTAAATTTTGTAATTCTGATTTTCTCTATTAATTCTACTGATCATCCCTATTTTATTTAATACAAAGATGTACTAGTTATATTTATAACATCTCAGGATGAAATTGTTCAACGACCTTATCCCGTTACTGCTCTAAATATATCGCCATAAAGCAAACTAAGTAATGGCATGGAGGCCTAGTACGTCGTCTAAACACCGTAAGCTTGGGGTAGCGCCATCGGTGTCACCGCTAAGAGGATCGACGATCCTTAATCAGCCCTAGTGCGATCGTTTAAAACGATTATAACCCTTCCTTGTCCCCGATTGTATCATCAGACTACTATCTAGGGGTGAGAGGGTAGTTCCATCCCGCGTTTGACCTCCATAAGCTCATTCTACCCCTCTCGTAATCGCATGACGTCGGAAACGTACTTCATGATGCATCTACACATATCAGATTACAAATCTTTGTTCAATGTTAATTGATGGGAAAAATTAAATACATGGTTGCACAAATCATCTCTATGGATATTAATTATTACATGAATTAATTATTACATAAATTTTCAACACTGGTGAACATATTTATTAAATAGTCTTACAACTTGTGTTGGTAACAGGGTACCTGAATGACTATTGTATGTTTATATCGATCTTAACGATTTTATTGTGCTCTCGCAATATTTAAGTGCACATCACATACACATCACTGTTCCACATCTCCTAGTCCTCGTTCTCAAAATATTTTCACAATCTTATTGCTCAAACTGAACGAAATGCTAAGGTACGAGTATTATAATACAAAAATCTAAATGCCTATATAACAGAAAAATCTGTATTACACAAAAAATCGTCGACACGTCGTTTATTAAGAGAAGGGTTAAATTCATGCGACAAGATAGTATGGTTCGTCTTCGCAGCCGAAGAGAGGGTGTCAGTAGGATGGGGTGAGAGAAGGGTGCAGGTGCGAGACGACGGATTCAGGCGGTAAGGTTTGAGGAGCAGAGGTAAGCCGGCGCTTATATTTAATTAAGGAGGATACGGGTTCGAGCAGAGAGAGAAGGTCCCAAGATATAAGCTCGAAGAGACTGCTGTTCGAGAAAGCAAGAGAAAAGCTCTGTGTTTCTTGTCTAATTATCTACCCTTCGCGTCCTGCCAGCCACGTTCACTTTCTACGCCTGGTATCCGCCACAGGTTCTACTTCTGCTCCATCCGATTTCAGTCCAACTTTCTTACCTATCGTCTGATTTTGTCCTTGCTTTCGTTGTTCTTTCTTTCATTTTCTTCCGCTTTCCTCGTTCGCTTCTTCGTTTCTTGGTGAAGTGGAAACGGATAAGAATCTTCAAATTTACTAATTGCCTAATATCTAGAGTTCCGATTTTCCGAATTTTCAAATTTCAAAGTCCAAAATTATAGAATTTTCAAATTTTGAGAATCTCAAATTTCCAAATTTTCAGATCTCCAAATTTTACAATTTTCAAATCCCTCAAGCCCCAAATTCCATAGTTCTCAAATTCTCTTATCTCTAAATTTTATGACTCCAAAATTTCCAAATCCCCAGATTTCAAAATTCCAAAAATTCTCAAATTTGCAAATTCCAAAATTTCTAAATCTCCAAATGTCCACATTCTCAAATGCCAAATCCTCAAATCTCCAATTTTCCAATTTTCCAAATTCTAAAATCCTCAAATTCCAAAATTCCCAAACCTCCAATTTCTTAATTCTATAAATCTCTAAATCCCTAAATCCCTAAATTTCTAAACCCATATCCCCAAATGAATCCACATATCACGAAGCACTCCATAAACTCGATTAACCGGTACCAAAAATATTTCCCTTTCGCGCGCACAAAAAAAAAATAAACGATTGCTTTTAATTTAATTTTCCATTCGCTGGTTCGCGCGACAAAGATCCGTCGTTTTAATAAAATTTATCCCGTTAACCGTGCACACCCCCGGAACGTATCATTATCCCCGCAAAGCATATTTTAATTACGAAAAAGACTAATTTGAATGTTAATTTATTAGCGTGCACACGTGCGCAAGCAGGACGTATCGTCGTTCTCCTTTGCGTTACACCGTAAACGTAAATAACAATTATCCTAATGGAAATAAACCGTGCGAGGCAGGTTCGTACGTGCTTTTCAGATTTCTTTTTGCCGTCAGATTTGTAGGTTTTTAATTCATTTAACTTCGTTCAATTTTACTGGGACAGAACGTGCCTCGGCACGTATATACGCGGAGGAATCTGGATCGAGTTTATTTTGTTTCGACGCGTAAAGGTATCACGGAAATCCATTAAAATTATTTGCTCGAGCGACCTACCTTTTTCGAAATGGCAGATTAATTTCTAACCGGTTTACGTATCCCCCGCGTTTAAGATCCTCGTCGTCTCGATCGAATCTAGTTAACGATCCCATTAAGAGCGACGCCTCTCGATTTCGCGATCGACAGCGGGCGTTTCTCGAATTATATACACAGTCGTTAATGGAATCGACGACGGGATGATAATAGAAGCTCCTAGCATCGAAGCAATAACACCAATTTAGGTCCCGTGCTCGAACGACCACCCGTCTAACTCCCTGATTTTTTGACCGAGCGTCTTTAATTAAGATCTTCCGTCGAAATTTCCCCGGCGTATTCGGCTTCTGGGGCTCGACGAAAGCGGCCGCAATTCTCGATAAACCGTGCTGAAAGGAAACTCGTTAAAACCAATCCACCAGCGATCGAATCGATCGTTTTGCGCGGCTCCAAAGGGCACGGAAGAAAGAGACGAAGCCGGAGAGCTCGAAGGGTAAGACGGGCTGTTTTCAAAAGAGGTGCCTGAGAAGAAAGCAGAATTATTACAGTAGACTTTCGTTATATTGCCATGGGTATGCTAGATTTTTGGAATTGTTAATGTAGCATTTGGAATTTGATATATGGCGCGTGAAAATGTAGCGCGTGACAATTCGGAGCGTAACGGTATGGGACGTGACAATATCGGACGTGGTGATTTAACGCGTGACGGTACGAGACGTGACAGTATTGTGGCGCTGTGATACAACGCGTGAGGATACGACGTGTGACGATTCCACGCGCAACGATGCGACGCATGACGATATCACGCGTGACAATACGGCGCGTGACAATACCACGCGTGACAATTTGATGCATAGTAATTTAACGCGTGGCGATACAACGCGTGATGGTATGGCGCGTAATGACACCATACGTGACAGTACGGCGCGTGACAATACCACGCGTGACAATACAGCGCGTGAAAATTTGATGCATAGTAATTTAACGCGTTATGGTACGGCGCGTGACGATACGACGCGTGGAGATACAACATGTGACAATATGGCGCGTGATACTATTGCGCATGGTAATATTACGCGTAGTTATTTAACGCGTGGCGATGCAACGTGTGGCGGTATGGTACGTGACGATACGTCGCGTGGAGATACAACGTGTAACAATACGGAGCGTGGCAATATAGAGCGTAGTAATGTGATGGCATAGTACCTGACGATACGACGTGCGACAATACATTGCGTAAAATGGTAAATAATAAAATGTTTGTATAACATGCGTTATTATGAAAAGATATAGAGACATTATTCGCAGTGTAAATGGATTGTTGATCAGTAGGTGGCACGTTGACGCACGAAATTATAAATTTTGAATTTCCGTATTGCAAAAATCACGAGTCATCGGTTGGACGTTGCACAATTTATATAATGTTTATTTTCAATGACCGCGTACGCACACGATCGCCCCACCGGTTTGAATATTTCCTACGTTTCGTTCGTATCGTTGCATTTTGTTTTTATCTCCGCTGCGTATCGGTATTAACGATATTTGCACCCTCTCCGATGAAAAAGCGATTTAATAAATGTTTGATTAAAACGTGCGTTTATGAAATGAAAAAAAAAGAGGGTCAGAGAACGGAGAGAACGAGGAAGAAGGAAAGGTGATAGTGGGTTAACGAAACGGAATTACATAAACGGCACTTTGTCCGATCAAAAATAATGAAAATATTATTTCCTGGAATAATTCGGCTTCCTTTCGGCTATTTTCATCGTTGGAATCCCACTGAAATTTATCCTGCAAATATTATTGCGTCAGGAATTTGAATTTTATTATATCGGCCAATAATTCGCCACTCATTTGATTGCTCACGTTTCTCTCCGATCAGATATCGACATTTCCCATTAACGTTAATTTATATTATCCTTTCGAAAAATATTAAGCTTACATAAGTTAATGCGGTTCATTAAATCAAAAGTATTTTATTCGACATAAATTTACAAAGATAAGTAAGTGATATTTATCAGCAAGATTTTTGTAGTTTACAGAGTTATAAAATAAAAAATCTAGGGAGTAAGAAATGTTTGATCAACGTAGGTTCCGGGAGCAATCCGCTAGATGCAAGATCGACTTGTATATTTACGAGCGTTCGATATCATAAACCTTCTTGTAACATATTGAATTACTGTTGTAAATTCAAAACTTCTTTTCTTCAACTTTTTCATTGCGCACTAGAAACAGCTACTCGTTCTTTATGAGCAACACAAAATTCTACTGGCGCTATATTTGCATTTTATTCGAGATTTGAAACTTGATATATTGCATTCATGTAATGTCTTATGTGAGTGTTCGAAATCGATCTTCGGAGTTATATCTTTTCGAATTCAGAAATTGTAGAAACGTAGAAATTTAGACAATTGGACATATGCAAATTTGAAAACTGGAAAATTAAGAAATTAAAAAATTGAAGAATTGAAGAATTGAAGAATTGAAGAATTGAAGAATTGAATTATTGAAGAATTGAAGAATTGAAGAATTGAAGAATTGAAGAATTGAAGAATTGAAGAATGAGAGAATTACAAATTTGTTGATTTAGAAATATGAAAATATAGAAATTTCGAATCTTAGAAACATAAGTTCCCAATTATGAAATTTGACATACCTAAAATTAAGAATATTTTCAAATTGTCAAACGTTTAAATCCCTCAAATTTAGAACTAAAAAATTTGTAAATATCGTCTCCAAAAATTGAAGGTAAACAACTGGAAACTACAAATCGCATACATGTTATCCAAAGGAGGTCCACATTGCGCCCGAGCCATCTCTCCGCGCTCGCTGCGCCGACGCGTTCAAATTTTCCACGTAGATAGCTCGCGGATCTCCGTGTACACACGAGGAATGTGATCGAGTAAACTGCGCGAGGTGCTCCAGCGAAAATAAGAGGGTCTAAAAACGAAAAGAAATCATTCGGAAGGAGAGGCGGTACCGGGAGAACGAGGCTTTTAACGTTAAGACCGTGAAGGTTTGCAGCTGGTTCGATGGGAGATTGACGCTTCGCGAGCAAAGAGCCAAAGAAGGCAGGTGTACTCGAGGTGGAAGAAAGCGGTTGAAAGAAAAACGCGAAGGAAAAGGCTGTCTTTCCCGTTCCCGGATATTTAAATCCGTACACCGAGCTGTGAGCCGAAATCTCGAAGATATGGGCCGACAGGGGGTGTTCGTCTGGAACGATGTACAGTCAACAACAAATCTCCCTATCTCACGAAAAATATGGTGATGATTCATTCGTTGATTTTTAGGTGTTATTGATGACTTGATAAATTTGGGGGTTAGGAATTTAGGGGTACAAGAATTTGGGAGATGAAGAGGGTATGAAAGGGGATATGAACATTTGGAGAATTGGTAGTCCAGGAATTTGGAGACTTAAGGATCTGGAATCCTAGACAGTTGAAAATATACAAATTCGATGATGTAGCGATACGGGGTTAAGGAGATTTGAGGGTCTAAGGATATGGAAATCTTGAGATTGGGGGTCTAATTTTGGGGATCTTTAGGAACCCAGGGAAATATAGAAGTCTTGAGAGCTCTGGAAGCTTTGGAGTTTATAGATCCATGGAAGAGTAGAAAGGAAACCGAGGAACCTTGAAATCTAGGAATGTGGAAGTGTCAAAATTAGGAGCATAGTTGGGGATCTAAGAGTTGAGGTGACATTCAGAAGTAGACTACGTTGCGTCCGAGTGTACCTCGAATTTATCGAAAGCAAAGCTTAGTAAGAAAGGGAAAGAGAGGATGGGGAAAGGTAAGAAGGAATAGTTGTTCGAGCGTAACGTGTATTCTTGTCAGGGCAAGGCCGAAAGACGTAGTGCTCGACAGAGTTTCGCAGGCCTCTCGGAACACTAAAGAAGGCGTACGAAAGGAAGGAGATTCAGAAGCTTCTTTCTTAATGGTGTGGGTGTGCCGACAAGTGGAGAAGCAAGTTTTAAAAACATCCCGCCCAATACACTTCCGTTGCTGGTTTTATCATTGCCTCTTGCTACTCCCACGAATAGTCTCCTTCATGAACCCCAATCCGACAAAGGCTTTTCCTTTCTGGGTTTGGTAGCCAAGCAACTCGCGTTTCACGTGCCGTTGCCTGTAAATCTTGCAGAAAAGTGTTCGGTATCAACAAACACGTCCACGAGTTACACATGAGCGAATTGTTACAGCCATCTCTCGCTAACTCACCGGAGAAGCAACGAGTTCGCGAAGGAAATATGTCTGACAGCTAGTTTACGAGAAACAGAGAGTATACTGTACTAAATAGTTTAGAGATATACGGTGTAATTGAAGGTATAACTGGAAAATATTAGGCGGGTATAATGAAGATAAATAGTGGAATATCAGGTTTCGTACTTAGCTTTAGAGCAAATGGATGCATTTATCTATTTGCGAATTTAAGGGGAATATTTAAGTGCACTGAGATCTGGTAATTCATTTAAGGATTTGAAAATGTGGGTTCGGAGATTTGGAAGTTTCATAAAATATGAATCTTCGCAAATTAAAAGGTTTCAAAGTCTGAAAATTTGGGAAATCAGGTCAGACTATTATTGACCACTTCTCTGGTAACACACCTTGTGCACTATCTGGTTACGTCAATATGTTCAAACTGTAAATGGCTACAATTGTGCCATTTCTATTTCCATATTTCATTTGTAGGTTAGCAGTTTCAATTTGTTTGTTCAATTTGCTCTGTTAATTACTGAACCGAAATTGTTGAACGCGATATAAAAACACCCTTGTCTAAAATATTTTGTCCAAGTAAAATACCGAACCTGGCAGAACATGTTATCCAAGCAAAATATCAGAACAGGTATTTTTCCCAACATAGCTTCGTGGAGGAAGTACATAGGAGCCTCTCGGCATCGATCCGATATCGACGTTTAGACGTTTCCGTTATCCTGGCAGCATGCATCAACGCAAAACTACGTTCCCGCTTCATTCTTCGGCCCTTTTTGCGGCGTGCTTTGACCGACATGGGGAAGATTGGATATTTCTTCCCGGAAAGGTGTACACCTGCTTTTTCCTTCGACAGTCGAGTCGAACATGACGCACGCGCACATCACGGTACTTCCGTTCTTTTAGTAGCTTTACGCAAAATGTACACACATCGACGACAGAAACCGGCAACGCGTGCAAGAAACATTCAATCGGTGGAAGGAAATAAACGAAAAGGGATGACGAAACGTCGAAGGAAATAAGGCTGGAGACGAGTGTGGGGTGAGGTTGACTAAAAACAACTCGATCTATCGACATCCTATTTCGTTTTCTATTACACGAACGTCTGAAACACGCGATTTATTTGGTTTATTTTCATATGAAACGTTCTTTGGCACGATCTCAAAGGCGAAGTCAAGCCTCTGTGCCCTCACCTATGCCACCCCTGCAGCTCTTTACCCACCGTCTCGAGCTCCCTTTTGCTTCGGTGCACTCGCGGATCGACGATTCCTCGCACATGATTACGATCGAACCCCCAACGAGCTAATATCCGAATTTTTGTAATTCCTTCTCTGATGGATATTGAAAACGTCTTTTCATCCGTCCGTCAACTCCGTACCCCTTCGACTCTCTTTATGCGAGTGGAAGTAGCCCAAATAAGGGCTAGGATCCGAATATGGGCTAGGATCTGAATGCGAGCTAAATATAGGCTAGTTGAGAATCATATTACACATTTTACTTTTATAGAACATTTACATATTTCATAATACGGTTCCGCCTCTCCAACGTCATTCGCACGCTGACCGAAACATTTCTCTACCAAAGTATCATTGTTATAAAGCGTAATAATTAAAAACTTAATAAGTTTCCCGTATAAAATGAGCGTACAATCCTTTTTAATTCAGTTCGTTTCGAGTGCATGCGTACCGTGGAAAGGTTGAAGGTAAATTCAACTTTGATATTCGACGAGCAAAAGGTGCATCAACGAATCACACAAACTAGAGGAACACGCTCTAGCCCGGGTCTGACGCTGTCGCGTCAAACAAGTTGTCGTCCACAAATTAGGTTTAAAATGAGAACAGTTGTTTTGGTAATTAGAGTCGAGAAAGTTCTGAACGGCGGGAATAAGTTTCTGGTAGCTGGTAGAACGTGAACGTGCACCGAAATATTTCATTATTTGCAATTATAACTGTTGCGCCACGAGTGAACTTCCGTTCCTGCGAACTAACCGTCTGAAATTTGCCGTGTTCCTTGGCAAATTCTCGCTTATTGTCTAGCGTTATCAACGCTTTCACTCGTTCGCCATTGTTTTTGTACGTGTGAGACGGTTCTTATTTTTGAGCACCTACTTCGGATTGAGGAAATTAATTAAAGTGGTGCTACCGCATTGAGAGTTCATTTTTTGTTATAAAATAGGCAACTGTAATATTCTATGTGCACATGGTGTGTGTTGGGTTAAAATGTATGTTCGTGAATTCCTAGATCCCTGCAGTCCTATTTCTCTATGTTACTAGATCTCTATACCGTTACATTCTTATGTTCCAAAATTTTTCAAAATGGAGATCTATATATGTATAGTTCTATAGATTGTCATACTTTTGCATCTCAATATTCTAATATTACTAAATCCCTAGTTCCACAAATTCCTAGACTTCCAACTCCCTAAATCTCTAAATTCCTGGATTCTTAGATCCACTCCCTCGATCGTCAAATTTATAAACTCCAAAATTTTTACAATCAATAATCTCTAGATTCTCTACACTCCCAAATTTCCAGATCATCAAATCTCTCGATCATAAAATCCCTGGAGCCCCAAATTTCTAGATTATTAAATCTCTAGATCGTAAAATCTCTGGGGCTCCAAATTCCTCAGTCACCGAATTTCTAGATCTTATGATCCCTACAGCTCCAAATTTCTAGATTTCAAATTCTCTAATTCCTGAAATCCCTGGATCCCTAGATACCTAGATCCCTAGAACCCTAGATCCCTAGATTCCTAAATCCTAAATATCCAGATCTCTATATTCCCAAATCCTTACATCCTCATATTCATAAATCCTCAAATCACTATAACCGCATCCCTAGATCCCCAGTAATAATAAATGAAAATACGATTTCCAATTATCGGCGTGTCCAATCTACAGTCCGTGTATCGAAATGATAAAGGAGATTTCGATTAAATTTCATTGAACTAAATGGACTAGAATTCGTAATGGAATTAATTAAATGAGAATTAATAACGCGAGTAATTTAACTCGTACACGGTGTCACGTAAAACAACCCGTCGATCGAACGGTGATTTTAATCAATTCTAGGATAGGGATAATTCGAACACGAGTCACATACGAATGTAACAACAATGCAGAAACATTAAACGAAGAGTTGAGAGTACACGTTTTGCATGCTGAAACGAATGTAACAGTAACAATAGCGTAGCGAGTGTAGAATTTGGATTCTCACGAACCCAGTTGACACTAATGTGTGCACTCGCCATGATAGTGTGTGCGCGACGTCGTCTTCTATACGGAGATTAAAATTGCAGTCGTCATTATTATTGTCGTCGTCGCTGCAGATATTTAATTTCGCGATTTTTATTTCGCGACTACAATTAAATAGATATTAAACGACGCGATCGTTCGGCAATTTATAGGGAACCGTATCGGGAAGCACTTTGCTGATTACACGCCTCGATACGCGTATAAATGACAAAATAAAATTGGACGTTATCGATTTTATTCGATAATTCCATAAAATCTGGGAATTCAATCATCGTGATCGTTTTACGACTGTAAAAATGTAACGAGTTACTGCTACCCAATGATTGTTACTCTCTAATCTTCTATACCGTTTGAATCGTTTAAAATGCTTTTTGTTCAACGTTTATCTTCTGTTTTTTTTTAATTTGTTGACATTCGATTTGGTAGCAATTTACTGTTGAATAATAGTCTTTGTGAACCTGTCTAATAAACGATTTTTAAATGAAAAATAAGAAAATAAATTCTGGATAAAACAGTATTTCGAATAGAATACACACAATTATTCTTTATCTTGATAAAAGACAGAAGTATAACAAAATGAATATTTTAAAAATAATTTACAATTTCTTACGATTCGCAAGAAACAACTTAAATATAATAATTTAAGATCATTAACAATTTTTTATAATTATTTGCAATTGTATTGCAATTTCATTTATTGTATTTATGTGATTTGGACTTATATGGGGCACAACTTCATTGAAAGTCTGTGAGAGAGAAGGAACCGGCTAATTCTTGCATATGCATCATTTTTTAATACGATTGGATTACGGAATCAGGTCAGAGCACAATCGAATGCAAAGTTATTGAATTTATCGTTGATAGGATTGAATCAGATTCCATCAAGCTTTCGTCGCGCAACAAGTTAGGTAATTACAGCTTTGTCGCTGTACTTTTCTCATAAACGAACCGAACGCTAATTCCCCCGGCAGTGTAGACAAAGAAACGATCGAAACTTTTATCCTTTTGCGTTTCCATCGCGCGACAGGCAATCTCGAGGGTTGTTGGTGTCGAGAACGAAAATGTCTCGTTGTCGCGAGAACAGAGGGAATAAAAATGTCATTAAGCCTCCTTTTTGTAGTTTGACGCACGTATCGCGGAAAAATGGGTTAATAGAATTCTAATTTGACCCCGTCACGGAACAAGGCCGATGGAATTCAGTTCGTTTGTCAAACGAGGCCAAGAAGAACAAGAGGCCTTATCGCGAGAGAAAGATGCAATTAGCCGTTTCGTTTCTTAAGCACGAACTTATAATCGCATCAAATTTCCCATCTCGTGCTTTGATCTCCCAAACCTTGAAGAAGCGTGGAAAAAGGCGAGCGGAGAAAGAAGCTGAAGTGCAAGTAACGAGAGGGAAAGAATTTACGGTGAACCGGTGGATTTCTTGGCAAACGCGATTCTTTTTTGACTGGGTATATCATGTTTCATGAGCTGAGCGTACAAATTGCTTTCCCCGCTACATATACCCGGGATAACACGATCTCGTAGATTTTGATACGTTACAGTGTGCGGTTTTTAAAATCAAAGTTTCCGGAAAAACGTACAAAAATCTGGGTCGACTGCGAAACTTGGGACACGTAAAATTTGAAGGGTGGAGAAGTGGAAAGTTGAAAACTATTAAAGCCTGAAATTCTGATACTGCCGAAGTTTTGATCGCGAAACTTTTCTTTATTTACTTTAAAATACTGTCGCTTCAACTATTTCATATTATTGAGGTACTAACTTTGTTTATGTGGATCACGGATTTTAGAAGTCGAGGAAATACGCACCTGTTTGCACTTGGCTGCAGAATATTTTCTTTGACCGAGGACGTAGCAGCTTTCCACCATTTTGGTGTTTCTTTGAAGGATCAAATATTTTAGTATTTTCAAACTTGCGACATTTTTAATTTATAAATTTATGAATCCTCAAATTCTTAAATTCCCGAATCTCCAGATACCTAAATGTATAAGTCCACAAAGCCCCAATCTCCAAATTCCTATATCTTCAGACTTCTGATAGCTGAAATTTCCAAATCCTCAAATTCTCTAAATTATGCAACTCTTAAATTTCCAAACCTCTAATTGTCCAAATGTTCAACCCCTAACTCACCAAACCTCCAATTGTCCAAATATTCAACCCCTAAATCACGAAACCTCCAATTGTTCAAATTTTCAAGCCCCATATTAACCAAATTTTAAATCCCAATTACCCAAACTTCCAAGTCTGCAAATCTCCAAATCTTCAAATTCCTAAATTTTCCAATCCTCAAATTCCTAATTACCAAACATCCCAATCCTCAAATCCCAAATTCCTAAATACTGCAACCTCTGAAACCCCAAATACCAAATTTCCTAATCCTTAAATTCCTATATATTTTGACAATTCGAAATCGCGTTCGATAAAACAATGAGGATGATCATAATGTTGAAATTGGCAAGAGGAGGAAGTGCCAGTACAAGCTTCTGTGGGCGGAGAATCTCGAAATGTAGACGGTCGGACATTTTTCCCCGCTCCATAGCCGGATCAATAGACGCTTTATTGGATTTTACGAAAAAACATTGCAGTCGTTTCGGGATCATCCGTTCTAATTCCATTATTGGTCGGGGCTGAACTTCGCGTCAAAAATAGCCAAGTGCACGAACGACGAGGCTGGTCGATTGTTAAATTCGCCGTGGTCGCTTGGCCAGCGGCATTATTAAATTATTCTGGCCCCGTGCAATCATACGGAATAGTTATCGGTTGCCGAAAAAAAAGGTAAAAAATCGATGGTCGCGCCTCTGTCCACCGAGAACGGCCCGTCTATCGTCGACGATCGAGTATATAAAACGCGGTCCGGCTCGCTGGTCCCGCTTTATCTAGTCGATTAACACTTGATCGATCACGAATCTCGAGCATAAATGAATTTTCACCGACGGCTACTTTTGTGTGATGAACCGTGTTGTTTACCGTTTCAAACGAAACCTGCTGAAAGGCAGTATCGCGAACCAACTAGTCGGAATTAAAAGTTGATCGCCCGTCGAACACGGTTTGAAGGCGTACGATCGCGCTACTGTGCTCGCAGAGTTCGTAGGCTTCACTAGACAAAATGGCAGTCAAGCTGAAAGACATGTCACTCGTTCGAATCCTTTCATTTTATAAAATCCTATGAATGTTGTTATCAAACTTTATTATAAAAAGTATTACGTACATTTTCATTTCAAGATGCTTTATACTATATAAATTCATATTTCAAAAATTGTTAGAAATTCTATTATTTACTTTCATAAATGCTGTTATTAAATTTTATTCCATAAGGTTTTGCATTATATAAATTCTGTTACAAAATGTTTGTATTATGTATTTAATTACAAAAAATGTAGTTAGATAAAAAATAATGAGGTATAGTTACATAGAAACTGCTAATAAAAGTCCCATTATACATTCCTGTCCAACAACCCACCGTTCCGCAGTTCTATTAAACGGCACTTGCTGTAGAACACTCTGTACAGTACCCATAACTAGTCCGTATACACGGTCCTCTGAGTATTTAACAATAATCAAGGCAACCAAGAACAACTTGCTATTTATGACATAGCACCACAGTTCCAAAAGTGAAATTTTGCGGTGCTAATTCGACGACCAGAGACCGTATAACTCGGCGATTTAACCGCCCGGCACAGCGATAGCATACTAATGGGGGTGTGACGAAAGGGTTAGGGTTAAAACGAGCATCGATACGTAACGTTAACACGGTCCAAGTTTTTCGAGGGAATATCTCGTAGGATCACAGCAGTTAGTAGACAAAGCCTCGATTGATCTTTAGTTATAAGGCAACACCAGTCATTCCACCCTTCATACCTTCACCCCTATCTGCCTCTCTGTTCTGGTCGTCGACGAACAACATTTCAGCCACAAACCCGTTACTTACCTTCGACTCCGGTGAATTAAGCCAAGGGAAGTCAATTGGAAAAGTTTTTATTGGGCAACGTTTAGGAATTCCAGCGCGTCTGCCCATATCGTTCCGATTCCAGACGGTGCTACCCACGCATGCCTCCGGCTCGGAATATCGCTCGTGCTGAGCCTTCCACTGGATCCTTCGCGTGCTATTGCGTCCCGTTTCCTACAGCATTCAGCTCCTTTTCCCTTGATTACGTTTTATTATCCGCCGTTCGATGTCGTGTTCTTTACGATCCTACGCGTAATGGAGACTGCCGTTCAGATTACGCACAAACCAATCGTGGACTAGCCAACTCGGCGAAACGCCACCGAGTAATCACCTCGTGCGCTATGATATTTAATGGAATAAATTTCCGCTGTTTTCGAGAATAAGGGTTGTCTTCCACCTAACTGCACGGGAACAGCATCGAATTGATGTCATATTTGGAATATCAATGTACGCGAGCAGCTTTGTTCTTATTCATAAAATGTAGAGCTACTTTAATCCAAGTTCATTTCCATTGCTTTTCAAACGGGATTACATGGTTCTTGTATGAAAATCGATTAAATACAAAGGGACAAAAATGGGCAGCTCAGGTACGGAATTGTGTGAGTGAACTGATGTTCTTTAGATATTATATTAAGAGGGGATGTTCTTCAAGGAAGTTGCAGCTAAAGGAGTTTACCTAAATATCTATTATTTCTTGTTCTACGAAAAATGCAGCAGTGTAAAATATACGATCAGAGCAAATATTATAAGGAAGTCAGATTCTTGAACCTTATGTCTTTGACGGAAGTTTAACAAGATGATCGCTTGAGTCAGACCCGTACCTCCGAAGTAAAAAATATAGCCACTGCTAATCAAGTTACACAGAACATAAACGGATTAAACGAACGATTTCGTCCCGTTCGAATCCAAAATCCTAATTATACTGGCTCCCTTGATTGCCCGGTTCATTTAATTGCAGCCACCGCAAGCACTGGATTTTACAGCATGAACAGCGGTCGTGAGTCAGTGGCGCAATTTCTAGAACGACGTCGGTTCCGATATCAAAGTCCTGGTGTTCTAAAGCGTTTAAAGACCGATTGCATAACCGATAAGACGAAGTAAGACAGAAAAAGAGGCGCATAGGCTCGACAAAGGAGACGCGGTAGATTGAAATAGGAACTGAGACAGAAACGGCCGGAGAAAAAGGAGGAGAGTCTAGGAGAAGGTAGACGAGAGAGAATGAAGAAGAGGAAAAGAGGGTTCGTGGAAGCCAGACACCAGGACCGTTTTACTGCCAGGCCGCCGATGCCTTTTGATCTTTCAAAGTCTAGACTTCCTTCAGTCTCCTATCCGAGGCAGTCGTGCTCACCAGGAAGTAAACGCTTCGGTACCGACTTATCGAAACTTTACGGAACTGTACCGATATCCGTTCGTTGTCTTCTTCACCAACCGGCTTCCTCCTCGTGGCACGCGTTACATCCCCTTTGACAACCCTCGTGTACCTATCCATCCTACAAAAGATTCCTCCTTATGATCTCCTAACACTTTTGCTGTTTTCTGTGATATTCGACACATCATACTTGTATTGTCTTGTTTTGAATTTCTGATAAAATTAGGTTCATCTTACTGGGTTGCATACATGAGGGGATCATGTGGATCATTGATGACAACAATTAATTATTGAAGGAAAATCTACATTTTTCTCTAAGGAATGTTTACTTAGAAATTTATAAATTTTCAAAGTTACAAATTAAAACATCCCAAATGTTCAAATATCCAAGTTTCAAAATTTAAATGTATAGACTGATATAGTATATGTTACTGTTGCATTAAAAGGATTATAAGTTACGTTTCGCTTCATCGAAACTGTATGTATTTTGCGGATGTGACAATACGAAGCATTACTTAATTGAACCTTTGAAAGTGAAACTGTTCGTTTGTGTTTCAAAGAGCCACACGATTTTAATAACATTCCTCGACTGAAAACAGAAACAGATGCTGTTTCCCAATCAAATGATTCATTTAGGGGTGCGGGGCTGCTCTTACCCAAGGGCAACACGACGGTTTCTAGTAACTACATCCTTCTAATTGATGTTCACTCGCAAAACACGAAATTCACCATGTTGCGGAATTTAGCTCTGAATTTTACATCGCTTTACACATATCATATCGACTAAAGTGATACATGTACATTCAGTACTTACGAAAAAAAAAATTATTTACGCCAAAATTTTAACTATTTTAATCTTGTGACATCAGTATTTAGTTGAACATAAATTAAGTTTAACAAACAACATTTTATGTTTACTCACGTACTTCCTAAAAATTATTCACTACTTCACATTATTTAAAAAATAATTCAATTACTTGACAACGACTATTTTAATTACAATTTATTGTAGATAGTTAAAAGTTACAGAAAAGCTGTAATATGTATGTTAATTGTAGAAAAGTTCGTGATATTCCAGACGAAGAAAGATGGGATAAGAAAATGTACAGAGCATTAATTATAGTGACACAGTGTAAACTTGCCTTTAGAATACGTGACTGTTGCTGGTCGAGCGCGAGGGTTAAACATGTCCCGTCGGGCAGCGCGACGCGGGAATAAATTTAAAAAAATCCCCGACCAGTCGGCGGCAGTTCCGTTTTAAACGGGCCGGAATTTCGGGGAACACTTTACGATCCGTAAGCGATTCGATATTTGTGAAATACGAGCGACGCGGAACGTGTACACCGAGCGTACGTTGGTCACAGATTAAAAAAATGAGTGACGGATGCTAGCGTGGCTATTTATTAAAACCGCAGAGGAAAAGAGACAGCGTGCGTGTACGATGGAATTTTATGAACATTTCCGGCAGTTGGATGCGGACCGAGTATATTTGCGGACAAAAGTCACGGGGCCAGAAGTGCTGACGCCATCGCGACGAGCCAGTTGTTTGTGGACAAACAAACGAGAGATATTTTTATTAAAGATCAAACGATGCTGTTCGAATACACGAAGCTACGTAAGTGCTCTTCATTCGAATGTTTTAGTAATCAACATCTATAGGGAGATACAACTAGCTGAAAATGTTTCAACATCAACAAATGTTTCAACATCACTAGTAATTAATTTAATTTAAATTTCTCTGTCACTTATGCAAATTGGAGAGACGATCTGTATTTTATTCATATTCAACGATATATCGATCGACAATAATATGTTTATTCCTATTTAAAATTCAAACTCAACCTAACATGCCAATCATTACTTAACTAACCTCATTTAAACCAAACTTAACCTAAATGTAATTTTATAGAATCCATTTATTTTTGTCCGAATACTAAGTATAATTTGATCAAATGAGAATAATTAGATTAATCAGTTAATCGAAAAGAATTTTTTATCGAAATTTTGGAGTTTAAAAATGTTCAAATCTATCGATAAAAAAAATGTGAAACTAGCAAATTAGAAAAAATAAAATTTACAAATGTTTGCACATGGTATCCAGCAGGGGTATAAAGGGTATTCCATAGTCGTTTATCGCGAACGACGTAGCCACGTTTCGTACAAACGAGTGTTTATCGCGTGGCTCGTCCGGTGATTTATGCATCGCAACAAAATCACGGCGAAAAAGGAAGGTCCGAGGTTGGTCCGGGGCCATTCATAAAATTGATCAGCGTTGGCGAAGAGTAGCGCGACGGTAGACAGGCTGATTGTAAATTGTAAGCAATTTCGTAATTGCGTGGACAAAGCAATTAAGCCATTTGACTGGCTGCATGGCACGGCAAAGCGTTCCACGGTAAATACACTCCCGGCGCTGACGATATAACCGTGCAAACAGCGGACGATAATGCAATTTGGATAATACACGACGCCTGCATCGAAACGGTTGGTACGCTTGTACAGGTGACCGGAAACGAGAGCGAACACGCGTGGACATGCGACCAAGTCGACGAACGCTTGATGAATTTCGACAACTGCAAAGAGTCGGAACGTTACTTTGTTCGTCGTTGCACGGCTTTGCTGTCCGATACTGTTTCGTCGATTCTGAACGACTCTGTCGGAGTTAATAGGCTGTACAAATGGCGTTTACAGGATGCTCGATTGAATGTTCCTCTGTAACGATCGATTGTTATTGGTTCTGACCGTTTTCTCTGCGACTGAGAATTATCTTTCTTCTTTTCAATAAAAGAGAATGTTCTTCATGGATATGATATTGATATCGACAATATTATATTTACAATAATATTATATTTATTAAATAAGATTACAATAAATACATCAATAAATTTATTAAATAATATTACATTTACCGTACAAATAATTTTGTCAGACGCTGATACTGTTGACACGTTCGACTCCTTGCCACCAGATGCAGTCAAGAATAAATGAGCAGGAAGTGGCCTTCCATTTCAGTGATTTCCAGTGGCTTTTGAGGGTTTGACAATTTTTTTCTAGATCTTGGAATTTGTGGACTTAGAAGTTTTGGAACGTACTTTGCGGACGGCTATAAAAAAAAGAGCAAGAACCATCGCCAAGGTGGCTCTATATCTCCAATTAATATTTTAAGAACCGTCAACAGATTTCGTGCATCATTTGCAGGTTCCCTTACAACCCCGTCAAGGAGCACATCGACAACGAACAAAAGGAACGCAAATTGAATCGTGGCACCAAACGTCCAACGAAGGTTCTTCTATTTCCCATAAAGATTTCCATTTATTATTGTCCCGTCCGCTCGACGGTTCAATTAATTGATCGAGTCGCCGAACCTTCGCTTAATTTCGCGGTGGAATGCCGATGGACGTCGCCGTTGAGATCCTATCGCGTCGTTGTCAGAATTTTTTCATCGAATTCAGCCCGATATAGAGCGACGCAAAGCCTCGAGAAATGACCCATAAAATTGAACATTTCCCCCGTTAGATGTAGGCTCGTTCAGGTGCGGTTGTGTCTAGTCTGCAAGCACGAAGAAAGTAGAGGACTGGTAATCATGATAAACTATCGAAAGAAATTACTCTTTCAAAATCTTCGAATTGTGAAATTTAAGAACTTACACAATTTAAATTTTCAAACATTCAATTATGAGTAACATAGATTTGACAATCAATAGCTCCTATATAGCCTTCTGTAAAAATTGTTTGTTCAAACGATCTCTCATGGCCATATAACGAGACTTGGTTGTACTAAATCCTGTCACCAATATCTGTATACCTGGGTTGTTACTGGACTCCATATCACTTATTTCAGAATAACCACGGATTTTCCAAAATTTACTTTACAATCCCACAGAACAATTTTAACGCAAATGAGAAATTCTGTCTCTCGTTGCGCGATAAACAATCCAGATAAAGGATTTATGGCCGCTCGGGAAACAGCTGCCGTAAAAGTCTCGGCCTGTTTCCAATCTGTCAACTTGCTCCCATCGTGGATCGAGCGAACCGACGAACCGTTTGTTTCGCCTCGTTTCTCTTCCCCCCGTTTTCCTACCTTCGTACCGACGTGTATATACGTCACGATGTAGTCGTTGGCAATCGCAATATTAGGTGTCGTTCATAACTTGTAACCACGGGAAACGTGGGCGTATCGAATCACTTTCATTTTCGTTATTGAAAAAAAAGGGGCTTTCCCTTCCGGCTCTCGAGCTTTCCTTGCCTTAATGGCCTCTCGTTAATTAACCCTTCGTTCCTGATTGATTTTACCGTCGCTGTTGACCTACTTTTGGTTCACTTATCAATATTTTCTTGCGTCGCTGGCGAGAAGAAACGACGTGAACAGGAATGACTCGGATAATCAACGATAGCTTTGTTTCTAAAGCACAGAGACATTTTAATTATCCGACTATTGCCTCGAAAAATCCAGGCAGAAACCTTTCAACAAGTTTCTTAGAATATTTAATATTGCGTAAATGAGTATTAAGATTAACAGCTTTATTATTTCATAGTCCAACATTGTTTTTGCTTGAAGTGAATAATTTATAGCGGGGTTTAGAAATGTTTATTTTACAGAATTTCAAATTTGCAAACTTACAAACTATCAAATTTTTAGGCATTTAGATCTTTGGAGTTTTTAACTAATTTAGAAATTTTTAGTATTCAAATGGTAAGATCTAGCAATTTGGAAATTTTAAAGTGTCATAAGATCAAATTTCCAAATTTCAAGATTTATATATTTCAATTTTCAAATTAGGTTCAGAAGTTACTCTCGCTGTTATAAAAGCTACCGAATACAATTGCGCAAAGTTGCAAGACTCAGGGAAACCAACGTGTTAATTGGAGCGAAATTCGCGTTCTTCTACTACGAAAATATGCTGCAACGTGATATCAATTCCAACAAATTTCCAGCAGTTAAAAGTTTCCTCGATAAACAATGATGCAATCGAACTAATTGAACAGAATCTACGGTAGAACCATCAAAGTTCTTCCCATTCTTCTTTTTTCGCAATCAACGCGTGACCTGCAGAAGCTGCAGAAATTCGTAATAACGTTTCGCAGTTCGTGAAACAATACGAGGTTGTACACAGCCAGATGAGCAAGAAGCTTTATGACCCATAAACAGATGTCTTCTGTCTCGGAGATAGCTTGTCTGGTCGTCTTCTCCCCATAACCTGCAAACAATGGAGCGTTTCTTTGTGCCGTGTCGACGATATAAGTCGACCATGTTGATTGTGCCGTGGCTAGATTTAAGATAACTTCGAATTCCTGCGGGACAAATTAAAGTGCGTGGTTCCTCGCGCGTATTAGGGAAGAACTATGGCGCGCACGTTAATGGACGTTTAAATTATGCATTCGCCGTACCCTCGTCGCTCGGCTAATTAGTTATTTATACATTCCGAGTGGGTGTGAGTCGGTATCAATGATTAAAGGGGCGTGGGGGGGTTGAAAGTTCCGCGTCGAGTATTTAACTTTGAATGAAAGCGAACTGCAATGGTTCGTGGCGATGAGAACTGGGCAAAAGGGGGATGGTAGATTGTGTTCGGATACCGTCGAGTTTATGGGAATTTAAAGGGCTACCTTTGAAGAACACGAAGCCAAGTCAAGGAGGAAACTTGCGTCTGGAAATTTGGCAAAAAGTTGCGAAGAGACAGTTAAGAATTGCTTTAGCAGAATATTTTAATAAAACAGTTACGAATTAATTTAACACCGGAACATGGTACGATGAATATTTACGTTTACATCGAAAATTAATTGGAAAAAGGTTATTTATTGAATCAGGATTTTAAAATGTATTTGGACAGTACTTTAAATTAATGGACAGTATTTACGATAAAATGTCTGTACGTATTCAAGTGGTCAGTGTGTCGGAAAATATTCTGTGAAATGAATAATTTGTATACACGAATATTTCAGCTGTTGAAAAGAATTTGTACTAGAATCAAAAGGTCCCTCCAAAAATATGAACCCTTCAAGATTGAATGCAATTTAAACAAAATGATAATTCTGAAAATATTGAATAACCCTCGAATATTCGTTAGGCATCACATTTCAGCAAACATAAAAAAGATATAAAATGAAATTAAAACGTACGATACATGCTCGACAGTGCGCTATCGTAAATTTTCAATTTATTTTTCGACAAATTTACATGCAGGAAATCGAACGATTCGTTCTTTCGTTTGAATATTTATTTTATATATTTTAGAGTACGAGAGATATACGAGCGACGAAGTTTCATCGGTAATGGCTGGCAGTCCATTTCATTTACAAGGTGGCTCTCATCTGGTAGCACAAAAAAACTGGCACGTACGCCACGTGGGTTACATTTGCACCACAGATCGTGGAGAACGAGGATGGGTCAGCCTCATCATTAAAGTAAGGGTGGAAAGGAGGGCAAAGAAAAATAGAGAAACTCGCATCGCTTTGAGCTACTGTTTCGCATTCTGCTCGTGTCTTCGTTTACTCTCTGTGTTCCTGTTCTCTATCTTTATTCCCAACTTTCTTTACGTTTTTCTTCCTGAACATACATCTAATTGTTTATCGTCCGAGTTTCGACAAACTTGCAAACACCGGAAAGCTCCTTAACAGAAATTTCAGAACTCGAGTAATATCTCTTTGGTTATTAAACTTTTGGACACTCTATCTTTTACGTAGGATATTTCCACGACTGTAATTACAAAAATGAAAGTTATCGCAAAACCAGAAAAGAAGCTTACAGGTCTAAATTTGCATGTATACAAAATAACAATATATTTAAATGTAGCACTCTATACATGGGTCCTATACTATGTTTACATATACAAATAGTGGTTGCAAAATATAGGATAACACCACATGACATAATGGATGGATTTAAGGATGAAAGGGGTGAAAAATCGTCACTTGCTCCGTGTAACTATTTCTAAGGAATGCACGAGGGTTAACTTTGTTCCAGTATCTTTCTCTTTTTCTTCGATTCGTGTTTCAGGTTTTCAGCGAGCTCGAAGAGGGAAAGTGAAAAATTAAGAAACCCGGGCACGCTCTCTCGCCCATTACCGCGGGGTAAACATACGGCTTAGGTACACGAGCAGAATATCAGACAGCGTGCTTTAAAGAAGAAAATAAAAAAAGAAAAAGGAAAAAAGATAGTCGGCTCCAATATCCCTCCATGGCTGTGAAAGGACGACGTTGATCCTCTGATCGGATTCTCCACTAATCGCGTTCGCCCATTCTCTTGTTTCAGACCCTCTTGCTTCGTCGATCGAATTCTTGGAAACTCGAATTTCCCTCGTCTTTTGTACTCGGAATAGAAAATCCAATCGGGACGGGAAAAGAAGTTAACGGGATGAAGACTGAGGTCTGGCGTTATTGGAATAATGAGGAAAATGTTTGCAACGAGATCTTGCGAATACAATATTTCAGCGAAACTCTTCGTAAGAAATAACTACTTTAAATAATTATTTTTATGTGCGATAGACTTATCAGAATTTTATCTGTATCTGTAATGTAGTTGATTACAAATTATGAATTTATATTCTGTGTCGAACATGTATATCTGGACCTCACAGCAAAAAGATACTAGATTCTCCTGGTCTAAAAAGTGACATTTTGTATGCTTCTCGTAATACATTATTCAATCTTTTTTATTGTAAAAATTAACATCGTCATTTAATTTTTAATATAATAGTGTGGATATAATATTAGGTTTACAGTTTCTTCCAACCCTATTGCACTTTTCATTTCTTCTCCTACAATGTTTAAAAAATATCTGGATTTGAGATTCAGATATAGTCAAACTATTTAAATCAAAGATAAAATAAAATTTTGAGTAATTACAAGTTATACAAATTAAAATAAAAGTTTATAATTATTTATCAAAAGTAATGTTTAGTAATTATATTTCAACTATAATTTGTTTCATATTTTCAGTGTTGTACTAACATACATTTATACGTTTCCAAGTAAAATTAGATTTTACAATTAACGACAGTAATTCGCTTAATTATAGTCCGCAATTACAGTGATGGAGTATAATTTTGAAACGTGTAAGTTTGCATTGTAAAGCGACCTAGTTTATCACACTGGACTACGTGGCTCATATAAACAGAATATCGCTGGAACTACTTGGTAAAATATTTAACATCAAATAAAATTATGGAATGTAATTTAATGAAAATGAGAAGATTAGAAAATTGCAATGCAGTCTTCCAAATTTTAATCAAAACTTGAGACTTACTCCAAACTTGTAAATCATAAGATCCCTAAATTCAACAGTTTTCAAAGTTACCAGAGCAAAAAAATACGAATAAATTATTTAAAAATTATGAAATAACACCCGCAGTAAAAGAAGGTAAAATAAACCGAAGGAATTATTTATGACGTAAAGACTATACTCCGCAGAGTATCATGTTCCCAACAAAACTGCCACGATAAACAATTCCCCTTCATTCACCGAACGTCTTTTTATTAAAGAATAATTCCATGTCCTTTTTCATGCCGTCTTCGCCGTTGAATCCCGTAATCCAGAGTTCCAGGATATCATCCGTCAGTTCGGCTTGATGGCGTCACATTTTCTCTCTGCGCCATCAAATCTGAGAACGGTTGCATTAGATTCACAAACATTTGCCGGTTGTGTCGGTTCCCCAAGAGGGTTGAGGAAGAGTACGCTAGGGTGGACACACGGGGAAGTGCAATATTGAATTCCCGCAAGGCCTGCGGGCTTCTGCTCCTCATCCCCCGTCATTCTGACAAATCTACGTCCCGGGGATCAGAGGTCTCTGCCATCTATATAAATTTAATAACACGAAATGACGTGACCTTCGAGCTCGGGACTTCCTCCTCGAACGCATCGATACTGCAGATACCGTGCACTATCTCAAACCCCACTGTCCCTTGTAAACTGGCTCGTAAAACTGATTTAAGATATATGATCGTCGGCAAGAAATTGCTTTCTTGGTCACGGAGATCGCTATTCGATGGGGCCACTCGGTTTCATAGATATTGTAACCATCCTATGTGGTTTCAGAGATCACCGCGAGATTTTTCCGCTATATATGAATAAATTTTACGATTCTGGAATAGGAACGTGAGGAGATTGGGTCTCGAGTGTAAAAATAAATATAGATTTATATGAAGGAAATAATTGTGAATTTTTTAGGGGAAGTTTAAGGAAGACAATTTTTAGAGATTGCACGACTGTGGCAAGGAGTATGAGAAGCTACAACTTTTTACCACTCGTGGAGCCACTAGTATTTTAGGTACGGAACTGTTCGCTGTTGCTCACGTGCTGGGCGCGTGTCGTATTCAAAGAATAAGCTCGCATACAAATTATAACACACACATATTCAGTTCTCGTATGGTCTCAATTACCGTACTAGACCTCATTGTCCTGCTGTAACAATCACACATTATTTTAACCTATAGTTGTGTCATTCATAATTAATTACTGCTACAACCTTAAGGCAACTAAAGGAAGTTAAAATGTTAGGTACGTTCTACCTTCATTGATCCTTGATGTGAAGACTATAATTAGAATTGAACCCAAAATTCGACTACAGTGGAAACTTATTTATTACTTAATTGATCACATTCAAATTGCAGTGTGCGTCATGAGTGCGTCACGATGTTATAGAGCAAAGTAGACACACGTACAGAATTGAATTAGTACGATTTCTGGAACAATATCAAATTGAAAGGTTCAACAGAAATTTCATTAAAAGAAATTTTATTACATATATAATGTAATAAGAAAGATAACAATCGAACGGATCTTTGGCGCGAGTGGTCTGCAAATAATTTAATAGAGAGTTGAATCGGTTTCTGATCGGAAGCCCCAGAATAGCAGCGGTTGTTTTTTAACGTATAAGTTTCAGTTAACGTCGAGCGTTCGCCGAGTTCGAAAATCGATTGTAGGATATGAGGGTGAAGAGGGAAATAACTAAGATATATTTAACAGGAAAAATTATAATAACAGTTTATTTAAGAACACACACACAAAAAAAACTATTTCGAGCGGCACTGCTTTCCGCAACGATTCCCTTCATGAGCGCAACATACGACTGCCCGCGAACTTGCCGGTCGCAACGCGTTCTTTCAAAAACAAAAGCCTATCGACACGGCAGCGAGCCGTGTCATCTTTGTAACGTGTATTCCCATGGAAAAAACCCACGTCTTCCTAACGGTTATTCCAAGGGAAAAATCCTACAACTCGGCCATCCTATTATTCATCCGCCTCGGATGATAAACTAATTAATGCCCATGGCTTTAAATACTCTGCACAAGTAGTTGTTATCTTCGGACCATCGCAATAGCCTTCTTTAATTACATTGTACGTGTTATTATCTTTTACTTTAGTAATTCGGTAGGGTCCTAAATACTTTGGTTTTAACTTACTGCCTGGTTGAATTTGTGTACGCTTAATCGCAACTAAATCGCCTATTTTATACATATTCGCTGGTTTCCTACGTAGATTATATGTTTTTCTATTTTCATCTTGCACCTTAAGAATTTGTTTCTTTGCTTCTTGTCGTAATTTTTCTCTAACATCATTAAAATCATTAATAAATTCAGTTTCGATTAATTCTTTTAACATTATATCTGTTTTTACTTTCATTTTTGTCCCCAAGAGTAGTTCAAAGGGTGTCGTGTTTATACTTCTCTGGTAGGTATTATTTATTATTCTTTGAATATCGCCTATAAACTTATACCATTTAGTAGGATCATCTAAAGTTAGTTTCGATAAAACAGAAATAATTGTGCGGTTTAATCTTTCTACTTGGCCGTTAGCACGAGGTAAACCTGTAGTAATATGTGAAAGTTTAATGTTTTCTGCGATACAATAATCAACAAATTCCTTAGATGTAAATGCAGTACCTCTATCTGTTATAATATGAGCTGGGTTTCCAAAAGTAGTCTTTTGAATTTCTAATTTAGCAATCACTTCTGCTGATGTTGTCGACTTTGTAGGATATAACCATACAAATTTTGTAAAACTATCTATAACCGCTAAAATATACGAGTATTTCTTATTGGTAGATTCTAACGGGCCTAAATGATCGAGATGATATGTTTGCAACGGTGCATCTCCTTTAAAGAAAGGATGCAGATATCCTTCTTGTTTACCAGCTTTCTTATTCACTAAAATACACGGAATACAATTTGAAATACAATCTTTAATTTTTTGTTGCAGTTTCGGAATATAATAATTCTGCTTTATTGACTCTTCCGTTCTTTTGACTGCGAAATGCCCTTTATCATGCGCTTGTTTAATTAATTCGGTTTGCATACTTTCAGGTATCACTAATAATTCACGGCCTTCTACAAACTTATACAGAATATTGTTTTTTACAAAGTAGTCTTCATACGGTTCATTTTTTAACAAATCTTTGATTGCTTTAATGGATTCATCATCATCTTGTGCTCGCTTAACACGTGCCGCAATATCGCAAATTTGAACAAGCATAACTGGATACCGACTCAACGCATCTACGTGCTTCATTTTAACACCGGGCCTATGTTCGATTTTATAATCATATTCCTGCAGCAATAACGCCCATCTCGCTATTTTCGTTGTAATGTCCCTTTTACTCATTGTTTTCTCAAATGCCTGACAATCAGTTATAATTTTAAATTTAATACCTAGAAGGTAAACACGCAGTCTTTTTAATGCTTCTATCACCGCTAGTACTTCTAATTCATAACTGGAATATTTCTTTTCGGTTTCGGTTGTCTTTTTACTAAAATAATACACTGGATGCCATTGATTATCATCTAAAGATTTTTGCAACAAAATAGCACCATAACCATCACTGCTTGCGTCAGTGTGTAATTCTGTTTCAAATTTTGGATTATAGATATTCAAAACTGGATTCTGTGACAAACAACTTTTAAGTGTTTCAAAAGCAGTTTTTTCTTTATCACTAAAATTAAACGTAGTCTCTTTTTTAAGCAAATCACTCAGAGGTTTAGCCAATACAGCGAAATTGAAAATAAATTTACGAAAATATCCAGCGAGTCCGAGAAAGCTGCGTGTATCCTTTACAGTTTTTGGTTCTGGAAATTTCATTATCGCCTGTATTTTTGATACTGAAGGATATATACGCCCATTCTTTATTATGTGACCCAAAAATTCTATTTCTTGTTTTAAAAAGGCACACTTCTTAAGATTCAATTCTAATCCGAATTCTGCAGCTGTATCTAACACTAATGCTAATCTTTTAACAGACACGTTTTCGTCCTCAGCCGGAATGATAAAATCATCGATATATGGCACTAAAATTCCGTCATTTATTAATTTTCTAAATACATGGTTTACAAAGCGCTGAAAAACTGCAGGGGAGTTGCATAAACCGAAAGGAACTCTCTTAAATTGAAAATGACCTTTATGTGTAACGAAGGACGTGTACTTTCTACTATTTTCCTCTACAAATACATGAAAGAAACCATTCTTCATGTCAAGAGTCGTAAAAACCTTTGCATCGTATAATTTATCGAGCTGGTCTTCTATTAGTGGCAAGGGAAATCTATCCTTCACTATCATTTTATTTATTTTCCTATAATCTATACACACTCTCGGCGAACCATCTTTCTTTTTTACAACAACCACCTGGCTGCAAAAATCTGATACACAGGGCTCAACAATATCTTCTCTAATCCATTCGTCTACCTGTTTATCGACTATCTCACGTTCCGGTACTGGCAAACGTCTCGGTCTTTCGAAAATCGGCATTTCGTCTTTTAATACTATTTTCATTTCTACCTCTGTACTTTTAACTTTTTTCGGTTTATAATTTGTAATTAATCTTTCAACGCTTTTACGATGTTCTACGGTCGCAGTTTCTTCAATATTTAAATTATTGTCATTAGGTATATTGATTTCGGCAAGAAAAATATTTTGCGATACTTTTTTAATAAAAATTCCATACGGGTCGATTTTTATTTCCGCTTGATTTAAAATATCTCTACCAACTATTGCATCTAGGTATATCGCGCTATCCGGTACAACATAAATATTACACGGAAAATCAAAATCGTCAATATTCACAACAGAAGAGAAATAACCTAGTGTAGAAACTGTATGCTTTCCCAATCCCGACAACGTAACGTTTAGTTTGTTCAAAGACTGAATGTTCAATTTATCAGCAAAACTTTTTCGAATTATGGTGAGCTGACTTCCCGTATCGATCAACGCATTTAAAGAAACATTATCAATTTTAATTTCCTTAGTCATGTTATTTGAAGGAACTACGGCAATATTATTCATTCGCGGAGAATCAGTTGCATTTTCACTCTTAATAGTCGGACAATTAGACGCTATATGACCGTGAGATTGACATTTGAAACATTTTCGGCCTAAAGATTTATTTTCGCAATTATTCGCATGATGTCCTTTCTTACCGCAAATGAAACAACGTATTTCGCTTTTATTCATCTTACTGCTATTGGCGGGTTGTTCTGCTGCTTTCTGGTTAGTGGGAGATTCCTTGTTTGCCTGCGTCGTCCTTTTGTAAGAATAATTTCTTTCTCGGCATTTCTTCCGTATCTCCTCGTATGTAGACAAGCGTTTTTTCACCTCTTCCAAAGTGGTAGCACCAAATAAAATAAATTTATTGGGTGTGTCGTCGACTACACCGTCCACTATGTATTGGATTAATGCATCTTCTTCTACGGAACCTCTTGCAGCCAATTCCTTCATCGTTAGATAATATTCTTGCACACTTTCATGCGCTAAAAGTTTTCGTTTCGACAGCATCTTATGGATTTGTGCGCTGTTCGCTTTAGAGACGAATTCCTTTTTTAGCGCACTTTTCAATTTGCACCACGAGTTAATGGCACGCTCGCTCTGGATGAATAATTTTGCCAACCCCGATAAAGATCTCTTAGCAAAAACTAATTTTTGTAGCTCTGTCCATTGAAAGATTTCAGCCGCTTCTTCGAAATCTTCTATCCACTTTTCCACTGGGTATGCATTACTACCATCGAAGGTGCGTAACGTGTTTTCCACGTCTTTGAAACTGAAAGCGAAATTAACGTCTTTTCTCTCTCGCCGTGCAAAAGTAGCCTCAGAATCACGTTCACTGCCACTGTCGTTTCCCATTTCATCAGCTGTATCTTTCTCATCATCTTCCTCACCCTCTTCCTCTTCATCGTTAGGTCTTACTAATAGATTCAAATCTAACAAAGCGCTGCACATACGGATTATTATTTCCTCTTTGCTTCCCGTAAAATCAATGCCCAAAACATTGCAACTTGAGATAAGGTCACCCGTAGTTAGGCATCTGGCATATTCTAATTGCGCTGTATATTCTTCAGAATTAATGGCGAACGAAAAACCTTTAAAGTTTCTCAGCCTTTTGCGATTGCTTCGGTCTCCTTCATCGTGGAAGATGAATTTATGCAGCGACCTTATCGCAGCTACAGACGCTGATTTAATTTTTTCTTTCACTGCTTCGATTTGTCCCAAACACTCCATCATGGACAAGTATTATATAAATTATACGACGTAACACAAGGAAAAATGTTTAAAGTTCGGTAGTCACAAACCTTTTCTCTTAGATCACACTGTTTGTTTTTTAACTGTTTTTTTGCTTTAACCACACTCTTCGTTGCTTTAATCACACTATTCGTTACTTTAAGCACACTATTCACACAAAAACTGTTTAAGGTTCTTTTTGACGAGCCCCCAAATTTGTAGGATATGAGGGTGAAGAGGGAAATAACTAAGATATATTTAACAGGAAAAATTATAATAACAGTTTATTTAAGAACACACACACAAAAAAAACTATTTCGAGCGGCACTGCTTTCCGCAACGATTCCCTTCATGAGCGCAACATACGACTGCCCGCGAACTTGCCGGTCGCAACGCGTTCTTTCAAAAACAAAAGCCTATCGACACGGCAGCGAGCCGTGTCATCTTTGTAACGTGTATTCCCATGGAAAAAACCCACGTCTTCCTAACGGTTATTCCAAGGGAAAAATCCTACACGATTTTCTATAATAAATACTTCCGTTCGTCGAGCGTTCGGTGCAGATACTCGAATCGGCCGAAGCGCCGGTGTAATTTCTCGCCACGTCCAAGCGTTATAGATTATTTTATGTAAATACAGAATTGATAGTGGCACTTGTCCGTGCTCCGTCCCGCTCTTCATCGAACCGCGCTGCTTCCTGTTCTCCTCCGTCTAGCCTTTATTAATTCTTCAGATAACGCACCGGCATCAAAGAGAGGGGAATTGATTAGTGGATAGTAATCTAATTTGCCGGAGAATGTCTCGCCGCGACGGATATTCCAGATGGCGTCTTTTTAATAAATTTGCATGAAAACAACCGACCAAATTGAAACGCCGCGGTTAATTCCTTCTATAATAACGGAAATGCATAATGTTTTAATTGCTAGTGTGGGAGTGCAAATGTGCTTCCACAGTCGAACTTTCGTCTCCTTTATTTTTCGTTTAAAACACCGGTGCTTTATATTAATTTCCTGGACCACCGACGGAACACCATCAAATTATCAAATTCAACCATATCAATAATATTACTAATTTCAAAGTAAAAATTTTTCAACGTCCTTCCGCCAACACCGTCAAATTAAAAAATGCTCCTGAACCAGAGCATTGACTTGTTACTGATAGTATTCGCAGGAATACAGGAACTGGTAGGTGAAGCCAGGTGCAGTTCGCCTTCCCATTTCGAGGAATCAATGAGTCAGTGTATGGCCTACTCGAAGTCAGCGACAAGTGCACTTTGCACACTTGATCTGCTTGTCAGGTGTGCTGGGTAGGCGAATCAATCCAAGCAATAATTTCCCGGGATTAATTGGCGAATGATTGACACGGTGATTCGAGAGGGCCTGTCGTGTTTCGTGGCTGAGACTCAAAGCTCGAATGCAGAAGGATAATTGGTTTCGGCGCTCTTGCAGAAGTAGCTCGCCCCGAGTCGTTTACTTTGAATTTCCTGACACGAACAGATTAAACGTTCACGTACACCGGTTGTTTATTTACTTTCGTCGATTACAAGACAGAGTAGATATTTGATTGTGTACGCTGCCCAAAAGATGCTCTTGAAGGGTATCTTTCAAGTGCAACGCGCGAAAATAATTTTCAAATGTAACGTGTCAAAATAATAAATATTCAGTTTACCCTCTGAAATAGATGTACGCTGTTTATTTATAATTTCGGCATTCCACAGAAGGGATTGAATTTGTTAACTTTTAAATGGAGGATGATACAACTGGATGGATGTAAAACACTGTACAAACGGTGAAGAGACAGGTCCATTCACTTTTATCGGCGCGTTTTTCGATTTTTGCAAAAGATTCGACTTAACTTTCACCGAGTGGAATCAGTTTAATTAAAAACACTCAAGATTTCAAGCGTAAACTGAAAAGCTTTGCTTTAACGCTTCAAATTGGATGGGATTGCTGGAAAGCCCTTTGAAGTGGTTTTGCTGGAACATTGCTCCGTTTGAACAAGTTTGAAACGATATTACATTAACCAACCTGTCGATTCGCTTGAAAAATGTATCATTGTTTTCTTGTTTTCTATCCATCAGTTACAGAAATGTCGGAGGTTGTCAAAAGTTGACGTTTGACGGAAATCAAAACCGTTTTCGTCCGGTTTAAAAGCATCTTCAATAATATTTAGGCAATTGGAAAGTACTCCAATTAAACTCGATACTCCGCAAAGAATCTACTTCGTTTCATTGTTTCTCGTTATAAAACTTTAAAAATGTAAACGTGGAACTTTCAAATATTCGTCGTAAGATTCGAGTAATTATTCTGGAGACATTTTTGCATAAGAATCTTTTTGCTTCTGGCAATTTTACAGGTTTGAGAATCTTTGTTTCTTCAGTGATTTTCATGGAAATATTTTAACGACGAGATTTTCCGGTCCGTATCAATTTCTTTGGAAGTCGACAGATTTCAGAGTTCTGTGATGAGATGCGACGTGATTTATTACGATATCGATATTGAATGAAACGTCTTACTTTTGTCGTGAGATACGTATCTTCTTAATGTCTGTCACTTGCGAGTGATGTGATGGATCTCTCGAAGTGTTACATTCGTTATTTCATAGGAATATTTGGAATTGCAGAAATAATTGAGATTGAGGATACAATTTTCCCAAAATCTCCAAATTAAAAACTGAGAAAGTTCAAATCTCGAAAAATTGTAATGTTCCAAATTTCCAATCTTCCGAAATCTTAAAGTTCACAAAACTCCAATCTTCCAAAGTTACAAAATCCACAAATTGAAAAGTTAACAAATTTCAATCCCCGAAAATTCTAAAGGTCCAAATTTACAATCTCCCAAAATCCAAAAATTCCAAATTTACAATCTTCCAAAGTCCTACAGCTCCAAATTCCTAATCGTCCAAAATCCAAACCTCGTCAACTAAAAAATTTCCAAATCTCGGTCGTCGCAAAATAAATCACCAAAATCCAAAATTCCACATTCTTAAACCTCCAAAATCCTAAATCGCAGAGTCGCAGAAAAGCATCCGCAATAAAAGTGTAACAACGTTATTGATATCGCAAAAAGAAGCTGCAAGACGTTCTTCAAGATTCACTTTCCTGTTTGGTCGTATTCGAGGAATTACGTGAAAGAAACATTCTCCAAAGGCTATTCCGTTCTCCTAATTTAATTTCATCGGGATGTATAACGAGCATCTAGAAGCTCGCAATACATTCCTGGCGAGTCCTTGAAAAAAGGCATCCACTCGAGATACGAGAGTCGAGTATAACAGTGCTTTTCCCTTTCGGAGGGATCTCATCGATCTTTCGTTTCC
The DNA here is from genome assembly GCA_945859595.2 of Megachile willughbiella. Lineage (NCBI taxonomy): Eukaryota > Metazoa > Arthropoda > Insecta > Hymenoptera > Megachilidae > Megachile > Megachile willughbiella. The sequence goes on along the minus strand of OX243797.1, from coordinate 9,114,663 downwards.
TTCGAGCCTGCCCGCTTGCTTTCCATTCATTTCCGTTTTTCGTAATTCCCTCGTTGCGGTTTCTGCCTTTAGACCGCGCGTTATTTATTCGAGCAGGAATACACCGGTTCTTGTGAGCACACCACGAGAGAGATCATTTGCACCAATTTAAAGGGGCGCATCGTGCACATGCTGTACAGTTACCGAGGTTCTCGTTTAGAATTACCGGCTTAAGGCGCACTCGCACGTGCAGGTAACCTATTTCGACATCTAAACTTAAGAGATTCATTTGTCTATGTTAAAATAAAGCAACATTCTACATGCAACAATACCATGAATTTAATATAATCAAGGAAAAATTAATATGAATGTTGTTAATTTTCAAATATCATCATGGATCTTTTATATCTTCTGTTTCGACCTATTATGTTCTTTTTAACTCTTTGTTGTATAATCTTTATGTTTTCATAATACTTTTTTAGCAACGAGAAATTCCAATAAAGGTTATCGATGTATTTATACTCTTTCAAAATCTAACAGATTTATTTCAGACAAATAAAAATTTGCAGAAGTTCAGTTACAGCTGGAAGTTGAAATCTCTTAACTTCCTAATGAAAATATCTTAAGATATCGAACTCGCGGTATTCTTTTTAAGATTTCTCTTTCCTTCAAATCTACCTTCCATTATAAAGTTACCTAATTAGAGTTGCTGAGAAAATGGAAAGTTAGTACATCCATCAATTATTCCTGAGTAATCAATATATTGTCAATAATATTAATTTGTAACTGAAGATTTCTTTGCAGCTCGAGTCCTAAAACAATAAAGCTTAAATCAATATTATTCTGGAAAGTTAGGTTAGGTTGGCATATATTAGGTTAAGTTAGGTGAGATATGGTAAATAACGTACCAAACATTTTAATTAGCAATTTTATATTGACTAATAATTTTAACCTAACAAATACACAAAAATTCATATATTTATCGAAGTGTATCTAAGCAAGAAAGTAAGACGATACTAAAATTAAGTGCAAACATGACGGGACATTAATGTTCTTTCCCTGACAGATTCACAATGTTGCCCAAGAGAAAAGTTCACGAAGGGTGTTGGAAATTTCAAGTAGACTCACTGAACCGTTGTCCATCAAAACTTGAAAAACGTCGACTAATTCTGGACTGCAAACCGACTTCGGTTTGCTCGATGAGCATTTTTCTGCCCGGTTGTCCACGACCGGGGTTCCTTCCTCGTTTATCACGGCCAGCTTTTATTTCGTTCCTGACAGGGCGCGAAGGAATTTTTCAATTAGTTTTGCAAACACCCTTGCACACCCTCCCTTTCTCTCTCTCTTTCAACGTGACCAGCCACGGGATCATGAAAAATGAGCTTCTTGAACCGCGTTATTGTACCGCTATTTCCGGGCGGAACACGCTACTCTGATAATGTTTAGCGAAATGTAAACAACTTGCAGATAATTGAACCGGTCGAAATCAAGCTCTCAGTTATGTACTCTGTCCAATTTTAACGAGGATCAAAGCATTTTGCTTGTGTTGGGGCAGATACTTTTTTAAGGCCGTTTGAGAGAAGTTATATTAGAATCTGTATTTGAGGATATCTTTGATTCACAAAGGTTTGTGGTTTGTTGAGGACACATTTTTGGAAATGGTAATTTTTGTGAAACACATTGTGATGTATCATTTTTACAAAGTGGAGTTTAAAAATTTCGAGGGCTACACGTTCTAAATTAAGTTGCGAAAATTTTCGTGTCAATATTGAGAAGATCTCATGACCTTGAAAATCTAAAGATTTCCAGATAGTATAAATCCGAAGTTGCAAAGTTTCAAAATGTCACCCTTTATTGTCTGAATGTCTTCAAAGTCTCAAATCCTAGAATCCTAAAATTCCACAGTGCCAAAAGTCCAAAGTCTCAAGAGTGCAAATCTCAATATTCGAAGATTTAACATTCTCAAAGGTCCCAAAGTTTTAAGTCCAAAAATTCCCAAAATGTTCCAAAATTCCAATATCCCAAAAGTCCCAAAATTCCCAAAAGGTCCAGAGTCTTAAAATTGCAAAATCCCAAAAGTCCCAAAGTGCCAAAAGTCCAATGTCCCAAAAGTCCAAACCCCAAAATTCGAAGGTTCTACTTTCTCAAAATCCTAAACCCAAGATGTCCCAAACTTCTAAGATCTCAAAGTCCTAAATCGAAAATGTCCCAAAATTCTGAAAATCCCAAAATCCCAAATCCCCGTCCCAGATATCACGATGCTGCAACATAACCTCAAAACTTCATCTGCAACATTGACCTCCACACCTACCCGTGAAAAGCATAAAAGTGCAATGAATTATTGCTGCATCCTGTGTGAATTTGCAAGTGAAATTATTGCGGGTAGGTCAAAAAATGATTAAGACATAGAGGATGTGCCGACAGGTAGTTTGCATCCGCGCAGTCGAGGAGTATAAAGATTCAACGTGGCTTCAACGAGCCAGTAGTAATAGACTCCGTAAGCAAGTCTCGCCGGGTACTCGAAAGTTTTTCCTTCTGCTCTCAAAGGTAGAAGTGAAAGTTCCTCAAATCCAGAGCATCCTCCAGTCTCAGGAACACGACTACCAACAAGACGCAGGGAAGACAAGGAGCATGTTCCCGTACCTTCAAGTTTGTGGAAATCTTGTACGAATACTGTACAATTGCGTATGTACTTTAGAAACATGTACGCATACGAAAACTTGCTTCAATCGAGGAAAGAGATGCAAGGCTATTTATGTTGAATATGGTAAACTTGTGTCAGAATTGATTGTTAGAGTTGTACTGTGTTTTGGTTAATTTGATTTTTATGTGTGTATAACTATTCTTCTACATTTTTAAATTTTTACATTTCAAATTTCTGCATCTTCAAATTCCTGTATCTACCAATTCTTACATTCTGAAATTTCTACATCTCCTCAAATTGCTACATCTTCAAATCCCTTCATCCTTAAATCCCTACATTCTCAAATCCCAGCTTCTCTAAATCTCTACATCCGCAAATTTCTACATTCTCGTATTCGCAATTACAGTAGTTGTCAAATCTCCAAATTAAACAATTTTTAAATATGCAAATTTCCATGTTACTCAATCCTTAAATCGCTAAATTTCTAAATTCCTAAATTCATAAATCCCCAAATTTTTATATTCTCAAATTCCTAAATTCCCAAATCCCTATATTCCCAAATTCCCAAAATTCCCAAATTACCAAATTCCCAAATTTCCAAATCCCCAAATTCCTAAACCCCCAAATTTTTATATTCTCAAATTCCTAAATTCCCAAATCCCTATATTCCCAAATTCCCATATTCCCAAAATTCCCAAAATTCCCAAATTCCCAAAATGCCAAATTTCTAAATCCCCAAATTCCTAAACCGCGAAATTCCTAAATTCCCAAATTTCCAAAATCCCAAATTTCTAAATCCCCAAAATCCTAAACCCCCAAATTCCTAAATTCCCAAATTCCCAAAATCCCAAATTTCTAAATTCCCAAATACCAAATTGTATTCTCGTCTCACACATATCCTGCCTCATAAAATTCTATTTTTCGACTTCGCCGTCCACATGACTCCAATTTCCTTTTCTCATAACCCATATTATTTTTCGATTTATAAGATGAACATATGTGTCACACATAGCAGTTGCGTGAAAAGTGTACTCGTAAAGCTTTTCGAAGATTGCACACGAGGGAAGCGATTGCACGCGATGTACAGGCGAATAGACACGAGTGTTAGTGCTGGTTCACCGAGTCGAGTTTCGAAGCACCGAGGTGTTTCTCCCTCTCTCTCTTTCTCTCTTCGTCCGTCATTTATATCAAAGCGGGTTAAAACCCACCCCGAGCCGTACACCTCAGCAATCCACGTACAACGTGCCACCCACTTCACCGATGAAATAATATTCCATGTAATCTCCAACGCTCAAACGAAACTTGAGTGGATGCAAAATGTGCGTAAATGAGCTGCCCGCGGCGTTGACGTCCTCTCACCGTTTACACGCCACGCAGATAGGCTCTCGGTTTGTCGCGCGTTTTCACGCGCTTTTCCGCCGAAATAATTTCCTTTTTTCTTCTTTTACCTTCCCATTTTCTTCCCTCCCTTTTTAACGAAACGAACTTCACTCGAGTGCGCGGCTATTTAAGGGCGGAAACGAGTGTCGTGGAACGACGCTGCCAAAATTGTGACGGGAAAAGGGGCTCGTTTTGCACTTTGAGCGACGAGCTTTCTGATGGAAAATTCTAATCGAAGAATTTGGAAATTTTTCAGATGGTTCGAAAGTTGACGTTCTGTTGAAAGAATTCTGTGAATATTGCATAGATATTTTTGGTCAAATTATATTGAACAAGTTTTTAATGTTATTAATGCTAGAGTTATCAAACTTAAATGTACACTTACTTTTGTCTGAAAATTATCTACTATCTTTTACCTTATCTTTTATCTAGAATAAATAAATAATCCAGATTTATACTATGAATATTAATCGAATATTAAGTTTAAGTATAAACTTTTCTTGACTTGTCATTGAAAAAGATTTATATTCGCCACCGGTTCGACGTGGTAAATTTTTGTACAATTAACTTAAGCACGTTAATTAAGTATCCACGAGAAGTGGTTGTATACTGGCCTGAATAAAGATAGACCAGTTTTCACCCTGGAACAAGCAACCTACGACAACCGTTGCAAATTTTCAGTTTTTTCTAGTTCAATAACGTAAACTATACGAAATTAAGTTGGACATCGTATCCTTTGCGGTCGAGCCACAGCAGCATTGTTCCACTTTGGGACAAAAATAGAACTCCCGCGATCTTTCTTTCTCTCTTTTATTCCATGCAACGATGAAAAATAAAAAGAACAAACGTAGCTGATAAATTCATTTAGAACTCTAACGAATAAAGTTGCAATTTCAGTTCGGCCTTCGGGTGAACTTCTTTTTTTTTCCTAGGAAAATTCTGTGATCGTAAAATGTGCTTGATTAAATTTCATGAATATTTTATTTATCGATCATGAGACTGTAACTTGATTACGGAGAGAAAACTTTTTCGATATTCCTTGATGAAAATTCGAAAAATGCGGAACATGGTGCGGATGAAAAATGCACGCTTACGCCATTCTGTTTATCGTTTATTTGCTCATCGATTATCGTTTATTCACCACATCAATTACCGTTTATTTCGATAAAATGCATTTCGCTGCAAAAAGTTGCACCGTTTTCGAGTAGCTGAGTGCTATCCGATCCGTTCTTCGGGCAAATAACAAAAAGAGGAGCGTCCGTGATTTTAAATTCGATCGCATTTAACGATGAAATTTCACATTTTCGTGAAAAACCCTCATTGCCATTCAACGTCCACAAACATGCATAATGGTGTTTATAAATTATCTTTGGGAATTTGTATTAATTGTGGTCATTGATGAGTAACCAGTTCTAGATTTAGATTTTGTACATTTTGAGATTCACAAATACCTATATTTTTAAATTCACAAATTTCCTATTCTCAAATTCATAATTATCAACATTCTCAAATACCCAAGGACCAAAACTCTCAAAGTTCCAAATTCTCAGATTGGTAAATTCCCAAATGCCAAAATTCTGAAATTCCCAAATTCCTAGATTGCAAAATTGCCAAATTTCCAAACTCCAAACTCCCAAATACCCAAGTACCGAAATTCTCAAATCCCCAAATTCTTAGTTTGCCAAGTGACTGAATCCCCAAATTCCCAGTTTGCCAAATTACCAAATCCCCGAATTCCCAGATTGCCACATTACTAAATCCCCAAATTACCAAAACCCCGAATTCCCAGATTGCCAAATTACTAAATCCCTAAATTCTGAGGTTGCCAAATTACCATATCCCCAAATCCTCAAATCCCCAAATTCCCAAATTCCCAAATTCCCAAATTGTCAAATTTACAAATTACCAAATTCCCAAATTCCCAAATTCTCAAATTCCCAGATTCCCAAATGCCCAAATCCCAAATTTTCAAATTCCTCAATTTCCAGATTCATGCACATCTCCTTGAAAATTCAAAATTTCTCTACATCTCCGATTTCATTTTCTCAAATCCGATTTACCATTCTCGAAACACGATATCCTGAATGGGACGTTCAATCGATATTCCCGATAAATGATCGCGTCATCGCACACTCGAAACTCTTTGCCAGGAATATTTTAGAAGTAAAAAGGCGAACGAATGAAATACATCGAAATGAAGTAAAGAACCGTGATAGACCTTTGTAGACTTCGTTCAGGTACTTTCTTCCATCAATCCGTTTTATTTGCAAGCAGGAAAAGCCAACTCAATTCGAAGTCTTCAGTCAAGATAGCTCGTTAGTGATTGAACTGATTCCAAGGATAAAGGTAAACTCTCTTCTTTGTAGTTGTTTATTCGTAGCTACGAAGAGCGGATAAAACAGGTACGTAAACAACCAACGAACAAACAATTGAAACGATCTGAACCAAGATAGAAATCGATTTCCTCCATTATTTCGGGTCGGAGACCACGATACTTTGTCATCGAAGATCAATGAGATTCGATTGTTTCCTAGCTCTGAATTTCGCTGCAACGCCTCTAATAAATCTGCAAACTGGCGAGCAAGGTAAGCAACGCAAATGGCGCGGACTAAGTGTTATTCTCAATTGTGTTCCGTGGAAACTGCGATGTAATTTCTCCTTCAATGGATTCACGTCATGAGACGCTTTAAACGAATTTAAAACGGTCGTCTTAGTTCCTCTTCAAATATTTTATGTTTAGACATGTATATCTTCCTTCATTTTATCGTAAATCGTTTGAAGTTTCATTTTATGATTGAAATTTATGTTAAATATAACAATTAAGTTGTTGAAAATTTCAGATTCTTCGTTGAAAGTTTCAAAAATTATTTACAGGGGATTTGTATGACTGTATGCAAATTTTTATTGGAATAAATAAAACATTTCTTGATGTATTTTTAATTTCATCGCAGGTTAAACAACTGTTGCGCTGGAGTTAAACGAACGAGATTGAATGATTGACGAGAACACTTTTTATTGAACGTTCAAATCAATTTGTTGTGTCGTAAACATTTGCACACATGAAGCATTAAAAAATTGCGACCATGGTCTATTTTTAAGAGCGTCCTCATTTCGATGATGTATGTCGCAGTTTTAAATCAAACATTTTATATCCAGTGGTTGTTGATATTCATGTTCAAAGAGTGAAAATAGCCCTCAAATGGTCAGAAGTTTATTCAAAAGTATATTAAGAACTTTTTATATTTTAGAACTATATTAAAAACCATGTAATATAATATCTAGATGTGCAAAAGCACTTGTTGCTAATTCTTCTGTTCACAAGAAACTTGAAAAGCGTTAGAGCGAGAAGACAAACTTGTACATTCCATACCTATCTGTTCAAACAATATTCATTAAAAAACAGCACATATGTTGATTCTATTGTTCGAAGGAAAAGCACACGTACTTATGTTTCTTTTTGACTTGAATCTAAATGCATAAAAGGAGCGATTAATTTTTATCGCAAAGCGGTTCAGACAAATTCCCGCAGAAACAAGCGACGGTGACCTCCGACGGAAGTGGCGTCGAAGGGTGGAAGGAAGGAAGTAGCGGCATGAGAGGGCAGTTCACGTGGCCGCGATTACGGTTAATTATCGTCAGGTTAATAAGCCGCGACGATTGCACGTGCCAGGCGCGTAGTGGTGCTCGTCGCCGCGAGGGGGATGAATTTTCTGCAAGCCTGCGCGAGAAGCGGTTGCAACGGCCGGGACAATCGTCTGCACCGTGAAAACAGCCAGTTACACGATTCTAACTGGAACGGGTCAGAAGTTGAAGCAATTAGCCCAGTTTGTCGGTCGCACGGAAAACAATGCCAGAAAGTTGTTAATGATGTCGCACCGACCGCTGCCATTCTACGGTTTAAACGTTGTCCCAGCCAAATCCAGTTCAGCCCGTTCAATGGCTCCTTTTGTCCCGGAGCGGCGTCAGTCGAGCGTTAATTATAAACAAATAACGATACGCCGTGAGTCGTGATATAATTTCGAGCGAACGAAGCGGTTACTAGAGGGTCGAAGCACAGCCTCGAGGAAGCCTGGCAAGATAAGAGCGGAATTCCTCTTGCCGGTTTAATCGCCTTGCAAAACGTTACGTGCGCTTAATTAGCTCCGCCGTCGTGTCAGTTAAGAGGCTTCCTTCTTTGTTCGTTCAACAAGGAGGTAAGCGGTGTACAACGTTCTTACGCGTACCGCTTAATGACTGAAACAGCCCTCAGAAATTGGTTTTACGAAATTCGTTGCCTTCGCTGCCGCGAGGTTATGCATGGGATAATCGAGTATTAAACTGCCGTTTACGTGATCTGACTGACTTCTTCTTTCTCGGTACTCACACCTGTAACGCGTTTTAACCCTTGCTACTTTTTATATCACAAATTTTTGTTTAAAATTTTAGTATACGGACCAAGTACCTTCATATTCTGTGGGTTCAGAGTGATAGATCAATTGCCAGCTGAAGAGCTTACGGGCACAGGTGTGCATCAGTAATTAAGGGTTGTAAGTCCATACGGAAACTTCAAAGTCTCAACCTAAATATAAGTAAAAATTTTTTAATGAAACACTTATTTAAAAATGTAGCATCAAAGGGTGAGGTGAATTACAGATTCATCGATTCTCATCAAGCCCCCGTTGAACGCTCCGCTAAATAAGTGTAACGACTTTCGTGAGCACATGCACAGCATCTGGGTTCCCAGTTCTAAATCTGGTCGCGACAGCGCGTTGTATTAACATTTTTTGCAAGAGACTCGCCCGGAGTACAAAAAGTCCGAGCATTATGCTAATCGACAAGGACACGTGTTTGTAATGGCTTATTTTTACGCAGCCGAAACAACGTCGCGTCCCTTCGGCAGCCGTTCGAGCCCTCGAGGGATCCTGGCCAGGTTTATATCGGACGCATTCGAAAGACGTTCGATTAGGCAATATTCAAACCGAGGCCCGTAACATTTTAATATTCGATCGTGTAATTGATTCGAAGCGGGACGGTGTCGTTTTGCGTCTCCTGTTATTGCACATTTCGTCAGTCGTAAAGGGATCTCGTTCTCTTTTTCCATAAATATCGTCTCCCTCCGTCGTTTCGATACGCGGAGAAAATATTAAAAATTACTTTCTCTCTGCAAGAATATCCAAACTTTACAGATTGTAGGTACGGCGAAACGGGGTATCCAAAGTTCCTGGGAGGACGCTAATCTTCGGATAAAATAAATCAGACGACGGGAACAGATTTCACCGGAACGGGGACACCCGGGGGATATTACACGCGTGCACGCGGGAAGATGCGACGGTTCCTCGCGAACGATAGCGTTAATTACGCCGCCAACTTCTTTCCCGACGAGGGTGGGCAATTACGCGAAAAGTCGTATAAATATCTGGCGAGATCCCGAGAGCCGGTTTTAGAGGAAAGAGCTAAGTTCTCGACGATTCCCGGGGTCGACGATGGCAGCATCAGATATCGCGAAACGCACGACGAAAGCTTATTTCCTCTTACATATTACTTTCTGGCCTTCTGCTTCCTCGCTATTACATCCAGCTGCTTGTCGCGACTCTCCCAGCTTGAACACCCCCGGAGATTCCACCCCACATTCCAGAAACGCGAGAGTTTCGAATCTTTAATAGATCGAACCCGGTTATTTATGAGAATTGATAATTAAAATTAATATCCGCTTTCGTTCTCCCGCTTGGTTGTGAATTAAGAGAATCGCTTGCGATGAATATTAAACGAACCAAATCGTAAATTCGATTTATTTTCTTCGCTTGTGCCGTAAAACTGATTTCCTTCGTGATTTCACGTAAGTTGAATATTCTCTAGGGGTTTATAGAAAAAATTTGTAATTTATGAGATAGATAGTATAAACTAAGTGAAAAACGTCTTCTCGTGTGTTTTTACAGTCCGCTTAAAATATGCATAAACGCTGTCATCTTAATATCGTTGATTAAATTACGTTAAAAATCACGGAGAGAAATTTAATTCTTCTTCCGGTAATTTACGACTTATTTCATTATTTCAAACTTTTGCTGAAATTAGGTTACGACAGATTTGAAATTTATGCACAAGCAATTGAATTTGAATGATACAATTATGTGTCACGTTACTGTTCGGTTTGACGTTTGAATAAAATTAAACAGATTTTAAGAATAAAATGGCGTGTCAAGTTAAATTAGATTCGGTTTAAATTGAAACTTGCAAATACATTTATCTGAATTACGTATCAAGTTATATGTGGTTCTACGTTTAGAGATAATAGATTTTAATAAAATTGCGTACTAGGTTAGGAACGTAGTTTAAGATATGATACATTTAACTGGTTAAAGTATTTGAACCGCCAAGAATAATGAAAAACCCTCGTTACCAAGAGAGAAGAATCGAAGCACGTCTCGTGGCGGCGACATAACAAAAATTTGTGCAGTGTACCGTGAGAAAAGTTGCCGAAGTTGGCCCTCCTCTCAGGCTGCGAAACTTCGGCAACTTCAGAACGGTCGTTTAGCGTTCGCGGTGACGAGGTGAATCTAAAACTTTCCTACCGAACGTTCGTAAACCGTCCGTGGAACGGCGGCGCACCCTTATACCATCGAAATTTTACTACCAACAGGGTTACGCCCGCGAGAGTGCTATCATCCCTTAGTTTTCGTGGCCCCCCGCCAAGACGATGGATACCGGATCCGCATCTCACCTGACGAACTGTTACTTAAAGGCATCAACCATGCAGCCGTCGCGCAGACAAGCGACCGAAGGATCCGTGCTATCCTGCCGATTCATGCATAAGCTTCCATCTCCATAAAGGTGGTAACGGTGACATCCCAGCGGGTACTCATGTTTCATGAGGCTTACCAGAGCCACTAAGCCGTTGCCGACCCACATTCTCCGCGAGCCAGAACAACGCCTCGTCTAAACAACTCCTACAACCAACCCTTCTTCCGCTCTCCACCTTCTGGTTATAGACATCGCTCGACCTTCTTTTACCTCCGTCATTCGCATCAGTCGCCTCGCCTTTTCTTGCCGTATTGTCAACGCTGTTGCTCTCCTTTTGCTGTTATTTTATGGAACAGGAATATCGCGCACTTCTTGACCCAGGTTCTTTGCTACGAGGATTCAAACTTTATATGCGAAATGCCAGAAATATCGTCATATGCCAAGTTTGGACAAAGAACCCCTTTTGACGAGTCTGACTTCAACTGTGACAAATCTTACTCCAATTTCTAATACGCTAATCTGGTGTTTAAGTCCAACTAGGATAGTCAAGTTACTGATATAACATTTCAACTTTCTTTGTTTCAATATTGTAGCTGTGATTAGTTTGCACCTTACAAATAAATCATAGGACTAGGGGTTAATAGGTACAATGGCTATGATGGTTGTCATAACTACGTAACAGTTATCGTAACAATCCTGCGACAAATTTATGAAGAGTTTCCGCTTCGACGCAGTGTCGAAAGAAAATTGATCATTAAGTGTACCGTCATATCGGGTGATAAATAAACGCAATGCCAAGCAAGGTAGAAAACAAATTTCGCTATCACGCTGTAGCGCTTTTCTTCGGCTATATCAGAGCCAAGTCTGGTCCCGAGAGTAATCAGATCGTTTCTTGTCGCGTTTCGCTGTTCCTCGCGGTCGACGCTTTTTGCATGGCGGGTGTTTTTGGCTTGCCACCACCGAAGCACCCGGAACGCCGTTTAAAACGGGGTCGAAGTCGACGAAAAAGAAACAAAGAGCACAGCTAGCGAAACGTACAACACTCACGGTGTATTTCGCAAAAATGAAGACTATTTAGAGTGTGGAACGGAGAATGGAAGAGCATCGAGGGCGGAACATGTACGTTGGAATATGGAATGAAACGTTTTATCCGGCTCACGGTGAATTCTATGTTTAAATCGAATTCAAAATACTCTTGAGAATTTTTATCGTGTTTTCGTAATTCCGAGTTTTCGATTTAGGTGTTGGATATTTTATGTGAGGAGTTTGTGAAGTTCCAAACACTCAAGTTCTGAAATATTCGATTTTTTAATTTTTGGGTTACTACATTTGTGGATTTTTACATTTCTGGGTTTCTAGATTTCTAGAATTCTAAATTTCTACACTTCCAAATTTTTAAATCTCTGAACTCCTAGATCTGCAATTTATAAATTTCCAAGCTTTCAAATTTGCATATTTCTAAATTCCCTAATTTCTACGTCCCTCAACATAAAATCCAAATTCTCAAGTACCAAAGTTCTTCAAATTTCAAATTCCAACATTCTCCAACTTCCAAATTCCCGAAATTCGAAGTCTCCTCATTCCTAAAATATGAATACTTCAAATTCTCACGTTTCTGCATCCCCAAACTAAACTTGAATTTCGTCAAATTTCTAAGCTAATCTCTTAACATTTCAAAAAAGTAAAACATCAAATGACCAAGGTGTCGAGAACGTGTGAGAACATGTTGCAAGATCGAATTACAGCATCGATCCTTTCGAGAGACTCGAAATTTTACAGCGTAAGTTTCGAAGCAAGCTCGCCGAGCTTACAGCGAAATCTCCGGTTACCATCGCAGTGTACGTGCATCGTGTAGGACACTTGGCCAAGGCACGAAATACTTAGGCAGATTCTCGGCTCCATCTCTCGTTTCGAAAGCTGCGAGGTATCCTGCAAGCTGAGCAAGAAGTGAGTGTCTATAGTGCTCGCACGGTATGCGAGTAACGCGCTCCTTGCGAATTCTTTTACGAATCTCTATCCCTTTCGCGCCTTCTCGTTCCTAGACCGTCGCCATTTTCTGTTTGCTCTCGTGACGAAGACGAGAGGCAGCCGCTTGCAATTCGACGCTGCCGAACGAAACGCTTCTCTTTTGACGCGGCGTCAGCGTCACGCTGTTCCGAGACGCTGAAATACCACTCCCTTGCTCGTACTTGTCGCGAACGCAATGCTTTTCCGCATAGATGTTTCGTTGATCGTCCACGAACCACGTTTTTCCCTTAACCTCTTACACTATTTTCGAGTCTGACGTACCTCAGCTGTGATCAATTTTATTCAAATTTCTAAAACGCTTCAATTCAGAGATCACATTCAATTACTCAACGATTGATACCAAATTGACATAACATTTAGAATTTCTTTGTATATTTTAATAGCTGTGATTAATTCTGACTGACACCTGGCAAATCATAGTGTAAGGGACCCAACTTGGGAAAACTGAAACTACTTTGGATTTCTATTTTGAAAATTTACAGATTCTATTAACTGAACAACTTGTATTTGTTCTGTATGTTAGAGGAAATATTCTCTTTATTCCGGTGAAATGGTGATGCAGGAGTTTAAATATAGGCCAGTTGAGGTGTGGGATCTTGTTAGATGTTCCTAGTGGGAGTAGTATGAAACTTTGATTCCAGAAGGAATGTTGTGCAGATTCGTTTATATTTTTTGCTGTTAGCTATGTTAGAACATATTGTACTGAGTTATGTTGTGAGGAGCAGTTATTTAGTTTGGAGCAAAGCGGAATCATCAAGATCATTTAATATTTGATAAAGTGTCACCTTCAAGTTATACTGCAATAAGAAATTTAGTTTGGTGAACAACATAGAATTATTAAAGGTGATTGATTAACCTTCAAGGTCATTGTGCCTTCTACCCTGTGCCTTCTGCATTTTCATAGACAGTGTCAAACGCAGTTCAGTAACGTAAATTAAAGATAGACTAAAAATAATGTTTTCCGTTAAAAAGAATATATTTTACAGAATCTCTGTACCTTCAAACCCTATAATCTCTCCTTATTAAATTTTGTATGTCCTTAATGTCAACAGAGAAGTAAATGTAACATCATATTTTCCTTCAAATGTCCCATAAAACCATGCAACGTTTACAAAAGTATCGTCGAACAAAGAGCCGGTTGCAACACCGTCAAAGGGAAATTCGAGCAAAACTGGTAGCAACAACGGGAAGTGTAACTTGTGGAAAGTTGCCGAAAGTTTTCTCCTCTTCGACGAACCAGTTTCGCTCGCAAAATATTCGCAAACAGTTGTCGATTTCAGGCGGGACAGCAACAATCGAGTTTCAAATTGGCCCGCAAGTTACGATTCAAATTAAACGTTTCCTCTTGGCGTACAGAAGATTACGTTTAAAGGAAAGTTGCGCGTTCGAGTGTACATTTCGAATTACGACGATCAAACGATGGACCCGTTGAACTTTCGATGGCCGGAGTCTCTTCGTTTATACTTCTCGGTTCGTTGCAGCGACGATAATTTCCATTCAAGCTGGAGGGGGGAAGAACACTTAAACGTTCTTAATATTAACGACAGGACGGCGCGAAATACGGTTTAATGTCGGCATCGATCATAAGTCTGATGTTAACGAAAAGTTTCCTCAAGCACGTCGTAAAACGCTTGATTAAACAGCCAACTGCCGGCCAGACCTATTAGCCCCGCTGTTTTTCCTAACCGGGACTAATTATCAACTGTAAACAGTTTTAATTTCCTACGGGTGATCTTAAGGGTTGATTACGGGGGTGGAAAAAAAAATAGAAGAGAAGAAAGGGAAGAGCAGAAAGGTGTACGTACAAAACTCGAGTTGTATTAAGTTTTATTTTTACGGGCCCCCGGTAAAAACATGTTACACGGCCGGAAAGTTTGTTTATTAATATGAATTGTTGCCGGTGAAGTACTGGCTTGCCGGCGAACCATTCTTTTTCTCGTGGACGTCGGCAACTTCTGCAATTAAACGAGTGCCTTTACCGTAATGAAACGCTGGCGCTTTCGTGCTCCTGTCAAGATTTCACAAGTAAATCTCGTCATAATTAATGAATAATTCAGTAGTCACCCGCAGTTTACTGCTTTTTACGCGGCTGTTTCTTCGGTGTACGATTCTTCACCGACTAACACGTAGGCTCTTTCAAATTGTTATTATGCTCCGGTCATTCTGTCTGTTTACATAATTTTATAGTCGACAAAATTGGTTCTTTTAAGAACCGATTGAATTTTTGATCTATATTTCGGATTAATTAAACTCGAGTGCTGAAGGTTTACATTTTTTATTATATACAATGATTTCAATGCATGGGGTACATTAATTCATTCGTGTAGTTATAATTTGAATCATTCGTTATTGGTACAGACCACTGCTGAAATTGAGAAATTAAAAATTGGTAACTTTGGAATTTGAGAATATGCGAATTTAGGACGTTTCTTTGTAAATTTAAAAATTTGTGGCTGAAGGTATTTAGAGATGGAGGAGTTTGTGGATATAGGGATTTGAGGATGTAGAGATTTACAAAAGTAAGAATTTGGGGAGATCAGGATTTGGAGATGAACTTAGGGATGTAGGTATTTGGAGACGTAGGAAATTGGGGATATAGGGATTTGAAACATAGGGAATTGGGGATGTAGGCATTTGAGACGTAGGGAATTGGGGACATAGGGAATTGGGGACATAGGGAATTGGGGATGTAGGGATTTGAGACGTAGGGAATTGGGGATGTAGGGAATTGAGGATGTAGGGAATTGGGGATGTAGGCAATTGGGGACATAGGTAATTGGGGACATAGGGAATTGGGGACATAGGGAATTGGAAATATAGGGAATTGGGGATGTAGGGATTTGAAACGTAGGGAATTGGGGATGTAGGCATTTGAGACGTAGGGTATTGGGGAGGTAGAGAATTTGGGACATAGGAAATTGGGGATGTAGGCATTTGAGACGTAGGGAATTGGGGACATAGGAAATTGGGGTCGTAGGCATTTGAGACGTAGGGAATTGGGGATGTAGGGATTTGAAACATAGGGAATTAGGAATGTAGATATTTGGAGACATAGAAAATGATAATTTGGGGAGGTTAAGATTTCTGCATATAGGGACTTCAAAGTTTAATGTATAAGCACTAGAACCCATACCAAAAATCTACAAATAAACACACCATAGAAAGAAAGACAAAATACGTTTCTCGCATTTCGGAAATGATATATTCCGTCCACGGAATGGCAAGATATCTGTGTTCGAGGATAGCCTGAAAAACTGAAAGGCAATTTTCAAACTTGAATACTCATCTTCCCTCCTTTCTCTCTTTCCTACCCTGACAAGCTATCAGTTTCTCTTCGTCCGTTCACTTTCTTTCTCGTTTCCACACGAATCGGAATCTTTTCAAACAAGCAGTCAGGCCGTCGCGTCGCTTGGAAGCAGCAGTTTCCGGCCTGGAATTTACCGGAAATAATATCGTATCAAAACGTTGGCCGAGGAGCGAGTGTACGTGCCACGATAAGGTTTCCCCGCGTTGCGACGCCTCTGTGCAACTTTTAAACTGCCAAAGTCAGTTCGGAGTTCGTAGGATTCGTTGTGACTTCTGCTTCTGATTTTCTCTTCCTTCCTTACTCTTTCCACCTGCGAGTCATTCTCACTCTCGCCCTCGGGATACCTTTCTATTTCCTTTTTGGAACGGAGCTTTGTCCGCTTCATTTCACCCTTAGAATTTCTTCCTTCTTCCTTCTCGATCGACTTCGATTCGTTAGAGACGCGTAAATTAATTAGATCTTTTCTTCAACGTTGTTTACTTACAATTCGTTTTACAATTACCTAAGTCTTTTTGCCACAGGTACTTTTAGACTTACATTTCCCTTCAAGGAATTTGATCTTTTTTTCAACGTTACTTGCTCACAATTTGTTTTATAATTATGTAAGCTATTTTTAATTCCATTGGTACATTTTTGTATGGAGTTACATTTATTTTTAATGAATTTTGTAAATCAATATTGTTCAGTTTTTTGAGTTGATCAAAGTCGATCAACTTCAAGTCTTTTGAAACTTCTTAGATACTTAATATATACATTATTAATGTATACTAATGTATAATGTATACTTCTTATACATTTGTTTTACTATCACTCCGATTATTTTTACCTGACAGTCTTCTTATTAATTACGACCTATAGAGTGCAATGTAACTTTCTGTCAACTGTCACACTATATTTTATTCGTAACTAACAATAATGAAGTTATTACATATACCATCATGCACTTGAAAACAATTGCATACAGGAAACATACCTAAGTATAAAATCGATCGACCATCATCAAACAGAATTCGTAATCGGGAATCCACAGTTGTATAAATTGACGGTACAGATGCCGACGATTTACGAGCATTAATTGTTAAATCTGATCCACGGTTGTTTACAAGCAATCGATCGGACATGTTCTCGATCGCTTGGCACGTATTGTATCGATAGGTAATCGGCGACTCGAAAATTTGCGCATCTCGATCAAAAGCCACTTACCGACGATAAACGTAGCGCATAACGCGGATAAATTCACCGACACGCTCGAAATGTAACGCGAACCGGCCAATTAGTACGTATAATTTGGGCTTACTTTTAGCCAGACCGTAACCAATACCACAAATTCGAGCCGCATGCAAATGCACCAATTCCGAATGGTTAAGCCAGATATCGACGTAGGTTTAACCCAGTGATCTGACCCGTATCTAATTTACAGGTATGTAAGTCAGGTGTTTCCTATCGAGCAACGTATCGTGAATATTTTACATATTCTAACGTCTATCGACCATTGAATTTATCACCTGATATCGGACCTTACTCCCCGCGCATTAAATCATGCAATATATCTACAAGCTCCAAACTCTGTACGGGATAACTTCTGTAGTCTTCTTTCAAGAAGTTTGATGCATATCCTAATTTTAATTTATGAATTTGAACATTTTTATTCTTTCAGATTCCTCAGTTGTAGAATTAGAATATTTATGAAGTTTAATTTTGTGAATTTTGGGAGTTGAAAATATGTGGAGTTCAAATTTTTGAGTGTCTGAACTTGTACGTCTTTGAACTTGTAAATTCTTCAGCTTTAGAACTTGAATATTTTTGAACTTCCACATTCTTCAATTTCAGAACTTGAACATCTCTGAACTTCTAAATTCTTGAGTGTCAAAACTTGAACATCTCTGAACTTCTAAATTCTTCAGTTTCACAATTTGAACGTCTCTGAACTTCCAAATTATTCAAATTCAGATTTTGAACATTTCTACACTTCTAAACTCGTAGGCTCCAGAACTTGAAAACATCTAAACATCCAAATTTTTGAGTTTCAGAGTTTGTCAATTTGCAAACATCCAAATTCCTGAATTCCAGGATAATGTTCAAATGATGTTGATGATGATGATAATGTAAATGGAGATATATAAACTCCAAATCTAAAAGACCTGAAAACATTCAAGTTTCTGAATTTTAGAATGTCTACGTTTTTAAGAAATAAATGTACCCAAATATCTAAATGTGAACAATTTCAATTTTGCATGTTTAAAAATGTCCAAACTTGAAAGTTTAGAAGTTTATAAATTTAAAAATATGACAAGTTTATAAATTTGAAAATTTGACAAGTTTATAAATTTGAAAATGATTAACTCTGTAAGTCCTTTCACTTGACGACCATTCGCACCCTTCTATAAGAAGTGCACGAGTCTTTTCCCTAGATTGATCATTTCTATGGAGGCCTACAGACGTACATCGTTGCAGACGAATTGGAATAAAACAGTTGGAAGAGTAAATAAATGCGGCGTAAGAGCACTCGTAAATGTAGACAGAAGCAGGGCGGCTACCGTCGTTAATGGGCGGAATTTCGAAAAGCTCGTACTTAACTTGAGTCTGCGAGGTGACGCTCGGAATACAAAATTGATCTTAGCATGACATTATCACGTTGCTAGCGCCGTCGGTATCCGTCGTGTTTAACCGTCTCCCGATTCCGCTTCTGACGTTCCTACATCCTCGTTGAATCCAAAATTAAGACCACCCGCGAGAGGAAAATTAATATTACGCGCCCATATGGCGGCGCCTGGTGAACAGTCACCGTGCGGTGAATTAGTATGCCAGTTTGATTAAAAAACAGGGAAAAAAGGAGAGAAAAAGCTGTCCCTGGTTAGGTTGAAAAGTTTCGAAGCGACGGAAGTTAACGTTTCATGACTTTTAATGGTCGCGTAGATGAATATCGCGCTTGCGGAATTTACCCTCGACCCGAAGAATTCGTTTTAATTCGCATGTTCCTCGTCGAACTATTGCGAAACTTTTATAGCAAAATACGAGTAGTAAATTGCATCGAACTACATTGAATTAAAACAAATTTTCATTCGTCAACATTAATTATATCGATATATTTGTAAGAGAATTTTAGATCACGTGCAAATATGGTAATGAAAATTCTTGAAAATATTTGCTTTGATATGCCATTTTATAAAAAGGTGCCAGAAATTTTGAATTTGCCTGACGATGCCCTTGAAGTTCACTTTTAATTGATTTTCTCGGCTAAATGGGTCAACACTGCTATTATCGAGGTAATTAATATCAGGGAAACGTTTAATTAAATATCAAACATGCCAGAGGTTTGTAGTATATTGTTATTTTACCAGGTCAACATGGTACTCAAGGTAAATTTAGAGATTTAAACATTTTTAAATTTCGACATTCACAAATTTTTGTATTTTTAAATTTACAAACATACGAATTCATAGACTATTGACTTGGAAAATTTAATTATGATGGGGCTATAATTGTTGAATTCCTAAGTTATCAAATTTTTGGTCTTCAACATCCCCAAATTTCTACTTCTTGCAATTCTTAGGTTACCAAATTTCTACATCCCCAAATCTTACAGTCCTCAAATTCTCATATCCTCACATTTCTACCTCTCGAAATTCCTGGGTAACCAAATTTCTACACCCCCAAATCCCAAAATTCCCGAATTCCTACATCCCCAAATTTTCACATCCCCGAATTTCCACGTCTCAAAATTCCTAAATAACCAAATTTCTACACCCCGAAATCCCTAAATTCCCGAATTTCTACATCCCCAAATTTCTACCTCTTGAAATTCTTAGGTTACCAAATTTCTACACCCCCAAATCCCTAAATTCCCGAATTCCTATATCCCCAAATCTTACAGTCCCCAAATTCTCACATCCCCGAATTTCCACGTCTCAAAATTCCTAAATAACCAAATTTCTACACACCCAAATCCATAAATTCCCAAATTTCTACACCCCCAACTACTCACACCCCAAATTTCCATCTCCCTAAATTCCTACACCCCCCAATTTCCGTCTTCTAAAATTTCTAGATCCTCAAATCGCTGAATCCGCAAATGTTCCGCTTATTAACATCGTACCTGCGTGAAGCTGCATCGTCGAGCCGGACCCTTTAAAACGCGTTCGCCCGTAGCTGCCGTAGAAACGAGCTTTACGATCGCTCCATACTTTCCGCTCGTAATTCAAAACGGGCGCGGGAAACGTGCGACCGTTCGTAATGGAGATTCAACGCGTGGAATCGGCGTTACGAGCCGTCGCGCGACTTCACCCCTTGACCACCCTTTATTAATATTCCGCGTGTAACGAGCCGGTGTACAATTTCGACGATTTTTGTGCGTTACGCAAACCGACCGTTTATAGCCTGGTCACGATCTTTTGTTAGCCACCCGGTGCTCGCAAAAAATTCCGTCCTTTTTTTGCGTATGGTGGTTGCGAACTGATAAGAAACGTATCTTACTCGCGACAACGTAATACCGGAATTTATTGTCGGTACTTGAACGTAAATGAATTCTGATGTTGTTACTAACATTTGTAATTTCATTTCTGTTTTGTATGCTTTACGATTCACTTTTTATTGAGATATTCTTTGAACTTTGAAATGAGGTAGTTGTTTGAAGTTTGAGCAGGAAGAATATGCTTGGTTCAATTCTTATTTTTTCAAAGATTCCACAAATTTAAAAATGGGGTAGTTTGAATGTTGAGTAGAAAGAGTATGCATATAACTGTTCGCTAATTTTGGACAAGAAAATATATAATTCGTAATTTGCTTGTTTGTGATAAGTCATATTGAAGATCATTTTGACGCATCATTTTAACAAAATGGTATAGACAGATTATTTGTTATACGAAACAAGGGATTCTTGTTACGGTTACAATTGAGATATTGTTGATACTCTTCATGCGATACGCTTGTGGTCTTCGGTGGTCCATATTTATTGTCAGTGTCCAGGAAGCAATGGTTTCGACGTGGAAATCACGCTGTCAAAGCAAGAACCACCGCTCTGTGATTCCGATTTCGGTTTAAATTCAACGCGATATAATCTATTGTAATTGAAAATTATGCCGCACGAGTGGTCCATGCGGAAAGCCTACCCGTATCCCCTGCCAGGAGCGGCTTTGTTCGCGGAAGAAATGAAAAAATTCCGTTGGAACAAAGGGAATCGATCTTATCCCTCTTTATTATTCGTGACAGGGTTATTCTGCTATCAGAAACGTAAATTAATCGGACCACGGAAATCTTGAGAATTTTCCACATTAAATTGACGCGAAACGTCGATTCCTTGATACGCATTGTGTTGTATCATGTATTTATTTATACTAACAGGACCCTTTTGTTGCATATTAAACAGTGACGTTCGTAATATAGTACGATGACATAAATGCATGACATGAAAGATAAAACTTCCACATAAAATAGGCTTTAACCTTTATTAGATAAAGGAAGTTGAGGAATCATACGCCAGAGTGCGTGGCGATCGTAGCGACCATTGATGACTTCACAACAAAGAAAATTTGAATTTACTTCATTTTTAAAGTTTAGAGGTTTGAGTTGCTTTAAATACACAGTTATGTTGTGTTGATTTTTGCTCATATTTGTAGCACTTGTATTATTGAATATTAATATCATTCAATCTTTCTCTTTCAAATGAGAAATCTTATTTAAAGTCAGAAGTGTGTCCGGTTATCAAAATTTTGTTTAATTTTTGTCGATAATTTTGCGACTTCATCGCAAAATAAAGGACCTTCGAAGAAATTCGACAAGATAAAAGACGAGGAAGAAATATGAAAGATCGAGCAGAATTGTTAAGTCTCAGAATTGATACATGATGTACAGTTTCGAAAGTGCACCGTAAACAAAACGAAAGTTTTCAGGAATATTGTAAGATGAATGCAGATACGTGTCCTGTTTGAAAAATCGAAGCTTATCGAGCAGGCAGTGTAGAATGCAGAGGGACAAATTCCGAGATAAAACGTGAACCGAAAATCGTCGTTATTCGACCGTCGAGAAAGACACAAATCTCATGTGTAGCGAGCTCTAGGATCTCGTTCCCATTATTCCAGGATTTTGTGTATTACCCATAACGAATACGTCCGAGATAATAAAATAGGAAGCCCCTTATCTTTCTTTATGGTCACAATACAGCCTGTTCAGTGAACCTCTTACAACGTTCGCTATATCGGACTCATGATAAAACATTTTTATCGTACAGAACCGCGTATCGATCCGTACAGTTCGTAATAACAGCTGATCTATGAATGTAATTACAACGGTTATCGTCTAACTGCATGCTCGAATCGGAATTGCATTGAAACGCGAACCAGCGAACGCAGGATATTTGAAACCCTTTGCGAACTTGGTTACAAAGAAGTTTTCAGATATACCTTTATATTGCATATTATAATGTACATTAGAAGGTGGATTTTGTAAGAAGGTCCACAGGATTTTCTAAATTTCAAATTCCCAAATACCAGTTTCACAATTTAAAAATTCCCAGGTTCCAATTTTCCACATTAAAAATCCACAAATTCTAATTTACCACATTACAAATCCCCGAATTCTAGTTTCCAAGATTATAAATCTCGAAACTTCTAATTACCGAATTCCAAATCTCGTAATTTCAAATCCCCAAATTTCAAATCTCCCAACTCTAAATCCCCAAATTCCAATTTCCCAAGTTCCAAATCCCCAAATTTCAAATCTCCTAACTCTAAATCCCCAAATTTCAATTTTCCAAATTACAAATCTCCAAATTTCGAATCGCTGAATCCCAAATCCCCAAATTCCAATTTCCCAAATTACAAATCTCCAGATTCCAATTTCCCAAGCTCCAAATCCCCAAATTTCAAATCTCCTAACTCTAAATCCCCAAATTCCAATTTTCCAAATTACAAATCCCCAAATTTCGAATCTCTGAATCCCAAATCCCCAAATTCCAATTTCCCAAATTACAAATCCCCCGATTCCATATTCCCAAATTCTAAATCCCCAAATACCAATCATCCCAAACTTATAAATCTCTAAATTCCAATTTGCCAAATCCAAATCACCAAATTAAATTCCACGCACCGCAATCTTTCGCCTCCACCACGACGAGGAGAATCGATTTCTCTTCGTCCATCTGGTGGCAACCGAAATCGCCACATTTGAACTGTTCTATTAAGCTACGCCAAATTCGCACCTGTAGCGCGAACAAAAGCTATCCTCGCTTAAACTGATGAAACACTTTGCAGAAACCGCGACCAATTTATTCGATTACACCGCGGAGACCGCGTTAAATCAACGTCGTGTCTCGCGATGTCGATTCCTCCGCTACCGATTCGCAAGAACTTTCATTTAACCGAGTGCAATAAAAGCTGCGGAATCGGGGCTCTGCGTCGGAATTTAATCCGCTCGTCGAATGAAACTCGCGTTCAGTCGGGACACAATTTCACGATAATTTTCCAGCTATGGTACCGTGACGTCGCCAGAAAATGAACGCACTGAAACATCATCACGCGTTTACTAAATCCCTTTTCCGGAAAGTGTTTTGCTTTGAAATGACGTTAACAATCCGCAGTGTTTGACTAAACCTCTATATTCAGTTATATCATACTAAATTGCCCATTTCGGAAGAGTAGTCATATTTGATGGTATAAATATCACAACATGATGTATGGATTTGAAACTTAAAGTCTGATGAAAATAAATAATTCAACAATATTTCTAACACAAAATGGATTATTTTTCATCGAAATAAAGAAGGATAACATTTCTCAAGAATACACACGATTTTTTAAAGGAAAATTACATAACCTAAAAATTACAGATTTTCCATAACATCAAAAATCGAAGAGTCCAATACTACATTGAAACATACACAACTGCAAATTAAGTATCTACCCAATAGATATTACTGACAATAAATTAGAAATTCCTTAATTAATTATCCACTCCAATCTTATATTTAGGAGAACGAAGAATTCAAAGTCTTAGCGCTAAATCAAAAATGGCTCGGCTTCTACATCCAAGGCACGAAGTTGCTCCCAGTATATCGACTTTGCGAATATCGTCAGCATTCTGTGCGCCAGCAATAACCGCCTAACAGCAACAGTAGTTGCCACAACGAGTCTACTGAATCTACCAAGGCCAATTTAGCAATTAAACTACCCGAAGAGAAGAACCAAAACTAACCGGGCGCGGTCCTTTCTCAAGCGAGACGTAATCATTGTACCCAGCTCCGGCAACCATGGTTGCTAGCAACAGCAACGGTATCGAACACGTGCATCGGCATCGGTAAAGCCGGAAGCTACAAGATTTACGCGCTCGCCGAGCTGGCCCGTGATTCTTGTATAGACGACGATGGAGGTGGTGGAAGCGGGATCGGTAAGAAGGCTACATTATTGCCGCGTTTCGTGTTTCACGGCCCATAGAACAACAGATCGCGGCAGTAACTTCGACGGAGACAGTCGGTTGTAACACAGCTTACCTTTGCGGCAACGAAAGGGTGCAGCAACCACTCTGGTTTACCCACAAGATGAAACGACCGTTCGGATTTCTACTCGAAATGAGATTGACTTCGATACGAGTGGGTGCAAGTTACTTCACATGACACACACGTCATATTTTTTATTACTAAATTTCCATATCCTTATCTGCAATTTCTCGAAGTAACTCCAATTCTTAGATTTGTAAATGTATATTTCCCCATTCTCAAATTTCTGAACCCCCAAATTCATAGGTTAAGTTTCTACTTTCAAGTTCCTAGATTTTCCCCAGCTTCTTACATCCCAAAATATCTCAAATTCTACATTGCTCAGTCTTCAAGTTTCTACACCCCAAATTCCTATGACAGATTTTCTACATCCCCAAGTACCAGCGTCCTCAAATTCCTGGACTCCCAAATTTAAATCTTGAAACTCCTAGATTACCAAATTTCTAGACCAAATAACCGCCCACATCTCTCAATCCTTACATTTCTTGAAGTCCTCAAAATTCTACCCGAATTCCTCAGTCCTCAAATTCCTCAAAGGCCTTCGAACGCTATATCTACAATTGTCATCTTCCACTATACAATACTCGCCTTTAATTTCTTATTCCTGTGTGTTCTAGCAACTGACTTTCAGACAAACCCTATCTCTTGTTATGGAGCTCTAAACTTGAAACGTACGAGTCTATTTTTGTCGTGGAAGTATCCTCCGCTAGAATTGGAGGAGAGATAGAAACGTTGAGGTAGCCACGGTGTCCATTTTCTTGTTCCTTCCTCTCGAGTGAGGACAGGGGACGTTTGATAAGATCATGAAACAGTATATATGTGTTGGTTATCGAGAAACTCTCTCGCTTAAGGAACAAGGTACGGTATATAGATTGCAGACGCGGTATTTGATATCATCCACGATAAGGGTGATCATAAAAGAATTCATTTTAAAGAAGCTGATGGAATTTGTTTCTGATTGCACGTTTTGTTCTATTGAAAACACGAACAGTCGGAACATTTCTCGAGTAAACTTCATTTGAACCTTGCGAAAAGAGCAGAAATTCTTATAATTCGTTTCGTTAACGTTAGAATAGTAATAATTGCAACTAATTCTGATTAGCATGCAGCGGGGTTTTCGATCAAATTAATTTCTGAAAATTTAATACGTAACTTCTCTGGACGCGAACAAAGCGTTCCCTGTAACGAGCCTCGTCGAGCAGAATTTCGAACGTAATTATCAGCACGCTCATAATGAGACATCGTGCAACTAATTAACTAAAAATTAGTTGAACCGGTCACAGGTGACAGAGTGGCGGTTACATCCTCGCATGATTGGAGCTAATAACAAAATTGTTCGAAAGTAACGACCATCGTTACGGTTTATACATTCTTTGATTAATCGACGAGCTCGAGGAGCACTTACCGATTTCGCAGTCTCAGCCACCCCTTGGCTACGGGGCTGAATTGGTAACAGTACTCCGGATGATTGTTCATTATGTTAATTAAAGTCGGGCGAATATTCGGCGAACGAGTGTTTTTAAGATATATACCTCCCTCTGATTCTCTTTTTCGCCCTTTTTCCTGGCTGTTTGCCGCGTCCAACGATCTTAGGGTTGGTTACAACGTCCATCCGCACATTTTTCTTCGGTCCGTGTATTCGACTGCTGCGGTCGAGGGTTGTGCTCTATGTGCAGCATCAGTGCCCCTCGTTCGATCGCGTTAAAACGAAGAACGTGGTAAAAATTTCGGCAGGAATAATCATTAGCTTAATGTTTCGTCTGGGACGTGCACCCTCTGAAGTCTCCTTAAAATACGTGTTGGGTCGGCGAAAAAACCTTAACCCTTCAATGACCGTACACATTTTTATTCGTATGAGAGCTTTTACGATCTTAATAAGTCAAGATCATACAAATTTATTTTTGTTAAAATAATTTCGTGGACTATCTAAAGTAAAGAACTGACAATTATCCTACAAATAATTACGGGAGTGGGGAGATATAACGAAGCTACGTAAACATTTCATTTCGTATCTTCACCTTGTTTCTTTACAGAGAATCACTTATTTCTCGATTGTACCATAAACATTGGGATAGCTCGTATAAAATACTGTTTCTCTCTCTCTTGGTGTACAGTTTCTATTACGTCCTGTGTACAAACCACACTAGATTCCTGCATTCGCGCGTTTCAACATAGTAAAGCTCGGTTACAGCAGCAATTTGATGTTTAAGCAAGAAGTTTACCGTCAATAAAACAGCTATTTAGAAGGAAAGGTCGGAAAATTTCGCAATGAAACGTCGGATGAAACGCGACATAGAGCAATTTCCGAGGAAAGCCAGCGGTCGAGTGTAACGCTATTGAAATGCAGATATTTTACGCGACGGTGTAATTGCGTTTCAATGCAAAATTCGAAAACTAGGGAGGAGAAGCGGACCGTGCACCGGTTACGGTTCCCAATGCTTGCATGGCGGAAGCGTGGCCGACGACCAGGCCGGAAATAAAATTTTTGGCAACATTTCAATGACAACGGCCCACGGTGGTTCGTGTACCACGCTTTTTAATTAACCGGCTACAAGTATTCCCGGACGATGATAATTTTCAACTGTGGCCAGGAAAGTGGGCCACTCCGTGAACGAATCGAGTCGCATCCGCAGGAGTACGCCGATTTACTACTTCCGTTCTGTTGCGGTTTACGTGATCGTTCTGCCCTATTCAAGATTATGCGCGACGCCATTTTTCTCTCTTTCGAGAATATTCGTAACGTGAATTGCGAAACAAAAGAAATTATCGTTCTCAATTTTTAGTGATTAAAAAGGCACATTGTTTTACCGCACAGTAAGTGTTATGTCGTTCTTACAATTATTTTATATTCGCTTTAAATGTCAAATCTATATGTATTTATGTGTGTACTTATCTGTGAGAATATGCATTGATTTCACACGTGTCAGTATACACGTGAATTTTAAAAATGATGTACTTATAATTTATATCAAAGACTCTGACAAACGTGTAGTCTCGATGAGACTGTCATTTCAGAAATGTATTACTGGCAAAAATACACGTGCAGGTGATACATGATACAACGGGAAAAACAATTATAAAATTGTTTACAATATAGTATTGGACATGCAAGGTAATGCATAATTCATGATTCTAATGTAACACAAGGTAATTCCATTAGCAGCCTAATTTTCCGTGATAAATTATGTACATCAATAGCCTCGGTACAGCGTACGTGTCTAATTATCAATTTATTCCCGAGTCATTAACTCGTTCACTAACGACAGTAATCAACTACGATAAACACCTGCCGATACTGTTAAATGAATCACCCGATTAATCAGGATTTCCATTGAATTTACGTCCGTGCAAAGGAAGCAGGTAACTGTGAGAATTTCTGAATTCTTTGTATCTTTGGAGGCAGAAAATTTGTAAGGACATATGAAGTTTATGTAAAATCCTACCTTCCTTTCAAACTTGATAAAAATATACATTACATTACACGTTTTACATTAAACGTATAGAGTAAATTAAAAGTCATTTGAAAAGTCTTGAAAATCTGAGTTTCAACATTTGAAAATTTGTAATATACGTAAACTAAAATTAAAACTAAAGGTTTGGAAATGCTAAAAAATTAGGATTTGAACATCCTGAAGTTCATAATCTAAAAAATTGTGTCATTTTGAGAAGTGCATATAGACTACACGTAGAACATGCCCACAATAATGCGTAACACTCTGAACAAAAACTGTTCGTTAAGTATAAAGACAAGTGCTCTTTTGATTCAATTATACAACCAAACCATGTCAAGTTTTTTACCAGCTCCAGAATTCGTGTGCAACGGCACTAACAACGCAATCATCATCAGGAATAATGAGCACATCAGTTACTCGGGTCGGCAACAAGCACACATCGTACGTCGTCGACTAGATTTTACAGTGGAAATCGATATCGTAAACGAGGTTCGCACGTCAACGATCGTACAGCTAATTCCCAGACCGTGCTGCCTTTCGGCGAGCAAAGTCGTTCGTCTCCCTGTCCGATCGCTTTCCAGCCAAGAGTCTAGGGGATAGAATTCACGGGGAATCAATCGATGTTCGTAGATCGAGCTTTCCACGGCTGATCGGGATTTCCGGTGGCGGTTCACACGTAGCTCGCGCTACCACAAACACAGTGGCCATCGAGATGTTAACACACAGAGGTAGGCGGGTTTGCTAGCACCCGCGCAGAGGAGGTCGACCGGTACATAAAGACAGCTTTCGGCCGTTATCGAGCCCGGTTCCCAGCCTCGTCGTTGGTCCCCTCCATCACCCAAACTCACCCCTTCCAACTCTACCTACTGCCCTTATCGGCTCAACAAATTTAACTTGATTTCCTATACGGACTTTGCGGAGCTCCGGGGAAATACAGAGCCGGCTTCGGACCGTCTACGTCTAAACTCGCTTTACGATAAGGGATAAAGCCCTCACCCTCCTATCCGACGTCTACCACCCTCTGCACTTCTCTCCCTCCCCCTCTCTGTTCCTTCCTCTCTCTCCTCTGTCTTTCTCTTTCTTTTCGGTAGTCGACTACAACTACCACCACCAACAACGCTTTGCCCCGAGACTTTCCATTCACCAATGTCGAATCCTCTTGACCTGGCCGGCGAAACTCGCGGAGGGTGAGAAACCCGGCTAGAAGTTTTCCAAGTAGCACCGGGCTTCCTCGCACCCGAAAAAGCTCCACCAACGAGATTTCTCGAGGACTACAGAACTACGTGTCGCTGCACGCTGTATTTTCTTTCGTTTGATGAGAAATGAGGGATACTGGTCCTGAATGTGGACTCGGTTCTGCACTAAACACTTCTCTCTTTTACTTAGTGATTAAACACTCATTTTTAAAGGTGTGTGGGTGTCACTTAAGATAGTACAAGATACATAGTAAAAATACACCCTCACTGAGCCACTCTCACCAACAATTTTTTATTTAACCTTGAACTTGAACTTCACATGCAATAAATTTGAAATGCATAAAAATTCTTGTGTATTAAATAGATAGAAAATGTCTCAGTGGTTACTAGATGAAGGGCTGTGTGAAGGGGTACCTGAACAAGGTATCGTATGTAAATTATTACAAGCGAACGCGATTAGCTGATGTTGCGGCTTAGGTAAATTCAATCACGAAGAGTCCGAGCAAACGTCGCTATTTCCTCGAGTGGCCTCAAAGCTTGCCGCATTACCGGTATATTAAACATCGTATGTACAGCCAGTTTGAAATGACGGCTCTCCGGAGAGGCACAAACGCGAGAGAGTTGGAAAGACAACGGCGATGAAGAGCAGGAGAGGACGAGAGCAGAGAGTGGCGTATGGTACACGCAGTCTGGCGCATAGTCTCTGTATAATTCAGTCATATCCATGCTAATCCCACCGGCCGGCTCGCGTTATTCTCCATGATGGATGCACAGCCACCGGAGAATTGCCCTTTTCATTGAAATACAACTAAAATTAAACTCATTTGCTGCCCCCGTGGATTTACGACAAGGGTGGCGATACTACCGCCCTCGAGCATCCTTTCCTCGATTAGGTACTTCCTCCGTGTTTAGCAACTGGCTGTATTAACTATCGTAAATTCTTGCGGCGAATGTAGTAGGCTACCGCATATCAAACGGTGGATTACTCCGGGTCTGACATGATTTGGTCACGTAAAGACACGTAAACGCTAGATTAATCCTGTGTCATACTTGGAGCATGATGTTTCATGAAAAATATTTAGATTTATCGTTTGGTTTATTTTGCGATACTTTTGCATTGCCAAATTTTTCTGAATCTTTTATATTTCGATAGATACACCTCTCTTACATAGAAGGTGAGCTTAAATTAATTAGTGACTGAAAACAGGTCTCACAGTTCTGTTATGGTCACTCTAATTTTTAACATATCTGAACCACTTTTCATAGGTTTGATAATTTTTGATAGTAAAGTTCCTTGAATTATAGGTTCATGAGATTATGGTCATACAGTAAATGTTTTATTTAAAAAGATAAACGCTATTTATGGGTGCATAAATACAAGACGGTCCAGGTGAAAATTCCAAGACATGCTTCGGTTCATTCGTTTCAATAAATAGAGACGTTACAACAGATGTGCTGGATACTTATTCGACAGATGTGTCGATATTTCCTCATGGTAAGGGCACAGCGTAAAAGACACGCTGGGTAATATCGGCAGAGAATACTGTCCGTCGCGAGAAGGGTTTCCAGAGAAAGGTTTAGGATGGGAAACGTCGACTATCTTATACGCATAAAATGATAATCGACCAACACGGAGGGTACATTTATTTTTGAGGAAGGAAAGCGAAAGAGTGGAGAAGGAATTCAAATATCAATAGGAATTGGATATTGTCTCTAGAAACCACTGTATTAACAATATACAAGTGAAAGTTCTCCTAAAACAATTTGCATATTAAACGATACATTCACTATTTCAAAATTGGTAAAAAAAGATATTGCTTCTTTTTAAGAAGTGAAGTATATTCATTACAATTTATTTATTAGCTTTTGAATATTAAGTCAATATGTATATAATTTTATACTTTTCCTATATCTTAAAAAAGTTCGTAATTTCCACAAACTAGGTTAATGATCCAATTAAGACAACGCAACGTCCTACTTCGAGAACTAATTAAATTGATTGGCCCAATAATGGCAGAATTTTAATCAATTACTTTCTTCCTTCCTATATTTTAAAAACATTTCATATCGACGTAAATTAAAAAATATATATGATTCGCAAATTAATGAACTTCCCTTTAAACGTGATGATACGTATCACTTTATTAAAAATTATAATAGAAATGTTATTTAATTAACGAATGTTATTAAATTTAAGTATATTTCATTGGAACGTTGTTCATTAGACCAATGCACGAAAAGCACGAAACGTTAGAAGGTACACAATTAATTCTCTCCCGGTGTGTATCACGTTTCAAAGAAACTGCATACGAGGCTCGCGAATCATCGATTGATTAAGCTGCAGCTGAACTCGTTCTGCATTCTCATCAAAGCGCGTAACAGTCCAATTTGCATATTGTTCGCGCAACTAGAGGCAGCCGTGCACCAGAGAAGTACATCTGATCG
The DNA here is from genome assembly GCA_945859595.2 of Megachile willughbiella. Lineage (NCBI taxonomy): Eukaryota > Metazoa > Arthropoda > Insecta > Hymenoptera > Megachilidae > Megachile > Megachile willughbiella. The sequence goes on along the minus strand of OX243797.1, from coordinate 9,083,027 downwards.
AACAAAGCGGAAAATGGTCAGCAAGCTTTCAGACGATGCCCCAGTTTTCCCTTTCAAACGTCGGTGAACCGTGGTAGAAGCTGATCGGTCGGCTTTGTGTCGATTATCGAAGATATTCCACCCCTTGCAGCGACGAGATCGTCGATAGAAAGACGAGCAAAAAGGGGGGAAACTGGCTGGAAAAGGAAAAAAAGAACCATCTCGAAACGTTTCGACTTGTACTACTACTTCTACCCTCCGGTTTTCATCTCGATTTACTATGAAAGAGATAGTACGTTTCTATTTCCCTTTTTCATTTCTCGATTAATATTTCTTGCCGTGGCAATATGCCGCTCTTTAAGAAACAAGTTTTACTTACAATTTTTTAATATCCGGGAAGGAATTATTTAATACTGAACGCGAATGATTGTTAGGGGTAATCGTTGCGTTTTCGCACAAAATTGGATATTTGATATTAAGAGGGTTGATGCAATTTTATTATGGATCTGTGAAGTTCAATTTGGGAAATTAATTTTTCATTTTACTATTTTTGTATAGATGAGTTCGATTAAATTCGATGCGTTCCGATTTGAACCGATTGAACTCGACAGGGTCCGACTCGAACCGATTGACCTAAGTGCAGTTCGAACCGAATTAATCCGACTTGGACCGATTGAACTCGACGCGCTCCGATTCGAACCGATTGAATTCAGCGCAATCCGAATCGAACCGACGTGTTCCGAATTGAACCGATTGAACTCAGTGCAATTCGAACCGAACTGATCCGACTCGGACCGATTGTACTCGACGCGTTCCGATTCGAACCGATTGAACTCCGTGCAATTCGAGCCGAGCTAACCCGACTCGGACCGATTGTACTCGACGCCATCCGACTCGAGCCGATTACATTCCGCGCGGTCCAAATCAAACCCATACCATTCGATCCACCCCAAAACTTAATAACTTTTTAACATAACCTCAATCACCTCTTCCACATAGTAAATAAACTCCATTGACATGATTAGTCCATATTAAAGATAAATCCGTCAGAACTAAGCGTGTCACTTCATATAAATCAGCAAAATATCTGTTAAGAGAATTATCGTATCAGCATTTGCAGTTACTACCACAATAACGATAGTTATCTATCATTAATCGACAATTTCCGTTAACGAACCCCGATAGCGAGCCGTTTCTGATTGGTTCAAACCAATCGATCAATAAAAAATGAAAAAAAGGCCGAGCGTAAAAACAACGGAGGTAGAAAAATCCTGAACAGCAGGAAACGAATGTTCTCGTGCAAGCAACGTTATTTCGAAATTTAATTTCCTAATTAGTGGAGGGTGGGGAGACGGGGAGTTCAATTAAATCGTCGACGAGAAAATCAATAGCCGAGAATGAGAGGAGAATTTCATCGGAGGGGTAGTGTGGAACCCCTGTACGAAGAATTTGTTAGGAATCCTCCGGCTCGCATTGTGTATTCGCACACGCGCGTGTACTCGTCCTCGTAAATTCACGAACCCTCGCGATCAAGCTCGCGAAATGGCCACTCGGTCGTAGCGTTTTCAAACGACCACCGAGAAACTGCGTTCGCCAACCAACGGGAGCGAAACACGCGGCTGTACACGCGAATACAAAGCTCTGTCGGAGTCGCGAAGATTGGGTGACGCCTTTTTCGATTACCAGCAGGTTGAGAAACAAATCAACTAGTTGAATATGCGCGCACATTCCGACGCGTTTCCCACGAGGAAAATTTCGGAAGATACTACTCGAAATTCTTATTCTACAGGGTATGCGTTCACCGTCCCTGTAAATTGAGAAATTGTCCAATAATTATTAAATTCAGTAATTGATATGAGACATTGATAAGATTTATGATTAGACCTCTTGTGAGAGATGTATTTGTACAAAATTATTCAATTGAAATATTCTGTGAGATAAAATACACAAATCTGACATAACCTATAAGTCTCTGTAAAATCCTGTGAAATTAACTGTAACTGTAAAACTTATGTTCCTCCTTTAAGGTAGAACGTAATTGTATTTTGTGTAAGATAAGTAACTGTTTATACAATCATTTGTATATTATTCTCAGTAATATTTAATTATGATTCTATTCATGTAGTCCACGATTTTTATCCACAATGTCGTAATGATAGCATAAAGAAATTTGTTCTGCAAGTTTCATGCTAAGCAAAAAATTGTGTCATATCCCTTTCGCACCAAAGTTGTAACGGGAACAAAAAAGTTCAGGCAATATCATAATCAGACGTATAATGAATAGCAGCAAGGTTTGAATGAGCATTCAAGCGAAAAATAGCTTACAATCAAAGGGTAACTTCTCATTAAAAATAACGAAATGTGTCAAGTGTGAGTTGTTACTACAAAAAAGTACGGATGTAACTATTCGTTTCTTAGACGTGATGAATAGGCAAACATCGAGAAACTTAAGAAATATCAAATGACACTTTTACAGTAAGATAGATGATTATTATGACGAATGGTCGTAATCGAATACCTCTCGATGTGTATCAGAGAATGTGAAGATGAACTTTTTATCAGAAACAAGCAAGTTTTACGATAACGCAAAAATACCTTTTCGTATTGAAATTATACAAAATGAAGTTATAATACTGATGGATGAATCGAGCGGAAAATGCGCAATGAAAATGGAATATGTATAGCGGTCGGTCAAACTCGAAAACCCCGAAATTGCATACGAAACGAGCTTTCAATGCGGAGTTGAAAAAAGAAAACCAATTTGAAGGAAATTGTTGAAATTGAAATGGAAGTTGCTCGCTTTGAACGTGAAACGCGAGCGTGGTTGTTCATTTGAAGTTTGTAAAAGTAGGTCGCCGGTTGAAGTGGCGAGAATTGAAGATTGCCAAGGAAAACGGTATTAAATCAATTGTTTCTTTAAATTGAGTTAACCTGTTCGACGAAGGGCGGTGTCGCTTCGAGCTCTCACGTGAAACATTTATCAAAGCGGAAATTTTTCTTCTCTGTTTTTCTTGCCATTGGATTTTTCATTCTCTCACTCGCTTACGCGATATGGGACGAAAATTGAGATACAAATTTCTAAATTTCTAAATTTGCGAATTTCCAGGCTTTCAGTTTGATAGTTGCAAATTTACCAATTTACAAATTTCTGTATTTCAAAACTCTCATTTTTTTATATTTATGAATTCGTAAAATTTTATTTTTTACTTTCACGGATTTTGGAAATTAAAAACACGAACGTAAAAGTTTGCAACTTTCAAATTTACAAATTTACATTTCAGAGTATGAAATTATAAATGTCGATTATGATGTCTGGGATTAGAACAATTATATGTCAGTTTTTGGTATTTTGAACAGTGCCATTTACCGATATTATTATAATAGAAATAAATGATTGATATATTACTTTGTATCTACAAACTGTTACGGTCAGTGATATGTATTCTCGCGTGGTACACAGTGATTAGAATAAATTAATGGATAATTAATGTACAAGAGATTATCACATAACACGGGCGCTAATTATGGATAAACAGCGTTATCGAAATCGTTTCACTGTAACGATGAACCTCGATTAGGTTGTATATCAAATTCCAGATTTCGAAATGCAGGAAGTTTAACATGATTTCATGACATATAGTTATCGCAAAGTAACATTTACAATAATTAATTTGAAACTTGAGATTTAATGAAAATTACTATCTAAACATTTCATTAACATTTTTAATATAAATGGTTTATCTTTTCGTTGATTACTTGCTCCTTATGTACAAAGTGTTTCAAAAGTGGTTACATAACCTCGAAACTACAGATTCTCTATAATACAACAAATCAAGAAGTTCACTATTATTTAAAAATATAAACGATTGAAAATTGAATACATATTTGCTAATAGACAATTTTAAAATATAAATTGAATCAATTATTTCGTACAAACAATATTGACAAGGTGATTAATTTTCGTGAAACTTCCAGTTTTAAATTGACAAGTGTTATTTTGTAGTACGCACTTCTATGTCATCAAATCATTTCAAACCTTTTATATTTCGAAATCCGCCATTTGATGCAGAACAACCTATCGCGTATCGTTTTGTAATACGCGTGAAAAATGTCACGCATGGCTAACCAAGTTGAACGGCAGAGCAAATAATAGAGTTCTGTGTTGATCAAGTCACTCCAATCACTCGTAGATTTCCATACGTAGTTGTTTCTGTTTCGTACACAGTAAATATTTGCTCATTCTGCGATACAGGGAATGCGAGCGGATTGCAGCCAGTCTGCAAAGTCCCATTGTTTGGCCGTTAGCGAAAAAACGAAATGGGAGAGTAGTTAGCGAAAATAAAAATATTTACGACCACCACGTTGATATTGCTGTATGAACATTCTGTTCGAAATTACCGATTAAAACTGATGATGCGATGTAATCACGATTGAAGCTATTTTCTCTGTTATTGTCTGTTAAACTTTTGGGAAAAATTCATTTTAGGTGAAATCAAGTCTTCCGTAGAAATATTCAGATTTTAAAACTTGCAGTAATTATTAATAATTTGTGAAGCTTGTTATTTGTTTGTCATTTTAGGAAAGCTGAACATTTCCAACATCTCAAATTCCCAAATTCCCAAATTCGAAAAATTCCAAATGTCCAAACTTCCCCCAAAGTACTTAAAAATCTCCAACATCTCTAAACTTATATAAAATTTGAATTCTACTTTCATCTACGGAACTGAGTACAGTGCGTAGACCTACGAAATACCCGGCATAAAAGTTCGGCGAAATAGCAAGAAGACCCGGTAAAAGTTACGTTGAGCTATTCAATTCATCACAAACATTTACTGCGCTCCTCCGTCGTTCTCGGAAGCTCCGTCTACGAGGGAACAAAACTTGAACCTTAATTTAGGTGGATACAGTGTCGTCGTTGGCCAAAAAGTTCGCGAGGTTCCGCAGGAAGGAAAACGAGGAAAAAGAAGGGATGGGACGAGACTGAGGGTTGAGAAGCGCTGAAGTATGAGCTCCGGTGTCGCGATGTTGAGTGAATTATCAGTTACGAGTAGACAGAGGACAGGAATGGCAGGGAAAGGTTAAGCTGTCGCTTGGTGGACGAGGCTAATGAAAGCTTAGCCCTGTAATGCAATCTGACGGGGAGCAAGCTCGCCGTCTGACGTGATAGGTCAGTTCAGGCTGGTCCGAGTTCGTCGGCAAGACAAGTGGATTAGCCGACGCTCCGAGGATGGCGGCCATATAACAGACGATCTTTGACTTCCCTTTTGCTTTTGTTGCCCTTCTTCATCGTCGAGTGTCGACCTATCGTACCGTATACTCGCCGCTGTCGATGTCCACTACCTTTATCGTCTTTTCTTGTCCGGATACCACGTAACTTTCACCGACAGTTATTACCGTGGACAATTTGTACGTCCCTCCTCATCAAACGAATCACCGTCACGGACACGCGTAATTCCATATCCATGTTTCAAAATCGTCTCCTTTTATTCCTGAATTTTTCAAACCTGTGCTTTTTTCAAACATGCATTAGTGAAAGTGGGCTCTCCAGCTGCGTTGCATTTTATGTGAGCTAATTGAAATAGTTGGGTAAAGGTGTGTTTCACCGAATCTCATGGGCGTATTTACAAATATCTTAGATTTCTTTATTTTATACAAAAGCTGATACAAGAATTTCTTCAACGATACAAACTCTTCCTGAGGCCCGAAGAAACTTCCCGTAGAAAGTTGAAGTAGGCTGACGAACGTTACTTCGACTATTCGTCGATTTCAATTTTCCTAACATTTGGAAATTTGATATCTTTCCATTTTGTCATTTCTGTGTAACAAAATGTCAAGGAATGGCAAGAAAGTTTTCAACGATGTCATGTTTTTCGTCGTTCGAACACGTATTATAGTTTCGAGTCACAGTTGATAACGACTTTTCTCGTGACGACACAAGCCGTGCGTATCCCCATACTCGCGCGATACGAGCTCTCCACCATGCGGTTACTTAATTCCAACCGACACGGCATGTCGTTTTTCTCAGAAGCGTTTACACGCCGCGATCAATGTACCGTGGCAAGGCACAGTCAGGAATTCCGTGTTCAAAAGTCGTGTTTCTTCCTACGACAGCCGGCACTATACTTATGTGTATCAAATATATGAAGTACTTCCTTTTTCCGAATCGCATGCGACTGTGCATTGCGCTATGAATTTATCGATCTCATCGATTCTTTTCCTGATCAATTGATTGCGGACATGCATTTTTTTTTCTTGAGCACGCAAGAATCAGGTTTACAAGATGCTACATGCATTTGTGAACATTTATGTATCAACAGTCGGTATCGTACATTGTATATTTCTGACTTTTGAGTTATGTGCAACGAAACTCGATGGCTGCTATTTTATACATTTTGTATAGTTTCTACAGTTTGTATAGTTTGTATACAGAAATACGATAGGTTGTATACTGATATCGTTATTTAAGTGATGAAATTATTACAGCCATATTGGTACTTATGTAATTAACTTTTTAAGTAAAATTGTAACAAGTGTTTTTGACAAAGTACTTATATTTGAACATTGCAACATACACATTACCAACATAGATAACATGTATTACAAACACAAAAATTTTTAATTTGATCACCTGTAAACACACTCAGTTACACGTAATAGTAATTATATGCAAGATAAAGTGTTAAGAATCTTAATTCGAATCTCAGCGATTAAGAAGTAAAACAAGATGGACGACCGTCTTGTTAAAGTGATTTCTAAAATTTTCGAAAGGGGGATGTTTGGTTGCGCCACGTGAACGCGCCCCTTCCAACAGGTTTAGATATTTACGAGGTCGAAATGGCTGGTTTGCAAGTAAAATCGTCCGTACAGGCAGCACGGTTCGCGACTGCTGACAACCTTTGGCTCGATATCGGCTAGGGTGGATAGATTATAATTGGTTTTATCTGACTACAGTGGCGAAGGTGGGCATAATGGAAACGATAGGCTGACACGCGAGCTCAGTTCTGGCAAAAGGAAACGCGGCGAGCTCGAAGCCGACAACAGCAACAGCCAGCAGCAGTAACAGTAGCAGCAACCTTTGCTAGCCAGTTGGTCTGCACGATATTACTATTTGCACAAAATTATAGCAGACCATGATTGCCGTACTTACGAGCACTCTTGATCGGCCCACGTCGCCGGCTTCTCGCGAATAATCGCGTGCGTGATCCCGCGAACACCGGCCAGGTTCGACCCCTTGTACTTCGTTCGATTTTTTGCTCGAACTTTTCTCTTTTTAGTCTCGAAACGTCGGATCGTTTAATCGAAGAAGAATTTTGATTTACATAACAGGGTCGTATGTATGAACTACCATCGCAGGAACTTTAACTAGCCTTAGTGAATGTAATTAAAAGGGACACATAATTTCTTGCATACTCTGATATGAGAATGCACACTTATGCTGTCTAATCGTGGTTTATGTGGACGATTAAATGTTAGCAATGAGAATAAATGTATACACAGGGTCTCTAAATAAAATATGTACATACTTTATCGTTATACGTATAATTCAGTGAGTAGGAGGAATAGAGATCAAGTTTATATGTAATCTACTTTAGAATGGCGATTTTTGAAAATGTAGCACAGGAAGTTTCTTCAATAAGTTTTTTTGACATTCCTGTGTCACTCTTATGTGAAAAATGTTGATTAATTAATCTTGCAATATTTCTGTACAGTCGAATAAAATTTAATATTAGTTGTTACAGAATTGGTCAGAAAAATTGAATTCAATTTCATGCTGCAATTGTGAATATGATTTTATTCAACAATTCATTGTAAAAATGTTGGTATGTCTACGTTATCCAGCAATTAATTTAAAATGTGGAATATTTCGCGCTTGATATGCAGATGAAAGAAATTTGTTACTTACGAAATACTTTGATAAAGTGAATTTATAACGTCGAATTCCACAGACGTAATCAGATGAACGAGTCCACGATTAATAGAGAATAGCAGACGTGGGTACACGCGAAAGCACTTTGAGGTATCATAATTGTCTGTAATCTAGAAACGTCGGGTTCAGCACGTATTACGAAGGGCTTCCAGGCCAAGGAAGTGTGGAATCCTCTAAACGAGTTACACTGCGCATTATCCGTGCACACGTTATTAAGCATAAGTACACAATAGAATGTTAACGTTGCCGAGGTACTGGAATTCCCCGAGATCGCTTTGACATCGATACATGCGCTAAGAACATTATATCCTTAACTTTGCCGTTGTGTCATTAATATCGAACAGAATGCTGTTGATACAAGCGAAATCCTCGCGGCCGATCCGTGCAAAATTGTAATCCAACGAGGAATTAAACGTTTCGATCTCGATGCGTTTCACGAACGGCGTGCCTCGAAATTCCCTGAAACATCCGAACTAATCTACATATTATCAAACTCTGTGCCGCGCCAACGTACAAATTGAATGATCCACGGCCTGCGGAACTTGCTATGGGACATATCTCAAGGCTTCGCCGAAAATTCACTTAGTCTGCTGAATTGTCAAAAGACAATCTCTGCCTGCAAACGATTTGCTCGACGTACTATATATTTTAATACATTGTCAACCATCTTCTCTGCCATAATTTTCTTTCATTTTGAAATTAAACGATTCAACAATCTTTTATCCGTAATGCATGATCACACTGTTAATTCCGATGTGAAGTAATTTAACCAAACATGCAAAATTATCATTAACAACTAATGGTGATAAGAATCATTTTATTTAAAAAAAATGAAATTTTTTACCATCGTCTTGCGTTAAGATCATCTTGCTCTCTGAGAGTTATTGTATGAGAATTATTTTGCATCTGAATGCATCTTCAGTAATTTAATAGCGAAGGGTTAAATCGTTTTTAAATCGATTGTAAGGTGATGGATTTTAGCAGAATGGAAGTAGAATCAGAAGTGAACGATGATCGGAAAAATGTAGCTTGGCAGAAACATCAGGTATCGAATAAGATTTCTTTCCTTCAGCAACGACCTTCTTCCGTTGTTTCACGGCGGCCTGAATATTCATACGAAAAAGGCGTCTCGAAGCTTTCTTATTTCATGATGGATGGGAACTGGAAAGCAGAACGAAACCGAAGAGACCTACTTCTTGGATGGACGAACAGACAAAGGCGTCATCCATCACGTTTCCTAGTCAGCAGAACATTATCGTCATTCTCGTTTATTCAAACTAGAATACTTCCAACGAAGTCGATAATTATTACTAAAAAATTCTTAAACTTCTTAATTTGAATTCTTTAGAAAATGTTATAAATTCACCTTCATTGATTTTTCATTCAATATGATACAACGATTAATTTAGAAGACTCCTTCAAGCTTTTAACATTTCTCTTACAAAATTTTAAAAATTAACGAACACGTTTTGTTCTTAAAATAAGTGAAATTGTGGACGTAATTAAACTGAATATAAAATATAAATTAGTTAAGTATAAATATAATTTGGCTGAAGTACAATGTTAGGTAATTCTGTATTGTCAGAGCAGTTTAATAAAATGTATTGACTGTATTTAATAGAACAAGTACCATTTGTGGATAAAGGTATGCATTATGTAATAGATTGAACAGTTTCCCGTTTAATGTCTAGCGCGATTCGGTATAAAAGTAAATTATGAGGGGGTTAATGCGAAAAAGAACGAATGACACGCAGCGTTGTTTTAATCGCTGCATCTACTATGCTAACACAAAGTCTGCCGTTGAAAGCCGTTATTTTTGGTTAACAACGATCGTAGTTGAAATTCGACGAGGTTGTAGGACCCCCCCACCGAGTCAGATAATTTTCGGTCTAATAAACGTTTATAATACTCTGGCTATCGGTCGCCTGTTCAAACGATATGCCGCATTATAACCGGTAATGACGAGAGAAATACGGTTATTTTCGGTCCACCGTTGTGAGCGTGCCTCGCGAGTTTACTACGTTTTCTATCTGAAGTATGCCATCTTTATTACGTTATCGTGCGCTGCGTGCCGACCGCCAGTTTACGCCCAACAGATTCGACCGTTGATACCACTCGTAACACTAATAATTAGCAGTTTCTTTTTCAATTTTAATAAGTCGCTAATCAGCCGCGTGTAAGGGTTGATTGTGCTCACGGTACATCATCCGTTGGGAATACCTGCCGCGTCCATTATCGGCTTCATTAATATCACTTTCTTTGATCATGTGTGCACCACTTCGTTGTGCATAGGTAAACACCCGTTAATGGATAATGCCGGTCTTCTGCAATTTTCAATTAACGAACCGATCATGAACGTATCGAGTAATTAAGATCGCTGAATTATTCCAGCATTCGTTTCTCCTTACTATCCTCCATGGAAAAACCTTGTTCCTGACAAAAGACTTTCATACTTACTGTAAAATCACGAAACAGTGAACGTTCTGTAAAACATCTCAAAACTTTAGATCATCGCTATAAAAATGTACAATATAAGTTAGAAAAATTGTAAAACCTTCCTGACTATTTGACGAAATCTCATTTTCCCTTCGGAATCAAAAAGTTTTATGTTAAGAAATATCTGAAAGACGGTTGTGGTTAATCAAGAGGAAGACGTAAAGGTGGTCGTCGGATACCGTAACTTTCGTTTATGGTGTGGAAGTTGGAACACGTAGTCTAAAGTTGAGATTTCTTTGGAGAAGTCGATCGATTCGAGGTACGCAACGTAAATCGATCCGTGCATTGCTTTTCCTGTGACACTCGCGGCCGCTCGTGTGCATGCACTTTTGCCCGCGGTGGGTATTAATATTCAAGGCAGGTGTAACGGTTATTTTGTGCCACGTTTTTATATTCCGTAGAATCCAGCGGGGAATATTCAATATATTATTGCCAGACGCGGTACCGCCGCCGCCGCTGTGCCTGTCTCAATATTTTATTGAAATATATATCGCAATATCGCTGAACGATGCGTGCGGACGGGATTGGAATCCGGATGCGTTTCGAGACAATCCTTTAACACCTTGAATTCCGTGTTAAAATCGTAGAAAATCCTTCCGGTTAACTGTTTTATTTCCGATTTATTTCTGGGATATTTCTCGATTGGACAAGATTTCACGTATCCACTGGTTTTCACTTCAGTTCCTGTATTGAGGTAAATAGCTGACATAATTATATGCAAAGCTAACATTCTTATTGTATAAAAATGATTTTATTATTAATCTATAAGTAGTTGTCAATTTTCGAAGTCAACGAATGAACGCGAAGGAAAAATTAAAATAAAAGTGGGTTACGACAATAACAGTGATATAGTGCTCTCCTTGATCCATAATAACAGCCTAATCATGAATCAAAACATTACCCAGAAAGATGACCTTTCCATCGCAGAACTTTACCTGTAAAAATGACTTTATTTTAAAATCAGTAAGGGGCGTTCAGATAAGAAACTTGTGAATACATAAACGCCACGAGACTTTAGCGTGCAATAAATGATTTATTTTCAAACGAAAGAAAACGAAGAAATAAGAAGTGGCAGAATTTATGACGCTCCACGAGCATACGAGATTCACTCAACACGGTATACTCTTATTTTTACGGTGTAAAAATTAGTAGATAGCGGTGGCGATTACGTGTTACGCGTGCATATAATCCGAGAGGGAATTTATGACAGGGTCAAAGCCATGGCGTCGCGGCGCAGCCCATTTTCCATGAATTTTCCCGTCCCTGCACACGCACACTTCGCACGCGGCACGGGAAACGCCGAAATGGCAGTATGCTAAAAAACGCTGACACTGACAACTAAAATCCGAGCACACGCCGATACCCCTCTCTCTTTCTTTCTTCTTTTTTCTCTCCCCTCGTATCATTTCGCGCAACTACGCGTTTCGTCTCCCACGAAACCACCTACCCTTATTTTTCCACCGTTTCTTCGACGTGACATCTAACCCTCTGTTTCGAAATCTTTCCTTCGTTATTTCTTCAGATGATTTCATGGTATGCTTTCGGACGAATTTGCTCAAATACGATGCATATCTTGTAATAACCAGACAACATATATCGTTTCATTTGTTCTCGTTCAATCTTTATTATTTCTTTTATTTGTGCACTTGCAAATGAGTTCGAAAATGACTAGGTAAAATTGTATCGCAGATTTATACAAGGATGACCGTGTTATACTTGCTCGTTTTAATATTCATTTTTGTTCTCCTGCAAAAATTAGGACCTCACATAACCTAACTCTAGTCTAACCTAACCTAAACCCGGTATTATTTAATTAATTTATTTGATAGTTTTCGAGTTATTTTTTATACGTTCGAATAGTGTTCAATCAGGTGCCTAACACTCTGCAAAAGCATTAATCGTATAACAAAGACCGAACACAGTTCCCCCTATCAGCATCGTCTGCAGCGGGGGTAAAACTGTCCGTGGTAAAATTTATTTTATATACTTTTATGACTTTCGCGAAAAAATATGGGTATTTTGTAACCGGAATAGAGGCTCTCCAGGGAGAAAAGTACGCTTGCCGTTGTTGCCGGTGGAAACAAACCGCGTGTATTCGTCACGCGTGTACTTAAGCGATCTTTCCAAACATCAGGTATGATATAACACTAAAATGATAACAAAAGAAAGCTGTGTGCGTCGTAGCCACGGACGTTAAAAGTTAAACTTCTGTATTTATTTTGGTTACGAATTTGGGCATGTTCAGAATTTAGAGGGGTGGTAAGGGGATTTGGAAATTTTGGGATTTGGGAATTTTGGGATTTGGGAATTTTGGGATTTGGGAATTTTAGGATTTTGGGATTTGGAAATTTTAGGATTTGGAGATTTGGGAATTTAGGGATGTGGGAATGTAGGGATTTGGGAATTTAGAGATTTGGGGATATGGAAATTTGGTAATTAGGGATGATGAAATTTAGGGATTCGGGAAATTACAGATTTGGCAATTTGGAGATTTGGCAATTTTGGGACTTGGGAATTTAAAAGTTTAGAATTAGGGGTTATAGGCATTTGAAAACTATGGAATTTGGGGATTTTTAGATTTCGAAATTTAGGAATTTGAGATTTGAAATTGGAAATTAGGTTAATTTGAGAATGGTCAAATTTAAGAATTTGATAATTTTATAATTTTCGATTTGAAGTTTAGTGTTTTGGTGATTTGGTGAGTCCAAGATTTGATTTGGGTATATGCAAACCTTGAAGACCTAAAAATTTAAACTTTCCATTTGAGAAATTATCGATCTAAAGATTAGAATAGTTGAAAGTTCAGAAATTGCACTTATAATCCCACGCTGAATCGCGCACATAAAAATTTCACATAAAAATGAAGCACAGAATCGAAAGAGATGGCGCGCGTCCGCGTTTGCGTGTTCGCCATGGTCGAAGGAATTAATGACGTTACATTACGTTCATTCGTCTAACCGTGCGGATTTCGCTCGCATAAGATCGCGTTAACCTGGCTTCAGGTTGTAATTTATACAGTGGCAGGCGTGTTTGCGCGACACGATTAATACTTCCGCGTCCGAAATTGTTACCAGACGTAACGGCGCATCGCGGACGTGATGTGCAAGCACGGTAATACATTTGCGGCAATGTACATAATTCGCCGCTCATTAGTGTAATGCGGCTCGCACTAAACGCTTGTACAAATTCGAAGCTTTATGTTTGCGAGCGATTGTATCGCGGCGGCAATCGATATTGTCCAGCCGAAAGCTCGACACCGTTTAAGAGCGTATAAATTAACGCGGAACGTATAAAGCTGAACGGTGCCCACTCGAGTGAGCGAGCGTACTCGTCAACCGATACGTGCAAAGATAACAGTGTATTTAAATGTTGCTGTTGATGAGCACCGTGTTTCAATTGAACTCCGTTCGTGATTATCGTTCGTTAGCCTTTTTCGTTTTTTCTGTCTTTCGTTTTATTTAAATTAGCCGATATAACGGGTGGCGACAAAGTATGCGGGGATGTGACCCAAAACTTACACATTCAAATTTTTTAATTCGGAAATTTAGGGTTAGAGATTCACGTTTTATATGAACATTTGCCAAATTAGATATTAGTTCAAATTCTTTGATTTAGTAGTTCAGAAATTAATCCCTGGTTCAGAAAATCAGAAATTCTCAAATTCACAAGTTTATAAATTTACAGATCTAAAATACCACTACAAATTCTAAAATTACAAATTTTGAACTTGAGAAATTTTTTGAACTTCAAATTTTCAAACTTTGGCAACTGTGTCTTTAATAAAAAATTTATCGAATTTTAACAAGTAATTCTCCACAAACTAAATGTTCTAATATTAAGTAATTATTAAATGAACTTCATGCTGCAACTTACGCGTTCAATTATGTCGATATTGTCACCCAGTACACTGCAGAAGTAGTGAAATGGAAATGACTTCCTATGCGTTTTTATGGGCAAACGTATGCAAAGTACTCGAGCATGCAGATGCACTCTCAAAGTGTATATTCGTGGATTCGTATGTATAAATGCAAATCGTGTTACGCGGTGACATTGAAAATTAAGAATCTTGTTCTTTCTTCCCTGACATTCGTTACCTCCAACGGTTGTTCTTTTCTTTTCGAAGATTTTACTCATCCAGCAGATTGCGTTTAATCGTTTCTCGGAGCTCACGAATTTTTTAGCACACGCGAACATACTTATGCAGGTATTTTATTGCAGTCTGTCACGCAAGACGCGAGCGACTATCGATTGCAACCCTGTAGCCCAGATTTATCGTCGGTTCGCTTAAATTAAAGTAACGGTTCCTTAATTTGTATATCGCTCATTTAAGATTTATCGCCGTGGCGATTACCAACTGTTTGCGACATTTATTCGACTGCAAAGTGTTTACACACGCACGTTTCTCCAATTTCAAACAATTAGACCGCCATATATTTTGCAAACTCGTAGAACTTGAAATTTTACGTTTCATTATTCTACACTGTTATGTTATAATGTGATTCAAAATACACGAAAAATATAATAACGTTCAATATACGAAAATTTCCAATCAAGTGAGATTAATACGTCGTTCAATATCATGTTACAGTTTAATTAATTTCGATAATTGGAACGATCAAATTTTCGTTTCAGTACCAAGTATTGGTAAGTCACTTGGTTACGATCAGTGGAACAAACAGGACCAGTTTCTCGATCCGTGATGTAGCAACACCCTATTTCTCGTACTTGATCTAACGAGATTTCCATCGAGCAAGTTCTAACCTTGCGAGGTAACGGTACGTCTGACAGGTTATTACAAATTGTACCTAACCACTTCCAAGTCCACCGCAACATGCTCAACCGAAATAGATTCCCCATCCTTCTTCACGAGCAAACTGTTGCTAAGTTATTAACACATTGACTGTCACGGCCGTCACGATTACCGTTCACAATTTTATTCTCAAAGTCGACTAATTACTGAACCATTAATTGCGAACATATTTTCCGAGATCAGCAGTAGAGATATATTCCGCCGAAGATCACGTCATTGTTTCAATAAAAC
This sequence comes from Megachile willughbiella, assembly GCA_945859595.2. Classification (NCBI taxonomy): domain Eukaryota; kingdom Metazoa; phylum Arthropoda; class Insecta; order Hymenoptera; family Megachilidae; genus Megachile; species Megachile willughbiella. The sequence continues at coordinate 9,067,584 of OX243797.1, read as the reverse complement.
TGAAACAGTTGATGAAATAGTTCGAATAATTGAAATTTGAACGGGAATTTATTATGAATAATGCACAAGCGAGAACTGAGTACAGGAAGTATGTACAGAAGTTTCAGACTTTATTCGACATTCTGTCGGCTCGAAATCACTTCAACCATATTCCACGATCGTAAGCCTCTCCAGTGATCTAACTGCATATATAGCTATATTTCCATTTTTCGCCGCGTGAGAACTTCAACAGCCAGTCGCGATTCTCGCGACTCCATTCAGGCGAGATATTAAAGCCAGAAGCTGTCGCGAACTTGTGACGCGTTTGTCTACTCCTTCGATCGAGGATGAAATATCGAGATGGAGGTGCCAGCCAAATAAGAAGAAGAGGAACCGGGAAAAGCGATAGAGAATCGTTTTAGGATCAGCACACCTTAAAGGTGACGGTCTTCCATATAATTGAAATATTCGAAGAAATTTTACTGATAGCTAAATGCTATTCTCAACTATCTTTGTTTTTTAGTAAAGTTTATACCGGGGTAAGTTAAATTCGTCTCATAATGTGTATTTATATTTAATTTTAAGAACTTATGTTACCCTATGTTTCTACTGAGAGTATATTTAGTGTACAATAAATACAAGCACATACTAATTTCAATGTACAAGTACAAGTACATGCAAATTTCAATACACAAGTATATCCCCGATTTTTAATTTTTCTATAAGATATCGTGATCCATTAAAATTTGTCGCAATTCAATAGTGGGTCAGGGCCCATGGCGAGACCGTGGCGCAAGATGCAATTACAGAAAAAACAGGCCAATTAAAGGGGGAAACCGGTAGAAGTAGAGTCAAAGCTACAATTTAGACGAACTAGAAAGAAAAGCAATTCGAGATCCGCAGAAAAAGCCAGAACTTCGAAGCAAATACAACGAAGTTCGGAAGAGAGATAGCTTTTAGAGAAGCAGCGAGAATCGCCAAAAATGCAGGATAAGAAAAAGGAAGAGGAAAGGAGGAGCAAAGGTACATGGAAACCGTGCCAGGTTTCAGAGGAGAACGATCCTAAGGGTTGGTCGCGATCGAACAAAGTGCACGACTGAAAGCGGAACAGAAAGTCGTGTCTGCAAAGCAATAAGAAGCCGTTATCCGAGAAGACATTTACGAAACGGCATTCTCATTCGTACAAACGGGTTCGAACAAGAGCCACACAATAGCGAACAGACACGCTACGATCTTTATGTAAGACCTCTTGAAACAGTTGCATCCCCTGGTCCTTTATAAAGCATCACACGAGTGGAATATAGTCACATCTTCATGTGGGTCTCGGGAAAAATCGCAAACCGATAAGACCTGAACGGATAACGCGGTCGGTGTCGAGAATACGAAGGCTGTACGATGCTGTCTCGCTATATGGCCTTCCATGAGTTTCACTGTATACTTTTATTTTGGTATCAAAATTTAATGTAAAGGATTTTAATGCAAGGATACTTGTTATCGTTATGGGGGAGTTTTAGACATTCTAAATTTATAGATTTTTAAATTTCAAATTTAGGAATTTTGGAGTTTCGAGTTTGTAAGTTTAGAAATTTACAAATTTAGCAATCTGGAAATTTGGGAATGTTAAGATTTGGGAATATTGGGGGTTGGAAATTTTGGGATTTGGGGAACTTGGAATTTGGAAAATTTAGGATTTGGGAAATTTGGGATTTGGGAAATTTGGGAATTGGGGAATTCGGGATTTGGGGAATTTGGGAATTGGGGAATTTGGGATTTGAAAAATTTGGGATTTGGGAAATTTAGGATTTGCGAAATTTGGGAATTGGGGAATTCGGGATTTGGGAAATTTGGGATTTGGAAGATTTGGAATTTGGAAAATTTGGGATTTGGAAGATTTGGATTTGCGAATTTAAAAATTTGAGAGTTCCAAAATAACTACTATGGATGTTGAAGATTTGTAAATTTAGGAATTTGAGATTTGTAAATTTAGAAATTAGTAAACTAGAAAATTGTAAGATCTTAACATTTGGAAACCTGCAAATTTCAAGCTGTAAAAATTTATAAATTTTCAAAACATCAAAGAATTGCATAAATTTGCAGCAACCTTACCTTCCCTATATTCACAGACCAATATGTACATTTTCTTTGTATTATAATAACAGCATCATAATAAAATATAATTAGTAAAATATGTATCGTGAAGAGGTCACGTTTTAAAAATACACTGTGTACCCACTTGTGCACACAGCTTTTAAAGTACCGCAAAAATGAAGAGATAAAAGCCACCACAAAAAAGATGACATTTCTGTCCCATGATCAGCTGGAAAAATTCTTCGTCAAGCTCGCGTGCACATCTGCTCGCAATGTTTACCGGTAAACAAGGTTAAACGATGTTCCCCGCAGTGATTCAACGTGACGCACTCGTCGGGACGTTTGCTTTTGCTTGGGGAAGAAGAAACTAGGGTGGCGTAACTCCCGATGCCACGCCGATTAAACCTGTTTTCTCCACGAACTGTTTCCAGTCATCCTCTTTTTCAATTTCGTACGGCTTCGTTTACTTTCGTGTAATTTCACTCAGAAATTTTTACATTTACAATTCTTTGAATTCTGGAAATTTACGATCTCTTAATTTTAGAATTATGAGATGGGGATTTTGAAATGTTAGAATGTTGAGATTGGAACTTTGAAATTTTGGAATCGTGAGACTTGGACTTCGAAATTTTAGAATGCTGAGATTGGGGTTTTAAATTTTAGAACCTTAAGACTGGGCCTTCAAAATTTTAGAACCTTTTAACTTCGAGACTGAAGTTTTAGAACTCCAGAAGATTGAGACTTCACGTCTTCTTGAACTTATGAATTTTGGAGCTCTGCAAAATAATGCACTTGCGTCATAAAAAATGATTTCATTTTCAAAAGTCCATAAAATCGTATTTATCATAAAACCAAGAGTACAGAGTTCCTATCAACCCCAAATAATGTACGTACACATGTATACAAATAAGGTGTGTATACACCCTAAAGTATGGAATAATATCGGTGAATTTCGATAACGAAGAAAGTAGCCTGTCCTGGTCATAATTCAGCGATATTTCGCTAGGTTCCAGCGTTCACGAAAACGAACCTTTTTCTCGTATCGCGCGACCCCTTTTTTCACGTTCGATTCCGTCGTATCGTGACGGCCACTTTCATGTCTCTCGTGCGAGGTATACAGTGACCGCTCATAAAAAAAAAGGAGAAACAGTAGCGTGGAGGGCCCGTAAAATCGAGCGTAAAATATTTAACGAGATAGGTGGCCCTGCCCTTTGTTCGTACAGTGCAAAAGCACGCGTGCATTTTTATTACAACGCCTATACAGAGACGTACACTTGCTTCCCTTAGAGGGCAAAAAAATCGAAATTTCATTTAAACGTATCGCGAAACAGTGTATCGTTTCTCCGCTAATTAAAACCCGTTAGTACAAGAGTATTTCGATCGGGGGATAAAAACAAACAAACGCATAATGCATCGTTGCAAGGGAAATACTTGGTTATTAATGTTTCATTAAAAGTACTCACTGCGTGCTGTGTCATTACTGGAAACAAAGTGTGCACTGAAATTAATTTAAAAAAAAGACACCGGTCAAACGAATTCACCGATTTTCCCTTTATTCGTGGAGGAGGATCACTCGATCAAACGTTACTTCCGTTTTGTACCGTTACAAAGGAAACTAATTACACAAATATTGGTCAACGTTGAGCGAACAAAACCGTTGTTGAAAGAGGGACTCGACGTACTCGTGTCGACGATCATTTTTCATTGTTTGCATTGTTTCTATCGGCGTACAGAAAATATTTATTTAATTTCCTGTCGTTACACGCCTACTCCGTACACACTCGAATTTCGTGGGTCATTCGTGCAACGTACGACCGTGTACCCTCCGTTCTGCTATCATTCGGGGCATAACCATGCCCATCGCACGCAACGGCAGTTCAGTTTTATGGGATACCTTGGCGAGGGCTCACGCAAAGGTCGACGCTACCGCATCCCAAGGGAGGCTACCTTCGCTCCCTTTTCTTGCCGCTCGAACGCGAAGCGTCTGAAATATCCACGAGCCTAGAAGCGGCATCGTTTTTTCATTCGATGAATGAGTAATGACTCGCGCCACCGGTCATCCATCCAACTGAGACAGATACGACCTGCGCGGCCATCGGAATTCATCCTACTTCCATTTTCAAATGGGAAAAGTCCGATATCTGCGTTATCAGAGACTGTTATTATTCGTAACGTTATGACGACGCCTCCCTTTAAACTGATACGAAATCTCATCGTGATTTATTCCCTCAACGCAGCGTGATACTTTCCGTGCATTTCTTGGTACATTAGGTGATTAATAATTTTGTTATTAAGCTATACATTCAAATCAATCTTGATCAAATCTATTCTCATCCAAACATTCTTCAAATTTCAAACCAGATTAAATTATTCAAATCCATTCATGTGTCTGCTTCTAATTTAATCGACGGCTACAAACAAGCGTATTACAATTTGAATAATTCAAAATGATCAGATTTGATTCATAGTGAAATTACGAATTTCAGTCACTCATTCCTCTTAATTTCTTAATGATATGTCGATTTCATTGATAACCCTCCTACTGAATGATGGAATATATTTTACAGAACCGTGTTCCTGTATATGCAGGCTCATTTTTTCGGTATAATATTAATATCGCTTATCAGGAGGGTTTACGTTCCATCGACTAACAGCGACGCAAGATTTCATAAATCAATTAATTAGCGGCTGTTGGTGGCCTCCGGTTGACTGAAGAATCATCGATACGGATGATCCGAAAGAGATACACACCGGCCGCGAACAATGCTGACATTAAACGATATCTCGTTGCCGTGGTCCGCTCCTCGAATCGCGAGCGCATAAATTGCATTTCGATAACACCGAATTAACTCGTATCTCCTCACCGCATTTATCACTGTGCCCAGCCGATAGTGCCGGTCAATCCGGTCGGATCGTGGATAATGAACGCGTCATCGGTATCATCGCCGTCATTGTAGGCAGTTTTATACGGACTAACTCTTAATAACACGCCAACTGTTTGCACTGCACCGAGCCCCATTGTCGATGTACACGCACGAACAACCGACACGTGCGGTCGATCACATTTACGTGTTCCATCGAATAATGAGGGATATCGCGTTTGTCTATCGGCAATTCAATTCTGATTTACGTGCGTCCCTTCCAGGTCGTGTCGATATTACTAGAAATTTGTTCGTTTCGATATATTGCCGATAAGATTGACGCGTGTCTGCCATTTTCGATATTAACCTTTTCAAATCTACTGGCAATACCGATACGGTTGTTACGCGTGCTCAATTTTGCTCGTTCAAAAATTACCTTCGTATAATACAGCTCTCTTTTGTGAAATTACGATTTCAACTCTCAGCAGGTATTTTTAACTCTAAAACTTTCCGGTTGAAAAGTTTGACGAATTCTTTCGAAATCTCCTATTAACAGTCCCTGTTTCACTATGTCATCACATGTATAGCACCGTGGATTTGGTCAAAAATATTTGTCTCCAATTGTTGCGGTAAACGAGTCATCTTTCATACAAAGGATCACATAAATGAATTCAGCGCTGAAATAGGATTTGTGCTAATTGCAAGAATAATCGAGGTTTTCGTTGTTATAAACAATAAACAGTATCGTTTCATTTTCGTAGCCTGTATTAAAGCCCTCGAGACGCTTAAGCGCCACAGGTTCGTCCTGCAACGGTAATTCAAAGTTGCACGAGACATTAGGTTGTACCGTCGTAATAAAATCTCCATTTCCCGCAGGACGCAGTGAACTCAAGGGGCTGCATATTTAATGCGGAGACATCACGTCGAAGAAAGGAAAGGCTGCCGGCTGTTACTTTGCCGCAACTTACCTATCCCCGTGCCAACACTGCTCGTCGTTGTCTTTTTGCTTGCTGTCTCCCTTTCGCCTCAAGTCGTCACCCCTTTTGTCCAACCCCCACCTTTCCAGAGTGTTCCGTCGAGCCAAGTCTCCTTGGATTAAAGACATGTTCACAGTACTCGACGTCGCAAGCCCCACGACGACGCTAATTCCCCGTGTAACTGGGCGATTATGAAGCAAAGCGACTTTCAACTGGAGAAAACGCCCTGCCTTGTTCTCCTCCTACCGCGGAAGCCCTCCGCGATTATATCTGCCGGCGTTCTATTAACACGGCTTTAAGACACCACAACCTCCGCTTATGCTTATTGAAAAATCATTTTGCGCGAGAAAATTTTGTTTGCAATTCTCTTTCAAATAAAGCAACTATCAAATGTTAATTATGACACCCTAAGTGATCTTGTTGCTTCACCCTCGTTTACTCTGAATGTACTCATATAGAAATGACTTAGGGACTGATCACTTGATGCAGAAATTTGTAATGTATCCGTAACTGTAACAATTAATTTTCAGAACTTGCTTGCTGTTAGTATCAGAAATTTGCTCGTCGATCTCAACTTCTCATCCCCTTTAATAAGATATAAATGTATTTTTTCTTATTTTGCAGCGGGAAAAACCCTTAAAAGTTTACATGTGTTCGTGTTATCGAAATAAATCTCCCCGTTCCTCGTAAACACCGGTATTTAATACCTGTAAGATACAGTACAAAAACACAAAGATACGTCACCGAAACACAGGAACCTTCAGGCGGTATCACGTTTCAGCGACCACGTAAAATTTCGCCCGTCGATCCGCTCCGCAGCACGGTCTCGTGTAATTTTAAAAATTTCGTGATAAAACGCCGAAAGAATTACGACAGCGTCTGTTCACTAAGCTAAAGAAGCGCGTTGCTCTGGCGACTGATACCGGAGAGGGAAGTTCAGTGATCTTGCGGACGTGTAAATCCCTAGTTAGGGAGCTCCGTCGAAAGTTGGTCCGTTACATATGTAACGCTGGAGCCGAGGGATGCACATTTCACTTATGGTCCAACGTAAAACCGCACTCGATGCAATCCCTTTCTTTTTACGAGGAGCCGCTCTTTGTGCACGAGTCGGTTTTTTCGCCGCGTACAATTTCGCAGAAACAACAAAGCCTCGTTACATTCGCTCGTCGAAACGACCAACGTTTGTTTCTCTCTTCGTGTTCCCCCGCATAGGAAGATCGAAGGCGATACTGTTTGCCGTTTCATTCTTCGCGACGTTAATTGTTCCGTTGTATGCTGCTTCGTATCGGCAGAATTGTAAGTACGTTTGTTCGAGGAACGCGCAAAATTTCCACGGGCAGATTGTACAATCCGCGAATTAACGTGTTCGCTGATGCTTCGTGTTTCGGAGCTTGTCCAGGTTACACCGAGACAAATGAGTACGCGTTTCGTTGACACGTTCAGCAGCCTCGGCAGGTTATGTGCGTGTAACGCTATTTGAAGAACAAGACTGTCAGGGAAGCTGATGGTAACGTGGATACGTAGTGCAACAACGTGATTACGTTGAGTATGCATTTATTTATTTGAATGACCGGCTAAATTGCTGTTTCTGAATCGGGAGATCAGGATTAGGGTGTAACTTGTCTCGATACAGTTGCAACTTTGTGGAGTTCGAAGTGGTCCATTTCAAAACACAATGCAACCTCGATTTCTTATTGAAATAAAATCTGTAGAAATTCTTAATGAAGGAGGTAGAGAAGGCTAATTTTGATTTTTAACATTTCTTTGACGAAAATGTTTAAATGTTGGTACCTAATTTTGGAGAATAACAATTTGTTATTGTTCAAAGACGTATAAATCTTTTAAGGTACATAAATATAAAATACAGTAAAGAATAACAAATGATCGAAAAATTCTGAGGTTATCGAAGTACTAAATAAAATGATCTGATGTGGAGTGTGTGCACGCGATAAGTAGAACAAGATCGTCACAACTCAGCCCAGTAGAATAACAACGAGATCCAATTCCCCGGTTACAGTCGAGCTCTTTCTTGCGCGCAATATTATTTTCTCGTTCGTTTCGATGTTGTTACACAGTAACCCGTGTACTCGCTTAAATATATTTTACGTTCAAACGATATACTTAAGCACACACGGTCGATTGCGATCGAAAGAGAGAGTTCCCTCCCTGGAATAAAGCGGAGATGCTCCTGAAAGAGAAAGCTGAAAGGAAACAAAATAAAGACAAGGGCGTGGGAAAATAGAGAGAGAAAATAGTACAAAAAAGGAGGAAAAATAGAGTTGTGAAAGATGATCGATTTTGTACGTCGTTCTCTTACATTCTTCTTTGGCCATCGCTAACACCGTAGGTGTGTAAAAATCGGTTTACGAACGAATCACGTGATCGGACTGGTTGGTATGGCCTAGAATGAGGCCTCGTAAAAGAGCATCGATTTCCTCGTGGACCGATAGTAAGGAGAAAGCAAATGAGGATTCAGAGTGGAAAAGAGGTTTACGTCGAGGAAGATTGATTTTAAGGTACGCAAGGAATTGCTGCCCATTTGATCGTTCGTTCCAAACAAAACTCGTTCCATCGCTTCTTACTGTGCTTTCAGGAAGCAGCGTTTATTGCATACAATAGGGAAATTTAATATTACTGAACAAGAAGTAATTTTTATCTTGTTCATGTAATCAATTGCTAAGTCAAGTGTTGGTGGAACATGTGATCAATTACAAAGTGTTCAGAGGCCGATTAATTTCAAAACATTTACCGAAAATATCTGAAAGACAACTCATATATTAAACTTAACTTTCGTTATCAATTATTTAATATCATTTTAAGTAAAATACGTGGATCAACAATAAAGTTTCACCAATTGAAGATGAATATAAAATGGTTCGTTTTCACGTGAGATTCCTTAGCAACGAAATTACCATAAAATTAATTAGAAAGGCGGTACTCGTCCAAAGATCTCTTAATTAGTTAGCAAACGTTCTTAATCATAATTTCATCGAAACTAGCTAAATCAAGAACACGTAAATTCAGTGAAAAGTGCAACCTTCTCCATACTCTAATACCTCTCCAGAATTCCATGCTTTGTACCTCAAAATTCGTTCCGTTAAATTGCCTCGAACGTTATCGTGGCTCGTTGTAGCACAGCAAACGACCGTAGCACAGTGTTAACCTTTCGTTGGCCGGGCTATAATCTTTATCTTCTAACAAGATCGGTAATAATAGGAGCCGATGAACGGCCAGTTTCGTGGCGGGTCAACGCTTGTTTCTCGAATTTCGAGCAAGAATTTCCCTCATGAAATCGAGTAAATATTTACGAGGGACCATTCCGCCGGCTCTAGTGCATTTAAATAAAATTCTCGCCGAAGGCTAAGAACGTTTTCCGCTCTTTGGTAGCGGTTATCGTCGCGAAGAAAGAACGCTTGTCCCTTCCGCTGCAATTGCACGGGAAAACGAATGCTTTCTGTAGCAGAACGTACTGTAAATATCAGTTTGTCTTGACTGAACACCAAGGGCCGGGTCGTTAAGCGGGATTTACGATCCATTCTCGAGACCAAACGTAACATAAGCATTAATGTTCGAGGGACAATTGCACGCTCCACCACTGGGTCACGCTTGTCTTCTCCAAGGGTATGAAATATGCCGACCTTTTCCTGGACAAGTAACAAGCTCCGTTTTAGATGCTCCCATTTTTATGTTCCGGCAAAACCAGTGAATAAGGTTAATGAAGCTTATCATTGGTACACTAGATTTTAACTGAGTTCAAAAATATTCTTTTAAATGTGAATATGTAACACTGTGTAGACTCTCATATTGCTTTGCACTCGGTATTATAATCTCAAACCAGAAAATTTGTTAGTCAATCAAATATTTGTCCGAACCATTTATTATGCAAGTCATACATCTGCGTTAACAAAAAGATGGTATATTATCGTGTCTCACTGCACATGGGAGTACTGCATGAACGATGTACATGCATTCAACTTAAATAGTTAATAAATTGAATACGACGGATTTGTATGCATAACTCGGTAGATCTTCAAGACGAGTCGAAGTCAGAAAGTTTGGCTTCACTTCGTCTGTAAATATCCCGAGCTCGTTCGTTACACGTGAAGTTCGAAATAGTTGGCGTTTATACGGCATGAGAAGCGAGCACACTGTTTCCGTTGACGTTTACTTCCGTTATTTGTGCCTATCTTGCAGCAGCCAGATATCCCAGCCATTTCGTTGTAAACGGGTCAGCGTTCGCCGAAAAAAGAGACCGAACGCCGTTGAAATTTATCACCGGCCACGAGCAGCGGGTTATCACCTGCGGAAAGCAGCGGATTTTATTCCGGCTGCAGTTACCAGACACAACACCGAAACTCAGCTGCCTGGTTTTCATGTTAATGGCGCGGCTTGCGGATTCTCTCGAGCGTCCAAAAGAAACAGGAACGAGAAGAAAATACGTAAACAGAGGAGCGTGGGTACAAAGGGAAGAAAGCAAGGTCACGTACAATGCGGGGAAAATAAGAAGAAAGGCGGGGAAGACGGTGCACGATACCATTGTAATATCGTTATAATAGACAGTGGAGAGGCAAAAGAGGAAACAAGTCGAAGGAAACGGGGAAAGTGGGTTTTCGTAAGTGAGCTACTCGTTTGAAGAACGAACAGAGACCGAGATGAGGTTTCACCGTCCCTCGTAACCGTTTAATTATCCAGCGGATATTCTTTCTGACCTACACTTTAACAGCCCTCTTGGCAAACTTTTTAATTACCCAAACCCCTTCCCTTCGCGTGTTTCAGCTGTCTTCCTTGCTATTTTCCCCCCAACGACAGCGTACAATGGCTGTTTTGGTGAAATTGGGGAATTTCACTTAGACGTCGGGCTCAAATCGAGTTTCCTTCTCGGTTCTTTCTCTCGCTGCTTCTTTCTGCGTTATGGTATGCAACAAAACCACGATTCAATTTCACGAGTGAGATCAAGAAGTATCTCGTTACATCATCACTTCCGTTGATCACTTTCCCTTATGACTTTCACGCGAACTATCTTTTCTACAATCAGAAGTGATTTTTTACATCGTTTACATTTTAAACTTCTGTTTTATCTGACACTGTAGATTTACAGAGATGTACACACTTAGAAGTTTCCTTTATATACTTCAAAATAACTTACATATCTCAAATTTCAAAATATAAGAACTTACAACTATGAAGAGTTTTGACCACTGTTTGGGGTAACTTCTTTCTGTATCATCTTTTAAAATTTCCTAAGAATTTCTATGAGTCTACTGTGCAATCTCATCAACACCTTCGTAGTCCCACTGTCTGTCACTGGTCTATTTCACTGAAATTTCTACATGCAGTGCAAGTGGATTTGCTTTAACGCCTTTCATTGCGCTTCCCCGGGTTAAATGTTTGCGCTTAACGGCGGCATTCGAAGGCAATTACGGTTTCCACAGCGCAGGGATACAATTTCGCGCGAACAGAGTGTCAGGCAACCCTTTGAAGGCCATCTACGCAAGCCATCGAATGTAGTTCAGTATTCATCTTATTATCCGAGATCCACGCGACAAAAGGGCTCGTTCCATCGACCAAGGCCAACCACGAATACTTTCTATCGAAATAGAAGGATTTCAAACTATGTTCGGTGATCAAAGAATGGAACAAAGGGGACGAACCTGAACCGCGAATGATTAATCAGATACATTATACGAACATTCGAAACTGATTTTCTCTAGCTTTTCCAGCCAGGGAAATTGGCTCCAGGAAGTGTACGGGGTTGTCGAACGATAGCTTCAAAGAGGATTTAATTAACCCTTTGCGGTGGAAAGTTGAGGTATTTCCAGAGATTCAGTCACTCATTAATGCAACACGATTTGGGTAATTTTATCGCGTTTGTATCAGATCTACTATGCGAGCAGTCTCTTTGTATTTTATCGAACTGCAGCGATTGTAAATTGAATAAATCCGATGAATTTTTGGGAAAATTAATTCGATCTGTGTTAATTTTCGACTGAAGAGGCACCGACCGCAAAGGGTTAATAATATTACGATATACTCAGGTTGTAATTACGGACTGGATGTACATAATTGAACGTATGAAACATACTAATGTACATACTGACATTTAATCAGAAATAGACATATCTCCGCTCAGTCTCCATACAGTCTAGCTACCACACCTCATATAATATTCTTAATACTTCAATGTTATTGGAACCTAAATTTCCAAATTTCTCAAATCTTTCAAGTTCATGATAGATATGTATTTCCAGCGGAATATTGTTATTAAACATCGAGGGATCTGAAATATGACTAACATAATATATTGATCATCCAGAGTCTCCATGATAAATAAATAAGTTTGAGTAGAGAACGTTTTCATGTACATCTAAAAGTGCACAACTTTTACGTCTAAACCTTTCCCGAACCACATCGTCTCATCCTCTAAGGCTCCCTCTCACAGAAATCCCGTTAGCGCTTGAAGGAAATATCGTTTGCGACACCGAGTCTCAAGACACCACGCATTAGGACACGCAACTTCCTCCGTGGCTAATCGAATGAGCGAATGGTGCTCGATAGCGAGTATTTTCACGGGAACGTGCGAAATCTACTTACTTAAGATGGGTGCCGATTTTTCGAGGTCCAGCGCGAGGCAATGCCATCAGGAATACTTTCCTAAGGGGATCCCAGGGCATTTAAGGAGGCCAGGGGGATATCAGTCGGGTCTAAGTGCATGCCGGGTAGGGTTACCACTATGGCTTGTAATATAACCCGCGCCTTCTTGTCGGATAGAGACGGGAGACAGCAACGGACACGAGGGACGAAGAAAACACGATGAGGATGGAAGTTGGCTCGGTCGGGTACGTAATGGTATTTCCAGCGAAGGGAGCAAGCTTGCCATTCCTCCCAGTGTTTACTATCGGTTGAAAGTTTTTGGCGATTCCCCGCGATATCGCGCGAATACCCTAGCAAAAAGGGACGAGTTTCGACTCAAATTCCTTCTACGAACGACGAAATCGGAATGAGCTTCGGGGAACCTCTGGAAATAAGAAGTATAAACGTTAGCTGGAATTTGACTTGCTAGAAACGTGTTCTATGAATTAATATGGTATTTTTATAGTATGGTACTCATATGGTACTCATGTGGCACTCCTTAATAAATGACCTCTAGTAAGTATCAAATCTTCATTGATGTACCAGTGTTTAAGCCTTTCGTAACAATCCTGCAACAAGTACCTGCACTCAGACAAAAACTTTAATATCTCATACAAATAACGATACGTTTCATAACTTTAATTTGTAAGATGTTATATTCAACGTTAATTATGAAATTCGAAGTAAGCTACATGATCAGATGTATAAAGTATGAAAAGGTACTTTAAAAAAATATTTAAGAAATCATCTTCTTTCATTTTTTGCAACGGTACATTTGAACTGTGATTGTGAACTACGTGCACACAAAATGATCCAGACTTGAGATGAATTGTCCCGATAAATCGTCTAATTCGACGACTGCTTTATTTGCACGTTTGCACGCGGTTATGGCGAGTCGTGGGCGCATAAAACGATTCGTTAAAACAAGAAGAAGCAAGTCGAGCCCGGCACTCGAGACGCCACGAAGAAACGTCAGAAAACCTGGCGCTATTCGCTCAACCACGAAGTCCTATCTTTTTCGAGTTTTCAAGCGAGAGAAGGATATCCTGAGGGAGAAGTGGTTCTCGCGCTGCTGGCGGAAGACAGGGACACGGAAGGAAGATCGGCCAGGGATATCCAGACAAAGGTCTAGCTCAAGAGAGACATTGGTAAATTGGATTACGGCTGCTCTCTGTTCCCGTCCTCGTTCTCTCTTCTCGTTCTCCCTTCTTTCACCGTAAAATTAATATCCGAAGATGAAAGAAGCTGCGGCTCCGGTCCACACCGGCTCGTTCGTTGATTCTCGGATCACCCTTTCTGTCTTCGGTGTCTCCCCTGTCCCTCTTTTTTCGTGTTCTCATCGTCGTCCCTCGTTCCGCCATTTACATAATATGGAATAAATCGTTGAAATTCGTCGACCCTCAAGGGTGGGCCGCGTCGACACCAAAAAAAAGGGTGAAAAGAGGTTAGGGATCGAGGAGGTCGTCTCGCGACCTAATAAGTAATTACGACAGACGACGAAAGCGATTTTTCGCTTTCGATTTGTTTTGCCGTTGGATGTCTCCTTAAACTAGATTTTAGACCTCATTTTAAACGTTGAGAGACTTCCAACATTTCATTTTTCGAAATTTTTTTATAAAAGAAAGCGTATGTGATTCATTTCATATGTGTCTTACTATACAATTTTGCAGTTTCAAAAATATAAATAATTTATACACTTTTTAACTAATGATGTTAGCAGAAATGTTTCCTATTTTGTACAACTATAATTTGTTTCTCATAGTGCTGCAAATTTATATTATTATATAATGTTCCTTTAAATAACCTTTTTAACCAGAAGGTACCTATCTATTATTTTTATCGTAAAAGTTTAATATTTGCAAATTTCATCTCATCACTTTTCAGGATATTTAACCTAACCAGTTCACCAATAGAACCGTTCCCACATTAAAACGATCAATATTTGCAAAGAGATCACGAAGTGATATCAAATATTCGGGAATTTCTGGAGAGCTTTGTTTACGAACAATTTTCATGAACTGTCCGAGGTCATGATACTCTTTTATCTAGCAAATTGTACGATTTCCTCGGGCAAACTCGTCGTTCTAACCCCGTGGTTATTTATCGCAGTTATCGATTTCGCTACTCGCCGATGTTTGCATTCTTTTTTCTCCTTTTCTAGTATTCCGTTTCTATTTTTCGCTTTTTGCGTCCGATAGTGCAAACTGCCCTTTCTACAGCACGGAAGTAGAAAAGAAACGCTTTTAACGGTGTTAACGGGAAACGACTCGCCTCGTCGTAGCCGTGAGCAGTAAAATTATCCGAGGTATCGGAGGCTTTTTGTTGCTACCGGAACGTTGGTTAGAGACTACTTTAAACCGTGCGCCACGATACAGAAGAGGCTAAGTCTTCTCTTAAATTAACTGCGAAGTTTATGCGGAGAGTAGCCTCGAGAAAATTAGTCTTGCACGAAGATTTTAGAACAGTCTGGAAGGCAGGATAAAATAACAATTTGTTTTTTCTTAACTACAATTGTTCAAGACTTTTTAACTATGAACTGTCATAGGAAATTCTGATCTGTATCATCTATTGCATTCTGTTATAAATCTCTTGCATAAAACAATGTACTATGTAATTTTTACACGTTGTCAAACATAAATTAACTACACATTTCAATATCATGAATATGATCAGAACGAATGTTTCACTTATTGTTCCTTCTAATTATTTCACACTCCCACAATACTGTAAATAATGTTACAATAATATTTTCAGACTAAGTTTGTATTATAAATAAAGATTTATAGCTGTTTTATTATTATTCCCATCAAAAGTTCGAAACTTCCATACATTTTTATGAAATTGGAAAAGGTTACTCCTAAAAAGAAGGTAAATAATTAAACGTCATGACTTTATGTTTCGCAACTTCTACCTATAAAATCAGCATTGTAGATGGTAGAAGGTGATCCGAGAGTAACGACCTAACAGTAATCATTTATAACAGTTTTGACCGCAGGTCTATAGTGCTATGCAGGTGTTAATGGCTGCGGCTTTATGACACAGTAACTACGTCTACCGAACGTGAAAATGTGGTCGAGCTAAGAAATAATCAATGTTTGAAGTTCGGTGGTTAAACAGATAACTCGATGGTAGACCATCAACAACAAATGATTAACTATTTAGAAAGATTCATTGCTGAACATCCAGTACACTGTTTCTTACAAGCTGCAATTCATCACAGCACGAAAATTCAATATCCTGAAACGTCACGATCAAATACACTGAGAATTAACAACTAGGTACTCTGTAACAGGTGTCAAACACCTCCTCGGAAGCATACTTCCTCGAACTAGTTCTGTTACAAGTCAAACATACCCGAAACACCTTTATCGAACAATTCATCATCCCAACAAATTCCTAGATTGTTGGAGTTTAATACCCAGAAACACCCTAACCGATATCGAACAACGTGTCTAATCGACGACTAATTGTACAAACGGGTGCAGTGTACACTACGTTAAGAATAATGGTGCGAGGATTTGGTAGTATTTGATGTTGATTTTGGGAGAACTTGGGGAGAGATTAGGGAGAGCTTAGGGAGAGTATAGAAGGGTCGAAAACCTAGGGAGAACTTGGGAGAGATTTGGCTCTGCTTTAGGATTGTTTAGAACAGGTTTGTGAATTTATGAAATTTCTCGCAGTTGAAAACATTGAGTTCCTGAAATAACAAGTCTTAATATTTTTAAAGTTCCAAGTTTTCCAACTCATAATTTCTTACCCAAGTTTCAAAATCCTCAATTTCGTAAATTCCCAACTTTACAAACTTCCTGATCATCGAATTCCAAATTCGTAATCTATCAAACCCCGACAAATTTCCAAATTCTCAAATCCTCAATCTATCAACCCCTAAATGTCCAATTGTCCATATTTTCAAATTCCTAATCTATCAAACCCCAAATGTCCGAATGTCCAAATTATCGAATTCCCAATCCATCAAACGCCAAGTTTCCAAGTCTCCAAATTCTCAAATTCCCAAATTTCAAAGTCTGACCTCCGCGCTGCTGCGTTATCCCCCCAATAAGAGAAGCCTACGGGGAAGCTACGTGTACCGGAGTGGTCCAGATTCATTATGAGTCAGCGAAGCTGTAAATCCCGCTATTATAACGCTCCATCAGCGTGATTGTACGCGGATCCAGGTAACAGGAGGAAGACGATAACCGAAACTTTGATGCGGTGTCGAAACGGCTGGGCCAGAACTAATACGTATTTATTCGTGGATCTCAATACACGTCGCACCTTTCGAATAAACTTTTATTTGGCCGAACATCATCCCGGCGAATTGAGGATTATTGGATTCTCGTTAGAGCGGGCAGCTAACGTCATGGCGAAATCCGTGGTCGTAGCAGCGATGCGTTGCAACCACCATGGAAAATTATCGATGAAAGACGGCCGAAGCCGGGGCGTGGGGAGAGGTGGTGACTCCGTAAGGCACATCCTCCCTAACTTTATCTCATAAACGATCCTGAGGCCGCTCTTATCGATCCTCTGTCGGCACGATAATGGCTAGAATAATTACCAGAATAATTAGGACGTGGCGATGGCAGGCATTGAGAGGCATTGAAGCGCGCACGATCGACCAGGACAAAGTCTCTGGGACTACTTCAGACTTGAACACCCTCTTGTTTAAATCCCGGGTTTCATCGACTATGGTAACCCGCTCGATTCTCACCTTTTCTCCACCGTCTCGTTGATTTAACTGCGTTAAATTCCTATTAAACATTACGTTCTTGCATATCATTTTCTGTAATGAATCTCGAATCAACTATTCAGACACCTCGTGATTTCTTTTTGTTTCCGTGTCAAAATACGAGTACACTGTATCTTGTTATATTGCTAATTAGTATATTTCGTATGGATTATATTTATATGTTATACATCATGTATACATGTATACTTTCCTGAACATCTAAACATTGCTTTAGTTACCTTCCTTCTAGGGTACGCCATCTTGTTATGATCCCTCATGTAGAACTTAAGTTAAATCTAAATTTAACAAATTATTTACATGAGACTACTTTTCTATAATATATCTGTTAAAAGCAAATTCTGAACAATAGTTTTATGTAAGTAATTTATTTAATTTAGACTTAATTGGAAACCTATCAAAATGGCGGTCATCCTTAAAAATGAAAGTATTAAAAAAGTGTAGAAGGTTTGAAGTGTAAAATTTCAAACACGCAACGTACAGGAGAAATAATTGATGACAATGTACTTCGGCTGTCAGGGCTTTTTGGCGTTATTAATTAGCAAATTGATATAACACCGGCGTTTTCACGGTCTCTAAACGTTACACGATGTTACGATTCTCTTTCTGTAAAAACAAACGCAACGACCGTGACCAATAATATCATCTGGCTGCCAGATCCATCAATGGATTCGTCTATTTCGTTAATAATAAAAGTGCACACCGACGGATAGCTTGTTCATTCCACCCATAAACGTGACGTTACAGAGAACAAAGTATACAGTTGCGTATATTGGAAAAAATGTTGGCCGTGTGCGTGTTCATAACAGACCTTTTTCAATTAGCGAAACCACGGTGCGATAGAAATAAAACTGTGCGCATACATTCCGGGGTAAATCGATGTTTTCCTCTACGTATTAAAAATATAAATGAAAAATGCTTAAAAACTGGAAACCATTTTATACCGTTACATTCGAAGATGGAAGAAAGTTTGAAACAACTAATTTTATTTCTCATTAAAGTGGCTGAAACTGTAACGTAATTTTACGTTAATTTCAATTTCAAGTTTTCACCAACTTTTAACATCCATTCAGAGCTTCATGAAAAAAAACAACTTCATCGATTAATGTTGTTTCACAACTTTCACCGACTGTAGTTACATTATTAACATACTACCTCGTGCAGTTCTCAACACGGTACTAATTTTTTAATCCCTGTAAATAATTCATCTATTTCGTAGTTTAGCTTATAGGGGTACTGGGATTTGAATGAAAAATTGTATAAGTACTATAATAACAGTGTCATTGCAAACTTACTTAGAGTATTATTCTTGCTGCTATAACATCAGACATGATTAGTCTAACATGATTGTCAATGAGTGAATGGAAATTATTTTGTTTAATGAACTATAAATTGAATACCAAATTTATTGAAAATAAAATACGTAGCATATGAGTACCACGTGAATCTGCCATTTATTTTAATGGAACTGATATTTAGCGAGCCACAAAATAATTTTACAAAGTACTTGAAAATTTCCCCAATTAAAGCACTTGAAGATCGCAAATATAGAATATTAAATTTACTGCAAATAAAATATGGCAACATATAAGTGCCGCATAATTTTTAACATGGATCTGTCATTCATTTTAACTAATATAACTTAGCGAACTGCTATATAATTTTATAAACTACTTGAAAATTTCCCCAATTAAAGCACTTGAAGATCACCAATACAGAATATTAAAATTGCAAATAAAATGTAACATCTGAGTGGAGTATAATTTTTAACATGATTTCTGCCATATGATAATTTAACGAACCACAATATATCTGAAAATTTATCGAATTAATACACCTGAAGATTACGGAAATAGTATATTAAATTTATCGCAAATCCTTGGGTGTCAAATTTTTAACCCTAATCCGCCATTTACCTGGAACTCGCGAACTAGACGAGCCACAAAATAATTTTAAAAAGTGACAATCCATGAAACTGGAAAAGAAAGATAAAAATATCGAAATTAGTTTGAACGATTATCCGCAATTTCGTGAGAGTGAAAGTGTTAATGGGCGCCCCCTTTTCTTGGCTATCGCGATGGCGGGCGCACACGTGTCCGCAGACTCGCAGAGAATCGAGCGTCGTCGCCTTTGCGAACTTTCGAAACGAATTAATCACTGCTCGCGCCTCGAATTTCGGTCGACTGCATGCGACGGGAACGTTCTGAAAGGGGAACGACAGAGGGGCGACCGGTCCTTTCCTCCTTCGGTCCATAAATGGCGCAGTGATCCGAGAATGCATTAACAACTTTGGCATTATCAATTCTCGTATAATACTGCGGCAGAGAAGTTGGCCCGCAACTTTGCCAGCCGCTTTGCCTCGCAAACACGACCACGTTCTCTGTTGTCAGCGACTTGGTCTGCATAGCGACACCGCCATAATGTATCTCGAATTACAAACGCCTGAACGATTACTGTCAAACAATCATTTTTCTACACGGAAACATATGGCTGCATTATATGCAATCTTGCAATCATTTTATGCAATCAAGTCCTTCGTGTATAGTGTACTGCTCTTACCTATTCAACTGTTCCTCGTGGAAGAGTATAAATTGCTTTGTCATTGACATGCATCATTTTGTAATTTCAAGTAGGTAGAGTATAGGTTCAACTTTGACAGAGTCAAATCTGATGCTATTATTAAGGGTTAACAAAAGAGGATAATAGCAAGTACCTGTATAACAGAATTTGCATAATTATTTAATCTTGATAATACAATTCTTCATTATTAATTTTGCGATAATTTGTTAACCTTTTCACATCATCAACCACAGTTCTATGAGACATTTGAACTACAAACTTCAAAAATCAAGTCCGAAAAATTCAAAAATTCCTCAAGTTCTTGAATTAAGTGAGTTAACTTATTCTATTAATCTCCTATTCAGTTTTACTCGTGAATGGAACTATTTCGCAAGAAACACCTAGCCCGAATGCAGTTGAAATTTCCAATCAGCCAACGATTGACTCATGGTTCAGGCCTGTGAGCCGAGTGAATCTGCAAGTTGCATGTACTCGCACAGTTCTTCGGTGTGAATATATACAATGATTCACACGAGTGTGTGTGTACCTAACGTCGTTCACAGGTGTCTATATCGAGGTAATACATACACGTTCGGAGAACAGCGCATCCGAAAGGGTTCTCCAGCCTATTTGGGCTGGCGTATTCGCGCGACTAGCTACGTGACACATAATTCAAGCAACTCCATAACCAAGTTCGAAGTTACCACCATAGCAGCCACACTGCATCCTCCGCTCCCTTCGCGTACGCTGCGTTTTCTCAGACGTACATGCTGCTGCGATATTTATTTTGAAACTGCATATATGCCAGGTAATATTTTGTTCACTTGATAAGATTGCAGTTTTGTATCGTTGCTATTTATTTTGGGTGATTGATAAGTGACTGGTGGATTTTTATGTGGGAGGGATGTGGAAGGTGGTACATTATGGATAGACGGAATTAAATTTTGGGAAATCGGGGTTGAGAAATTTAGGAATTCAGATAATTGGGTATTTAGCAATTTGAGAATAGGTGAGTTTGGGTAATTGGGTATTGTGCTTAGGAAATTGGAATTTGAAGATTTGGGAATTTAGGAGTTTAAGAATTCAGAAACTTGTGGACTTAGGAATTTGGAAATTTCAGAACTTCAACACTTCGCATTTGGAAATTAGGAAATTTCAGAACTGAGAATGTTATCTGAAGATTTCAAAGTTTAGAAACTTGAACATCTGAGAATTCGATAATTGACAATTTTAGAATGTCCAATATTAACAACAGATGGGATTTGAGCACCATCTTGATGTACCGTGTCTTGACGAATTCTTGAAACAAGTTACCGAACTAGATAGAATACCAAAAACTTTCTGAAATGGATATCCACAACCATGAACGAAACGCAATCGCGAAGAAAAGAAATCTGATGCCGAGCTAATGAATCGAAAATAATGATGAAAGTTCCAATCGAATCGAATGAATCGGGTCAGAAGTTCGACGATTGCCAAACGAGAATTCGAATTATTTGGTTGGGTAGCCGAAAAGGCCGTAAGAGAAAAACGTCTGTCGAAGATAAAAAGCTCCTCCCGCAGGATACAGGATTTATGTTTCGATATATTCGAATGAACGCAAACAGTCTAGCAATAACTTTATATGTAAAATTGATATCCACTATCAATCTGAACTCCCTGCGCGACAGATACGTACGAATATGTAAAGAGAAGAAGAGAATCGAGAAACGGGGTTCATCGAACACTCCACGACTGGTGATACTGTTTGTACTTGTTCGTGTACGTACCGACGGAAATCTATGAAAGCAGCAGTCCGTGAAATCGTCGAAATCGTCTGACGTTAGCACGATCGCTGTTATTTTTATCCTCTTCTGGTCTATCCGGAGGAAACAGAATCTTCGGGGGGTGTTTTTATCGCGACAGGACCATTCAGAAGGCGCTCGTTCAATCAGAGGGGCGGCAGATAACTTGTCCCTTCAACTTTCCGACGATTCTGCTTCGTAAAATTCTCCTACGATTGCTTCCATCAACTAAGGACCAACTGTCAAACTTCTTTCAACTGTTTTATGCAACATCCCGATTTTAATTCCAACTTTTTAATCATTTCTATTGTAAAACCGAGGAATATTCACAGCTTCTTGACATATTAATTTTATAGATATTTTGTTAGGTTCTCTGTTCATTTTTCAGATTCTATCTTTGTGAAGTTGAAGAAGAAAAAATCTTCAGAACATTCAGCTACAGTTTAGGTCATCGAGCTGTTCAGATTAGGCTTCATGTGTGAAATGCAATCTTTTTTTTATGAAAGGAACACTTTTTGTATCTAACCATTACAATTACCCTAACTTCATCTGTATTTAATTTTGCAAGTATATTTTTATTCATATGTAGTCCAAAAGTGCCTCACAGTTTACCGTACACTTTCAGAACGAAATATAATTATGTTATACAGTTTCTGTAGTGCGCTTTCGTTCACTGTATCTATAGCTTATCTCCCTTCAGGTACAACATCGTTAGAGTTTAGTTTGACAGGTAGTCTAGCAGGCTGACGGGAAGCTCACCTGCAAGCACAGCCGGCTCACTCGGTCGGCTACGGCGACTTCGTGAGAACACGCGGAATTTGAATAATCCCCATTCAGAATTACGTCACGTACGACGAAATTGCGATGATTACGGAACTTGAGAATTTCCAGAGAATTCATCGTTCATATCCCTCGCCGGACGCGATGCTCGGCCTCCCGACGAGGCGGCCTCGTTTCTTTTTTCAGAAAACTTGCCGCGCGAAATTACACGCTACTTTTTGGCCCATATTCAGAAACGATCGTTCTCTCGTTTCCCTTTTCGCCAATCTACTCGCTGAACGAACCAGGCCGCTCATTAGCCGTCAAAACGATTCCAATTTTTCGAGCGCGTTTCACCAACGACGGTTGGTCCTTTTGTTTCGAAACCTTTTTTCGGAACTTCTCGTTCAACACGCGTGTATACAGTAATTACTCTAAAACTGGGTTGAATCTACTGGAGAACGATTTTTGTAAACGTACAATTCGGTACTCGGATGCGGGAAAATATTTTGTAACGCGTTTTCAAGTAAAATTGTACGAATTTTCGATCTTATATGAACCCTATCATCTTTGACGATTTTGATCAATCGGATAGAGGGTTTTCTGATTTTGGGACTGGAGTTTTTATACTTTCACTTTGGAAGATTGGAATCTTCGAATTTTTGCATTTTGAGGTTAGGAACGTTTGAATTTTACAACTTCGGTTTAAGACTGTAAGAAATTTTTGAAGTTTCATATCTCAGGACTTATAAATCTTTTAATTCTTCAGAAAATTAAACCATAGGTATTTTGTAATTTTGCAAGTTTGCAATTTAGAAACGTCAGAATTTCTGTATTTTTAACCTTCACGAGACAACGTACAATATATACATAACCTATATCCCCTGATAAAATATAAGAATGAATTAATTCACAAAGTTTTCTATGAAAACATTTCATAAATAGTCCTGTTTTCATAAGGCGCCTACGAGGGTGTAGCATGCAATTATACATTTCGTCGAAGGGAAGGAAAATAAATCGATTCCCGGTTTATCTGGAAGCAACCAACGAAGCAAATACGAGCCTCCCGCAAACGAACCTATCGTAAAAACTTTTCCAATACGATTCTTTAACCAAAGTAGAAAAGGGAGACTGCCGCGCCAATAAAGTCGTTCGGGAACGAGAAGATGTTGAACGAAGAATCGTCCGCAAGCTTTGTCGATGTAGCTCGTAAAACTGAAGCTTACCCTAGGACTTCGCGCTCATTCGGAATTTCATTGGCACGTTTTGTTCCTCGAACAACTCCAACAGTCACGGAACTTTAAGTGATTCCGTGTTCGAGGCCTTTTATGCTCCTTATTGCTTGCCACGATTATGTTTTCACCGTGATAACTGCAATCGTGAACTCCTTCAACATTTCTCTATATTGCACTTATATTCGTTTAAATTTTAATTTAGAAATTAGAGTACCCAAGTATAAATATATAAATCTACAAATTGTTCAATGTAAAAGTATCAGATGTTTTAAGACAATCTATAGATTTGTTTTTGTGACTTTACAAATGTTCCTTGTACATCCACAAGTTGCCATGCTTCATCCACCATAACAACATAGTTTCTGTACCTACTTTACACAATTCACGTACGATGAACAAGCTGAACACTCGAAGGATTTAGTACACTGTTTAGTCTCCCATTTTGTTTAACCCATAGGACGATCAAATATCGATTTTCTGCACGGTTTCCAGTCAACGAACCACTGAAAGCGTTCGTAGCCGAAGTACAGGAGATTTTCTCGCGGTTACCTGACAGGGTTTTGTAGTTTCCTCGCGGGAATGCACTTTGAGCCTGCCATTTTCAAGTACAACGGTTCTAATTAAGTGTCAGAAACACCAGGCGGAAGCGATGTGCAGCAGGCGCATTAAGGCGGTTAAGGGGTTAAGGCTGCGGCAAGTGTCGAAAAAAAAAAACCGACCGAGAGAAGAAGCTGCGGTGTCTGCGGGGGAATTAAAAGCCCCGAGGGCAAACTCTTATCCAGCTGACGAAACGTGATAATGGTTTAGCCCTGCTGTAAATCTTTCGAATTAATCCTTTGCTCCTTCGCCTCTACGTTTTCATTTCCTTCGCGACCTTTTTTTCAATTCCGTCTGGTTCCGTTTCCTTCGTCAGCTGCTTTCTGGAAGGGCTGTATTATGTTTAATTGCCTTTTCATGGTTATTATACTTTCATCGTTGTGCTGGAAATTTTAAACGTTTTTGGGCAAAGTTACGAACTATGCGTTGCTCTTTTTGTTATTATAGATCTCTTAATGAATTATTTCTGATAATTGCAGTGTTGGGTACTTTCGGTGATGTAGATAAATTCCATCGAAATTAATATGGAAAATTATGTATATTTATAATTGCGTATAATTAACGTACTTTAATTGCTCAATTTTACGTACTGGTTATTGATTGAAATTAAATTAAAAAGGAAAAGAAATCGAATTTCCCGCTTCTGAAGCCCCAAGCGCAGGGAATAATCTAGCAGTTACTGTTCAGTACTCATTATAGTAATAGTACTCATAGTAATTATAACGTGTATAATGTTCCTACTTATTATAGTAATTATGATACCAAAAATGTGAGGAAATTACAGTATTTAAAATATTTTAAATCGTAATCGCAGTTAATGCGCAGAGGAGAAAAGATTAGAATAGCAGTTTATGTTTCCAGCATAACGTTCCTTCACGAATCGCAGCGACAACTAAGTTCCTGACGTAACGTTCAATTATTTTCGCATTCACTTGCCGTGTTCAAAACTGAATAGAACAAGTTGACGTAGCCGGGCAATTATCGCTAATGCGCTTTCTCGTTGCCGTTTAAAGCCCAAGAAGAAGTTCCTCCGTAGCAATCCTCGTTGACTTCTTGAACCGAGGGACTACTCAGGAGGATTGCAATCTCGAGTGTCACGAATTCTGGCAGACACGTTTGCGACTGCAACAGTTGATCACAAAGATGAAAAGGAACCACGTCTCTCGGATGAGACGAGTGCATTCTCGAGTTTACCTAAATGCTATCATTACGAATCGCTGTTTTTACAATTATTCTCTTTCGTTAATTTCTACTTTGTCAAAGATTAAATCTAAGTAACATTTCTGTAATTCGTTATGGAAAAACTTGGTAAGGTATACGAATTAAAATAGGTCACATCCATGCTATTTCAGGGAATATTCAGAAAGTGTAAAATTTTCATTGTCCCAGATTTGTGGCAGAGAACAGTCTACAAAGGGAAACCGAGTAAGTTAACATTCGAAATATGTAACGAATTCTGGAATTTAAATTTCTCAAAAGAGGTCATTACAGCAGTGGAAATTTAACTACACGTCCAAAAAAGAAATCCTCTCTATCATGTACATCAACGAAAATTATAATACAAGTGTAATATTTCAGTATTTTTGCATTGTGCTTTACTGTCTCCCTATTCTACAATTCATATTTTTCGACAAGTCTAAAATTTTAGAATAAGTTGTGGTACAAACATACAAGGTACCCCACGTACCCAGAGATATTCCACGTGTCTAAAAATATTCTGAACGGGTATCTATTTAAATGAAGACTAACCTAAAGAAATAAAGAAAAACCTTCACCTAATAAATAACTTAACCATCACGTTTCATTCCGAAAAATGTCGATATCAAGTGGCGATTCCCAGTCGCCTCCGAAGGCGTCATAAACATCGAATATCAATTTGACAAACAGGAAAGAAAAACGGTCTCGATGGAAGCAGACATTTGGTTGAAAGAGTAACAAGGGAGAGGTCCTCTATATAACGACCAGTCAATAACGGCGCTTTAAAATGGCTTAAGAGTTGCGAAACAATTCGCGAAGCCCCAGGAAACTGACAAATGCCATCAAAGTTTTAATACCGAAGTCATTTAAAACTTCGACCCATCCGTCGCGTGGCCCACGATTGGAACTTGCCTCTTTACCGGCATCTTACCTTCTCCTTCTTCTTCTTCCTCTCTCTAATCCCACGACCATCCTCGCGCGGCCATTTCGTCCTCTGCTGCATCCCTGCGCTCGTTGGAACGCAATCTTGCAAATTTGCTTTGTCCCGACGCGACGCGTCGCGACGCCGGAAACAGCGAAGCGAGACGAGCCGCGACGCGCGAAAACCGTCGGCCTGGGATCGAGTTACATTATTATTTAAATCCACGGGACTAGATTATCCCGATACCCGGTAAAATGGATTGCTAACCGTTGTTCTCTCAGGCATTGGTAACCCATTATACATTGCGCTATGTACTTTCATACCTCAACGTTAATTGGCACATTTCTTTCGCGTACATTTCTCAACCAGCCGTTATCGATGTTTACATTGAATTTAATGAAGCTTCATATCGAATATTTTCACTTATATTCATTCAATAACATCTGCTATTCATGAAGAATTACACCGAAAATGTGTATTTTTACTTTGCAATTATGTGATCGATTTAATTTGCTCGGGTCAGGAAACGACAGACGTGACTGAAATATGTGAGAATGCAATGAAATATTAGAATTTGTGCATTTAAGGATTAGAAAATTTAGCATTCGGGAAATTTGAGGATTAAGAAACTGTTTTGGAAGTATCTAAAAATTCTGTAATTGTTAATGTCACTCCAAAAATTTGGCGATCCAAAACATCCAGGGCAAATATCGACCAGTATTATTTATAAAAGCAATTCTAGAAGTTTATGCAAATACAGTTGTAAAGATGAATAAACATGTATTAAAAAAAAATTAATAACAATCTGTAAAAGGGGATGGCTAAAAATTCACGTCCTCCGCAAGAGTCCTCGTTTGTATTACAAATCCAAGGATAGAAAGTTCGCGAGGAGAGGTTCTAACGAACGTTTCGCCTCATCGACCATTCTGTATAATTTCGCGGGAAAAAAGCAATAACGAACGGTATCGGATGGAAAAAGAAATACGTCTTCAGTTCGGTTAACGGAGTTACGGAGGAGGAGAAGTAACAGAAGCGACGACCACTTCGCCATACGGCCAAAGCTGGCCGATATTATTTTAATTAATTTACGGGAAAATTAATTGCTTCGCCAATTAAAACTTTGGTAATTCGACTTGATGGTTGGCCGGCGGCTAACGTTCGATTCCGTCTCCGTCGATAAGACGTTCCCGCGGTTTCCTTGCCGATCGATCCGTCGATTCGTTCGAGTTCGTTCACCGTGGACAGGTAAACAGTTTATGAATAAAACAGGAAGCAGTTTGCGACTACGCACGGCTTCCTGCACGAACATGTTATGGCGAGTGTAAGCCGTCAGTTGAATGTAACTTACGAGGAGCAATCACGATCGGTCGTTCTTCTCAATGTCAAGGATTCTTCATATTTCATTCAAGCTGTCGGGGCAAGAAATTTTCCCGCGAGGATCGTGACTCTGCTTCGTTGAACCGTCGGGGTTGCGGAAAACCTTAAATGGAGGAAATTAAAAGGGACATTTCTCTCTGGATCGTGGATTGACGGTCTGTAATTGAAATTCTGAGCGTCCTTGCGACCTCCGAGCCAGACACGCTGCCGTGATACTGAAATAACCGACGTGCTGAACGATCGATTTCGATTCTTTGCAATATTTCACGAGTTTTATCTCTTAATACGCTGAAATTTTTTATGTATCGATAATTTATATTATTGCTGGTAGTAGTATTGGTGAGTCGTGTTAGAATTTGTAGTTGTATTGTTTTTCGTATTGATATTGGTATATTTCGATATTTATATTAGTAAGCATTGATAATAATTTCGATATTGATATTAATGTTCATGTTCATG
Organism: Megachile willughbiella; assembly: GCA_945859595.2. Taxonomy (NCBI): domain Eukaryota; kingdom Metazoa; phylum Arthropoda; class Insecta; order Hymenoptera; family Megachilidae; genus Megachile; species Megachile willughbiella. The sequence continues at coordinate 9,039,416 of OX243797.1, read as the reverse complement.
TTCATGTGTCACATTTATGTTCATATTCATTTCATATCCATATTGATGTTGATGTTGATGTTTATTTTGATATCGATATTGATGTGATTGATATATGTAGATCTTAACACTAATAAGATTAATAATCATCTTGGTATTGCTGTCGATCTCGATTTTAATATAATCGATATTCCTCTGAATATTAATACCATTGAAAATAGATCTTGATCTTGACAGTGATGTCGTTGATATTGATATCCAATCATGATGATATCATTTGATTTTGACATCACTCACATCGATATTGAAATTGATTTTGATCTCGATGTCATTGATCGTGAATCTGCTACTACTAATACCTTTTGTATTGATTTTGTAAATCTTATTGATTTACTCCCACCCTTGATACGAACAAATGTCAACAAACAATTATCATATAATTACAATAAATAACAGTGCCTATAATGAAAAGATTGCGATAAAAAAGACAGGATGAAACAGTTATAAAAAGTAGGTCCCATATGACAGTTATAACTACAAAAGGTAATGCGAATGAAGCAATAATTAGTTCTCTGAAAGAATAAATTCCGCCCAACGATGCTTGGTAATCAAACTGTTAAAAAGTCGTTTTCATTGTGGCAGAGGACACAAGCAAAAAAGAACGGGATGAGTTCCATTTTTCTTTGAAATGTCAACATCTAACAGGCTAATCATGAAAGCAACAAACGAGTTCCGTATGGCGAGAAAGAAAGAAACGTTAAGTAACTCTTTACGGACAAAGGTTTAATTACAAGCTCCAGAGACAAGCTATTTTTATCAAGTAATCTGCATATTACAGGGACAAATACGTGTACATCAACTGTAACAATGATATTAACTTCAACGGTTATTACGTTTAAAAATTACCATCTAACATGTGAAACAGTTTTAACTACACGTGAAACATTTACGTAATCATTTTTGTCGAACCAAGCTGTATATCACGGTCGAATTCTCTATGTTTCTCCCATCGATACACAACGTATAAAAATAACGGTGAAACTAGAACAGCGTGGATTCATGGATTCTTTTCATAGGAATCTTCGATTTGTGACCATACGTGTCAGATAATTCATCGCAGAGTTTTTTTCTTCTTTTGCCAACAAAATCTTTGATCGCGAAACTTACGAGCTCGCGGAATCCGCGTTTTCATCGAGCACGGTGATTATTTGTCGGCGAAACACGCGCTGTATAATCGGCGGAAAAATAAATCCTATCGACACACACCGGCAGAGCTGAATAACCCAGATGCATACGTTGCCTTTGCTATCGCTAAAGGAACGAAAAAAGAGACACAGCGTTCTGCACAGGGAAAAAGAGAGAAACGAAACGGGTTTCGATGGCACCCATTCGATTTACAGCTCGATGGATTATCTTTCTAGCAAATTAATCGTTTCTCGATGTGCGCCTCCGTTCGATCGGTTTTTATAAGTCAGCTCATACTCGCGGCGAAGGAAAAGAGACGAGAATCGGAAACGCGGTGAAAAATGGAAAAAAGGTGGAAGAAAAAAGCGGGCAAAAGACACCGAACGACGTGCAAATTGCGAACGAGGAGACAAAGGAAAACGAAATAGGAACGATTTGCCGTCGCAATCACGGCGCAATATAAATTAACTGATAATCCTTCTGATAACGAACACGATGACCCACTTCGGAAACTGTATCATTGACGCGTGATTATCGAAACGTGTGTATGAATCGCACAGAAAATTGACGAATATTTCCGTTTTGATTCACCGATTGTTCTGCTAGTGCCTTCAATGACTTGACAGAGGAACAAATTAGTACGTATTTGACGGTATTTGTTTTCTGCAATTTGGAAGATATTCATCTATACTGTTTCTTCCTAGATTCCAAATACCCAGATTGATAAATTATTAAATTCCGAAATGTTAAAATTATTAATTTCTAAATTGCCAAAATGCCAAATTTCGATTCCTAAATTCTAAAGTGCCAAAATTCCCAAATAATCAAATTACCAAATTCCGAAATGCTAAAATTCTCAAGTACCAAAATTCCCAAAATTCCCAAATTACCAAATTATCAAATTACCAAATTACCAAATTCCGAAATGCCAAAATTCTCAATTCCCAAATTCCAATGTACCAAAATTCCCAAATTACCAAATTACCAAATTCGAAAATGCCAAAATTCTCAATTCTCAAAATTCCCAAAATTCCCAAGTACCAAAATTCCCAAATTACCCAATGACCAAACACTAAAATTCCGAAATTCTCAAAGTCCCAAAATTCCACTTCGAAAAACGATTAATGAAAATGATCCCTCGCACTTTCAATTAAAATCTGTTTTCAGCGCCACCAGAATGAACCAGGTAAAAATAAAACATTTCAATTTCAAAGGAACTGTCCGTGCACAAATATAGAAGCAGAAATTGATCGAATAAAAAGCGACAAATTGATTTGGAGTTTAATAATCGAGATGGAATGTTGATGGCCAATTTATCGCGCCTTTTTAATTTCCCTACGTTCTGCCTGCTTCTTCGCAAATACAATTTCGCTTAGCAATCATGTTTTTGCATCTCGCTATGACTGATGGCTATTGAACAGTTATTGACTATGAAACAAGTAAAACGCTTTTGGTGATCGCAAAATTCTTTCACAAAACGACTCTTTCGTTATTATTTATATCTCAGGAGAGTTACACTTTCGTTTAAAAGTTTGGACAACGCTGTGTTTTCAAAAGAAGCTTCTTTGAGTAAAGCATTTATACAAAATATTATTCTCTTATAATAATCAAACTGAGCTTAATTAATTATAGGTGTTTTAACAATAATTTTCAACTATTTTTCGTGACGAAATAAAGATAATTTATGTTATCTTAGAATGAATGATTTGGCGCGAAATTCAAATTGCAATTACAGAACAGTCACATCAGAACACAAACACTCCTATTATTATTTCTAATAATATTCTTAAGAAACTCCACTTTGTGTATAAATAAGTAAAACTACATTTCACTAATTTTTTCTTCTAAAATAATCTATAATATAATTTCAATTCCTTTCTCGAAACATGCTCAGACCTTCATTATTTTCATAACAATATAAACACAATATCACGGATAAAACCCCAATATGCATATCAAAAACCTAGTTTCACTAAAAAGGAAGTAAAGAATGCTAAAAGTTCGGAGTAATATTATCTATCAAGTTTAAAAACGATCGCAAAGAACTCGAATAGCCAGGTTGTTGCAGCTGTAGCAGAATTTACTGCGCTGGCGTTCAACTAATCGTAACTTTTGGGTCTGGTCTTAACATCGTTAAGAACATCGTTACCGATAATCGAACCGACCAAAGGCGAGAGTCGATTTCCAGAGCGCCACAGGGGCGTTCACAAGAGTTTTTCTTCATTATAGTAACAGCCGACCCTTTTGATTCCCTGAGGGATCGGTGCCGTACAAAGGTCACTCATATGCAGGACGCTCATAGATCATGGTTAGTCGGACCCCTGCTGCGTCGGTGGTTAGACATAAGACTTTACCTTAGCATCCTCAATTATCCACGGGATGGTCCGTTTCCCTAAGGAACGCTGGCGATGCGCTGGTACTCCGCAAAACTTTTCCCTTTAATTAAATCATTAATTAGACTACCGGTTTTCTTAGGTTTTTACTCGATGATCGTTATCGGTGTTCTGATGGTGATATGTGGTGCTCTTGGAAATTTGGAGAGTTGGGAATTTGGGATGGGTATTTGGAATTTGGGAATTTTGGAATTTGGGAATTTTGAAATTTGGGGATTTAGAAATTTGGGGATTTAGAAATTTGGGAATTGGGGAATTTGGGAAGATGGGAATTTGGGAAGATGGGAATTTGGGAAGATGGGAATTTGGGAAGATGGGAATTTGGGAAGATGGAAATTTGGGAAGATGGGAATTTGGAAAGATGGGAATTTGGGAATTTGAGAATTTGGGAAGATGGGAATTTGGAAAGATGAGAATTTGGGAAGATGGGAATTTGGGAATTTGAGAATTTGGGAAGATGGGAATTTGGGAATTTGAGAATTTGGGAAAATGGGAATTTGGAAAGATGGGAATTTGGGAAGATGGGAATTTGGGAATTTGAGAATTTGGGAAGATGGGAATTTGGGAATTTGAGAATTTGGGAATATAGGGATTTGGGAATATAGAAATTTGGGAATATAGGAAATTGGGAATATGGAAACTTGGATATATAGAAATTTGAGAATTTAGGAATTCGAAAATTTGTGAATCCGGAAATTTCAAAAATTTGAAAACTTGTAAGTTCGAAACTTCCCTTCATCAAACGCTTGAAAACAAGAATTTGCTTCCACCCTCACCAGAAGTCAATCAATACCCCCATTAATTATTAACTCACCGTTCCCCAACTGTCATGATTCCACCTCACATAAAATCATATAGCTTATCAAAAATTTCTCCCCGTTCAAGTTCTATTATCCCCGATTCCACCCCACACATGGATGATCAATGGCAAACAATTTTTCGCCCCTTAATAATAGATTGAATTCTTTGAGGAACTTTGATTCGTTCGCGCCTTAATTAACGTCACCGTAGCCCTCTAAATTTTTTAACGCATCGCTGGAATGGAGAAGGAAGGTTTCAATGATTCATCGTCACAATGCGGTATCAGAAGGCCGGTGTCCTGAAGATAATATCCCTTTAAACGAATAAAAGGGTCGGAAGAGATGGCGGTTGAGTGACAAGGCGGGTTCGTTGGAGAATCTTATTCTTCCAGCATGAAATAAGAAAGAAAAAAGAGAAACGACCGAGACACGTCAAGGGGTGACTACGACCCTCTTGATGTTCTAGGGATATTTAAATCATCGTCAGTCTCGTGAAACGTCATTCGTTTCGGTTATTCTATTGTATCGGTGTATGTATCTTGGACAACTATAAATCATGCTTCTTTATGTGCAATTTTCAGGCTGATAAAATACTTCTCTGAAACTGTGATATCTTGTTCTGCGACGTGGTTCGTAAAATATATATGGCACAAACATTAAGTCGTACAGAATTTTACTGTCTAGAATTTTCTTCTAAGATGGCTGCATATTTGGATATCATTAGAAATGTCAAATATTGTCAATTCCCATAGATTTTACTCATAACTTCATGTTTTACATTCTGGCAAGTATTTATATTTTTCAGTAAGGTATCTGTTTTAAATTTTATTTAATGTAAGATGGTTTCTTTTTAATTTAAAAAGGAAATACATGTGGTTCCTTTGTACTCGTAAAGTAAGTGATTGAAAGATTGCTGTAATAGTTGCAGTAAAGTGAATCTGTCTTCTTTACTAGTTATTCATGCGTAATAATTTTTCTTCTTAAGCACTTGACAGAAATTTGTACTTTGATGCCGCTTCAAGGGAATGGGATAAAACTTCTTTAAGTAGTATCTGCTTTTTTATCCATTTTGTTAGTCCACTTTAGTTCGAAACTACTTTAAACTTGTACGACCAGCAGTGAAATATTCTCAAGTTCAGAGAGATGAGATGGTAACTCTGATAATAAAAATTCAGTATTAAGTACATGTATTACACCATTCTTGTCTATTTAAATTATACCGCAATTTTATCCTTGTAATATTTATAGTTATATCATTATTTTATAAATATTTATAGTTACAATATTACAATTTGAATACATTTTGTCACTATTAAAATTTAGGCTAACTTCCTCAATTATAATTATAAAATCATAACCATAATTGAAATTATATTATCCAAAGTATGTTAATAAAATAATTGTATCAACTCCCAAGTTTTATCACTCTCAATTAACGTATCGAGCTAATTAAACTGTTAGACCAGGAATGGCAAGGTTGAAATACCATTACCGAAGATAGACATCGTGATTTTACAAGAGGAACGAAATTTCGAGTTAACGTGCAAAACATCGAACGAACTGATAACAGACAATGCTATCGGGCAAAGTAATCATTTTGTTCGATTCGGTCGACAGGCAGAAATAACACGAGTTTGCTCACCTGAAGAAGAACAGAACGAAATAACGAACATCTGTCTACATCCGAAATTACATTATTCGTAGCAGCTGTTATTTCTCGTTGTCATTCACTTGTTCCATTCGCATTTCTCATGTTGCAAAAGAATCGATAATACAAACGTTACTTAACAAAATGTCGTTTGTATTTTTACAAAATAACGATGTTCTAAACGGTAGCCATTTTGTGGCATTACGGTACACTTAACAGATGGCGTAGATTTCTTAACCTCAAAGATTGTAACATAACGAGACTTTATTGTCATCAGATTTGTAAACTCGTTAGAAACGTGTACACTTAGATGACTCTAAACGTAATACATTTTATTATACTACTTTGATAAAGTTCTTATAATACTATTGTATATTATTTGTATTTTATTCCGTATAGATGTGGTTGAATATTAATCCTTCTTTGTACATTTAGGTCTGGTCTTGATTATCGAGTGGAATTAACTCTCGACAGGGTGTTTTCCCACCGAATTAGGCACGTAGCAGACACCCAAAATTTGATATACTCAATAATGAAGATAAATTTGTACTTCCTTATCGAATCGAAGCGTCGTACACCCCCGGTGCAATAATGAAAATAATGAAAGGTCGCGAGGAACGATCGCAAATATTATAGAAGGTTATTGTTTCAACACGTGTACCACGATTCGTGGAAATTTCACAGTGTTCTGATTCTGGTTCGTGCTAGGCTCGCGACTATGTTCGATCGATTATCGTACGTCGAATTAATTTCGTTCCAATGTTTCGATTGGAACGTTTGGAGGAACAGACCGTCGATAGATAACAAACTGATGGAAATGTGTTTGATAAAATAACAGGAATCTAATAGAGAAAAGGATGACAAACGACAGGATGTAGTCCGAACGTGCACGTTCAATTTCGGTCGATAAGAATAACGGTAATTATAATTAGAAAAATTTTCTTCTCCCATTTTTTTATTTCTCTGACAATGAATAAGTGTAAAGAACATTTACAACGATTTTTGTAAATTTATACACAAATGTACATGAATTTTATCTGAATTGGGAAATTGAGAAACATTATGATTGTTAATTATATAATGGTTATTAAATACAGTGATACGTCGAATCTTTCGAGACCGAAACTCGAAAATAGATTTGAAATTAGGGAGAAATGATCATTTTCCAAATCGGACGTGTATCGTTTTATCTTCGTCGAATCTCATGAAATTCGAAGAAAGTTTACGACGAAACGGCACGAACTTTCTCTCCGATGAAATATTCGACTGAGTGGATAGAATTCGAAGATACCCGTGGAACGTGAAGCAGAGAATTCGAAAAATGAAGAACCGAACAGTTCAGTGAACCGCCGGTGAATTGATTCCATGTCGCTTGACCTATCGCACGTTATCAAACGTTCACGTGAAATCGACAAAGTGGTCGGACCTTCTTTTTTTCAACGTTGAAATCGTTCCACGACAAATTTCAAAGGAACGTCGATCGATGTTCGAACCATAGACAACTTTCAGATCTCTAACTTCATTTTCTACCCTTTATAAAACACTTGTCTGTGATCTTTCAGTCATTTAACTCTCAAAGCCATCTCTTTCATCCTCGCGAGAATCACGAATATTACTGTAACACCTTAAATTCATCTTCTAATAAGTTAACGTAGCAACGATCTACTGTTTTTGAGTATGTCATTTAATAGAACCTACACGTTCTTTTCATTCCAATGAAAACTCCTCAAATTGGATCGATATCGATAGAACTATTACGATTAAACTTTCCGCAACATGTCTGCAAAGAGCAACAGAAAATCCGATATCTGATATCATTTTCCACTCAACTCTTTCCACAATCAACCTCTGATTAAATTTCGAACGGAGGAATTTAGAGGAAATAATCCCCTCGCGATTTCAGCCCGTTAATCGATCTATCCGCGAAAGAAAAAAAAACTGGACGTAATAAAATTTTACGTGCGATACGAAATCACGTACAATTTCGTGATGATATTAACAAATATCAGGAGGAAGTGCTCGTCTCGTGGCCGGAAATTAATATGAAATTGGTTTGTAATCCGGATAGTCTGCACACCGTAGACGCAAGAAAATGATCCCCGTACACGTGGCATTGCGTGCTCGAGTTACTAGTTTAAATACGATCACGCAGATTATCCTCCTTTTACTTTATCCCTCTTGTAATATTCACAGAGTCCCGTGGATATTTATAACGTATTAGTATGGAATGCCTCAGACGATATAAACGTTTCGGAATATTCATGGTTGACGTGATTTACCGATCGTTATCTTTTATTACGTTGCATATCGTTTTTACTAAACGGTATTTTCATTAAGTCGAGCTTGCTTTTGGATTTACAATTCGTTACAGCGTGATGATTAATAATCCCGTGATATTTTGATGTGATATACGGTACAGTATAAAAATTGATATTTAATGTTAATCTTGGTTTAAGTGATTGTCACATTGTTCACCATGTTAGACACGACAAGTTTTAATAAGAATTATTAATAGGTGCATTCGTTTAACTTTTTAATCTTATAATGTATTAATGACAATGTGCTATTTAGTTACAATTATAATATAAATTAAAAATGGTGCTTCATTATATTTTTATTCGATATAACAAAAGAACATACAAAATTGAAACTGCATACTGATTGTATAAATTTAAAACATTAACTGTCGCAATGAAGTTGGATCTCAATGAAATTTTATAATAAAACTTTGTAATACGAATTTGAACGACACACTCTACTCAGAAAATTTACTAGCGAGTTGAAAAATATTGAAAATGTTAATTGCATGAATATGATTCAGTTCGATCGTACATGTCGAGTAGTATTAACCATTATCCCTTAATCTTCAGAATTAGATCTCATGACATGCTTCAGGTATTCAAATCAACGAGATCAGATTTACCTGTAACCAGTATGGATCTACGACTGTCGATATCGGGCACTGCAATTCAGAGGTCAACGGTGCCATTCCCGATTATTCTAATGGACTCGTGATTTGGTGACAGTATTGCCCCGTCTTGCGATCGAGCCTGCTGCATTCGAGAACATTAGAGAGGTAAGTGCCGTTTCTAATGATCCTAAACGGACCGGTGCAATGTCCTCGATAATAGCTACAGCGTCAATTATAGACTATAACCAATCCAAATTGAAATTCAAATTAGGACGATACAATTTTATAACCTCAAAATTTCCGAATCTGAGAGTTCCTAAATTCTCAAATTTCCAGATTCTACAATTCCCAATTTTCCAAATTTGCAAATTTCAGAATTCCCAAATTTGCAACTTTCCAATTCTCAGAATCCCCAAATTCTCAAATTTCCAAATCCCAGAATTCCCAAATTTTCAAATCCCTAAATTCTTAAGTCCCTAACTCCCCAAATCCCTAAACCCCTAAATCCCCAAGTTCCCAAATTCCCATAATTTCAACAACCACAATTACCAAATCCCCAAAGTAAAATCGTGTTACCATCAAATAATACAATTTCTGACAAATTATCAAAATACCGTATTATTCACTTTAAACAAGTAATCCTGTATTTCCTGCATCGCAAACATTTAACCCGGTTTAAACAATAATGGAGACGAAAAAGACGCCCGAATCGCGGTTGATTTCCAGTTAATCAGAAGAGCCGCATAATCCAGCGGAACGTACAGGTAAAATAAATTGAATTGAAAATAAATTTGCATTCGATCGAGAATACGTATATTCAGCGCACAATAATCTATAAACAATTGCCTATTAAATGTCACAAGTTCCGATATCCGTCGAGCAGCATTATTAAACAGAACAATAAACAATCGGAATGAACGCACGCGATTTACCGTCGATTCCCAAAATCCCTCCAGCAGACGATGGGTTGAAAGGTGGTTAGGTCAGAGAGGTTGGACATCCATTGCATCGATCTGGGTCTGCTCGTGCCACCGCAAAGAGCAACAGTTGGTTTTTATATAGACTAATATTCGGCGAGCGTGACAGGGAACGATTTCAACTTGGAATTGCTTCCCCGTAACGGTACCGTTGCGCCTCGTGCCACTTCCATTTTCCGCCTCGTCTTTGGAATTTTCTCTTTCTGTCATTCTCGTGCCAAAAGAACAACCGCCTCTCCCATTCTCCGCGTCCGTTATGCAATCAAGCTGCCATATTTAACCAGAAACTGCCATTGAAAGGTCTGACAACGGTCTATCAGTGATTTCTTTATGAACGTTTATTTATCGTGTGAAATGTATATGAATTTAAGATATAAACGGCATTACTATTTAAAAGATATGGTCACGCATTTCGTCGATTAGGGGCTGATCAGGTTTTCAGTTGATAGGGACGATATGGGACGGGGTGGTACAGAGCGGGAGAATATAGAGCGGGACGATGTACAGTGGGACTATTGTAGGGTAAATATAAAGCAGTGTGGTATTTAACGTGATGACATTTAGCATGACAATATTGGACGTGGTGCTATAGAATCTGACGATATTCAGTATGATGTAATAACAATACATCAAGAACTTCCATAAATCTCAGTGACATTAGAGTGATGGGATATCATTAACATGCGTTATAGTTCGTACACGAGTAACAATATAACAAGTCTACTATACCTACATAAAACTTCCAAGCTGTTTAATCGTGTCTTCTTTAATAACTCATCGCAAATACAAATAATTTCCTGAAAGTAAACATTTGCATAATGATTATTTAAAAAATAAAAAATGATCCGCAACAAATAAAAGCTTTAACCCATAAAAGTGTACCATCGTACTCGAAACAGTTGAAGGCTAATGATGTTAACTGCAACCTGCAGAAATTGTTGTTTCGTTGCAGAATATTTCGCAATTTGATTAAGGAGAACTGCACAACAGATATCTTGCGGAATACCTTTGAAGAAAGGACAAAGGGAATTTAATACTATCACCGTCGAGCTAGTTTAAACTAATCCGCAATGCGTTGTTCTTAACCCAATTGGCAATTGTGTCAGTCTCAGATCAAACACCGTACATGAACTTTGCAGAGCGTTTAGACCTGTCGCACGTTTGCTCATCGCTTTCACTTAAGGAAACTTAATTTCAGCATAGCCGAGTTTACTGTGTTGAGATTCTACATCGTGTTATGTTGCCTGTTACAAAGGTTCTACAGTCTAGTACAAATTTCGCTTTCCAAGGAAAAAGACAGGAACCAAATCCACACTTCTTAGGGAGTTTAGGTTATATGAAAGATACGGGTTAAAAATTTGTTTACCATTATTTGGATCTAAAAATCCCAGCACGGATTTCAATGCACTTTTCAACTCTCTTCGCGATAGTGCGTGTCCTCTCATCTTCGCGTTCTTTTACGAGGGCACTATTCATACTGCGAGGCCAATTCGTCCCTTATGTTTATTTTGACTTTGTAAACTTCGCTTTTCATCCATCTCCACAGACAAAAATCTAAAGGGTTCAAGTATACCTTGCTGGCCAATGAATGACTATTGGTTGCCACACATACATACACATGTATAGCTCCGCACACATGTCACATATGACGCAACACAATATATCGTATTTATTCGAAGTACTCCACGCCGCTATTTATTTATTTACCATTTCGTGCAACTTTTATATAAGAAGAAACACGAAGGATAATAATTTTGCAGAAGTTCGTAAACACCCCACACGCGTTCGGAAGTGTCTGGCGTTAAGAGGAAGCATGGAGCGGATAGATTTAGGATGCTAGGAGTTTCACGGACGTCATGTTACGGTCGCTGTCGATCCCGAGAATTAGGGAATTAAATCGACCCCTCTCACCCCTTGCACCTGACGTATTTCAAATACGGGCATCGGGTAGAAGGGTCGGACGTCTGACGGCAAGTTCACGAACACACCAGCTCTCTAGTCGATGCTGAAGGCGCGTAGTTACTTGCCGGGTCGTCGCCGTTATTGACTGGAGTGTGTAACTTTGTTGGGTCGAGGAAGCAACCACGTCGTGCGTTGAATTCGCAAACACGGTTCCCCGAATTCCTGCATACCGATGGAAAATAATTTTTAATCCTCACGAAACCACTCGGTCATCCGGTTCACTGACAAATCTTCGAAAATGCTTCGCTGATATTTCTCGTGTCAGATTAATGGCAACTATCCTATAAATATCTCTTGAAACTTCGTATTTCTTTTCGAGATCCGATACACGAGAAGAATTTGTAATAAATATCTGAGAGAAAATGATTTTTCTTTGGCGGAGGTATGTGGATTGCATGCGAAATGTGAGGGAGAAGAGAAATGTTTACTAGTATTTTATAATTATGTAAATGCGTGAAAAATGAACTGCACTTGTGGGTAAGTGAACGATTAGTTATCGAAAGCATTCCGATATTATCGACATTCATTGGATAAATGTGTCGATAATCGTAGGGCTAAATGGAAGTTGTATCAGAAAGCTGTCAGGTCTGACGCGTGCCGTGTAATACTACTTATCAGTGAACTTCTCTACCCTAAGCTCGCCGATCGTATCGCATGATTAGTAGTATAGAGCAGTGGAACAGAGGACAGGAATAGCTATGGCAAATCGTATCAATCCAACATGAGAACTGAGCCATCGATGCGAGGATCGTAGCTCTCAGGTCCAATGAATAATTTGCAACGTTTACACCGTCTACCATGAATGTAGAAGCGAGGAAAATCTACTGGATAGTTCGATCAAACTTTCTTCGCACGTTCCGCAATTACTTAACCATGATCATTCTTCCGTTCAAATATTACGAAACTATTTCGCTTCGAAAGTTCGCAAACAGCGAACGTTAATATTCATTAAACTCTGTATTCCGTTATAACCGTCGAAAATAGTGATCGTTCAAATTGAAATGCAAACGATTCGTCAATATCTACCGATCGCTAAACAATTCATCAATGCTTCTATTTTTTCGTTGCGTCATTGGTAATTGATCGATCAGTCTCGGTCATTCGATTTTCGTGTAATTGATGAATAGTCACCGTTGGCAAATTGCGAGCTTTTGCGCGCAACGAATTCCTGATTGTCTCGCTATTATTTTGTTCGGTGTAACGATATACCGTTCAAGCTGGATTAAAAGTTTTCCCCTTGGCAACGTGTACCACGGAGCAAAGGAACGAAAAGCAAAGCACGGCTGCAAACAGCACGCGGCATCGACAAACGAATGTAAACGAGCCTGAGTGTGATAATTCATGCAACGAGAGTTTGATACTTGTTTACGCGTGTTTGTCTTCGCTTCTACGACGTTTACGCTGCAACTCTACTAATACTCCTTTCTAAGTGCGCGTTCATCTGTTAAATCCTTCGCTACCGATTTAATTTCTACAAATTTTACACCAATTCTTTACTACACATATTACGTTTGTACTCTTGTATTATGAGTACTTATGTAGTACATTTATGACCGTATAGCATGATGAAAAAATTTAAGACTATTGTGTTGATTTGTTCCTATACCTGACTATTTGCTATTTTATTATTATACGTTGTGTCACTCATATGACCTATTATCACGCTTTTTATCACCTATTATTATATGGGTTATGTATTGTCCTACGCATTGCACTGTGTATCGTTTACACATTGTATAGTGCAAGCTTTATATCGTCCACGTGTTGTATCATCTACGCGTCGTACTATTCACGTTACTTCATGCGAGATGTCCTAAGCTGTCGCCCACCATTATTCACGCATTATATCACCAACTGTTATATCGTCTATGTGTTCTATCACCAAAATGTTATATTGTCAACTTATAATATTATCACTAATTTTATACCGAAACTATAGCCACTAGATTGTTATGTCAAATCTATCGTATCGATTTCGTCTTAAGTTTCGATACTGATCGGAAGTTAAATCCGAGCGTCGCGTTTAGCAAATCGGCCGGATGTTAATTCGTTTATACACCGGACAACGGGGTCCGAATAGGACAGTGGGGAAATCGATAAAACCAATAAACTCTGGCAATAACGTGCTAATATCCTGAAGACCATTCTCGCCTACGGCGTTACTCCACCCATGAACTGCCCCGCAAAGTGTAAACGATGTTCGAATCCCTTTGTAATTGCTCCGCGATGACTTGTTCTTGTCAACGTAGTCTACCATGAAATAAAACCTACAGAAATCATCGTAGAAAAATTATGACGTTGTATATTAATCTATTTTTATCGATAAGGATATCGCACGATAGATTTAAAATCGTCAATTTATCGTTGCGGTTTCACCGTTCGGAATCGTCGAGTGCGACGTGTACATGCTATAGAATCGATAGAACGGATATAATGGTACCTGCATTGTATGAAACATCAAATAATTTTGTTAATAATTAAGGTAATCCATGATTTCCAGCTTATTTCGGAGAGAGGTGTATCTGAATTATTTGACCGATATATTAGGATATTGGTTAACATATAAATCAACTCGAACAGGGATATCAATATTGATCAAACTCATTATTATTATTAATCCGCTTAGTGTATTTGTTTCGAAGCGGGATTAGGTTTCTCTTAATTCTCATTCCCAAATAAATGAACTCGAAAAATATTCAGTGATTCCACAAATTTATTCGTTGAGTGCATTTCTCGTTCTATACTTCGCATTTCTAGGAAGAGTCCTTATTACCAAAATCAATTGTATGAATATTATTATCAAAATTTTATTAATTTTATTATCAACATCTTTATTAGTTTTTTTATTAGACTTTTATTAATTAATAGTCAGAATTTTATTAATAGTATTATTAAAATCGGTTTGGTTAATATTGTTGTCGACATCCATTTTAATGATATTGTTGTAGAAATCAATTTCATTAATATTATAGTCAACATGAATTTTAGTGATATCGTTCTAGGAATCGGTTCGATTAATTTTCTTATTAAGATCGTAAAACAATTTTATCTACGTAATAGCATCTCCTGGCAAAAGAATATTGGTTATATCCCTCCGCAGAACGTATTTCTTTCTCCGGGCAATGAAACGTACCGAATTCATGCATATCCCTAAGGGAGGCCGAAGAGCAACGCTAATGCCAAGCATCAATAATGCCGCGGACGATAACGAATTCCTGGCTGGATCTCTTCCATTCGGATGTATCAACGCGGATATAACGTGAGCAGTGTACGTCTAATTTATTCGCTCGCGCAGGAGCCCATAGGTATGCATTGAATTCAACGAATTCTTTGGGAAATTGTTCGGTGGTTGCGGTTCAACTAGCATACAGCGGCGAGTTCCGACGTCCGCATAGAAATGACCGGTCGATTCCCCGTCGAAATACGAAAAATTCTTATCGCAAATAATATTCATCGCTCAAGCGTTGCCCGGGGGCGGCCGACAGAAGTGATGGAATTTCGATGCAGCATTATCGAGCGCGAAAAGTCGAAGGTTACCGAACCTTCCGCCGAAGAACAAGTTACTTTTTCCGTATCCTTCTTTTTCCACGCTCGCCGTCCTCTTTCTTACACTTTCTTTTTTCAGCTTTTCCCTCTTCTTCTTCTTTATTTGTCTTTCCCTCCAGTTTTTCTTTCCCGGTAATGTCTACTCCCCGACGTTTCTCCCCGTATTCTTCTTCCCGGTTCGTCGGGAAATGGATATGTTTTCTCGAACCGAACTCTCCGGCTCTTTTATTCCACCCACACCGTAGAATAGCCTGGTTATTATTATGCCTCCGCTGACCCGTACAAACAATGACGTCGCAAGAAAGTATCCACCGCCCGTAAACAGGATGAAAAATATCTTGTCCGTTGGCTTCTTTCCTTTTTTTTCCTTCCCTCTACTTCTGGCCATCGCGTCGCGACGTTCTTTCGTTAAGCTGATTGAACCGGCCAGGGAATTTTCAAATTACAGTTTTTTTCCGTAGTTCGTTATACGGTCGAAAGGATCGATCGCGGTGACTGCCGTTCGTCGGTTTCCGAAAGGATTTCCCGGAAAAGTAATCAAAAGTTTCGGATTAACTGGGACATCGGGCCTGGATTTTCGACACGCGAGCGTTCCTTGTGGACTTTCCTCGACGACAATGCTCTGTCGCGTGTCAGTGTGAACTCCTATAAATTCCTATCGGGATCATTGCATCGGAGGAAACAAGCTTGCGTATTTTCATTCTAATCGAATACTTTTAAATCTTTTCTGATAATCTCCTCTTACACTTAATTACTACTTTATCGTATTAATCGCACGATTTACTAGTCGTACTTCAGTATACAATAACACAACTGATCAACTATTGGGTCAGATTATTTCAGATTAATATGACAATTCAACTGATCTTAATGTAAGTTACATCAGTCCCATACTACTCTAAATTGTACAAATAAAATGAGTAAGATTTGATATTCGGTGCAGAAATATATGTGAGAACTGAATGTTCGTCACTTAATTTTAACCCCTTGCACTATGACCTATTTGTCAAGTGCGTCAGTCAGGACTAACTAAACACAGCTACAATATTGAAATAGACAAAGAATGCTGAAATGTTACGACAACATGGTATTATGCAATCGTTGACTATGCAAATTATAATTGGTCTTGAACTCCAAATTGAAGCATATTCAAAATTCGAGTAAAATTTATCCCAACTGAAGTACCAGTGCGTCACGAGTCAGACTCGTTAAAATAGTGCAAGGGGTTAAGTAACAAATATTAAATTGAATGAATTAAGTTGCTAAAATATATGAGTAGAGGTAGTCAAAACAATCTATCATGCACCCTAGAAACATCGGTTCAGACGGTATGATCGCTAATCGGGGCCACATTCGTAAATCCCACCACAACACGGTATATCCGTATCGAACCATTAATAACACCAATATTACATACGTCCTGGCGAACAACCCTCATTCCCTCGAACGATATTCCCGAACAGGGTATCGCGTTCCGGTGCAACGAAGACGTAGAATCGATCTCCCGACAGCGATTGTGCCGTTTCATAAAAGCAACCCCTTTCGCAGGTGCTAAATCCCTCAGTTTTCCAATCAGTAACGGCGCGATAATACGGGCCGGTGTCGTAACCGTAATTAATTAGGCGCATAGTGGCACCCCACGGAGACATTCGGAGATTTTTGCATAAATCCGGCCGGCTGCACACGCAGGGAAAGTACTAACTGCTGATTCAAGCCGTATAGTTGGGAGACGCGAACGAGACCGAGCTAACGGCCGGCCATGGGGTGGACACCGTGAAACATTGTTTTAGGCCTATAAATAATCGTTATTGCCGCGTTAATCATGGATAGTCGAGAGGCTCCATTATTCGTAGTGCCTCAGGGGTGGCGTACGGTATGTTATTGCCCCCTTGAACGAAGGGGTCGCGGCATAGCGCCAACCCTTACGGTTTCGATGCGGCTGGTATTGCTCGACTCCGAAGCATGCCGCGAATTACTCAGAACGAGCCCGTCGAATCCTGCCCGACGTCGAATGCCCTACGCTAGAATCTCCTTTATTGATATCTGCATACCTGATGAGTTTTCCCGTCCGCATATCATGAACGCTCTGTTTCGTGGATTCTAACGGAAACACGATTGTACCATCATTATTCCGTCTTCACGCGACCTTCACATTTCGCATCTTTTGATTAGCTGCTTAGGTATCGGATGAAACGCTTAGGTATGGGAGACTCTCGTTATATTGCAGGGTCGATCGATTATATTGACGTTCGTGTGAGATCGGTGGAGCATACATTTCTTGACTGCGAAGTGCAGACGTATTGAAATTTGGAAATTTAGGATCTTGGAGACTTCGAAATTATGAATCTGGGGTTGTTGAAAATTTAAGAATGTAGAAATTTCGCAAGTTTGATATTTCGAGATTCTATAATTTGATGATTTTGCAAATTTGACATTTGAAGATTCGATAATTTGATAATTCCGCAAATTTGACATTTGTAGATTCGATAATTTGACACAGAAATTTAGGTCATCGGACCAAAAATAAAAGAGCAAGTTCAATCCGAATAATCGTAACTAACTTCGATCGAAATTATGTTTAAATGTCGTTTGCATTAAACAAATACTGGTAAAACAGGATTCTACTGCAAACCTATCTATTTTATCGGGGCAGGAATACCACAACTGTTATCGGTAACATGTTAAACGATAATTCCATAATTAACGAAATTTAATTAATGCAAACATTGTTATACAATAATTGGGAACTCTCTGGTGATCACGTTAATGAACTAACGCGATAAAATTGTTTCAATCGAATTAAATTATTATAATTGTAGGCGGTTAATAACGCTTCAATATTAATTAAACGTGATTCCCACGATGTGCGAAGTTATTTTTGATCCGAGCGATCTTTGTTGCTACACTAGCTTTGTTGTTGTACAAACGATAACTCCCTCTAATTATATAATTATAATACAACCTCTGAAGACCTCATCACAATCCTATCCATTGCACTTTCCTTGTACAATTCAAATTTATAATCGCGATGCAAATATTCCGATCAGTACAATGACTAATTACTATAACAAACGTGAAAGAAAGTATATCTTTATCTCGGAAGACACTGTACAAGCAAAAAGGCCGATAAAGCTCCCAACGATGCATCGATTGTTAGCACAATCAATATACGTGCAATCTTTGCCCGGACTAATATTTTCTTTTGTACAACGTCGTTCTACAAAGACTTCGTAAAAGCAACTGACAAGCAAACAGACGCATTCGAAATTCGATACGAGCCATCGGCATCGCACGACACTGATCGACGTTCTAATAAATCAAAGGCCAGTGTCACGAACACGCGGAGGAGCAGACAGGGGGAGATTAACTTATCGAGTCGGGCCAAAGCCCAATCTAGGAGGACTTCGGGTCGACACGAAGTCAACTGTGCGTGCAATTTTGCGTGGACAACCTCGATGGACCACTCTCTAAAGACCTTTTGTTTCCAACAGGGGATAACATGTTCGTACAACGCGTAGATCCGCAGCGAGAAACTTGAGACGTGTCTGACCATAGATGGATTGCACTACTTGGACTGCACTTTAGTCGTAATTCGTCATTTTATATCAATAGTGGGTGATTTCGCATCGTGCAAGCGAAATTTTATGGGGTCCACGTTTTCGATTTTTTGGAAGGTCCAATGGAACATTTAGGATTTTCAAGAATTCTTAATTCTTTGAATTTCTGAATTTATAAATTTTTTAATTTCTAAGCTTTCAAGCTCAGAAATTTCATATATTGCCAAATTCTTTAATTTCAATATTCCAAAACTTCCAATTACTACGTTTGCAAATTCCTAAATTTACAAAATTTTATAATCCCAAATTACTAAATTATCAAATTGCTCAATTCCCAAATTTCTATGTCTTCAAATTCCTGAAGCCCTAAATTTATTAACTCTCAAATTTCTATAACCCCAAATTCTTAAATTTCCAAATTTCCTAAATCCCTAAATTCTTGAATTGCAAAATTTCCAGTGTATCTAAAATTTCTTAAATATCCAAATTCCCAAATTTCTAAATTCCCAACTCAAAATGTAAAGCTTCGGAATTTTGCAGTAATTCGTACCTGTATTCAGTTCGCATGTTTACGATTGCTTTATTTTTCGTCGATCTCTCCCGATACGTCAAAACGGTCGAAATATCTAGGGAAAAAAAGGGTACACACGTGACATTTTGCTTTTTTTCGAAATACTGTGTCAACAGTTCACCTCACCGTGACAGCGCGTATTTATTGGAACATACTATTCCTTCGTATTCGCAAGCACGTTCGCTCGCAAATATTTTTCTCCGTTGCGTCACGCGTGTACATAAACGTTCGTTAGCGTGAAACAATGTTGTGGACGATGGTGCTGACCCGTGAAGTTTTATATGTCGCGACTGCCTTGGTGGTGATACGAATCCACATGAAGTTGAAACAATCTGCTCGAACTATTGTCTATATTTTCATACTTTTTCGTTTTAAAAATACTACATCTGACAAATATCCTTCCTATAGAAGTCTCTTAAAAATTTTAGTCCAGTATGCATTAATTACTAATTTAGCAATCTTGTCGATACGAAGTGTTTCACTTAAATTGAACATTCAACTCATTATCGCCATTGAAGTTCCCATCAGTTGTTTTTATGTAAATACATAAAAATGTAACATTGACATAAATATTGTATGCTTTATAAAAATAATAGATGTCTTAATAACATTAAAAATAATTTTGATGTTCAATTTAAAAGACACCCTGTGTATAAGTTTAACCATGTTTTTAAATATCCACGTTGTAACACTCAGCTATCTTAATTTAAAAACTTCCATCTTCACAAATGAAGAGTATAAATAAATAGCACAAAGGTGCTACCCCTACATTTCTTTTTAATCAAGAAAAGAGTATATCACATACTGTCGTCCACATACATCAGTTAAAATTGTGCACTCTTTACAAACGAGAATTCACAGAAAAATTAGAAAATGAAGATATGTTTATAGTCAAGTTTAATCACATCCATCAGCACAGAAAATTGTAAATAAGAGTGAGTAACAGAGTAGAATTTTAATGACTGTATGATGAATGAAATGTAACATGGAGATTTAAGTGGGACATGTAATGTTCGAGTACACAAGATCAATTTGAGCGTAAAATCTCGATGTATCCGTAGTCTCGGTGGTTCCAGATCGATACGGTATGTGGAGGATGTTGTAGTCAGGGCACGCGTCAGTTTCGTTGTTTTAGGACTGCGGTCCATCGCGAGGGACGAATCCTTCGAGCGGATACGGC
The DNA here is from genome assembly GCA_945859595.2 of Megachile willughbiella. Classification (NCBI taxonomy): domain Eukaryota; kingdom Metazoa; phylum Arthropoda; class Insecta; order Hymenoptera; family Megachilidae; genus Megachile; species Megachile willughbiella. The sequence goes on along the minus strand of OX243797.1, from coordinate 9,018,707 downwards.
GTTAATTGTAGAAAGCTAAGCGGCACCAGGTTTACCGGGTCAGTTGATTCGAAATCGTGGCAGGGAAACAGGTACGATCGAGCCCTCAGCCACGATCTGGTAGCAAGTGAAGCAGCAGGCACATCCACTACGATCTCTGGGTTATTAGATTAGGTTGCTCCTACCGTCCGTACAGAATATCGTTAACTGTTCGTAATTTCATTACCTTACCTAAACCATGATGTGACGCTGGTTAACCGAGAAATCCGCACGGCTTCTTTGCAAACTCCCGTTAAATTACGTGCCCCTTCTATTTATGCAGCGAGATTCTTTTGCGTAACGATACATATGTAAATTTGAAGATATTTGTATGTCTTTAAATTTTTTAGTTTCTTAGTTCTCTAAGTTTGGAACTTTGCGATCTACAAATCCTCAAATTTACAAATCTTCAAATTCTTGCATTTGTACATTCTTAAATTTACAAGTATTCTGAACATATCTTCAAATTCTAAAATTGCTTAATCTCTAGATTTTAATATCCTTAATTTCTCACATCTCAAACTCCTTAAATTGATGTCCATGTTGTCATAAAAATTTAATAACGTTATGTCATACAATTGTAATAGCAAATGTATTCCTTTATGAGGCAATCTTGGCACAAAAACAAATCTCAAACCATGTGCAGTCTAAACAATTTTACAATTATATTACATAAAAATGTAGAAACCAATATAAGCAATATAAAGCTTTCGAATTATATGTAGAATACATTAAAAAAAAAAAAAATGTATCGACATTGGGAAATATTAAACGTTTCATTTGTTCGGGTATATCCGAACACAATGACGCTTTTCGTAAACACTCACGAATTGCAGAAAATTACATTTCAAGCATTTTATAATCGCGCTAATTACACGAGAGATCCGTCGTAATTAAAGGGTGCTCGAACGATTGACGAAAGTGTCGGTAATGAAAAAGGGCGTCAAAGCAACGGTACCGTTCTTGAATGTTTTTAGTCGACGATTCTTTGCAATGGTCACGATCGATTTTACTCTCAAATATGTGAATATCGGATATTCTCGACAAATATGTATGCACGGAGGGCGCCAACGCCACTCAACTTTGTCGGGACGCTGAGCATTCGAAGGGATCAGTACTGGTTGCATCAAAATTAATGGAAGACAGTTAACATGTTCATTCATATGTAGGTTACACTCTAAAAATGACAGTTCATAGAAATGCGTCGTTAGAAACTCAGTTACCTAATCAGAAATTTTCGAAGTACTTGAAGTTGCAAATAAAAACGCAAAGAAATATCATTGAAATCATAAATAGGATTTAGTAAAATACTATCTGGTCCAAATAAGAAATAGTACAAAATAGTGAAAAGTACGCTAATGAAAATTAAGAAGTAGTATATATTTCAAACTTTAGTTAGTTTTACTGTACTAGTGAATGTGCTAAAAAAAGCACCAGAAATGTGACTACTGTAGATATAAATAACAACTGTAAATATGCAATGTATCAGAAACAAATGGCCGTATATCTTTCCAAAAATTTGAATCTCTACATTTATTTTAAACAAAGACATTCGCAATCATCCAGATAAACGGAGATTTCTTCCGCTTCCGGTATCAAAAGCAAGTCAATTCCAATAAGAGTATCGATATCTTTACTTAACTTCGAATTAATCCGACGATCTCTTCCTTCCAATCAGCTCGATTCCCAGCTCCGGATAAGTCGTTCGAAATAAATTAAACGCACACCTCCCTTCTGCCACCTCCTCCCTGTCCGACAGGAAAAGCTGAATCCTCGTTTCGTCTAATCGATACGCCAATAATTACGTTAATCTGGAAACGGTAACAACATGATCGGGGATGGTGCCGATATCCGAGGTGGCAGGAGGACCCCATCATCATCGTCGTCATCAACACCGGCTACACGGTTGGTTATACACGACGGATAATATTCGTACATATGTAGCGACGCATTATTACGCATTATTAGTCGCGCGGCGGGCGCATGCGGCTCACGTGACGGCATCGATTTCCCTCGATTATTGTCACTACGAATCCCCGTAGATCAGGCGTACCATCCCTGTGAATACCTATCGAGAGCTCCGAGATCTTGTTTCCAACAGCACCGTGCATTCCGTCGAGGGTGTGAATGGGAACCCGTAAATGATCGTCGCCCGACGACAACGAATTTATTCGTCGAGCATGGGGCAATTCGCGGACTCGTTCATTGAGTTGTTCGTTCGGGACACGGGACAGAGTACAGGCTGCTCAAAAAATACTACATTCGAAAAACGAAAGTTGACCAGTTCATGCATTTATCAAGGTCTTCGATGTACGTATCACATATGGGTCTATGAGAGCAGTCTATGTAACATATGTTTACATGTTCACATGTGTGCATTGCAGTATGGCTTAGTGCAATATTTTAGCAAGACCACATTTAACTTAATTAATTACTTAATTTAAATTAAATTAAATAGATACTTTGTATTGTATTAAATATTCTATTAAATGTATATTCGCGTGAGACAATAAGATAATGAATATGAAACGGAAACCGTGATGACCTCAGCAACTTTCACTTTCGCAAGAAGTTTCGCAGGAGGGAAAGAAAACGCGGAGAGTCGCAGACAAATTGAAGTAAACGTCAATCAACGAACTCGTTTCGCGTGAATTTTCAGACGAAATCGGATGTTACCACCCCCACCCCGCGAAACGTAGTTTTTCACGTCGGGGCGGTACATTTTCGACGACGAAATTATTACAGCCCGAAGCGTCGGGCGAATTTGCGGGCCGCAACGCACGACAACGATAGAGGAAGCAATTACCACGGACGCGACGGGTAATTTTACATTTTTCCGTCGCGATATAATGTAACTAACCGAGTGACGATCAAGCGAATATTCCATTACACGAGCAATTTCCCTAAAATTATTCCAGGGCGGCGCGTAGCTAATAGAGGCCGCGAGTGTAGCAAAGATGATTGCCTTTTAACCGGAAAATTCAATTATCGTGCACAAGTGACCCAATTTGTCCGGAGAATCCAAAATTCATGACCGGAAACCACGTGATACCATACCGCGGGGTATTCATGAAAGGTGAGCAAACAAGTTTTTCAAAGAACCCGACGGAACAAGCGATTCATCGTTCAATCCATCGTTCAACCTCTCCTGGCGGTTTAATTTTACACGCGAGCGTTCGACAAGCTGATCAGCGACGAATAAACGATCATGAATTATATCTGAATTTTGCTCACGTTGTTGCGTGATTATTAGAATTTGTATATGGCCACGCGTTAAATAGCTATGTATTAGAGCGACAAATCTTGCATAGTCACAGGTTAAACGAGCACGCGTTGAATTATCAAGCGTTGAGATATAATGCGCCGAAGTACAGCACGCGTTGAACTACCATGCATTAAATTACCATGGATTATATTAGCATGCATTGGATTATCACGCTGTGAATTACCACTCATTAAATTTACACGCATTAAATTATTGTGCGCTGAATTAACACGTGTTGAATAACTTCGCGTTCAATTACCATGCATAAAATTAATTAACGCTGGAATATCGTGAGTCGAACAATGAAGTGAGTGACAACGTGATGAATTACCACGTGTTGAATTATCGCGCGTTATAGTATCACGCGCTAAATTATGTATTAAATTACTGAGCGTCGAGTTGCCACCTGTAGAAGTATTACGCGTTGAATTACAGTGTCTTGAACTACCACGCGTCAAATTACCATGCGCCGAACTCCTACGTATCGAATTACCACGCGTCGAATTACTACGTATCGAATTACCACGCGCTGTGCTCACACGCATGAAATTACCACGTGTTGTACTCTCACGCATCGAATTACCACGTGTTGAATTACCACGCCCCGAATTACTACGCGTCGAATTACCACGCGTTGAGTTACCACGCGCCTAAATACTACGTATCGAATCACTACGCGCCGAATTACTACGCATCGAATTACCACGCGCCGAATTACCACGCACCGAAGTACTACGCGTCGAATTACCACGTATTGAGTTACCACGCCCCGAATTACTACGCGTCGAATTACCACACGTTAAGTTACCACGCTCCAAATTACTACGTATCGAATTACCACGCGCCGAATTACTACGTGTCGAATTATCATGTGCTGAGTTACCACGTCTCGAATTACTACGCGTCGAATTAACACGCGCAGAGTTACCACGCGCCAAATTACTATGTGTCGAATTACCACGCTTTGATTCCCCACGTATCGAACCATCACGCGTTGAATTACCCACGTGCCAAGTAACTACATGTAAAGTTACCACGTGTTGAATTACCACGCGTCGCTGTACCACACGTGAAACTAGCACACATTGAACTATCACGCAGATAACCTCGCATGTAATTACCACCCGTCTATTTTCTACGCGTCGAATAGCTACGTGCCAAATTATCACGCACCAAATCACGTAATATCTCCTCGTATCGCCAACTTTCATCCCGATACAACGACAAAGATACGCGGACGAAATCCTGTGGAGGACGCTCGCAACTTTTATTCCGATTATGGAAATGTCTTATTACGGAACTAGCTGGAATATTTCCAGCGGTGTACGTCGACGGAACTTTAACGAGTCGACAGTGGGTCAAGTGTTGCTGTAATCGCGCAATCTTGGCTCGTAAAGCCACTGCCAATTCGCGTTTCCTTAGATTATGCAACACTGCCAACGGCCTGCGATTATTTCGACGGATTAGACTGTAAATAAAGTTTCATTGAAATACGACCACTTTAGAAAGTGGTAATTCTGTCCACGCTCCTTGTATTTATCGTTTCCACGGGGAATATGTCACGCGTGTCGTAAGCTGTTTATTTTTTAACACACTTGCAACAGTGTATACAGTAATATCTAAGTTTCTCAATGATCCACATTACTGTACCTTTTGCTGATTTAATTTAAATCACTATCGATTAATATTTGAATTGAGCAGGTTTCTTTATTAGCATAATATTAGCGATATTTAAAGTTCATCTCCTTTCATATATTATTGATTATTCAATTACAAAGAGCTTTGGAAGTCTGTCACAGGTAAATTTCATAGCAAATGCGTTGATCTTGAATATATTCTCGACTGTAACTCGGATGTGGTTTTTAAATAAGTCACAATATACTCATCAAGAAAATGTCAAAGATTACGTGCGATGCAGTCACACGCTTCTGCAAGCGTCAATTATACGCGAAACTTTGCCACGCTCTGCCAGCTAAACCGATATTATCGCAAATATTATTGCAGGCAATCTTTTCGCCGGGCTTAGCCGATGAAAAAGAAACAGTCTTCCAGGTACACAATTATTTCTTAGTCCCGAAGACCACTGAAACACCGGGTGAATAACCGGAGAAAAAGTTTCAAACAATCGCGTGCACCCTCACCGAGCACGAACAGCAATTCCGAACGCGTGTCGCGTTCCCTACGTTTGATTTGATTTCCAATTGTATAACTTTCTAATTCGACTTCGGGATTTTTAATCGTCCACCGACGACTCAACTTTTCTATAAACACCAGGGGACAAACGTTATTGGACAGAACTGTCGGACAGTTTAAACTTCCGATAAAAGAGAGAAGAAAATATGGATTACACGTTTTAACTTCGTTTTATTGTTCGGGAATAGGAGGGTCATATGGTGCTTTTGACATTAAATGAATTAGAAAATTGGGGACAGAGGAGATTGAGAATTATAAGATTACAAAATTTCTGATTTCTATATTTTTAGGTTTTAGTAGGATTGTTAGATTTTTAGATTTTCAGATTTTTAGATTTTTAGATTTCTATATTACTCGAATACTGAATTTTGGAATTTCTGAATTGTCAAGTTTCTAAATTTTCAAAATCTTAAATGTCCAAATCCTAAATTTCCAAAGTTCCAAATTCCCTAATTCCTGAATTTCCAAATTTCTAAATTACCTAGTTCCAAAATTTCCAAATTTCCAAATTTCCAAATAACTAAATTCCCTAGTTCCTAAATTTCCAATTTTCCTAGTTTCTAAATTTCCAAAGTTTCAAATTTTGTAAATATCTAAATTCCCTAGTTCCTATATTTCTATAGTTCTAGTTTCTAGTTCCTAAATTTCCAGTCTTAAATTCCCTAGTTCATAAATTTCTAAAGTTCTAGTTTCTAGTTCCTAAATTTCCAAAGTCTTAAATTCCCTAGTTCCTAAATTTCCCAATTTCTCGATTCCTAAAACTGTAATTTTTAATCTTTCAAATCTTGAAATTAAAAACTTGGAAAACTAAAAATTCAGCATTTCTAAAAAAATTCAATAACCCTTAAAAAATCAGTTTCCATCAGTCCAAATTTCTCAGTTTCCAACTACCAAAACCTTGAAATTTCCTAAATCACGAAATTCCAAAACATCCATCTTCCCAAACTCGCCTCCATTTGCGTTTGGGCTGTTCACCATTCGTACCAAACGTGTTGATTCGATTCACGGCAATGTTTTGCAGTTTAATTCGCATAAAGCTTCATCGCGCGAGTTCATCGACGCGTTATTTCGCGGGCCGCGCAGATAAAACGTGAACGACGATGTTTCACGCGTCAACGACGCGTTATTATTTCCAACGCAAAAGAATTTACATTATAATTTATATCCGCGAAATAAATAAAAAAATTAAAACGGCTAACGGTTGATTTATCGCATGAACGAGTGCCGCTATCAGCGAGGGCGCCACTTCCGAAAATATAAATCGGTTTAATTGCACGGAAAATTTTTGGCCGCGTCGGCACGCTAGCAATGCGCATTAACAAACTGACGGAAGGGTACGAATAAAGGATTCCTCCGAAGGGGTGAAGCAAACATTTCGTATCACCACCTCCGTCGGGCTGGTCCCTCTCTAAATTAAGCTTTTGTTTAATTGCGTCGAGCGTCACACTTCGTTGGAACGTTGTCGGTGATGCAGCCAGCGAATGCCATTCGGGAAAACAGAAAACGTAATACAATGTCACGGAATTATGGTGTTCATTAGCTGTTTTTCAACCGAATGTCCTTCTTTTTCTAACAGCCTTTTCTCTTCCTTTATCCGCCATTCAATTAGTCGGCCGCGTTGCGTAAAACGCTGAACGCGGAGATACCGCTGCCGGATACACCGCTATTTGATTTGTAATTTATGGAGGTTCCAACATTTAATCTTCATACTTAATTTTCTGACAATGCATGCATGTGAACGACGTACCGCGTTTTTTTTTGTTCATTCGTATTTCGACGAAATACTTTTGACTTTCAATTATTTATACGACTCTGTGTCATTTATTTAATGTAGGATAAATGCTTTTAATCTTTCCACTGGAAATTGCAGTCGTCGGTCAACCTGATGTTAAATAATCTTTCATCCTCTAATTCTCGCGGCTCAAATTCTATCGTGGAGAAATAATTGATTTACCGTATGTGCAATACAAAATTATTCATACTAACATTAAAAATATGCATTTCATTTTTTAACATATTATGGAATTCTTGTACACAGTCAAACAAAAATGAAGTGCACATTTCATTGTCGATTAGATGGAAACATTTGTTGCCTTCTATAATTACAATCCTCCATTTTATTTTTACATAATATTGCAAAAGTATTATTCAAACTAACTTGATGAACCTATATCGATTCAATACAATTCAAACAGTTGTATAAACCTGACAAAACCTTGAACCTTTGCTAAACCTTAGTACGACAAAATGGCGGTACAGATGTCTCTCGAGTCGAGAATTTAACGATTTTGATCAGCGCGTAAAAATGATCGTTATTCAGGAAGCGAGGAAAGGAAATGAAAGAATGAAACGAAGAGTTGTTCGGCGAAGGAGTAAGGTTCATCCTCGGTCCGTATATCTCGCGAACGCGTATATTTCGGAATTTTTAATCTCGCGAAATTTTACACGGGAATAAGAAACGTTCGCAATCCAGTGCTGCGCCTGCTGTATTTAGACGCGAAATACGTGTAGCCTCGAAAGCCGCTGTTCGTTTATTAAACGCATACCTCAGACCAAACTCGGCGAATATACGGGCCGATTCGTTCTTATTTTCGCGGAACGTGAAAATCCGCCGTTAAATCGTCCTCGGAGGAGATAACCCGCTGTTTCGGCCTCCCTTACGTCTTATTTCGAAATTAAAAATTACTCGCTTTCGAAGTTCGTGAAACTTCGAATGGACTGTCTAATTCAAACTTCTGCGTTTTTGTTACGGAGACTGTACGAAGGAATGAAACTTACAAAATTATTTAGTAAGAAGCTCCGTTATTTTTGTGTAATATAAGACTATATTTTGTAATACAAGAATTTTAAAGACTAGAGCACTGCCATTTTTTTATTAATATAAGGATAATATAATGTAAGAAAAATTATAATAATACGATGGATATAGTACAGGTAGAGTTATAATACAAAAAAAATTAATTGAAAATTAATTGAAAAAACTGGGTACATATTATATCCTAATAAGTTGATATATCAAACATCATATACATACATAACATACATAACATACATGTATAACATAGTCAGTAATGTAACATCATGTGATGTTATTTCCTCAATTTTATTTGTATCACATTGTAGTGAGTTAAGGGTGTATTGTAGATTAGAATTCCTAGAAGGAATGGCGACAGCTACGTTTCGAATTTGCAAGTAAATAAGATTTTCACGAGCAAAGGGAAATCGTCTGATGAAAGTGTACTCGGCGGTGGCTACAAATCGTAATATTCGACACGCTATATCGACAATTAACCGTGCAATCCAGCAGTAACGAAAAACCTCTATTATTGGATTTCGTTTAACCTTACCAACATCCCTATAAATATTTATGGAAACGCCTCGGTGAAAGTCGGCCGATTTCGTCCAATAGTGTACGGTCGAAACGTTTGTGAAGCACTTCAACCCCTGTTCCATGAATCGTATCCAGAAAACTTTGCCTCTGAAAGTGGAAAACTTGTCGTTGGATCGATTGTACGTTACGGAAGATGGCCAGATAGCCGGAAGGAAAATGTAGATTTTTTACAGTTACCGTTACATTAACTTTACGGACCCGACATCGGTCAAGTGGACGTTGAGGAACGCTGCGTATATCCCTAGGGAAAATGGGAACTTACATGAGAAACTTGGTGATTCGAAAATTTGGGAAATTGAAGATTTAGGGATTTAGGGATGTGGAGATTTCGAATCTTAGGGATGTTGGGGTTTAGGAGTTTAAGAATTTGAGAATTTTGGGATTTGGGACTTTGGGAATTACAGAATTAGGGATTTTAGGGATTGGGGGATTGGGGGATTGGGGGATTGTAGGATTTGGGGATTTGGGGTATTTGGGAATTTTAGAATTAGAGGATTTGGGATTTGGGAGATTGGGAGATTGGGAGATTGGGAGATTGGGAGATTGGGAGATTGGGAGATTTGAGGATTTGGGGTTTGGAGATTTGGGAATTTGTAGATTTGGGGATTTGTAGATTTGGGGAGTTGTAGATTTGGGGATTTTTAGATTTGGTGAGTTGTAGATTTGGGGATTTGGAGATTTGGGGATTTGAGAATTTAGGAATTTGGGATTTTGGAAATTTGAGAATTTGGGAATTTGAGAATTTAGGAATTTCAGTACTGAGAATGTGAAAATTGAGTAAAATTCCTATTTAATATTTCTGTACCCCTATATCCCGATATCCCTATACCCCTATGCCCCTATGTCCCTGTACCCCTATACTCCCACAGCCCTATACCCCCATACCCCTACACCCTTATTCCCCTATACCCCTATATCCACACATCTCTCTAACCCCATGTCCCTATACCCCTATAACCCTATATACTAATATCCCTATGTCCCTATATCTCAATAAGAATATACCCCTATATTGTACCCCTTACTCCCGACACCCCTAGTTGGTGGTAAAGAAGGTCATTGCGATATTCATATGATAAGAGATTTTACAACTTTTTCTACGGCCTCATAAATGCACAAAGTTCACCGAATGATATATATTTGGTAGTGGTGTCGTGTCAATGAATACAAACTCGACGTTTTTCGATTATTCGACCATATAAATCGTGAACACGAGGCTGCACCGTGGCCACGTCACCCCGACAGTAAATTTACGAGAATCAAACTATAACATTCTTATATTAAAGCCTCGTATCGGTTTACGAGCTCGTAAACTCGAGCTGTATCGGGCGGCAGGTGCATTATAATATCGTGATGAAGGTTCACTGGTCCTGGGGCTGAGCATGATGCAGCCTTATCTTAAATAAAATCGAAAAACCGTGGGTAACGTCGCTTGCAGGCGATTGTTTCGCAACCGTGCTCGACGAAGTGCTGCCGCTCGTGTATCGCTATGTAAACTTTCAGCTTACCGATAGTCGCGGAACACGTGAGCGGAAAACAGGTGAAAAATGTAAACCACCGTGTTTTCTCGTTTTCAACGCACTGTGGCATGTTATGTAGTTATTTCAGGAGACAACTGGGTGGACCACGTGCTGTGTGTAAACATGAATAACGAGAATTGCGATTATGAGATAATTTATTAAAATGCCACAAAGTCGTACCATAAATGAAGCGTCATTTTCGAGACAATCTACTTTGAAGTCTCATCAAATATGCAATTTTGTCATTACTTGTGTCAGTAAAATTAATACAATTTATAATTAAATTTTAATTTAATAATTGAATCAAATAAACTTATCATTTTGATTCAATTATTTGTGATTGCTTGAACTATTGGTTAAATTGTTTATAAGTAGATAGATTGTTTGCAATTTTTTGAAATGTGACATTCGTGCGATGTTAGTACGCGATACGATCTATGTTCCTCGGTATTTTATTATGTTAATAATGTGACATTTTACGACCTGCCAGATAGAACTAGTTGTGGTTACTACGTTCAAGTAACATTACTTGGTTTATGATGATCCAAGAGGACCATGAATACTCAAATAGCTCTTGAACTTTACGATTATCGAGCACCACACGATACATTATGTGTGAATTTTGACGTTTACTGCATATAGAAATACGCAATCGTGAAATTAAATGTACAACGTGTTTCTGTGGAATTTGAATGTATTATCCTGCTATATATCAAGAGAGAACTACTCGCAACTGTAATTTTGACTTTCGATCAAAATGATTATGACTGACTTTCGATCACAAAATCACATTTAATCAAAATCTTATATTACACATTTTGTTATCTTAATCATTGTTATAATATATCACACAAGAATATATAATAGAATACGATATCAACTTGTGTAAATAAAAGTGCAGTAGACTCTCGCTTTATTGCCACCTTTACGCACTATTGTATACTAGCAACAAGACATTATACATTTACCTTCAAGGTAACATTACAGAACAATTACCTTCAAGAATTCGCTTCAAGTTTTCATAACTTGAATTTTCCATAGCTACTAATTATCTCTAACTACACGGCGATATAACGGGAGACTACAGTAACAGCAAGAAAACAAGGCACGTTAATTTCAGTGATTTATTATACACAGTTTAGAAACACAATTAAATATCAATTACTGCAACCGAATCATGTGGAGGTATCAAGAATTATCGCGCGAGTTTAAACGCGTTACTTGATGATAACGGTAATAGCAGCTAATTAAAACGAGGCGATAATTAAATGACCGATCCGCCGCGTTACAGGCGCTCGTGCATTAACGTCACACGAAACTATAAAATAACTTTTATGATTTTAAGCCAACTAACGATACGTTGTCGGGCGTAATTACGTTTATCAGTTGAGGGATGAATTATGCGACACGGGAACTGCTTTAAAATCTGTTCAACGCGAAATTCAGCAAAACAACGAAACGAATTCGCGTTCGGCGATCGTAATAAGACTACGTTAATTATTAACATTGTTCACTACCGTGGAAACGTAGTGGTTTAAAACGACTCCTAGAAAGTTGATATTCCTCGCGATAAATTATTCAAATCCGGTACAGTTACTCGCGTTGTTAATTACCTTCTCCCGTAACTCATAAATACGGATGAATATTCAAAAATTGGAGACGAGGTAAAATTTCACACTTAGTAACAATTCGCTCTGTTACATAACTGAAACTGGAACACCAATTATTTTTTCTGGATAATTAACAATTTTTAAGGGTGAAAATTTACTTCCATTCAAATTGTAAATAATTATAAATACTGCTATTAAATACATGGTGAAATATGGGATTTTTTAATTTTTGAACTCTGAGAGTTTGGGAATTTGGGTACTTAAGCCTTGCAAAATTGTGGTTGCGTAACTTTACAATTTCTGAATGTTGGAACTCCGAAAATTTAAAAAATTTGAGGACTGAATATTTTTATAGCTAATTGAAAATATTTTTTTAACAGTGAAAATTTACCCCCAACACAATTTAATCTCAACCAAAATTGCAAGTAATCATAAATTACTTTCGCCGCTATTAAACGTATCGAGGGCTGATGTAGTTCAGAATATTTTAACCGTCACGAATTGCATGTCCTAACATAATTCAAACTTCCATTAGTCCTTTTTATTTTTAATAGCGATACAAATAGTTTAGATGCTCGACGAAAATGATACACCCTGTATTTTAAGCTAATTTATGCTGAAAGCTGTTTGCAGAATCGAAGTTTGCTATTTTCGTCTCATGCAGATTTTTGTTCACCTTACCGTGTGTTCCGGTAATTTTGAACCGTGCACATCCACTTACGATCGCAAACAACGCGCGTTGAGGACGATGCTTACGAAGGGTTGCTTTAAAACTTTATCGGATTTGATTGCTGTTTATAGATTCCTTGTTTGATAAACAACCATTTGCATATATGTTAAACACACGTTCCATTCATTTGTGACACCTTTTTTTAATAGATTAGAATTTTTGTATCAATAATACTACAAAATGAACGAAACCATCAATAATCCTACAAAATCGTGGTGTCTGGATTAAAACGATTCAACCTAGATCGTGTTACCGTGATGCTAATGGAAATATTTGCAAGATATTTGTATCCCTTTCAGCGTCGTTTTAAATTGGCTCCTCCAGGGTTAATACGTTGCAACGTCTTCAATTATCCCGTCCACAGACATTATGAATATTTATTCCTTATGAAGTAATAAGAGAGGCTGAAAAGCATCGCTTTAAAGGTTTCCAGCCCTACGTTCTCGAATTCACGTGTTTGAACAGCGAATTTGGGTAAGAGCGGCGCGCAACCAGCGCGAACTTACCTAATTAAAGCATCCATTCGACCCTATGGATTATTTAAATCAATGTCACGCAGCTTCTCCAGAGACTCGTTAGAAATACGGACCAATTACCATTAAGAGGTCGAGCGATGGGTCGAAGGGGAAAAGGCGCATTTCCGTGTAAAAGCAAAGGAGTCTAAAATTGCTCGACGCACCGGTCCATCCCTTTCGGCAATAAACTCGAAAGTCTTGTAATAAGGCCACCCCTTTGGGTGGCGAGGTTCGTCTAATTTCCTACCATTCGGATCTATTTGCCGACTCACAAACGTGGAGATGTCGGAAGTTGACAGGGGGTTTACATAATTAAAGTTGAAATAGTGACAGAAATAACTTTGATCAAATTCAATATCGAATTCGGTCCATTATCAAGCAGGGTTAATCAAATTTTACTCGATGCACACCTTCAGAGCTTTATCCTAAAATAAAAATCTCTAATTAAGAAGACTGAAATGTATCGATTTACTGAACCTAGTTGTGCTACGAACTCATGAACTATCGATAGCAGTTGGAGAGATGAGATGTTTGAATCAGACATACAATTCATTTTTGCTATTTATTATATTTTTATACTACCATAGGTGTGACCATATTACGAATTGTAATTATAAATAATAATTGCTAGATTTTTAATCTAATATAAATCGTGTGGCTGAAATAGAAGACTCAAAGACTGTCATAACACCATAAAATATTTGAACATCGTAACGCACGTACATTGCATATGTCGTACTAATGGTCCTTTGTATAAGACCCTGTTACCCCGCAATATCTGGTGGAATTAGTTGTCGCCCAGGTTTCAGGGTTAAAGGGATTGCTAGACAACTGGTTAAAAGGATTATCCCCGCTTACGTTACTCGGGTCGACTAATGCTCTACACATTATTAAATCATTCCTCGAGCTGTTGCTGGGAGCTGCTGTTCAACCCCTGTAAGACGTTATCCTTCCCGCGCCGGTTCCAGATCCTTACCGATGTGACTGGAGAAACAGTAAGCACGAAAATGTGGAGAAATCCTCGGGAAGTGACTCTATTAAGTAAGTATCCCGCTCCGGAACGTTTGGTCCTTCCAGTTCATCAATATTTAATGAGCTACCCGAGTAACCCCAGAAAAGGGTAAAACTGAATACACTTTCGATGACGAAGAGCAATCTCCTTTTATTATTTCATCGGGAAACTTGTCCAATTAATTTTTTAGAAATTTGGACATCACTGTTCTTTCTATCTCTTCGTGTAGGTTTTTTATTATTTACTACTCGAAGATGAGTTATACTATAAGGTATTATAGCAGGTATAAAAATCCTATTGTAACTAGAGACACTAATTTTTCCATTACGAATTATTTTTTATAACAAAGCAACTATCTGTGGTAAACTTGAATGTTCTAAATACTTCATGCAATGTGATAGTTTAGTGCAATAAATATATAATGCAACATGAAAAACCTATGTGCTTGTATGTATAAACAATTTTTGAATGCATTACAATATGATAATATCAAGCAGAGTTAAAAATTGTATGGGAAAATAATTAAAATTTTAAGAATTAAGTGTCAACAGATGTGGACAAAGTTTTTGTGTTAGTAGATTTCATGCATATTTTGGTATCGAAAGACTCCGTTATGCTTGCACAATAATTATAACTTCTGGTAGGGGCGTAGCTAGAACTTCGTATCTTAATTTTGTTCGCGCAGCAGTGCAACCGTATTACGTACGAAGTAACTCAAATAATTTAATTTTACGTCCCAGTAATTCCTTGATACTACCGCGAACAAGCTCGTCGTGGAAGTAATATTTCGCTCGTTTTGGGTAATTATTAACAATGCACCCGCAAAAAACTTCTTCCTTCAGCATTTAGTTAACTGGCGTCTGTACGCTTTTGGTACTTAATTAGAAGGCGCGTTTTTTTGGAAAATAGACGCTTTAAGATCGAATATTATTTGGGGTCTTGCAAGCTTGGGGTTTTGAATCTTAAATTTTTTAATTTTCGAATTTTCATGTTTGGGAATTTGGAGACTTTAGGGATTTGCAATATTGGGACTTTGAAATTGAGAAAAATTTTGGTATTTTTCATCTTTGAAGATTCGAATTTTTTAATTTTTAACCCCGAAATTTGGGAATTTGAGAATTTTTGAACTTTAGTGTTCTGCAATTTAAAGACTGAAACTTTAGTACTTTGAAATATTGAACTCTTGGAGTTTTGAATCTCTAACCTTCGAAAATTAGAATTTTTTACAATTTAGGGGTATCGAAATTTTTTACATTTGACACTGTGATATGAGAATTTGTTAATATTTCAATTTCAGAAGTTTCGAGATATGGAATTTTAGCACCCTAAAGGCTTCAGGCTTTGAGATAACAAAAACGGCAGAAAAACGAATGAGAATGGTAGAAAAAGATGAAATTACGAGAGGTAGTATTTCTCCAATATCGATATCAAAACGAAAGCCACCGAAAAGCATGGTGGAAAGCGTGTGGTCAGCGTCAGGTAGAAGGTACTTTTACCGAGCTTAATCCGAATATAATTCGGTTTTATGGTGACATTTAACCGTGGCAGCGCGCGTTCAAGGGGTAACAGCCTCCCATGTGTGCGGTTAATTGTTAGACTCGTGTGTTGGAGTCCAATTAAGCCATTATACGGGGCGCGAAAGGTGAGGCTAAGAGAAATATAAAATCTCAGCGGCGTAAAATAATTTACTACCGTTTATTCGTCTGTTTTCGCTTGGCTCGCTGTTTTAACCGGTTTTTGCTGTTCCTAATGTTACGCTATACGAATCTGCCATTTGTCGTAAAATCTTACCGGCACTCTCGTTAAATATCGGCTCAGCTTCTTTGAAAAGGGCTTGTAAAGTGATCAAACGCTTGACGCGTCCATCGTGCAACAGCTTTGATAAAAATCGAGTGGAACGCTAAAGCGTTAGCTTTTAAAGGGTTGCCGTTTAAGAGACTCGTCAATTATTAACGACACACGTTACCGATCGATATTCCGCTTTATCGCGTGTGCCATTGGTCAGAGAAGATAACGGTGCATCGAGAGTGCATTGAAATTCATCCTTTCTGAACGTATTGGATGTTAAATCAATGGAAGTGTTACTTTAAAGTTATTTTCTATAATGGCTACGGTCTATGAAAATTCATATTCTAGCGTTTTATCCTGGATTTATTTTTTTTTTTTTATTTGTGTGGTACGATTTTTATGTGTTGGATATATAAATTTTGGTGTATACGAAAATTGAGAAATTTGAGAATTTGATTTGAAACCACGTGAACAAACAAAGAATGGAAATGAGTCAACAGTTTCGAGAAAGAATAAAGGAGAATCAATATAAAATGTTCGACAGGGAACATAATAGAACGTGCCCCGAAGTCTCCCGTTCCGTTCCCAGAATTCGATACCGGGAATTTGATATCGCGTTCCATCATCCATGGTCCTGACAATGTAAAATGTCGAAAGGAAAGTGTCGCGCGAAACGATGTAAAAGTCGCGAGCGTGAAAACACGTTGCCCCGTAAGGTTTCCAGGAGGAACGAAGGGGTGAAACCGGGGTTGCAATCCCTGCTTCGGGGTGCGTCAGTCGTCTGGGAATAAGTTATGAACTCTATGCATTTTAAATGACTAAAACTCTAGACCGAACCGTAGTCTTTGCTGGATTTTTCCGTGAGAAATGCATTATTGGCCTGACAATCTCTCTACGCTATGAAACGCGTGCTGTACGTGTACCGTTACCGCGTATCATAGTTCCCCGCTTTTGTCTCTCGAAATCACGTTACGAATCCTTCCTTCGAATAGCTCTTATTTCTTCCTGCGTTCATCTTCCTGCCAGCGAAATTAGTTTTCCTTACGGTGGTATTGCTCCTTTACAGACTTCGCAAACTTTTTCCCCAAGCTCGTGAAGACTTCTTGGAAGACCTTTAAAAAGAACGACGACATTCTCGATATGTGCGCGAATTTCCAAATTGATGAAACGAAACGAGTCTTCGCGAGTTGTTAGGCTTCGGAGTCCTGCAGCTGTTGTACACTTCGAAGCGAAGGCTTCCTTAAATATGGAAGACTAATCAGATCTTCCACTCGTCCATTTTTAGGGATTTCAGAAGATTTGAAAGTTGGGGTTAGGTTAAGTCTCCGAAGGTCTCCAAATCGGAGGCACGGGTATCTGGGGTTCTAGGGATGTGGACGTCTAAGGATTTGAGATTTCAGAATTTGTGAATAAAGGTGTTTGAAGATCTAAGGATTTGAGAATGTAGGAATCTGAGTGTCCAGAAACATAGATTTTATATATTTGATTTATTAGATTTGTAGACATAGGAATCTGGGGATGTAGAAACTTTAGAATCTAGAAATTAGTGTCCACAATAATTTTGTGACCTAGAAATTTGAAGATCTAGGAGTCTGCGGATACTTGTGGACTTCAAGATGTGGAGATTTTGAAGATTTCGTCTAAAAATTAAAGGATCCCAAGATTTGGAAATTTGTATATCTATGAGATCATAATTTAGTCAACTATATACAAATATAATTTGAGTAACCAATAACATTGCAACTTTGAACGTAAAAATCTGTTTCAATCATCCCGCGTTCATATTCCACGTACACAACAGTAAATAGTAGTATGTGAACAAGACCAAAATGTCTAGAAACAAGATAAACTTGGCGAAAGTTCCCTTGAATCTTGATCACGTACGGTTCCCAAATTCGCGCAAGTCGATTTAACCGCAGAATTCCGATACACGAGCTCGACAAGTGAAAAAAGGGAAAACAAGCGGACTCCTTTGAACAGCAAGAAAAGCTCGTCTCGATAAAGTTCCCACGATATTTCGCCCGGAGGTCGTCGGGGCGAGGTCGCGGCAAAAGATCGATGGGAAGTCGAACGATGAAGTCGATCGACGAGAGGCAACGAGTAGAAGTTCGAGGAGAAAGGGAGGGCAGAAAAAAGAGGGGGGTAGATTCGCAAACCGAACGATTTCTACCGATGGTGGTTCCCTTCGTCAGTTTAAGTCGAATCAATTGGAAAAGTTCGATTTACCCTCGTTTGGTAACGGCGCGTTCCACCGGATCGCCGCAGCTTTCTCTTTGGTTTAAAGCACCGATAGATCAGAGAACGTTTCCGTGTGAAAGGATACGAAAGTCCGAAACTTCGTCGCTTCGCGGCATCCGTTTCCTGTCCGTTTTCCTCGGATCCGCTTTCTTTCATGGCCGATGAAAATTTCACCCCTACGGACAATTAACCTTACGCGTATGCTAGTTCCTTAGCAGGCGACGCTGCTTTCGTTAACTTCAATTCGATCACTTACAGTTCCTTAAGATTTCAAAAGATGGTCGTAGAATGCATATTACAGCGACAAGATTAGACCTCGTAATCCTCTTCGACCAAGAATACCAATACTGATGATAGCGCGATATAAATGTTATTTGTGGAGCCATTAAAATCGTTTAACGATCTGCAACGCACATGGAGAATGTTTGTATGAACTAGTCCCATATGTAAGAACACGTACACGCAGAACTGTTTAAACGTGTTCGGAATAATTTAACAAAAGATTGATTTTAATCAGCTTCCGGTTGGCATGTAGGTATTTCGAGCGCGAATGACATGATTGCACGTCACCCGTCTTTCTCCGTGAAAATTAATGATGTTCATCACCGCCAGTGTGAGCAATCGGTGTATTATTATGTATTTCATTTTAACCGCCGGTAACCAAAATTCGTTTATTCGCTAAACGCAAAATCGGCTTAAAACGGTTTTATCGATCCCCCAGCTGTGATGCATACACGTTGTACCATGTTGCAACCGACTGCAGAGACGCTTTTAATTCTCAATGCAATTAGCTTTTAATTTTCTATGAATTTGCAGATGTAATTAACATCGATGCAGCTTGACGTGAATCATAGAAGACACGCTGACGGCACCTTATGTGCTGATCCCATGATGTTAATTAACTTCTGTAAAATGCATGTCGTGTCAACATGTGCATTGTTCATGCTTCATATTTGCTTTCAATTTCCTGTTGGAGACGTCATAACTGACGTCGTGCAACTGCTAAACGAAAATTGCTCTGTTATTTATTTTTGCTCAACGTGGCGAATTTTTTGAAAATTTTCTCTGGTTATTTTTTGGTACGTGCTCGCTGCTTTGGGAAATCAATATTTCTTTACGCTCGCGTGAAACGATTCCTCTGGATAAGGATATATGTGTGAACGTTTGTAAATTATCAAGCTTTCATGGTTCAAAATTTTTTAATTTTCAAGCTGTCGAATTTTTAGATACAAATTTTCAAATTTTCTTGACTTCTGAATTTATTATGTTTCCCGAATTGTTTGTTTCTATATTTTCTCAATTTCCAAGTTTCCGAGTCTCTACATTTTCAAACTTCCACATCTTTCGATTCTATATTTCTAAATACTTAAACCCCCAAAAATCCCTAAAATAGATCTACACCCAACTACCGCAGGATCTTCTTCCTTGTCAGCCATATTTTGCCTAGGAAAGTCAGATTTGCTTAACCCTAACAAATATCAAAATTTATCGTAATCCATTGACTCGAATGTCTTCCCGTAAAACTTTTGAACATTCATGAATCAGCCTGTACAAAATTTGTAAAACGTAATGTCCATCTTTCTCTGTAGCAATGTCTGATGTACCCGTCGAACCGTTCTCTCTCGATGTCGCGTGAGTGATTTGTGTCTGACAAGTCCAGTAGTTGCACCACTGTCTGACCGGCTGAACTATGTCGGACACTATCTACTGTTACTCGTAAAGGGACGACGTTTATCTCGCAGCTCGCCGCTAGCAGTCGTCAAAAAGTTCAACTCGTTTCTCCCTTATCCCCGACGCACGTCGTTAAGCCATCCTCTCTCTCTCTCTCGACGAATATTTTCGTCGGCGAGATCTCTTTGTCCCTCTTTGCTCCGCGAGCGCGGAACAGGACCGCCGTAAACTTTCGAACGAGACTAGCTTTTTCCTGGACGCGAGAAGCTAAAGCTCCGCTGGATGTACAGGGGAACGCGGCAACTTTTTCCATGGGAATACTTTCACGGGGCGTTTCGGAGAAATTTTCGACGGACACCGTCGCGTCGCGCCGCTGCGCCGAGAGGAACGGCCATAAACTTCGAGCGGGGAAACGACGTGGCT
This sequence comes from Megachile willughbiella, assembly GCA_945859595.2. Taxonomy (NCBI): domain Eukaryota; kingdom Metazoa; phylum Arthropoda; class Insecta; order Hymenoptera; family Megachilidae; genus Megachile; species Megachile willughbiella. Next base: position 8,998,333 of record OX243797.1, on the reverse strand, counting down.
GCAGTTGTCCGAGCGCGAAGTGAAAAGTTCACCGAGTAATTACGTTGTAGTGGTCGCGTTTAAGTTTCCCACCGTGAGCTTTTTTTCCTGCTCGCAGCTTCCCGGGAATCAGGAAATCCTGTTACAATTTTCACGAAACGGTTACTGCCGTTGAGGTATCCCGTGTGGCTGCGATTTTTCTCACGATACTTTGTGCTGCGTTTTATTGCCGCAAGGCGATTCGGACATCTTGGGGTGTTAATCGAGATTTCAATCTACGAACATTGACTGACCGATGACTAATTTTTATACCTCGATCACTGTCTTACCAAATCTTCATATCCCCAAGTCCCTGTATGTATACACTAATCACTGTGGCTCCAAATCTCTGCATCCACAAATCACTGTATTCCCAAATCACTGTGTTACCAAATCACTATGTGTATACCCAAATTGTTATATCCTGAAATTCCAATATCCCCAAATCTCTATATCCCTAAATTCCTATATTCCCAAATACCTGTACCCCCAAGTCCCAGAATTTCCAAATCTCTGCATCCCCAAATAGCTGTATCCCCAAGTCTCTATGTATATCTCCAAATCGCTGAACCTCAAAAACTCTATCTTCAAATCGTTCTATCTCCACATCCCAATACCCCAAATCGCTATAATCCCAAGATCTTAAATTTGCAAATCTATAAATTTCCAAATATATCACAATATCCTCCTACTCCCATATGCCTATACTATATCTCCCTGTCTCCAGATCATTATATAGTACATATGCCCTTGCATCCCTAGTCAACAATGATGATGAAATAACAATGACATTAGCAGACCTGTGACCTCGAATCTTGGGAATATTCCAGACGAATTGATTGCGAGATGAAAGGCAATTTTCGACTAAAATTGACGGGAAACAATCGATAAGAGACAGAGCCAAACGAATCCGCGCCATTCTATCGTCACCATGTTGAAAAATCCTGTGACGTCGATTCACAGTTCGTTTAACAAATTCCATGGTAGCCCGTTCTGCTCTTCTCAATAATTCAGAAATCGGTCGGCGACAGCAGACAGTGGCCGCCATCCCGCCGAATAAAAGGGTGGTCCTATCTTCTTTCATTAAATCCTGGTACAATTCACGCAGGTCGCTTTGTTTAAGGTACAATGGCGATCGACTCGGTGGGCGTGGATACACGACACGGCCGAAGATCGAGCCTTGAGAATCCTCGGGCACTCCTTCGAGGTGTAATGGACACTTACACCGATTCCAAAGGGAATTGGAGAACGGTGATAAGGCAGCATGCTGGAACAATGCACCCTCGAATTCGCAGTGAACCGGATTAGGGAGAGATATGTTAGCCACGCTTCACTGATAGTCTTATATCATGGATACTTAACCCTTCTGGTGCGCTGTGGACCAATCTGATTCTCGCCGCTCTTGAATCTCTAGGATTCGATCATGATCTTCCCTTTGGAGTACGTTTTTAATTAAACTACCACCTAATCATTTATTACAAACCACGGTAGACACATATCCACACACACCCACGTATGTACATATGTACGCTTCACTGCACAGTTCACAAATGTTCGCAGATCGTTCACGGTCCTCACTATTTGTAATTAAATATTATTTTATGATACTTTTTAGGATAACGATTGCACTAAAATTATGTACTGAAAAATACATGCAAGTACATGTGTACATTATTTAGCCAGTTATGTATCCATGTAGTTAGATCAATTATGATGTATTTAACTATTTAGAGCTATCTTGAGAAAAACGGTATGTAGTAAAAAGTTATTTGTTTGACGATGTTTATGCAAACGCACATTTTTATCGGGAGAGCTAAACAAGGATTTATTTTTTCATTAGAAGGTTCCGCGAGTATTTAGTTTTTATTTTGCATACTTTGCATGTACTGCATAATGCATGCGCATGTGCACCTTGTACACGTACTGTGCATATTTCATATTTTGTACACATTGTGCATCTTTTGCATATTGCACCACGTACAGAAACTGGTCGTGAAATACGGAACAAATACCTTATTGTACCAGCTTTCTCATGCTTCTTTATGGTCTTCTAAATAATTCGTTAAATTGTCGTACACGTTTTGCATGTTTCAATGAGTAGTTCAGTTTAGGGTTTTCGAACGGAGTTTACCTACTCGAAACTTTTTAAGAATATTTTCGAGATATCGCAACGTATAAATGATGGGTACGTTTCGTTGAAAAATTGAAATAACTAAATCAACGCTCCCAAAATAACGTATCGTGTCTTAGGGTGTTCTTGAAGCACGGCTAAGCCTCTGGCTAACTGTGTACGTGGACTGGTTGAACGGATAATACGGCTTTAACGAACTGTTTTCCATAATGCAAGTAAAGCATTATCAGGCTGTTGAGTGCAGCATAGCCCTATAGATCGAATATTGGAAGCCGTTAACTTAACGCCTCGATCTACTCGAGAGCGACATTATGAATTCCTCCCACCACCAAAGAGAATGCTAGAGGACGTGCGAGAGAAATCGCAAGTACCAACCGATCGATCAGTACCATTATAAAAATTTGAATATTCGCTGCATTCGAATATTCGAATATTTACCATAGAGATTTTCAAAGAGTCGATATCGAAACGCTAGTGGGTTACGTTAAATATTCAAATGCGTTAAATAAATCATTTAAAAGCGGTCAACCTGTATTTTTCGTACGACTATAGAAATACGTTCTAGAAGGCAGCTTTGGAGCTTTGGAATTTTTGGGATGAAAGATATTGGCATTTTTAGAATTTTTGAACTTTGGTACTTTGAAATTTTTTATTTTGGCATTTTGGAATTTTCGGAGATTTGGGAATTTGAAATTTTGGAATTTCAGAATTCTTCTGGGTTTCTGGAATTTTTGAATTTTAGGGGTTTGGGGTTTTGGAATTATGTGATTTTTGAGGTTTGAGGATTTGGAATTTGGGACTTCGAATTTTACGACTTTAAGATTTTGAAATTCTGGAATTTTTGGAACTTTGAGACATTCGAATTTTGAGACTTTGAGGCTTTGAGGTTCTGAGACATTGGAGACAGGAATTACAGAATTATAGGACTTCTGGATTTTGTAACTTCAGCTCCCTAAAATTATTGAACATTGAATTTCTAAATCTTCTAAATTCTGTAACCCTATTTAGAATTTTGAGATACTGAAGCTTTGATACTACGAAGTTTAAAAGTTGTGGTCCACAAAAATAACCACTTCCAAATAATTTTCATCCGATAAAAATGATACCATTTTATAAATCATTACATTCTAACTAGATATCCAACACGAAGTTCCTTCACTATAAAAATCAAAAGGAAGGACCATAATCTGGAAGTAAAGATAGAAAGCAGAATAGCTGGCGAATGAACCGAGAGACAGGCAACTAGGAAACGGAAATTTAATTAGCGAGACACGTTCGTCGAACGTATCCTCAGTTTCATTGTTTTCTGTGACGTACTCTGTGGCGGACTGTTATTGAATTGAAAGCTGACCTGATAAAGGCCACCTGCAGTATCAAGTTTTTACCAGAGAATTCTATTTTAAGGCGATGCAAGATAAATGCTCGCGAACGATTTACTAATGGATGGGAAAACGGGAACGCGATGTCTGGAAAGAAAATGAATTGTTTCGTCAATGAACGGGATAACCGAATGACCAGTTCGCGATGAAATCTGTTTCCAAGAAGCGTTCATTCATAATTGGAAGCGGATTCATGGCGATTCATCGCGAATACTTCAGTTTCCTCTCTTTTTTTCTCATAGAGAAGGATTTTCCATTGCTTCGCTTAGTTGGTTTCCGTCCAAAAATACCCATGATAATTAACGAAACGTGCTTCATAGAGTTTTTCGGTATTCATACTATTAGCAGGACGTTGGCATTGTTCGCCCGACAACGGAGTAAAAGCAATTGAAACGGTATGAAAGAATATTTGTGCTAGAACGGCATGTTCTTAAAACTTGTATTTCAACGGGTCTATTGTGAGCTAACGTCATAAACAGTTTCAGAAAGAGCAATGTACAGATATCAACCCACAAGTTAGCGCGTGAGGTCCACTCAAAGTAAAAGATGTGTTAGTATTTCACTGCGATTACTGTTGCTGGAAATTAGAACTGAACATTGCAAATTTTGGAAGTTGCTAATTTGTAATTTACCATCTACTTCTCTAGTTTTCAATCTTACAAACTTTTGAAGCCTCAAGTTTAAATTTAAGGATAGAACACAAATAACTTAAGAATAATTTAAGAAATAAAATTTAAATTTCATATCTTGACTAAACTTAGTTAAATGTAAAATCAAAAATATAGAAGTGGTATTGAATGTATAAAATAAATTATAGAAGTGGTCAAACGTCGAAATTAATGAGTTTATTCACAACAAGCCTGATTCAACAATATTTACATTACCCACTCTGTGCCATATAGCGAGACTTCTTAAACTCCACGACAAAAAATCTTAAAATACTATTTTATAAAAAGAATTTTCAGTTGAAGAAGGTTTTCTCCAACGGCGAAACAATAGAAAACTCGAGGGATGGTTTTAACCCAAATAAAGTTACCCTCGGTCCATCGTACGTTTTCCGCGCGACAAAGCGCACCGGTAAGGAAACACTCGCAATATTTTATAGATTAGCAAAACCCCCATAAGATTTCGCGATTCTCATCGAGCGGAACGACACGGGGTGTACGTCATACGATAAAGCCGGCTTAAGTGGCCACCGTGGTTACGAAATATCTTCTAGAATTGATTGCCCCTCTCGTATGCAAGCGTTCTTGCGGTGAACCGTTTGTCTTACACCGGCTCCACCAGTTACAGCGGGGCGTTTCTTTTTATTGATGGTACTTACCTAAACGTTGCTGGGGGGTGAACCGCACTTGTTCTTGAAGAACTGCTCCTCCAAACGGTGCTTCTGTACTTTACGACTTTCACAGTCCAGTTGATAATCGCGAGATCGAGACATTTACGCGAAAAAATATCTACTGTTTACAGTTGAGGACATGGTCTTTTAATGGTATGGTCCTTTTGAAGGATGGGACTTTCCAATGGAATTTTGCAAGGTGACTGTTTTTTATAATAGGTGAGATATTTGGGAAGTGAGGAAATGGACCGAATTTAGAAATTTCAAATTTTCGAATTTTCGAATTTGACAGATATCAATTTTCAAGTTCTGAAATTTGGAGGTATAGATATGTGGATATTCAAAAATTTTAGAAGTTGAGGAATTTCGAAATTTAGGAATTGGGGAATTGGGAATCTGGGGAATTTGGGAATTTAGAATTTGGGATTTGGGGAATTGGGAATTGGGATTTGGGAAATTGGGAAATTGGGGAATTGGGGAATTTGGGAATTTTGAAACAGGCGAATTAGGGAATTTGGGGAACTGGGAAACTGGGGAATTTGGAATTTGGGATTTGGGGAACTGGGGAATTAGGAAATTTGGGAATTGAGAAATTTGTGAATCTGGGGAATTTGGAATTTGGGATTTGGGGAATTGGAGAATTGGGAAATTTGGGAATTGGGGAATTTGGGAATTGGGAAATTTGGAATTTGGGATTTGGGGAACTGGGGAATTGGGGAATTTGGGAATTGAGAAATTTGTGAATCTGGGGAATTTGGAATTTGGGATTTGGGGAATTGGAGAATTGGGGAACTGGGGAACTGGGGAATTGGGGAATTGGGGAATTGGGGAATTGGGAAATTTGTGAATCTGGGGAATTGGGGAATTGGGGAATTGGAAAATTTGGGAATTGGAGAATTGGAAAATTCTGGAATTTGGAATTTAGAAGTTTGGACATTATGAATTGAAGAATTGTGGAATTTGAGAATTTGGGAATATAGAAATTTGGAAATTTAAAGTTTTAAAGATTTTGAACTATAATATATTAGAACTTTGGTAATTTAGTAGCTTGGTAATTTAGAAATCTAGAAATCTAAAAATCTTTGGAGGGCTACTAGTTCAACAAATTTCTAAATATCAAAATATCAAATTTTCCACCTGCAAAATTCTCAAATTTGAAAACAAATAAAATTACAACTATAAAAATCTACAAATTTGTAGAAATGTATAAACTTCAAAATACAAAAATTAAAAGTTTTGCAAAATAAATATCCCCTGTACAGCGCTTGCTATCTTCAACTTAAATCACTATGGGAGTTTTAATTACCGGTTTCACGTCCTTGTCTTAACTACAGAAGACCATCACGAATAACACGCTCCACCGTCAATTGCGTTCAGAAAATCCGCTTGTGTTCAGATTATCCATCCTGTATCCCGTTGGAAGCGTTTCTAAACGCGTTTGATAACTTCACGAAAAGCCTTCATCATGCTCGACGAACTTTCAGATACCTTTCATACTCGATCCACGCAAAAAGAGGAAATTGTTATCACATTCCTCGACGGAATCGCTTTACCTCCATTCATATGAAATTTTTCGCTCGCGATTATCGAATTAAATTTCGAACAAGTGCTCGACGAGGATTTTATTAAAAGCGTTTCGATCAATCCATTGCGAACGTCATTTATCTTAATGGACCATTTAATTAGGTCTTCGTTTGATGCAGAGTCCGGGGGAATTAAATAAGTCTGGCGTCATTAAAATTTCATTGCTTGAATCAATATTGACGTACGTCTCTGTGCGAATTGTCGATTGCTAACAAAAATTGACAGTGATTGCTTGTAATTACTTGGTTATTATTATATACCTTGGACGTGTTTGTATTAGCTTCGTGAAACGTATATTATTTTTGTTGTTGTCTATTATTGATTAAGTATAACGTTACGTTATTCATTATATTCCCTCTTTTGATAAATACGAGTTAGCATACAAAATAATTTCCCAATTAACCACAGATCATATAACAATATGATAATCATAATCCACTATAAAGAGTTTTATAAAACAACTATAAATATTGCATCTCAAATACTAAATTTCAGAATTTGTACATTTTAATAAAATTAAAAATTTGTAACTACGTTTGAGAACTTGCGACTTGCAAAAGTCGACTGAAAAATTTCTAGATTTAGGAAATTTTTAGATTTCGAAAAATTAAATTAGTAAAATATTTAGGTTCCTAAGTGTCAAGATTAAAAATTTCCAAATTTGAGTCCTCAAAAATTTGTCTCGAATCCTGCTGTATAAAAACGGTATAGTCTCTCCGACAGAAGAATATCCGTCGATTACTCTCGCAGTCCATTTGCCTCCATCAACGGGTCGTTTTCGCTTCTTTTTTCCAAACAATCGCGCTATATTTAATCTGGTCGACGAGGAGTATCAGTTGCGCTTTCTCACGACCTTTCCAACACGTGGAGTGATATACATGCGTCATAAACACTTTTCCCGGAAGTGACTCGGACGGTATAACTTCGTGGGGGTCAAAGGTACTCGTTGTGACGTCATTGATGAAATAGCTCTCGACTCGTCGCAAGGAATACGTAAAAGTCGACCGAAACTACGTAAGTTCAGTGAGTGCAATCTATAGAAGAGCTGCATAATTCCCCTGGCGAGTTGGTAGTTGCACGTAATTATTCAAACTCGGGGGATAGCCTGAAGTTCAGGTTGCTCTATTGATCGGGCAATGGTCGAGTAGAATAACGGACACGATTCGAACGTAAATCTTGAACGCTTCGAACTACTTCTTCCCTTTTTACTGTCATCTTATCAATCGAGGAGTCGTGAATTACAAAATGAATTCCTTGCTGACAATTCTACTGCGACTCCTCGGTTTCATCAAAATTGAACAACTTATATTTTTTAAATATACTAACATTCAGGTGCATAGTGAATATAGTAACTGTATAGCAAACATGTATAGTCAATATCTTTATAGTAAATACATGTATAGTAAATATATAGTAAATACCTGTATAGGAAATATATAGCAAATACCTCTATGATGAATATGTAGTAAACATCTTTACAGTAAATACATGTATAGTAAATATATAGCAAGTACCTTCATAGTAAATGTATAGTAAGTACCTGCATATTAAATATATAGTAAACACTTCTGTGCATACCGAATATTGTGAATAAAATAAATATATACAATCTATAATAAGTTAGAAAAGATACATGTATAAAGTAACACAAATAAAATTTTTTTAATTAATTAATGACTAATAAGATTAAAATAACAGACAACAATCTCAGTATACCATGATACTGTAAATGTTTATAAAGAATGCACATTACATTTGATATGATTTTTACATAATTTCTAAATCTTTCAAAATCTTAGGAAATCATGACTGAATTACAAGGATGGACGTATAAAAATGTATTGTCCAACAGCAGGTATTTTAAGAATATGAACATCAAACGGGCTTTAGTTCTCCGTAATGGGACATGTATAATATTACTAGGAATCTATTTATCTTATTATCTATCTGATCTTGGAAATGATATATTTTCGAGTACAAGTAATTGATCCAATTCTTAAGCAAATTTATTTATGTACGACCATGTATTTAAATATAAATGTTTAAAGTTTTCAAAATTGTACTTACCGCAAATTATATTGCAGTACAAACTGCAACTTCGGTTATCTTATTCTAGAAGTGCCAGTAAATAACACGTACGAATCCATCGTTTATTAAAGCAAAACTTTATTATAGCAATAGTGAACAATGGATAACTATTAAAGATTTTTAACATGTTTTTTTTTTTGTTTTGATAAAAATAGCGATTGGATGTTTAGGTTTAGGTATTAGGTGAATATCTAAAGGGTCTCTTACCGTACGAAGTTGTTCGAACTAAATAAATGTGTCTACAGTCGTGTGTTCAACGATGATAATCGATGATACGTGTGAGTTTCTCGACGTCGGAGTAGGCACAGCGCGAATCCACAGAAAAAATATTGGTAAATGATTGAACCATTAACGTTTATTTTTATCAAAATCCATGCAATTAGCAGTCAAATAAGTCGTCGAGAAATAGTCAAGTAGTACAATTTAAATAAATCTTGGGAAATTCGTTTTCCCCGTAAGATAAAAATGAAAAGGAAGTGGAATTTTAATCGTTACGCGAATTACAGCTGTTCAAACGGAGTATTTCAATCGAGCATTAACAAAAAATCGATTCCGATGATTCGGTGAAATAGAAAGAACTACCGAGGCGTAAACCACGCCTCTTTTGATTCGAGGCAAAATTTGCTGGATCGTAAAGTAAAATAGAATCTCGGATTCACGGTGTACCTTTATCCGACCCTATTTTCTACCCTTGATCGCTGTAGTCGAGAAGGACGAGCATAATACAACGAAAAAAGACCAACTGAACGAAAAAGGGATACAAAAATGTGGTAGGACGAACAGAGGGCGGAATAAAATTCGACGGCAATGACGACACAGTGATAATAACGAGAAAGGAATTTTCGAAATGATTCGCACTCTCTCTTTCGCATTCACACAAGTTTTATTTCTCTCTCTCTCTATCAAAATTTCTTCATCACGATGAGGATTGTCGTTGAAACGATATTAACGGGGAACGCGTTACAGAGTTTTCCAATAATACCTCCAGAATATTTTTAGGTTGTATATTGAAAATATCAAATATCTTTTTTATTCTATTTGCCAACTGTTATTTATAGTCGGATAATGTATTGCGACGCAAGTTCGTTGTAATTTCCTCTTTTTCGAAATAAAGTTTGGTACCATGCAATTCTGTTCACATATTAAATGTGTCATATGAATACCTTCCATGTGAAGGGCGAGATGTAATCAGTTAATGGATATGAAATGTTTTTTTAAAATAATATTTAATAACGTTCTTTCTGTTCAGGAAAGGATTAATTACTATCATTTTCACATTTCTTTCGATAATTAATTTTGTTATTGCATTACGCCTGGTACATTTTACGGAGATGTTCATTGGTTTAAAAGGTGGTCATTTTCAGAAGAGTGGTTTCCCGCTAAAAGAAAGCACGGTTTCCACACAATTAATATTGATCAAAGTTTATTTTGAAACAAAGAAATTCGAACTTCTATCACAAAGTACTGCGATTATTGGAAAACCCCAAGAACCGAAAAGGGGGAATGGACAAGCGTGAGAGTTACAAAGAAGCGGGTTAAAATGTTTCTGTAGATCACCCGATCTCCACCCATGTTCACCAGAAAATAAAAGTCGATTCCGTACAGAAAAATCTAGAGAACCTAAGACAGTCGTCGGCTAGTCCTAATGATATATTTTGAATTAGTCGTTATCGGCTACCCTACACTCCTCCTTATATCGTAGTAATAAGTCATCGTAGTTAAGTGTTTTTTTTTTTTAGGGCGTTCTCTTGCTATTTATCTCCCCGCCATTCTTTCTCACATTGCCTCGAGTAACTGTCATCTCGTACACTAAATCGATCTATAATCTACACGTCCGGCACGATCGTGAGAACGGAATCGAACCGATCGACATTTCGCGCGAACACCGATGGTCCCCCAGTCGTATTTAGACTGACGTATTTATACGCAGATTCCCTTCTGTTTGATTGATTTACGAACGACAGCCGCGCCACCATTAAAGATGGCCACGAATCGAGCCGGTTCCGCCATTACGATCATGCCAGCGCCAATATACAGTACTCCGATAGTCTTACAAATAATATATCTAACAACGTTAGGTTCATCTTAGATTGCTTTCCATGATCACGCCGACTCGTACTCGACAGAGCCTGAACGTGCATTCGTCGAGGGTGCGAACACTCGTGGGACCCCATTTAATTGGCGTTCGATCGATCGATTTCTTTCGAGTCCGTTCGTTGCTGACCATCGACGCGTACACGAGAGACCCTTGGGCTCAAGATCCATTATTTACCTTAGTATTTCTCTGCGACCTTGTCCTCCTTTATGTTATATTTTGTTCGCTCTCATTTTTGCTCGTCGACTTTTTTAATAACTTCGCAGACACACGATATAGATATAGGTTACTTCTTTACGTATCTTTCAACACACGCATACGGATTCAGTCTCGCATTCTTACTCCGTTCGATTCCTTTGGTCAGCGATCGGCAGATCTGAGGAAAATGGGGTGCACGCTGCGGGGCTGAGATGCGGAGATTTTAAACTTTCGAATTTTTGTGTTTGAATCGGAGAATATTGGATTTGAGAATTTGGGGTTTGAGATATGGGATTTGAGAATTAGGGAAGTGAAGAATTTGAGATTTAGTAATTGTGGGACTTGAGAATTTGCTCAACTCGGAAATTTGAGAGATTTGAGAATTTCAGTTTCAGAAGTTGAAAAGTTAGAAATTTAGGAATTTAGGAATGTGGGAATTTGCAAATTTGGGAATTTGTGAATCTGGGAAATTGGAAAATTCGCGATTTCGAAAATAGGGAATTTGTGAATCTGGGAGCTTGACAATTTGGGAAATGGAAAATCTAGAAATTTGGAAATCCTTGAATCGGAAAATTTGGTAGTTCAAATATTTCGAATTTTTGAATTTAAAACTTCAAAATTTGAGAATTCTGAAATCTGTGAACTTAGAACTTTTAGAACCTTCAAATCTGGGAATTTGGAAATTTCCAAGGAGAATCTGAGTCATGGTAATTTTGAGACGCAAGAAACTTAATAATTTGAAAATTAAAAAATTTAGAAATATAGAAAATGAACGAGTACACGCCACTGCATCTCAGTTGCCAATCACTGTCCTTTCTCCGGCAACGTTCAAGCATGCAACGATTACTTTGTTTAGAAATTGCTTGAACGACCGGTAGAAACATTTGCAATCGTCACGAACGTCTTCCGTTGCACTCGAATCGACGTGAACCAGTGATTATGCGAAATAGAGTACACCTCAATGATTCCAATAATATTAGAGAGCTACTTCCGCATTTTTTTTAAACATTTCACCTTATTAAACGTGAACTTTTAATTTACCATCAAGGTGGATTTAATCTACTTTCGTAATAAATAGTTAACATATGAAGATCAACGTCCTCTGTAATTTTATATGTACACGTAACCATTGCTGAGTTTTACTTACACAGAAAATTACACTTCATTTTTATTCTTAATACTACACAAGGGTTAGTGTCTGGTTAACGTCTCCATCCCCATAAGATATCAAATAAACCAGATACAGTTTTGAAATATTTTTAATAATTTGTCTCAATCAATTGATACAAAAAAGTATTATCAATCTTAAAATATATAAAGTATTGCGTTAATTTTCTCAGAATTTTACATAAAAATCATTGAAAACGAGATGCGTTTTATTTCACATAAATAATTATCTCCGAATTATTTTCATGTAGATTTGACTCGAATAAACGAGTCAAAGTTCTTCGAACAAATCGAAGATTTTCGAATCACGTCGATTCGCTTGCACAGAATGCATATATTCTAAGGTAATCCCGGTATTTCCCCCCAACCCTTATTACTCAGAAATTAAATCCTTAACCTTACGACATAATACTATTCAATACTTGTTTTGAAGCTCATAATAAGTACATACTTGAGGATTAAGTTACCGATTACTGTAATTAATCTTACACACCTATGGTCTCGCTTTCTGCTTTCATATACACGTACAATTACTCACATTAATATTCGGACACCACACCATCCTCGAATTTACTGATTTATATAACAAAAAACTGCTAAGATCTCCAGTTGCTTACGTTATGAAAAATATTTATCTGCTCTGAATATTTCCGTCGTGTGAAAATGCTTCCTATTTCTCTCTAAAAATTATTGCATTTATATTATTCCATAAATAATAACGTTAGTCGATAAATAATATTTATTAAGAAAGAACTGCTAGTTCGGTGAATTGCAATTAGATCAATATTCCTGTAGAATAAGCAACGCAATAATCAACAAACTCTTTCTTATACGAAGCAGCAAATTTACAAATGGCGCGGATCTAAGTTTCTCTGTTTATCTCACCACTCTCGCATTCGTTCGATTAATCGCTTACTAACCGAGTGTATTATGTATCTTTTATATGCCGTCGACGCGATAGATACAGAACAGAAAATCGTCGAGCGCGGCGTTCCGAATCTCTGTACAAGAATAACTAATAGTTCGCGCGCCTCGAGTCTACCTCGATCGGCCCGGGAGAGAGCGACTTCCGGTTTAGCTGGTTACCTCGCGATATATCGCGGACCGAGGAAAATTATCTCACGGGCCACGAACGGTCGCGTCGCGAACGTCTCAACAATACGAACATTCGTTTATGTACAAACTAAGGAGCAAGAGCAAAACTATCGCCGACACGGCGTTTATTCAACTTCTTCTCTGTTATTCGTCGCTTCTGCTCGTTCTGGTCGTCGTTCTTCGCCTTCGAAACCAAAGTACAGCGATGTCAAACGTATTTTTATAACGTTTCTAATACCCTACCTCGTGTGTACACTCGAGTGTAGCCTTCTCTTGGAACATGGAGGACAAAATTAGTCACTTTGTCACATTTGGAGATTCTTGAATTTTGAAATTTGGGGGTTTAGAAATTTGAAGACTTAGAGATTTGCAGAATTGCAATTTTGGAAGGTGTAGAAACTTGAAAATTTAGGGGTTTGGGATTCAGAAGGTTAGGAATTTAGGGATTGAAAGTGTGGAAATTTGGGACTTTGAGAATTCGGATATTTAGGAATTTGGAACCATGGAAATTTGAGTAGTTAAGAATTTAACTTAGATATTTAAAGATTGAGAATTTCTGAAATTTGTGAAATTGAGAAACTGAGGACTTTCTGAAGATTGCAAACTTCAAGATTTGAAATTTAACAATTTTGGTAGGACTCGAAACTTGCACAAAATTTGAGAATGTCATAATCTCGATATCTGTAAATGAACCCTCGCCATCCACATCCAAAAGAAGCTTACATCGAGCGTACATTTTAACGACGACGAGAACTGGGTATACAGGAAACAGCGACCGTTCCACGGATTGTTTAATACAGCACCGGTAAGCATCCATTTCCGTTGGTAGAAGCACTCGCGATCACCGAAAACGATCGATATGCGTCTTTCTAGGTAATCTCGGTTCTACGTTAAAAGTAAAATAAAACTAATTCTACGCGTATACGATAAAGGACGAAAGTTAAAAAATGTAAAAAACGTAATATGAAAGGAAAGCAGTCGCGGAGAGCAGGAAACATTGTATTCCTCGCATCTACGGTTGCATCGTTCCGAAGAGAATTTTTTATAAAAATACCATGCACTATGACCATCCTATGTACACACAGACGTTCCCGAACCGGAAGAGAAACGAACACAGAGAACGCTGACACGAGTCGCGTTACGGTGAAACTCAGAACAAGACAATAACATTCTTGATCGAAGAAAAACGTGTACGTTAAACGATATTCATCGAGCTGTACGCTGCCTAAAATTATACAGGGTCAAAACTGGAGTCCAAACCTTTGATCCATAGTACTCACCGAGTGGACAAAATGGCTGATCGACATAACCTAAAAATTTTATTCATACTTCCATCTCTATATTCACAAATATAATACCTTCAGTATATGTAGATCTCTGCATATACTGCATGAGAGAAGATCGATGTAACAATTAAAGATTAAACAATACCAGATTATTGATAATATTAACGAAAATTATTTAATCAATACAAACGTATCATCTGTGGGGATACTTTTTGCACAGAATTCTGTTGTATATTTCATCGAGACAATTGATTTTATCCACGTTGACAATTTTTTATAACTTTCAATGAGTATTATGAACAGTTTGTAACCTTGTTTTTTAAATCGACCTGTACATTCGTGACGATTCTAATTTCTCGACGATGTTCGCCGATATTGAAACTGTCTCTGATCGATCGTCTGTCCGATTGACCCGCGATTCATACTAGTTTGCTTCACGATTTCGCTGGATCGAGACCCGATCCGATCTGGCGAAAATTCTCGAGCAAACGAGGGAGTTAATCTATTCTAGGCTCAGAGGTATATATGAAAGGATTTCCCGCTCGAATCTTCAGCATCTGGCGAGAACGAATTCGCGCGGTTTACTCGCCTATGTATTCCTAACTGATCGTAAGTGCATCTGAACGTAAGCTCGAAGAGCGTAAAGTGGCTTTTACGATTTACAGGCCTTACCGATTTTCAACACACCTGTGTAGCACCTTCGGAGTTCTTCACGTTGATAATGATAATAGAGATATAGGATGTATAGAATGTTCGTGAACGAGAGCTCTGTCACAGCCATACACGTTGGAACATCTTTGAACCGAATCGTACTTTGAATTGCAAATATGATTGAAATAGAATTGGAACTCGTATTCTTCGTGTATGCATTTTGCTTCACAAATATTATTGTGTGCAATAACTTCCATTGATGATGTGTAGATGTGAGTTACTTTGGTAAGTGACAGAATATGATTCGAAATATTCATATGTAGAAAATAGTGAAGAGGACTGTATCGAAAGGACGTAAAATTTTGACGTCAAAAATAAAATCAATGCAGTTTATCATGGGTAGTATAACATTCTCACAAGAGTGTTCTTAATCTGAAAAATTGATCGTTTGCAAATTTGAGAATCTGCAAATGTAAAAACTTGCAGATTGATTTGTCTATTTCTAAGTTTCCAAATGTCCAAATACTTAGGACATGTACTGTATCAGTTTAAAGGTGTTCCGTTGCAAATCGCTGTAAGAGAATCATGGTCACATTAGCCTATCTACACTATAAGGAACAAAAACATCGGCGGTCTAGAAAATAAAAAAAACGAATAACAAAACTAAATGCAGTGTTGTCCGATAAATGACGGATGTCCATGCAAGTCGGCTGTACACATCGAAACCGACAACTTACACGAGAAGCTAAAGTATCTAACGATAAGTGGACCTAAATTATCCGTGAAATAATCTCATGTGTAACCTGCGTGACGTTCGAAAACGCGTCGACGTGGCGTCTTTCATTCTCTCCCTCTCTCCTGCACATCGAATCGATATACGCATACACACGAGCGCAGAAGTATTTACTCGTTTTCTGGCTCGTTAAACTACGCTGAAGCTCGTCCGTACAATATCTAATCTTCCGATTTTTGCCCTCTTCCCGTGCAACCTCGCCACTCGATGGATCGCTTCGTCTCGTTCGTATCACAGATCTAAGGAAACAGGAGGATTGATTTCCGGTTTCTAACGGGTTGCTTCGCGGACGGACGCCTCGATTCGAGCCGCGTTTCGATTATCGACCAACGTATCGTACGTTTCCGCCGAAGAACGGGCTGCATCCTTGCTCCCTGCGAGAAACGAAACCTTAGGAACCGTATCGCCGAACCGTCCGCACAGTTTTGCCCTTCCAGTCGCGTTTAAGCGCACTTTTCCCACCTGGCAAATGCAATCGCTGCCAATCGCCATCAATCGATCGTCGTTTATCGAATTCGCTTTACTCTTACTGCGTCGCGTGCTTGTACATATTTACAAAGGTGGACAATCTTCGGGGCAGCTCGAGAATAGACAAATCAAAACGGACACTTTGTTCTGGTCGCACTATTAGTAGAATATGTACAGTATCGAGCACGGTAGGATCTCGTCGGGAAAACTGCCATATAGCGAAAGCTCTTACAGCACTTCAAGGTTTACAATGTCACAGATTTGAGGCAGCGCTGGTGTCTTTTCTGAGGTTGAAAATTTGACTAACTACAAATTTGTGAAGTCAGAGATCAACAATTTGAGCGACTGAAAATTTGTGGATTCAGAGATTGAAAACTTGAGTGATTTCAAACTGTGAATTCAGAGATTGAAAAATATGGGAACCTGATCATTTATAAAGGTAGATATGTTGAAATATGAAGAATGTAAGAAACAAAAAAATTAAAAGACCTGCCACTACCATTTCCAAAATCTTGAACTAGTGACCTTGAAACTGATAATCTAAGAATCTTGAAACTGACAATTTAAAAAAATGCGAAACGCGAGCTTCCTCTAATATCGCCGATAATCCCAAAGGAATCCTACCGTGCCGATTACCGTCGCAAATAACTCGAATGATGGCGACGGTGCGACCGCGCGTCGCGACGCTCCCGTTCCACTCATGATCGGATCGTTTACTGAATCTTCAAAGTTGCCTTGAAAGAAAATGTTCGATGGCGAAGATCGGACCAATCAGGACGAGGCTCGTCCGACCGATCGAGTTGACCGAACGACCGGTCGCGTATTGGACGTTCGGTTTGCCGGTTTCTTGGTACGGACGTGGATCTCAATCGATCGAGAACTCGTCAGCAGCAAGAAGGACAAAGGCAGTGGTGTAACCGGTCAGAAGGAGAGTGAGGCTCGTCCAACTGATCGTGGATGGACCGCGATTCATCGGCAGGACGCTTGCGTGTGGCATCGTGTCGGGGTCTCGGCTCGACGAGGGCTCCAACGAACGACTCCATCAGACCAGAGGAGTCCCGTACACCTCGTTCATGTGCAGATTTTGATTACTGTCGTTCTGCCTCGAGGCGCATTGCTGCAACAGAAAAAAGAACGGAACGGGGATCCTTCAGCAGCCGATCGATAACTTTGCTGGGGGTGGATGCTGACTTTTTACCCCCGGACGATTTTATTTGTGCATGGTCGTGATAGAAGAAAATTCAGTTCTGCGTTTAACGGTTTGCTTATATTCATTACTGTTTTTGTATTTGCTAATCGAAGCAATATTTTATATCTATAAAGAGTACGGTATTTGGAACAGCGAATTTAATACGATATTTGGAACAGTTCCGAACTTATGATTATAGACCTTTCATCAATTAGTAGCTCAAAAAATTAAAAAAATTAAGAAACTGGAAAGTTGGAGATTGAAAAATTGAAAAATTGAAAAATTGAAGAATTGAATGATTGAATACATGAAAAATATAAAGACTGACAAATTTACTAATGAAGCACGTCTACTTATTAAAAGAGAAGTGATTTAAAATTTAACGAAGGAAAATGTAGAAGGATCTAAACTGAAATATTAATTATCGCCGGTACCAGCGACGCGACGTTCGAGATTTAATGTTAAATACGGTGTCTTCTGTTTTGAATTATTAATGCAACGTTAAGCTGCGACATAATTAATAGGTTATTCTCGAATGAAGATATCAGGTCACTTCATAAGTAATGTCGTGTATTAGTTTGCTCCTAATAGATAACGTATCGTGTTCATATTTTAACAGTTCATAAATTATTTAGTACCTGCAATATGTAGTTTATATTACAAATTATTTTTATTTAAACTTATAACTTTGGTATTTCCTGAATCATTGCGATGCTTTATATCATTATTATTATTCCATTGCTTTTAAAGGAAATCGTTAAAATAAACTTTGTTGAAATTTATTTCACGATTCTGCATTGTACAAGAATCATTGTTTAGAATAATGGTAATGATTGAATAAATAAAATGTTTATTAAAAATATTCAGAAATTTTTTGAAGAAGATTCGCAGATCTTTCTTCTTTTACCGAAGATTTTTCGTCAAGAAAACTTTTTAAGTGACAGAAAGTATCAAGTTCGAACAAATTCTATCAAATATGTATTCTTGATCCAAGAATTTCTCGGAGAGTAATATTCAATTCAGAGTCGTTAAAAATTAAAAGTAACGGGTTTGTATTAATGTACAAGATATGACATTTCGAACGTGTTAAAATATTAAATAAGGTTGTACCCAAAACCAAGAAAATAACTTTCTATTTATATATCCATATTTAGTAACAAAATCAAAACCAATTGCTTGAAAAGACAATAAATAATTATAACACTTGCATCTATATTTACCGACATTGCCCATGACACAAATACCATTTCCATAAATGAAAAGCAATTTAAAAAATAAATAGAATTTACAACCTTTATCACTCTCATTCACAAATTATCATTTCACATAGAATACTTGGCATCGACTCACCGCTTGTTTTCTCTCCCAGCTTTTCATGGCAGACTTGTATTTCTCGAATTCGTGGCACCAATCCGAGTAGATCTTCTGGTAATCGTTGGATTTGGCGGGTGCGGAACATCTGTGCGCGTCCACGGTGATGTTGTACGAACAAAGTAGAGAGCCACCCAGCCAACAATCGTATCTTCCGGCATCTTGTTCATTCACACCGACGATCACCAGACCTTTCTCGGACGTCTCGATGAACTTGTCCCCACCGGCGCCGTACTTGTAAGCTATCTGATACCTGCCTTTCTCCTTGCTATAATGATACCACCTGACTTCCTGGTTCGCCAGTACTTCCGGCATTTTCACGAAACAACCCAAATGCACCGACTGGCCCCAGGTGACTACCAACTTCCGTTTACCTACACTGCTGTCGCAAACGTCCGCCGTACTGTTTGACACGTCCTGAAGAAGTCTGCCAACCAGAACAAACACCACTACGTCTACAAAATATTCTACGTATTTTCTGTATTTTATTGTATAATCAATGTGGGACACTTTGTGATACTTTGAAAATTAGTTTTATTAGGATCAGATAGGCCCTTAAATAGACTTCTAATAGATCAAATTCCTATTTGTACAAATTGGTAGGTTCAAACTTTTAGATTCCCTTGTCTCTGGATTCCCAAATCCTAGAGTTGATTCACATGATCTATAAGTACCTATGACCCTACATTTCTAATTTCCAATATCTCAAGAATTACAGATACGTCCTCAAATTTCTAGATCCTCAAATTCCTGGACCGCCAAATCTAAATCGTTCGATGCTTATATTCTTAAGTTTATAAATCAATCAATTTCTACTTCGTTGTATTTGTGAAACCCCAAATTCCAAATGTCCGAAATTGCTGTATTACCGAATCCCTAGATTTCAATATCTGTAAATCCTCAAATTCTGTAATCTCTTAATCCCAACATCTCCAAATACCTATGTCCCCAAATTTCTAAATTCCCATATCTCAAAAGCCCCGAATTCTTATGTCCCCAAATTTCTGGATCTCCAATGTCCTAAGAGCACCGAATTCTTACGTCCCCAAATTTCTGGAACCCCAATGTCCTAAGAGCACCGAATTCTTATGTCCCCAAAATTTCTAGATCCCCAAATTCCTATTCTACCAAATCCCTAAATCTCAACATTTCTAACTCTTCTAACTCTTCAAATTCCTATATCGCTGATTACCTCAAGTCCCCTACCCATAGATCTCCAAATCCGAAAGTTCCCAAATCCTAAAATTTCCAAACTCTTATGTTCCCTTGCTGACCCATCTCGAAACTTTCAGATCTCTAAATACCCCCAAAAATCCTAACAAATCCTTAAAAAACGACTGTAAATATTTCACGAGTTTAACGAGCGTCAATTTTCATCAACGACCAATATTTTACATAAAGAACGCAAATTTGCTGTTCACCATACATACCCAGGTTCGTAGGGTTTGCAGGTGTTGGTGTCCTTGTCCCATCCACAGTAAGGATCGTGAACACAACGAAGGCAGTTGTCGTATCTGCGAGTGCACATCACCAGGTCGATCTGCTTTATTCGATGATCAGACGCGACGTAAAGAGCCTTGTGCTCCTTGGAGATCTCCATCGCCTGAATCGGCTCACCCGGTGTCACGTCAAAAACGTCCAACAGGATAGACTGGGACTCGCCATTGTTGTCTATCCATTGAACAACTTTGTGTACCCGTCCGTCACCTGAAACATGGGAGAATAATGCTTGAGCAAACTAGCAGCACGAGCAGCTAAAGTGCTGTCAAATTTACATGGCTGTGATATGCTTGGGTGCACCGAGTGAAACTGCCCATATTCGGTTACCTTGAGAATTATTTGAATTGTTTAATTGAATTGGATGGTTGAAAATTGGGTTACATTGGGAGAAAATTAATATTTTTAATGGATTTTGGGGAGAGGTATATTTAATTTGACAGTTTAGGCAGAGATGGTAATTTTAGTACAATCTATTATTATTGTTATTAAAAGTAAAATATGACCATTTTGTTTAACACTAGAACACTAAAATCAGATATTCTATTTCAATTTACAGAAATTATTGTTTTGTTGAATCATACGTTGACTTCTTTTCAAGATAAAAAATGACACATGTTCAATTATTCTTCATTCATCACTTGTTCATTTTCCCAATTTATTTCCAATTTCAGAGTAAATTTATGTTCAGCGAATTATATCGCAAGACAAAAAGTTCAATTAGTTTTCGTTCTAATAGATGAGGTGTTACACTTGAAATCCATCAGCTACAAAAACCCAGTTGGGCAAGATTGGAACGTGAACGTGTTTTTTGTCACTTCTGCTTACTACGATCTCTGATTGTATATTAATTTTGTAATAATAGACACTCGACAGCTGTAGACAAAACCAGAGATAGCAAACATACAAATTGACTGCAGAAACTTCGAAGTCCGCTCGTGATTATCTTACCCCAGTTTCTGTGCTACAAATCGTGCAAAACACACGATTCACACGTACACAAATTTCTAGTTAAACTCGCTATGATTAAATCCGTGTATTATCTGTACTTTAGGACTCTTATATTTTAAATTTTTATATCTTAATAACAACAAAGTACTTACTGGACCCAGCATAGTAGACGGTATATTCCAAATCGAGCCCCACAAAATCGATTTTCAGTTTGTCCACCACCAATCGCGTGAGCATCACGTCCCGTTTATAAAATACAGGTTTCTCGTTCTCGTGCGAGATCGCAGAGTCCATCAAGGGATGGGATCGAATAAAATTCAGCACAGTGTCTGGGAAAGTTTCGGTGTCGTTTACGCATTGTCCAGGTCGTGGATCAGGAACTTTGTTGGACAATACAGGTAGCCAGGCGCTACTACTCGTCGCCTGTTCTTTGAATTTTCCACGGAACGCTTCTTGAATCGCGTCGATGTGGAACGAGCAGATCGCTGATCCCATTAACCCATTCGTGGAAGTGGTGAAGGTGCCATAGAAATGGGTGTCGTCACCTGGTACCTTGTAAATACTCTCTGGAAAAACAGAAATTGAAATAACTGTTATCTTTTGTGTTCTTTCGTGAGAATGTCCTCGTTTAATTTAACACAAGATGACATAAAAGTATCTTAAAATTGTATCCATAACTCTTCAGTTTAAGTGAAGTTCGGACAGTAAAAGTGATCGCATGAACCGTTTATTATTATCTTAAAATGGTTGCCAATCATAAAGTCACAAAATTGCATGAGACAATTTTGTGCAACTTAATAACAGAAGCTTAATGACTTACGTATTTCGTTGAAGTAGAACGGAAACTCTCCAGGTATGGAACAATTCAACCTGGCCTTCAAGTAAGTCGACCAATTCTGCGACAGGATGTTTTTACCGCCCGTGTCACGTTTGCAAACTCTCGCCACACGGGAATACACACTTTTGCCGCAATTTATGTACTCCACCGCTGTCTCACGGAAGAAGAAGAACACGTGGATACCAATGTCGTAAGATCCCACGAAATTCGGTTCTGAAACAAGTTTAACAGACGTCGTATACAAAAAGTAATCACCAGAAATTTCACTTCGAGATTATGATAATTTTACCCGGGCGGTTAAAGAACGAGTTCCGGATAACCGGAAGCTGTTAAATGGGAGAAAATTACGCGGAATAGTAAAGGAGTCCGAATACAAACGACCGGAGATCTAGGAAAACTTTGAAATTCGAGAAATCACCGGAGCGATGAACTGAACTATAAAACAGACGTTCCAAGAACCACAAATTACGAGAAGCAAGTTTTATACTGGCCGGAAATAAAACCACTTTTCTACCTTTCGGCACTCGGACAAATTGTCGAAGTTCAACGATACATTCACTTGCCACTTTTACGACTTTCCGTGGTGTTAACTTAAAATGTTAAGATATAGTTATCCTACTATTTTTACTTAAATATACAGCTTGAACTTATTTTAGAATTGTGAGACAACGTTATGTAATCGTACTCTAAAACGTGAATCGTCATATGTGGTCATATGTGACCTGCACTTACAGTGTGTCTGACCACAAACGTCAGTTTTCACTGTAGCAGTCAACATGTCCAAATATCTTCATTAGATGCTACCCTTATTAAACTGTTTTATCAGACACTATCCTTATTAAAATGTTTTACTGAATACCATTCTTATTAAAATATTTCACTGGACATCCTTAACATCAAATTGTATTTTCATCCCTGTCACAAGTGTCTCCCATAACGGTCGAAGAATTAACGAATGCCGCGATTTATTTGACACAGCAATGGAAAAGCAGGAAGGCAATTCTTGTGACATTACCAAGCAAGCGTGTCAAACTGTGTAGTACAGTAGAAGGAGAAGTTTGGCGAAAGTTTCTCGACGGTAATTCGTAAATACCGTCGAGACGACGGTCGAAGGGAGAAGTTCGAAAGCGAATATTAACCAGTCTCGCGTAATTTGGCGTATTTATTAACGAAGTGTCGTCTCTAATAGCGAGCGTGGACGCGGGGGACCCGCGGAAAATAGAATTTCGTATTTATACTCGGGCGAACTAAGTTGAAACACGTCTCGCAGCCCAACGCGCCACTTGTAAACTTCACGGAACTAGCCTCACGGGTGATTTCATTATTCCTATTGCCGCGAAATCGAGAGTACCGCGAGAATGTTTTCCGCACAGCTTCTCGACGGTGTTCTATGCCGACGAGAGGCATCCAATCAAAACTCAACGGTCGAGCCGTGTTTCTCTCGGATCGAGACATTTCCTTTTCCTGCCACCCCTTTGTTTCCCACCACTCCGCGCGTACGCCTTTCTCTGTCTCGCCCTTCCTCCCTCTTTCGCCAGCCTGCCTCAATATATCAAACTTCCACCGGCGAAGCGTCAGACAATCGATTTAATCGGTGAACTGTGAAAGAGATTGCAACCTCCTGCCCCTCGACTCCGCATAATGTAAAATCGACGGTGTCTGTAGCCGTCCTCGCAAAATCGCTGCTCGATTTCTGTCTGTATCCAGTCGCTTGCTTATTCTCGTTCTATAAATTCATCACAGTTTCCATGTACTGGGTGTCCGTCAATGTCTCTACACGTGGTCAAATGTGTGATACTACGTGAAAAATTATATTCAACGTAACGAAAACTCCAATGTTCTTTAAATTTGTCACAAATATATTTACAGATAGTTTAATTCCATTTTCATTCATTAAGAGAACATCGATTATTAAAGTTAAGGAAACACTCGAAATTAAACGATCATCTAAATTCATGAATGTAAATAAGTTAAGATACTTTATCAGTCATTCTCCATGATATTATCCTTCATGATATGAGTTCATGTATTGATATATGAATTTTATTGAAAGTCTGACAACACAGTTATAGAGTCGAATTAGTGAAACAGTACAGTTAACTTGTAAATTGTCTCTGTGTTTCAAAGTGCACCTCGAAGTACCCCTATGAATACCAAGGACCCATCCGCAAGGTCAGCGACGCGTGGAACACGAATTAGTCGTTTCACCTTAATACATCCATTTGCTACACTAAAGCACGAACCTAGAAACACGAAATGATCTAATGCTTAATTTTCGCAGTGATATTAAGCGTATCAAACAATCTCTTTCGACGGAACAATTAATTCCAAGGATTCGTAGCCCCGAAAGTCAAACGAACATGAACCGAGAATCTCTGTGAGCACAATGAAATATGAAAGCGTCCCGTGGAAGGAAACAAATGACCGTGGAACGTCAGAACGTCATTTGACACGGGCAACGATCCGAGAAAGTGGACGGTCGTTGGTCGGTTATTCAGAGCTTGTTAAGCCCCATCCACCGACCTTTTCTTTTTCCTCTATCTACTCAGTGTTACGGTCTCGTTCATCGTGATCCTTTATTTCTCGCGCCCGCAAATCGCATCCATCTTCATTGCAGATACTTTACCCGGAACGTTGCCCCGCGAGGAGCAAAGAAGAGGGAAAGAGCGAGAAAGGAGAGAGGGTGGGAGACAAGCAGGATTACGAGTAGCACGTGAACCTATCCGTCTCCTCGGGGTTCCTCCTGCATTTAATCAACGCCTCTGTTAATAGACAAACTCGATGCGGCGTATAGCTGTTGATGTTAACGTCCCGGGCTCGGAAACGGAGGCGAAAGGGCACCGCCTTCAAATTAAACGACGAAACAAACGGCTAATCATGCATCCCAGAGGGTGGACTCGCGAAAAGGGGCGAATTGGAAAGATACAAAGTGGGGTCGGTTGCTTCACCTCCTTTCACTCCGACGACCCTCGACCCGAGTTTAAGGGAACGGGTCGAAGCGAGGTCGAACGACACGATTCGAGGGCGAGGAACAGCACCCTCGTGAGAAATATAAGGCAACTAGTTCGCGCTGCTATATTTCGCGAGGCTCGCGCGTCGCCGCAAGAGAAATACGGTAGACGAGATACACGGGACGAAGTTGAAATTAATTGATAACTTTGCCGGGAATTTATGATCCCGCCTTCCCAATTAACCGTAAAGAACGCTTGTAGCACGCGGCGCAAATGAAATTGTTTCGCGAACGACCACAACAATGAATTATTCCTCGACGAGACGCTGGAAGCACGCGCAACCACTTTCGCTTTCTTTCGAATGCCAAATGGAACTTCTGAGAAAGCGTTAATATTTTATTTTCGGGTTAAGGTTACAAACATTCTATATTACTGACTTATGGAGACAACAGAGAGGAGTAACTAAGATCTCAAATGATTAAATAATTTCAGAATTCTCACGATTAATATTTATTGTCAATACCATAGTGTCTACACTGTTATTCTTTGATTTGATGTGTCATAAAATATTGCAAGACTTCTGGTAATCTGGAATCCTACATTTAACAAGCAACGACCTATTATTTGAACAGATATTACAGTAGCAACAGATATAAAGTCATAAAGCTATAAAGCGTAATCACGACGATTCGTAACCCAAACAAAGCGCAGCTCTCGAACCGGTTTCGATCCGATTACCGCATTCCACGATTCGGCACTCAGAACACGTTCTAATCTACATTTTCCAATTTCTTCCCTCTCGAATTCCAATCGATGTTTTGGGGGTTGAACGAAAAATCGAGCCGCGAACAATAATCCCTCCCCCTTAATTTCTTCGTCTCCACTCGATCGCTGAAATTGATTAAAAATCGATTCTCGGAAAAGAGGGGTCCGAAAAACTTCGACGTCCTTTTTGTCGCAGAGGAGCATTTAGCCGAAGGAAAATCGTGGAAAGGTGTTATTTTATAACTCTGCTACTTCTCGTAACTACAACCCCTTTTGTAAAGCTTGATCGTATACTAAACCGTCGCGTTACCCTTCGAGCTCTCTATCTCGCCCTTGCTCACACGGGCACAAATACCACGGCAATTTTCCTTACACGGTTTTCCACGGAAACCGTTGGAACGTTCAAAGACGAAGCTGTCAGCCTTTCGTTCCCTTTTTCCCAGAACAACCAACACGGTATCGACGGCTTTTTACGTAACTATTTAAGCATGGTACCCATTTCTTCGAGAACTTCAAAGAATCTCGTTACGGAACGAGAAGGCTCTTTTTTCCCCTTAGCTTTCGACTATTTCCACGGGAAATGCGCATTCGGATTCTAATGAAAGTTTCTTTATTGACAGAGAAAGCTGGGACGAAACCTTTAAGTTTTTCTGTAGGGTGCGAGAATTTGCCATTTGCGTTTGATGCTTGCACGACCATAATTAAACTGTATCAACTAGAACGCAGATTTTAAAATATCCTACGAAATAACACATTATTGTTAAGTAGTAACATTAAATTTGACACATCGAATAGCTAATATAAAGTATTAAATTTAATTTTAAACTATTTCAGTTTCAGTTTGTACACTCTAAATTATTCCTTTAAATACTTTACTATAACTTTCGTCGAAAAATTTTAAATGTCATTTTTATTATTTCATTAAATATATCAGTATATAAATCTTGTAGTATTTGTTATTCATCAATCAGTATTCAACAGGTTAATTGTACAAAATATTTTTATTTCTATTTTTGCTTTTATATCTATATAATATGTAAAGATATATTCAGTATCTTATAACAGTAGCTTTAAATCGTTCATTGTATTTTACACAGGAATGCGTTGTTTAAGCTTTAACGGATAATAAAAATCAATGAATATTCTGTAACGATGAGAATGCAGAGGTTTAACTCCAATAACTTTAATCCATTGCTATTGAAATACCGCACCGCGCCGTTTATTGGCGATTCATTCCACTTGTCTGACCATACATCGACCTATACTACTTGGCGCACAATGAGAACTGTATTACAGGCAAGTATGTGCTCACAGAAATGATTAATGGATGAAGTATATCTGATACAACGCAACATTAATAATGATAATTAATCCTTCCACACTAGGTGTCTCTCGTAGGACAGGATACATATTTTAATTAAACTACATTTTGCTATATTTTAATTACACATGAACTGAACGATAAATACACTGCTCGAAGTATTATGTATAGGACTATATAAACTCTTCTTATTAACTTCTATTTATAACAACTAATAAAAATATTTCACATGGTCGAAAAAAATTTAGTCCCAATATTAATAATAAGTGTAATTAAAATTAATTGGACATCCAAAAGTGTCTATAGAATTGGATGAAAAATATAGGTGGTACAGCAGTGGCAAAGTATGGAATTTGTAAATAGAGGCAAATACGGTGAAAAGAAATTTTCTCACCGTTTTATCTCCTTCCTCTGCAACCTCTTATATCTTGATTTGCAAGCGTTTCGAATTTAAAGCGTTATTACGAGGATTCCGTCTCTCGTTAGGGTTCGCGCAGAAAAGTTCCGTAAGCAGACAGAGTACTAATTCCGTGGATATTGCCTCGTTTGAGATCAAGAAGAATAAGAAGAAGAGGAAGTAGAAGAAGAAGAAATTGCCGAGCAGAAGAGTACTTACTGTCCAGCCATTTCGAGTCGTACTTCAGCGTCCTCTTAAAGCTGAAGGCCTTGCGACCGGTGGTTAAATTGTAGAGGTCCGTACGAAAGATTACGGTATCGGCTTTCGTGAATTCGGCATTGGTGCCGGAATAAAGAGCTGGCAGGTCCCCAGGATTGCCCTTTTCTACCCAGACCGCCGTCGAATTGTCCGCCGGATCGTAAGGACACTTTGCTATGCCCATTCCAACGCCCGGGACGAACTCGTGACGGGGTAAGTGGGTCAAATTGCTCTGTTCGTGAAAAAAGTCACAATCCAGTTACGCGAACACTCGTAAACGAAACGATTTACATCTGTTTATTTTTAACGCGTTCCATTACCGTGTGCCATTTCGATCTCTGGAATTTGGCCAACGTACTTATTTAAACCGAAACACAAATATTTATTTAAACAAGCGCTGGTACTAATAGGAATATTTATTTAATTTCTTAATGGGAATATTTATTCAAATTATTAACAAAATTTATTTTACTACAAATTGACTGACGTATGACAAGTGATTTTTATTTTCATTGCAATATCAAAATGACGCTGCTGTTATGACTACACAATTTTCAGATTTTATATCATATGGCACGTATCAATTTATTTTAAATTGGTCTATGGTTACAGATGATTGGAAAAAACGTTGTAACTGTAGAGAAATGGGGAGTTTAATTTAGGGGTTACGCATTGATTCGACGTATTTCGAGGTTCATTTGGAGCCTGATCGACGCGTTCCACGCAAAAGCTACTAGTTACTCCATGGGACCCTATTACACGCACGGGAGTCGTAATCTTCGACAAAGCGAGACCAATATATTCTTTGACTTCATTACACGGGTACTTGAACTCACGATTCATTTACCTTGCTGCGTAACTCTTATGCCTCCGGCGCCGTGTTGGCGATGGATTTCGTTCGATGAATTTACAATGTCGGGTATTAATCCAATATTGTTTGCAACGTGAACAACAAATAGTATAAAATGAACAGAATCAATGAAATATAATATAAAATATGAAATTAAGTCGATAGTACAAAGTATACAGTAAAATGAAATCGATAGAGTAAAATATAAAATGATGTCGATAGTTTAAAATATAACATGAACTCGTTAGCATAAAATATAAAATGAAGTCGATAGTTTAAAATATAACATGAAGTCGTTAGTATAAAATATAAAATGAAGTCGATAGTTTAAAATATAACATGAAGTCGTTAGCATAAAATATAAAATGAAGTCGATAGTTTAAAATATAACATGAAGTCTTTAGCATAAAATATAAAATGAAGTCGTTAGCATAAAATATAAAATGAAGTCGACAGTATAAAATATAGAACGAAGTCGATAGTATAAAATATGAAACTAAGTGAATAGTACAAGATATAAAATGAATATAATCAACATAACAACAAATTAAATTACAAAAATGAACATCGAGAGTATAGAATTGGTCCCCTTCCATTTTCTCCTTCAGTTACAACATCTTTTCGATTCAAAGGGGTGAGTCAGCGTGATTCCACAGATGAAAACCACGAAACAAACGATCGAAATGAAGAGCAAACAGAGAGATACTTACATAAATCACCCAATCCTTGGGCGAGTGAGCGTTCGTGCCGCACATGTAGAGCCGATTGCCATCCCCCATAGGTTGGATCACCCTTATGTGATTCCGACAGTCGAAGTGCTGCGAAAGAAGGGGAAGAAAATTGAATTTTCAACAGATACGTGCGAAAGAAACGCGAGGACAAGAGAGTTCGACGCGGGTGGATAGGGATTTTTCCGAAAATTATATAGAGCGAGATCGAGGCGAAAGGGTTGGTGTGTCGCGGTCGATCACGTCGCCGTATTTCGCGGCGAATTGTCGGGCAGAAAATAAATTGGTTTTGTCGTCACGTAGAGAATATTTGCGTGGACTTTACACCTCGACGACGAGTACGAGATGAATACGAATGAAGCCGCGATAAGAGACGGCGAAAGAGTAGGTATGCCTTAACTAGTCATTTCGTACCGTCGGATTAACACCAAGAAATTCAACGTTATGACGGTAAGAACTATATTATTTTATAATTAGTTATGTGCTTGAAAGTGGGAGCAGATTTCTATATTCTCAAATTTTAAGATTCAAGAACTTGATAATTTGGGAATTTGGGAATGTGAGTGTTCAGAAATTTAGAAATGAGATTTGAAAATTTGAAGATTAAGAAATTTAAGAATTTAAACATATAAAAATTATGAGATTATGAAACATAGAAATTTGAATATTTTGTAATTAAAAAATCTGAAAAATTTCAAAGTTAAGAACTTAGAAATTTACAGAATTGCATGAAACGGTTCTAATTAATTTTTCGGAGCAACAGATTCAAAAAAGAAATAAAAAACCAGTTTACCTCTGATTTTCCTTTGGACACACAATTGGCCACGTTGCTAGGCTCCAAGTTAAGCGCATCCCTCTGTAACAAGAACAAAGAAGAAACGATTATTATCGCTACGACAAGCTTCTTCTTAAAGTAACATTGAACCACGTGCACACAGAACCTCTATCAATTCACCTCCGCCGTAATGCGCTTATTTCGAACGAGGCGATTGCAAGCTTAAGACACGAGATTGAATCTCCGAACGCAGTCTCGGACGATGGGCTGCCGGAAATGGGACGATCATTAAGAACACAAACATCAAACGACCCTTGAGAACTCAATTAACAACGCACACACTACGCAATATACTTTAAAGTTCGTTAGCCCTGCCATTTTGCACTTGGTGCTTTTCCAGCAAGGTTGAGTTCATCAAAGATTCACGTGTCGAGACGTTACATCTCTACATTTGCGTAGCTAAAGAGGATTTTTGTTTGAGGGGATCAATGTTAGATTGCCATGCATTATATCGCCGTGTTGTATTATGTGTTGTACTGCTATGCGTTGTTTGACTGTAATCGTTGGAGATTCATGTGTTTATCATGAGTTAGATCATGTGTTAGATCTGCAAATGATGGATCACTATGTGCTAGATTTACACGTTGTAACACTACGCGTTAAATTTCCATACATAGGATTTCTATGTGTTAGGTAACTACACGTCAGATTTCCACGCGACAGATAACTACAAGTCAAATTTCCACGCGTTAGATAAGTACGAGATTGATTTCTACGTGTTAGATAATGACGTGATTGATTTCTACGTGTTAGGTAACTACGCGTTAGATTTCCACACGTTAGATACCTACACGATTGATTTCCACGCGTTAAATAAGTGCACGTTAGACTTCCACACGTTCGATTACTACGCGTTAGCTATCCACTCGTTAGATTTCTACGCGTTAAATCACTACATGTTAGATTTCCACGCGTTGTGTCAGAATACGTTAGATCTCCACGCATTTCATTTCCATGAGTTAGATTTCCACATGTTATATTACTACGCGCTAGATTTCCACGAGTTCTGTTACCACGCGTTAGATTTTCGTGCTTCATGTCGCTACTTCTTAGATCACCACGCGTTACATCTCCATATTTCCACGAATTGAATTACTTCGCATTAGATTCACGCTTTATGTCTCTAGACGTTAAATATCTACCCACAATATCACTATATGTTAAAAAGCCATGTTAGCTCTTCAAGCGTTATACCGCTACATACACATCTCCGCAATCACAACACATTACATCTCAATATACTACATAACACGTTCTATTTCCAGGTACCAAAAATGATCGAACTTGATAAAGAAACCCAATCCTCAAGCTAGTTACGCCAATGGATGCCTGCAGAGCGAATCCTGGCGGTGATTCGAAACCTCGCGACGTCGACGACATCCAGAAAATTCTATTTCGAAGAACGTCGTTCGTAACTACGAGTCATTCAAGCCCGGCAGTCGAGCTTTCTCCGCGAAAGAGACGTATTCTTACGTTCGTTTGACGTTCGCCAGGCGTGCTTGGCAGCCATCTAGGTCTGCTCGCTCCGGCTTTCTTCAGCTCGACCTTACACAACGCGAAGAGGTGTCACGAGTGCATGTGCTTCACGTTTCGCGAGCGCGAAGAAGAGGCTGCTGCTACTCGTGTCATTGTGCGGATCTCGCGACGTCGTCGCAGATGGAGTCGCGCTTTTCGAAAGCTGCTACGAATGTGCCCCGGAAATAAGGTCAACAGACGGAGCCGTGGGTAAGCTCCGAGAGGCTATCAAGTCCGACGACGTGTCTTTACCTGCGACGAGAGTACGCTCCTTTGAAGTTTCACTCTTGATTCGACGAGCTACCCGGCAACAGTGCTGTGCCCGCTTGTCCTAATTTCATCGCGAATTTTTATTCGATACAACCCCACTGATACCTAAGTGTCGTTCCGACGTTTCGAGATTTTACGGAAAGCATTTGGGTCGAACTATAGTTAAGGGTTATGTGTATCTTTTGCATCTTCAACAGATTCGAGGGTTTATTGTAATAATATGGACAAGAGTTGGGAATTTGGGTATGCCCTGAATTAGAGATGAATTTGGAGACATGAAAAGTTGGTCTGGGTAATACGAGGATTTGGAGAGCTGGAAATTTAGGAAATTGGGGATTTAGAAATTCGGGGATGTGGAAAGTTGGGAGTTTGGGAATATGGGATTTATGGACTCTTGCTAGTTTGAGCATTTGGAAACTTACAAAATTGGAGATTCAAAAATTTGGAGAGATGAAAATTTTGGGAATTCACAGTATGTAGAAATATTGGATTTTTGGGGTCCTAAGAATTTGAAGATTTGGAAACTAGAAAGTTTAGAAAATTGGAGATATGTCAGTCTACATTTTGGGAAATTTTTACCATAACCTCTATCTAGTTACGCCAATGAAAGTCACATAGCATATTCGTGCCTTGACCCACTATATACACACCTCATAAATTGTGCAACTAGTATACACGTACCATGTCATTGACACGTTTTTTAATATGTACTCCCTAATAGAGCTTAATAAGTACAATTATAACAAAAACACTTGCACCTATTTAACCGTAATTATCGTCATCCGCTGACTGAAAGTGCAACGTTTACGTAACGCACGCGTTTAAATCACACCTTCGGTACTTGATTATAGAGAATAAAAACTAGACGTATCATTAGATACCATAAACTCGGAACAGCGAAATTGTGATATAACGCTCGCAGTTTGCATGCAAATGTTACCCTATTAAAAAGTGACAGTGAAATAATCTACAACAATACTGGTTCGCTTTACTTTAATTGTCTTAATCCATTTTAGCTCGGTGCCCATGTACAGAAACACCGAAACGGCAACTCTTTTATTGCGTTTGCTCGATATTGCTCAACGTATGTGAAATAAAATTTGTATCGTGCATGACGCAGGTGCGGTTGATTGCGCACCATGACTTTCGGCGGAAAAATAAAAAAGATTAATACGATAAAAACACACATGAAATTCGATATTTTACTGAAATTGTTAGGTTTACTATTCGCTGATCAATCGCGGATTTCGAAACGGTGTAGGATCCGAAATAAAAACAGTGCAAAAAAGCACTTAGTCACTTTCTCTACATTTTATTTTAAGGACAAACCCCTCAGATAATACAAAAACCCTATTTCAAATTAAAACTTTAAAAATGTCCAAGGAACTCACGTATGAATCTGATGGATATCTATAATAAATAAATACAGTAATATTTGTACAGTGATAAATTTGCAAGAATTAATAATCGACCGTGATATTTGTAGCAGTGCTTGAAAAATGAAGTTAGTTAAAATTTATCCAGGTAAAATGCAAAGCGCGTCATAAAACTTGACCGTCTCTACAGTGCCCTTTTGCTGTCTTCCGCATCGGGCGGGTAACAAATAACGCGAGGATGCGTGCACCTCGCAAAAACAATTCTTTCGTTAATTTATTAGCCGTAGATCACTGTCACCGGGTGCTGTTTCGGCTTTTCACGAGGCTGGGACCAGGACAATTTCGAGGATCAACGCCGTTTCTGGCCGTGACACTATCGGGGGTGCGGCACGCGACGTCCGCAGGAGATCGATCGTTAAGGCCAACGCGTTTCGGACGATTGACCGTGCAAACGAACCACTTCCTTTTCCGGATCGTGTCTACGACCTCTGGCACACGAAATGCTCGAAAGAGACCGAGCACCCTTCGAAGGCGTCGAAATCTATGGTCGAAGGGTTCTGGTTTCCGTTTTTCTAAATTATGTTAAGGCACCTCGTCCCAGAAAGTTCCTCTTTCAATGGCTTTTAAGTACTTTGCGATCGATTAAGTACTCGAATTATACATACATGTACAATATATGTGTTGGTGATAATCAAAGTCTCAGTCAAATCTTCAAGAGCATTAATCTTTTTACTTTTATATACTGTACTAATTTTACTATATTATGGAAGAATTAAAAAAATATTTATTAGTTAAAATGATAATAAAGTTACTCATTATGTGGTTGAACAAAATTGTATTCACAATGATGTGATCAGTGAAGTCGTTCAATTTTTTTTAAATCTTCATTCCGATCACTTTCATAACCATTGCTATACATGCATACGTATATCGTATACGTATACATATGTATTACGTATATACGATAAAATTGATCATATTTATTTCTACATCGCTGCAAGTTTTTAAAAATGTACAAATCAAAGTAAAAGAAAATGAAAGAGAAATTAATGTTTCAAAAGATATTTTAACAAAAAATT
This sequence comes from Megachile willughbiella, assembly GCA_945859595.2. NCBI lineage: Eukaryota > Metazoa > Arthropoda > Insecta > Hymenoptera > Megachilidae > Megachile > Megachile willughbiella. The sequence goes on along the minus strand of OX243797.1, from coordinate 8,963,853 downwards.
TCTGTATAATTCGTGTTTCTCAAAATCGGTGCAAGGTGTTGCAAAAAACAAAAGTGGAACGATCCATGAATTTCATTTTAAAACGAGTTAAAATTTTCTCCGGGCATGCACGGCGATTGCAATCGAGACGAATATAGAAAAGGTTCGATAGGCGAGCGCAAATCGAACTCCGTGAATCTGCTCGCGCGCTCCGTGAAGTTCTAGCGACGAAAGCTCGTCGAATAGAATTCCTCGCAGGAATTCCATTTTACACAGCAGTTGCCGCCAGCTAGACGATTCGATTTCGTTCGAGACGATTCATTCTGTCCTCTACCCGAACAAATAATTTTCTACGCTCGCCCGGAACCTATCACCGCGTCAAATATCACAAATTGTCTTCGGATCGTCACACATTGTAAACGCACGACTATGACCCTTTAGACGATTACATATAAAATACATATATCCTTTCAAACTTATATGTATTTTTAATGGAGAAATTTATTATTGTTTGTTGTTCATTTGTAATTATTTTAAATTATAAGTATTATGGAGTGTTAAACTTGAAGGTTGATTTGAAGGGTGGATGTTGAACGCATATGTGTACATATGCATACTTCCTCTACTCTACCATAAGTGTTACGTTACCATGTCACAAGTTAAAGTGGTAACTTTCTAAAATGCAGAATTCAGTATGTAGCAACGAAACGCAATGCTTAGTGTTCCCTTCAATCTGTCACCGACACCTACAATGCGAGCTTCAATACATATAACACGTTCGACAATCACGGAAACGTTCGATCGCGGCGGTACATGGACGACACACGGTAATCACACGCGTACGATCACAAACACGCTTGTTCGTAAACAATCGCACGCGTCGGCGTCGTGTTCGCGTATAGATCTCGAATATATAATGATCCACAAACACGCGTACGGTTGTGCGAATCGTGCACGTGCGAGACAGGACAAGAGGGTCCACAGGTGGACGCACACGCACACGAATGAGTAATCAGTCGCAAACCTACCCTGTGTTTGAACAGAGAACGCGCGCGCGTGCAAGAGTAACGATTGTACGATTACACGTTCGAACGAGCGTGGAATCGGTGTACATATTATCGTATATATGTTAGGTAAAAGCGTTAAAAAGAAGCAGGAAGAGAAAAGAGCACTTTATATGAAATAGTATTAGGTCTCATATTATAGCGAGACTCGGTACAAGTTTTTAGCGATTGTTTAATAGGTTTTTCCTGTAGACACATTTTTAGTTTCAGATGTTTTATATCCTAAGTTATAATTGAATATGAGTTTTCAAATGCTAGAAGCAATCATTTCTCAGCTGTGTCCAGCTTCGACCAAGAATACGCGAGAATACTGACGATAGCGTGATGTGAGTGTTATTTGTGGAGCCGTTAAAATCGTTTAACGATCTGCTACAGCTGCACGTATTCCTTGATAACGACTATTACTCATTAAGCAGCACGGTGCATTAACACCACGATGCACATACCGCCGGTAATTAAAAGAGAAGCCATTCATGGCATCCGCACTTAACCATAACTCGGCGAAGGGATCTCGTTAGTCTAATCTAGGCTTTCGTAAACTATGGGCTGAGACACACCTTTATAATTCTTCATGAATCACTTCTAATGCGTTATTTTCTGAAGTTATCAATTTTAAAAATTCTGAAACTTGGATGTTCGATAGCCTCTGAAAGTTACAGAGTCTCGAAGTTTGGAGATCATAAAGTTTTAAAGTTTCACAGTCCAAAACTTCCTAAGTTTCGAAGTCTAAAAGTCATAAAACTCTAAAGTTTCAAAATGTGACGCTCCAAAGTCTCAAGGTCTCAAAAATTTCCTAAAATCGCAGAGTTACAAGATTCACGACTTCCAAAGGTCCAAACTTGCAAAATTAAAAAATTTCAAAACCCTAAAGTCCTAATATTCCAAAATTACAAAATGCAGAATATCCACTGATTCGTCATCACAACAGACTCTCATTATATCGCCACCTTCGCACGAATATTCACACACACAAGCGATTTTTGCAATATTATCGATGCATTGGTAATTTTTCCTAATCGATATCGACATCTCGTAAGATATTTGTATCTCTGAAATGTGAAAGATCGAAGGAGGTTGGAGCTCTTCTGTTTTAAAGGTTCATCGATGGGTCGAATGAAATGAAACATGTTAATGGTATTGGGTACACGGAAAGGGTGCGACGGTACTTTGAGCGAGAGAAAGATTGCAAAGCTAAAATCATTGATCCATCAAGGGACTCCCTTTCTATCTCATTTGTATTGTTCTTCCTCGTTCCCTAGAAGCTTCTTAATAATTACAGAGTGTGCTTTCCGAAGTAGGTCGAACTTGAAGAGCATAGTTTAGTTGCTACAGGCAGAAAGAAGTTATATTTGAAGCTGCAAGCGTTTTACAAAAATTCTGAAAACGTCTTGAATTCTAATGGATCAAGAAAGTATTTGTGCGCCAAGTTTCAGTGCGACAACTGTGCTTGGAAAAATGCATACTTTTAATGCTTTGAAGAGAGGAACTTTTTCAAGAATTCAAGAGAAACTGCCCTATAAATTCAGTCCTTTGATTTCTTTTTATCGAGGAAGGTAAATATAGGTTTACTTAAAAATGGCGGAATTCTGTATGAGCGAATATGGTCGAATATGTGACAAAGTTTGCGCGTGAACCATAAAATGTTTGTATTGCTGTTGTCAACCGAAATGTGGGTCGTAAAACATGATGACTACACGCTGAACCGTCGTTAATTAAGAACGCTTATTCAAACTATGGCGACCACGGTAAAACCACCACAAAATGAGCCGTGGAATCTAATATAGTATTCGGTCCGCGACCTTTTTCCATTAACACCGGAGTGGCTAACATAAAAGCTTATGTAACCCGTAAAATTTTCCTTCCATTACGTTCAATTAATATTAGTATCACGCGCGATGCACCTCTAGGACGCAACTTAATGACGCCAGGTGTCACTCCTTTCCATAACTAACTTGAATTTCTCAAATTTCCAAATTGCAAAACTTATCTATCCTTAAATTTTCATATCTTCATATTCTTATATCGCCAAATGTAACTTCCGAAATTTTTATATTCTCAAATTCCTAAACCTCCAAAAGTCTAAACTTCCCAAAAAGTTCTCAAAGTTTCAAATTTTTAAATATATTTTCCTGTTTGAAACACTGTGTGTAGATAGAAATATAGCGAAAGTTTGCTGTATTGGAAGAATAATTGTACCCGGTAAAATTTAGTATTTAATCCTATAAGTCTGAGGATTCGAGATAAATAACAATTTGAAGGATATCCAAGAGTCAGGTCGCATTACGATAAAAGAAAGTAAACTTCGATATCGAGAAAAGACTTAGGTGAGCGAAGAAGCATGCGAGTACAAACGAGGTACAAATCTCGATCGACATTTCTTCTAACGGTTCAATTTCAGATTACAAGGCCCGATATCAGAACTCCTTCAGGGTCGTTTTTTTTCTAACGAACTTCTCGTATTACCAGGGACTCGTTAACGAGCTCGCGAAATGGGAACGCACCTTAATCTCGCTCGGTTTCTGATTAAAGGCTATGTTCTCCACTCCTTAATTCACTAAAGAGCAGCAGAAAGTTCTCGAGCAAGCAGCCGGAGACCAAGAGACCCGGAGAACTTCAGACATAGAAAGAGGAAAGGAAACAGAGAATGGGAGGAAGCAGGTGCAAGTTGCCAGGATAGTTCCTACTGTCTACTGTATGTCCGATCTAAACGTACGATTATTTGCTTTGGAACACTGTTACGCAATTATATCTTCTTTTGTTAATCAATTTTCATTGTAATGGATTGTGATGTTAGCCTCTTAAGTTTTAACTCGATGAATATTGAAAATAACCTGGATTTAGTCACAATCTTAACCATAACCTGATTCTCAATTAATGTTCTTTTATCATTGCTTCTCGTTCTTATCTATAGAATGAATTTAATGGAAACATAAATCGAACATAACCTGACCACAAATTACTCGTAACCTTAGTTACACATAACCTATACTAAACATAATCTAATTTAAACATAAATTAAATATAGTCTAACCACAACTTAATGAAGCAACAACTCGTACTAAGCATAATAATGAAACATAAATTAAACATAACCCATCCATAATTTATACATAACCTTAAACGTAATCTACTAATAATTTAATCATAATTATAACTTAAGGATAACGACAATGTAATAGTAAGTTAACCCAATATTTCTTATTTTTGCGAGCTCGTATCGCAACATCGATACGAAGGGACATTATGTCATATAGATAAAGTTGAGCAGTTTTACCGATCTCGCAGGACAAGGGTGGATAGGAGTGCATGCAATAATATTGTCGGCCGACTGCAGTGCATCATTTTATCGTGTTCCCAGCGATGCCATTAACTTTACGGCAGCGGCGTGCCTGGCGGCATGCAAACGCCTCGACTTCCATTACCGGGCACGGTGTGCCGACTATTAAACAGAAATATTTGCCGTCTCTGTACCGGTTGGTCCCGACCCTAAACTCTCCAGGATCCCGGTTCTCCACGGATTCGCTGGAGGCGGCAAGCACGACAGGAACGACGAGGAGGGGAGCCGCAGGATCCAGCAGTCGCGTTTACACGCTCCGTAAGCAGTCTACGAGAGGAACGTCGTCGTCTGCCCGTCTTACGAACGACGAAAGTCGTTGACGCTTGCATTTTGAGATGGCACGACGTTCCTCTTATACCCCCCTGCCATCTTCGTATAATTGTACACCGAAATGTTGCCAGGCACCGAGAACTTGCAAAAGGGCCGACTCGAGCGCGGGATTACGCGAGCAGTTATTTGGACCGGATGATTTCGGCATGGAGAGAAGGATTTCATTACGGAACAGCCGGATTATGATTCTCTGTTACTATTTTTCTCGGCGCTGCTCAAAGCCGGAGACTCGAGAATCAAGATACTTGGGAGCTTTTCCGATCTTGCCGCCGGATAAGCTGGCTTTTTGAGACGAGTCGCTTTCGAAATGGGACTGCATTCGCTACAGGAAATTGCTACTTGGGATTTTACCTTATCGAGCCGCGAGATTTCCGGCTTGCAACTGTGCTAGGTCAAGGAATCGTGTTTTATACCGATTATCGTTATATTACCACGACGACAGCGAAAAGTTAGCGAAATTGGCAATATATTCGGTAGGGTTCAACAGCGAACCTCTAGTAATTTGTCAGTGGGAAGCAATCTTTATTTGTCAGTAACTTATCAGACCTGCAAATAATGACGAGGGAAGAGGAGTTCTAATTATCTGTGCAACTCTCCCAAAGTAGTAAAATACTATATATTGTCTACAATGGAATTCCCAATTGAGTACTGATAGAACGTGTTAATTAATCGCAAGGATAGCGAAAGCCTTCCGAGATAGGACGCACTCGATCTCGCACCAAAACCGCGCAACAGTATTTACATGTTATGTTTCAAAGCTCGCTGCCTTTGTTCTCGTGTTTCTCTTGATGCTGCATCTTTGCATTTCATTAGACTCCGTCGGGTTCTCGTTCAGACGTTAGAAAACAAAAGAGACGGAAAAAGCGCAGACGGAAAATAGGTCGACGCTTTTGTACGTCGGCTCGTGAAGCCACCGTATCAAAAAGTTTTCTTGGAGACAAAATATACTTCAAGGCATGGATACATAATGCTCGTGTGCTCGTATTTTGTACGCTCCGTGAACAACCTCTTCGTTGCTCGAAAATGTACTCTCACATTAATCTCTTCCTTAAATTGAAATATTCGAAACTTCAGCACTCGACCTATTCTTCGTTTCTCTTATTCTTTGACTCTTTAGCAGAGGTGCAATTTTTTGACAGTCAAAGGCATATTTCTTAGATTAGTATATCGGGCACTGGGCTCTTTCTAGGTTTTAGATTATTTCTGGGTTCTTTCTAGATTTTGGACTCTCACTAGGTTTTGGATTGTCACTTGGTTCTGGACTTTTATTAGGTTCTGGACTCTCATAAGGTTCTAGATTCTTCTTAGGCTATGGATTCTCACTAGGTTCTGGACTCTTCCTAGATCCTATACTCCCCTTAGATTCTGGACTACTAGGTAGTCTCCATTAAGTTCTGGATTCCACCTACATTCTACATCCTACTAGGTTCTAGATAAGTTCTATACTATCCAAAAGTTCAAAGTTTCATTTAGATCTGAAACTCCTCCTGGGCTTCTAGGTTCTGAATTTCCTCTAGGTCTCAGGATTCCTTAAATTTCAAACTTTCTTCAGGTACTGAACTTCCTCCAATTCCCTTCCCACACTCCTACATATACATGGGTCCATAACTTTTTCGTTAAACATTCGATCTCCAGATAGCTTAACTAGACCTCATCCAAATTACCAACTAAGAGAATAAGACAAAAATGATTCCTCTCTCAGCGTCCCTAATTTCAGATCTCATGATCCTCGTTAAGAGCTCCTTTAAAAATCCGTGAAATCAGGTCACACGAGAAGTAAATTAGGACAATCTCTCCCCTAGCAACGGATTCGCTGCAATCATCAGAAGCAGACGGCGTCGGCAAAGAATTGTCTGCAAAAGGTGCGACCGGTTGCAGAAAAGGCGGCTTGATTATGTAGCAAAGGTGAGAGTTGAGCTTTCGACGACACCGAGAACATCGTGTCCACATGTAATCACTGCTTCAGCAGCCTCGTGTCCCACTTCCGATGAACTCGATGCTTTATGCTGCTCGTCTGCGGATCATCCACGGTTCTCTGGCGTCGTCTGCTCTCCGCTTCTTCTTCTATTCAAGAGGTCTACCAGTCACCGGGTGGATGCACCAGAGGGGTGGCTTTAGACTTTCGGCATCCGGAGACCCGGCTTGATTAAGCTCTTGGCGAGGTGATGATGTCGCGAGTAGAATTCTCAGAGGTTGTCATCCCATCGAAAACTCCGGCGAACTCGTTGCTCCTTCGTTTCGTACATCTTCATTCCGCGTTCGATTTCGGCGTCGGTTTAATCATCGTCGTCGCCACGACGCTGTCGCGAGACTTGAAATTTCTTGACTCGTGCCCAATCGCGAGGCAAGAATCGTTTAGTCAAACTCCTTGCCTCTATCAACGAATCTCTAGACGAAGTGCTTTTTAATTAACCCTTCAGACATACTCACATAACTACGTTTTGTCTGTTCTCTCTAAAAAATCTTCGAACACGTTTCGATTTCAGTAAAACATTGAATATTTTGTTATCCTTACTTGTCGAATATCTTCTTCATCTACGAATTGTTACCTTTTATCTAAGGATTTGTGAAATGAACTTGTGGCTTATTGGTTTGAAAAAGACTTGTATTATAAAAGAATTAAGGTACTTGCATCGAAAAGAAATAGGATCAAGTATTAAATTTTATTGACGCAGGCGTCATGAAAATTTAACGTCTAAAGAGATTACTTTACGACGAAACTTATTTGCACCGAAAATAGCGATTCTATAAAAGTGAAATCGAACCATGGTCCTCGAAGGAGTCTGGCGTGAAATATTCACGCGGGCGGCGGTTTCCGCAAATAAGGCCCTGAACGAAAGTAAAAGAAAGTGGAAGATCAGTCCATACTCGGCCGGTACAATTTACGGTGTTGAATTATTAAAGAACGAAGGTCCATGGCTCCCTCTCTGGGGTATCGACACCCCTTAACCTTCGAAATTCGTGGCCCGTAATGGTACCTGGGAGGCACGGTTAAAAATTCATCAGACTGAGCCACCGCGGCGCTTTTTATCTCATCAAATAGTAACGCGCGGTGGTGAACCGTTAGAAGATGGAATGGTTTCTTTCTACGTGAGCCATATGCTAATAACTTCCCAAGGAAAAACAAGAATTAATGCATGAATTTCTATGCTAAACACTGAATGCAATATTTCGTTACAACGCCTGCTTGCAATTCATAAAAATTGTAAAAGGTACACCTTATTATCTTTTGTGAATGTCACAATTTCAAAATTTGTTGCAATTTGTTCCGAAAGTAACAAGTATTACGGATACTTAAATATTAAATCAGCAATACTGTTTGAAATGATTTGGAATAACACAAACGAAGCCATCTGGATTATTTTACACGAAATACGGTGCAACTTCAACCACGTGCTTCCTTTGAGTCTTTGAAACCAAGTTTTGCAGTCTGTTCTACATTTACTACACGAATCCCAGAAACTTAGCCAGTTATCTCTTGTTTGTTGTAATGAAGTTTCTTTTGAACCGGGTTTTCATTATACAGATGAAAGAAAGATAATTCTATTTTTCATTTGTTGCATAGAAGTTTCGCTAAGGGGAAGTAACTTGGTTAACGAAGTACATTATTAAACATATACTATAAACGTCAGTAAATGTCCCATTATACAGCTGATTTTGAAGCATACCAATTAAAGTAAAATATAGTGTATCAATTGCAATTTTGAGGTTTAAAGAAAATTGCTGCATAAACGTTTCATAAATGTTCCTAATAGAAATTGACTTATTCAATCAAATGTTAAATAATTATTGGTGGACTGTTCAATCGAACAAAAATTCAGTCATATTATAATAACACTGTTGAAATATTTGTACAAGCATTTTCATCAAACCTTAAGTTTCAACCTGATACTGCTTGAGATACTGTTATGTCACTAATTTACGTCAGACTCTTTGATTCAATATCAACCAAGTATTTTACTGAAGAGAGCATGCAACTCCGAAACGAATGTTTTAAAATCAATAAAACTTTTCTGAGATATACACGAATAGATATTGTTAAAAGTGTGCGGCAAATATCTGAAAGCTCTCAACTAAATCAGAAGTTTCGCAGGTAAAGTGAAGCCAGCTTTTGCTCATCAAATTTTCGCAAGCCTATCTGACGGATACGTAAAGTGTCTTTCGCTGTCGATCGTCATAGTAAGTCACTTTTCTTTAATGGAACCCGTCACCCGTCGCACCCTTTCGCGATCCACTACACAAGATACAGAGAAAAAGGAAGAGTAGCAGGAAGAGCTGAAAATGGAGAAACAGAATGGATAGATATACACGCACGTGTGCCCGTTCGCGTCGAAGGGAATAACAGGATAAGAGAAAGAGGGAGCAGGTAAAAGGAGCGAAAAACCGGGATTCAATCTGCATTCAATATTGATTTCAATCCGATATCGCGGATTCCAATTTTTGTGATTTACTTCTTACGCAGAGACGGCGCGAAAACTATACGTACGATGAAAAAGGGATTTTTCGAAAGTCAACTTGAATGGATACCCTATCATCGATCAAACGTTGAATTACGAGCAACTTGAAGCACTGGTCGTCTGGCGGGATACAACAACTATAAATCTTCGAATGATTAACACCTTGATGTAGCACTCGCTGGTGACCGATGTCTTCGGGAAAATTTAATCCGATAATTAGAAGGAAGGAAAAACTGTACCATAACGATCTTAATATTGTAGGAGATTAATTAAATAACACGAATAGTTTGTTGTTGGATTAAAATTGCAAAGATCGTATTTTAAATAACCACAATTATACCATATGACAGATAATTATACATGTATATGTATATGACAATAGTAGTCTTAGGATGTGACGAATGAGAAAATTCGTTTTCATCATCCAATTTTGTCGTGACATTCTTTTCAAGATGTAATTGCTTTGTACCTTCGTTCACTAATCACGCATAGAATGGAAGTTCCCGAGAGGCAAGATATATAAGAAAGGAGAATCTTTCACGTTACCCGTATCAATTACAAGAAGTCAATGAGCTGGAAGAAACACCTAACGAGCAAAGTTCCAGAACATTAGAGTTCGCGAGGGCAACCGTCCACCAAGCAGATAACAAATTATCGACTTCATTTTGCGAATGACAAACTCGTTCACGCAATATATCTCGATAAATTATCCGGAACAGTGGCGTCGATGAAACGTAGCGGTGACGTGAATTTTAATGATGAAATAGGAGGGTCGGGTTCTCGTGGAAACTCTCGAAATTATTCGATGTTTAGTTTCATTCGGGGCTCATTTAGAACGCTGAACAATTAATTATTACTGGCATGCATTGTGTTTTGATATTGCAACTTGTCCAAATGTTAATACATTAATCAATGATGCTGATCTCTATATTTAATAAGGTGCAAATTTTATTATATTTAAAACGTAGATTAATGTGTGACAATTTGATGGCGGTGTATAGTTCAATTGCAACTAGTTTATTGTTATAAATGTACAACGAAGTTGCAAAGTTGAGGAATAAAAAATTGAGAAGTGAAACGAAAATTATTAGAATGGCGATGTGTGTAGATTGTATGAAAAATAGTCTAGTATATTGTACTATAGATATTCTTTGATTCTGTAGATATAGTACATATCCACATACTATATGTATACGTATATGAATATGTATGTGCCTATCGTTATGTAAATTTAGCTGAAGTCTAATGCGAATATCTCTGAAACTAAGCTTGAACGATAATTATATGTATAAGAAAAAACTGAAGACTGTTCTTGACAACATATGTTAACATCATCAACCCTTTCCATATCGATTCTTCTGAAAAGGGTTTTACCTGTAAAACAGATTGAATTTTTTGCTGCATGGAGTACATAAAGGCACTTAGGCAAAACAAGTATCCGCCATCAGACCCAAGGGGTTAAAATGATCTTCGTATGTGCCCTTGACTATATGTCCCTTTCCATATATCCATAATTTCCACTCAAGTTAAGATTCAGTCACAGAGTTCAACGTTCGAAAACTGCAAAAGCCCAACATATCGAAGGTGAAAAATACAATAGAGAAGCGAATTTCCGTCGATACCGTTGGAACAATAAGAAATTAGCACGCTTCGGCAGGAGTTGAAGCGTTCCGTCCTTTTTTCCCGGTTTCGCGGTTTAGTGGCGGTCTGAAGCGAAGCATTTTGCGCGACGTCGACGACGACAACAAGAACGCCGGCGACGCAGGGGTTGTATGGCCATTTGAACACTTTCGCCATAAATTCGCAGGAGAGGTACTCGAGGCTCGTTCGCGCCGCGCAATGCACCGATCCTTCTCTTTCTCTCTCTCTCTCTCTGTTCGGCTCTTACCTTTTCTTGCTCACAGTTCGTGCTTACATGAACGGAGTGTCGCGCCTTTCGGCCGATTCGAGGCTCGTTAGCGTGGCTCGAGCACCCAGTGTTTCGCTCGACCTTCGAAAACGACGCGCAACCGCCAACACGAGCAACAGAGAACGAGAGCATCGGCGAGACGGAGAGAGAACGGACGGGGCGAGAAGAGCCGTAACAAAGCGACGATAAACAAGAGTCACGGTGGTAATTAAAAAGTTAAGCTTCTAAGTAGCGATAGAATCGCGGAAACGGCGCAAAAGTGAAGAACAAACACGGAGACGAGGGAGAGACTCGAGCGTAAACGGACGGGGAATGAAAAGAGCAAGCAGAGGATGAAACTCCGCAGACGAGGTGGAGACAGGACGCCGACGTTTTAGAACGAGACAGACACGATTGACAATTACTTGTTCGGATAATAGAACCGTTTCGTAGGCTCCAATTACCGGCATCGTCGAGCACCATCTAACCAACGGTTCTCCAGCCGACGCTCCGTGAGAATTCTCTGTTTACAATTTCGCTGTTTGCTCGGGACAAAGGAGAAAGGGTTACTTCACCGCAGATCCTCTACCTAGAAAACATCTTATCGCTCGTCCAATCCTGCTTCTCGCTTCTTCGAACACTTCCAACTTATCCTCGCGTCTACGATCTTTTTGCCGCTGATTCTTGCCTGTGGCACGAGAAGAACACGCAATTTCTTTCTCAGAAATATTTGTCAATGCAATATACGTCACGAAAATTCATGGACGAGCAATTATAAGATTTACTGCAGCTGATAGTGGTACGACATCGATGGTGTACATTTTTATTACATCTGAGGAACTAAACATAGATCATGTTTCTGAAAGTACTGTACACAGTAAGCTGCCATTTTGTAAAAGGCGATGAGTGCAGCAAAGTGATTCTGCAACTCTCTGGTCTACGATTAATACATTCTTAATTTTAGAACTTTTGAAGTTTAGATATTTCAACATTCTTTTAATTTACGTTCACGTACGTGTCACTTCATTTTAAGACTCTTCATATATTTTGTTGAATTTCCCGTATCCAATTGTAACATTTTATTCGCATCGGTGAATTCATTTTTATCGTAAAGTAGTAACGCAAGTTCGTTATTGTGAAATGTAAACTCGTGGAAAATCTGATTAACTTCGTATCTAAGAGGCAAGATTTACTTTTCTTTCTCTCGGTTTGTCGATGTTTAGACGCCTTTCAACAAACTTGTAAGTAAATGGATTATGGTGGCGCACGAGTGCTCGCAGATCCGGTGCTAACGCAGTTTTAAATCCGTTTCACGGATAATCACGAGGAAGCTGGAAGCAACCGTACACAGCGTGGCGAAAGAGAAAAGGCAAACACAAAGTTCTTGCGGTAGCTGCGACGAAAAATTCTCACGATTCCGTTCGTGGAATCCGTCTCTTATCCCACCCTCTTTCCCACCTTTTTTTCTCTCCAAAAACTTGTTTACACTTTCCGTGTTCCCGATTTTTCGTTTCCACCGGCGAACCGTTGAAATGAATTCCTTCGGCTCTTTGAGACTCGTGACCCCCTTATCTGCGACTAACGCTGTTCCATTTTTTGAAGATACGGCAAACAGAATTTTGAGGAAGGCTTTTCGATTATCTGTAAGGATGGAGAGATTGGGACTTGGAGAATTTTGGAATCTGGAAAATTTAGTAATTTTGGGTGTTTATGTGTGTTGGAATATTGAAATTTAGAAATTTAGGAAGTTGAGGACTTGGAAATTGAGAAATTTTGGCATTTGAGGATTTTGGGACATGGAAAGTTAGGAATTTAAGGATTTGGAAATTTAGAAATTTGGAGATGTGGAAGTTGGAGAATTTAGAAACTTGGGGGTGTGGAAATTGGGGAATTTAGAAATTTGGGGATGTGGAAGTTGGGATGTTGAGAAATTTAGGGGTGTGGAAATTGGGGAATTTAGAAATTTGGGGATGTGAAAATTAGGAAATTTAGAAACTTTGAAACATACAAATTTGTAAATATAGAAATTTGGATATTTAGAAAGGAAGTTTAGAACTTTGGAAATTTAGTAATTTGGAAATTTAGAAATTTGAAAATTTACAAATTCACAGATTTGAAAATTGGAAAATTTTTAAATCCCAACATGACTATGTACACATCCACCCCACAGCAATGATAACTAATACACCACCCCCAAAGTCTATCACAATTCAAAAGACTAGTTCAAAGACAAATTCACGACGAAAATTAGAGAAACTTTTTCCTACCGACGTGTTCACGAAACAAGATTGTGACAGAAGGAAACGACAATTTGGTAGGAGAATGTGGCTACCGCGTTCACAAGAAGAGCCTCATCAAACTGAAATTTCGCCGGGAATCTTATCCCAAATTCATCGTTGCAATAAACTCCGCGTTACAGCTTGTACAGGACTGGTCCCAGCTTCCCCCAAAGTCGAGGGTTGTCGGCTCCGAGACAGGACAGGCGAAAAGAGAGAAGCTGAGAGGGGATGTTAGGGATAGAAATTCCGTAGGTAAAGCAAGAGGTCTCGAATTTATACAGAGTTGCTCCGGCGCGAAATGTATATTTAATGCCATCATTCTAGAAAGCAGCGGGCCTGGCCCGTTTATATTTCAATCCTTGGCAGGATTGTTTGCTACTTCTTCTTCGTTGCTAACCCTTGGTATATACCTCGTCGTTTCATCCTGAACAATATTCCAACATACTCTCCACGTTCTGTTTTTTTTTATCTATCAAATGTCTTGTTTTAGAGAAAATTTAGTACGCTCTTTTCGAAACATTTTTACGTACATGCGGAAGTGAGATAACCTACATCTTCAGACATATCATGAAATTAGGTTAGACACACAGTATTAATTTTGTATTAATGTACTGGTATTAATACTTCTTCATGACTTAGTATTAAGACTTCTTTATGACTGGGTTTCAATTTATCTATTGCATAAAGCACATTAAATAATCTATATATTATAATATACGTTTAAAACGTATCGATGCCTGAAACCAATCGGATTCTTATAAATTTATTTTTTTTAAGTTGGTGCTTGGACTCCTGATCGATTTTACGACTTCGCTATATCGCAGCTAGTACGTATATGTTTCACTTCTTCTGTATACTGAAAAGTATGCTGAGTAAAAAGCATACGGCAAAGAACTCTTAATTTTGCGTCGAGATAACGCTCGGTTCCACATCGTAATAAGGGCAGGGTAAAAATAAGAGGAGCTGAATGAGAAGGTTTTAATCATCCCCCGTATTCCCTAGCCGTTGCTCTTTCTAAACGCTGTATTTCTAGGTCACCGCGAAACTCGAACCAGGAAAAAATTATTTTTTAAATCTCACGACTTTTTTCTTTCCCTTTGCATCCTTTTCAGTATCCTGTATATTTTAGCGATTCAATTTCAAGATTTAGTAATTGAAGGAGGTTGGAAGATTGGGAATTTTGGAGTCTGGTAGGTCGAAAGTTTGGAATTGCGAGAATTGGCAAATTGGAAAATGGAAATTTGGTTATTTTAGATTTGGAAAATTGGAGAATTAGAGATTTGGTCATTTCGGAATTATGAAAGTGGAGAAGTGGAGATTTGGTTATTTCAGAATTTAGAAATTGGAAAATTAGAGATTTAGTCATTTCAGAATTGGGAAATTGGAAAGTTAATGAACTGGAAATTTAGTAATGTAGAAATTTAGAAATATAGAAAATGGGGGTGTATTCCTTGGAGATTTAGGAATTAGGGAATCGAAATTTGGGGCTTGGTAATTTGGTAATTTAGTAATTCACAAAATTAGAAATTTGAAAATTTAGCAAATTGGGGATTCACAAATTGGGAATAAGAAAATTTAGAAATTAAAAAATTTGAAAACTAGAAACCCAAAAATTTCGAACTTGTAACTTGTAATTTCATCAATTAGAAGATCGAACATTACGAGCTGTGACCTGAGTATTTGCAAATTTCCATCTTTAGAAGTGAACCATAATAACATAAAAAACTTAAATATTCGGAAAATTCGAATATCTCCAAACCTCTCCATATCATTCTACCTAACCCTGATTCCCAATGCCTCACCCTTAATTTCCTGTATATCCCAATACAAGAATTCAAAATGTCAGAAAGAAATGCATTACTCATTATTATTGCACATCGGCGTTATAAAACGCGGAGAACACGGCAGTATCTTATCGCAGTTTTACAGCCGTGCAAATCCCACGTAGGGTTTCTTAATACTTTACTACCGTCATGTAAACGTAAAACTACCCGAACGTCCAATTTCCCGGAGTTGCAGTCGTCGATGGAGTAGCAGGCTGATGTGATGCGGTTTCCGGATCGCGTTCGTGCTGGTATCCGCCAGTATCGTGGATCCTGATCCCATCCCGAATTGGACGTTGTTTTATTGGGCGTACCGGTGTTTTATAGATTCCGATTTCCTCCAGTCTGCTGAAACCACTCGAGTTTCTCCCTTTTGGCCCGCACCCTCGCTCCGCTTCACCTTTAACCTGATCCACCTTCCTTTTCGGATCGAACACCAACGACTTTCTTCCTAGATCGATGCATACCGATGCACTTCTTTCTTTTTTCCACAAATCAACCTTTTTGATGACAGGTCAACCTCGAGACGACCAGTTTTATTGTTCGATACACTGGTTGCAAAATACAAAGGTGCAAGATTTATCGATCGGTCTTGGATCTAGGAATTGATGATTGAATATTGGAATTTTTGTCACTGCAAACTGTTCTGTTTATAGGGATGGTCGATTACGAGAAATGATAATTATATACGAGGAAATGATAATTATATTGAAGGAACATAACATTACGTCATAAGTAGGACCATAGTCTACTAGTGTTCTATACTCGGTTGAAATTCAATTATAAGCATTGTTACATTATTTTGCAATGATATTTGTTGTAACATTTCAAATGTAGTCAGTGGCTAAAGCTGACCTGAATGAACAAACAAGAAATAAATAAAAAAGTTTGAGGTGTAAATATAGCAATTTTGTTTTGAAAAGGACTAGATTAACGATAGTACGTATACTATTTAGTTTTTTATCGATCACTTGTCAAAATATATTTGCACATTACGTGTACATTATGTGTAATTAAATGACGTGTTACAGTAAGACTTTCTATATTTACTAATCAATACAGTGAATCAAATAAGTATTTCTGAACGATACTGTAAATGATACACATTACGTCACATAAAGTAATATTTCAGTCTTTCATCAGAAACCTATACTGCAGTCTTATATCGAGAATTCCGCGGGATTTAATAGAAAAAGTTTAATTTAATTATCGAAGTCGTCATTAGCGTCACTTGGAGTTAATCTGCGATACGATCAATCAATCTTAATCCACGACAAGTGCATTCCACGCACGAAATAAATTACATCGTCGATGCAAGATGTCTATTTCCATAATGAACCGTTCGAACGCGACAGAATTGTCGCGCGAAAGGGAACGATCGTCAGTTCCATTAATTTCGCCGACTTAAATCGAAGCTGGGGGTGCAAAATGTACTCGGAATATCTCGCTCGCGGATCGATTCGATAGGATCGCAATGCCCCGTGACCTGTCACGCGATCGTGTGCGCTCCTCCGACGCAGGGTAGACGATGACCCCATGCTAATCCCGAAGCTGCGTTACAATTTCATAAGGGGAAGAAAAGTTTCGACGTTGTACGTTTGTCCTGGGGGACGCTACCGTTCCCTCCACGTTTCACGAGAGTTATAACACGTGGTTCGAATAGACGACCGGGGACAAGTGGCCTTCTGCATCTTGCACAACCTTTGGCGTCGCATTCGCGAAAACACGTGGAACAAATCACTCGTACTCGGCAATTTTCTTATTTCTCTGTTGCTAACTTCGTGAAAGTTTCATCGAATCGTGAACGATGAAGTACGTGTCGATTTCTGATAGACTACTTATAGAACTTTCAGACAAACGTGGTTAAATTACTAAAATTCTCAAATCCTATGTTCAATCATTTTTGACAATTTTATCTTACTTATGTAATTGGAATAAAATGTTATTCGAAGGAAAACCACTTGAAAGTAATTTATGTGTTTCAGACATGAAAATGACTATTTCTTATGGTACACTAATTTATGACCTTGCAGTGAGCTTCTTTGGAATGTCCTTCACAGGACATTTTTATGATTCAACCCACCCTGACACAGTCACGTTAAGCAGACTCTTAAGCACACCCTGTCTTTTCATTTCTTCATTGAATGCGGGTATCCAGACACCTTATTGTTAGTCAACAGTATTCTTAATAAAGCATATAAAACCATCCTTCAGATCATCCTCCTACACTTGTTTCAAATAAAATATGTCCAACCCTAACCACTAGTAGCTTCATCATTCAACCCTATCCTGGTAAAATTATAATAACCAAATACTGTCAGCAATCTTTTTCATCTTCAATAACAGAGAACATAGCCAAAGATATAGCAAGTGTCGTTGAGTGTATAAATTTTCTCCGAACCGAAGGCTGGAGGACAATATCGTACAGTCGGATATGAAACCGCAACGGTTATGTATGTATGCAAAATACGAAATTGCATTTAGACCCGACTTCTTACGTATCGAAGCGTGTAGTCCTTTTTTTGCGTGGAAAATTCAGCCCCGTACAAAGGTAGCAGTCGTTGGCGAGAAACACCCATGGGGTTTGTCAGAGGGATGGCCGACCCTGTGGCCAGGCCGAGTCTGCGCTAACGTTTTACGGGGCTACGTTACACCACGCCACTAAAGCAAAATCGAAATCCCATTCCCGTTAATTCTCCATGGAATCGAACTCTGCGGTGGCAAGCTCGCAATGGGATTTCATTGTAACTGCACCCGGCTACCGGCTGGCCAACTTTCGCGAATTTTTCATGGTCTCCCCAGGCGCGAACGAAGGGATCAAACGGGTACAGTCGCGGCGAGTATGTAAACTTTCCGACGAAAATCTCGTTCTACTTGCTTCTCTAACTTCATAACGACGCTAGGGGAAACGGAGGACTGGATCAAGTTCTTACCGTGAAACGGCCAAGGCGTTTGCATTTATCAACGATCAAATTGAAATCTAACGGGGATCGGACGACCGTTTAAATTATTCGCCGGGAGATTGAATTTTAAAGACTCTGCCCTTTTGTTACGGACACCGTGGCCAACTTCACGGTGGAAACTCAACGAACTTCGGCGCAATGATCCGAGTGCCGGAGTTATTCAATTTCTGTTGGAATTACTTCGTTTTGCCCTTTGTAAGAGTGCTTTATTCCAAATTACTTTTACTTTCATATTAATAATTTATAAAAATTTCAAGCCTTTGCATTTGTAAGTTCTCATGTTCCTAAATACTAAAATACAAATTCCTAAATTCTAAAGTTATAAATTCCCAAATTTCACATCCCCAACTTCTCATGTTCCCAAATTCCCATATCCCCAAATTCTTAAATTCTAAAATTACAAATTCCCAAATGTCCACATCCCCAAATTCTCATGTCCCAAAATTCCCATACCCCAGATTCCTAAATTCTAAAATTATAAATTCCCAAATGTCCACATCCCCAAATTCTCATGTCCCAAAATTCCCATATCCCCAGATTCCTAAATTATAAAATTATAAATTCCCAAATTTCCACATACCCAAATTCTCATGTCCCAAAATTCCCATATCCCCAGATTCCTAAATTATAAAATTATAAATTCCCAAATTTCCACATCCCCAAATTCTCATGTCCCAAAATTCCCATATCCCCAGATTCCTAAATTATAAAATTATAAATTCCCAAATTTCCACATCCCCAAATTCTCATGTACCCAAATTCCTAAATTCTAAAATTACAAATTCCCAAATTTCCAAATCCTCAAATTGCCACATCCCCAAATATTGAACCTTCCAAATTTCGTCCAAATTTCGTTTGAGCCTTCCAAATATGTCGAAGTCGAACCCAAAATCAATTAGAGTTGCCAACGCAACGGGTCAAAACGTGGGAATCATTTAATAAACCAAGGTCTCCCGAGATTGCAACTTCGTCGACAGAAGTCAAAACTGGCGTGATTGCGCCTTAACGAAAACGAAAGAGCGAAATAGAATTTCCGAGATAAGTGAACGACGACGAAGCTCGAAAATCAAACGGGGAACGTTGAACGCGTTAATGTTTGGTCACGTTGCAACGACGCCGCGGTAAGCAAACTCTAAACCGCATTTCCGTTGAATCCTCCATGGAACTAAACTCTCTGCGGTAACGTCAGCTTTGCTACGGAATTTTATTGCAACTGTTTCGATGTAACCGTTCGTGCTGGCCAAGCTTTAACGTAACGTGGCTTCATAGCGTGACATGGTAAAAGATAAACTTCACCTGCATACACCTATATTCGTGTTCGATGGAATCGTGTAGATGTCTTTTAGAGATACATGCGTAAATTTAACTGTGGCAAACATATGGAAAAAACTGGTGTAAAGATCGATAAACACGAACTTCTATGCACAGTTTATTTAACGTTTAAATTATTTATTAGTTTTGGGTTTTGGATGTTAAAGAAGGCAATGGAATTCAAACACGGAGGCTGTCATTAATATTAGCTGTATTTTTGTGGTATTTTATTTTAGGGTTAAATTAAATGTTGTTTTGGGATAAATTATATTGTACCGACAATTTTCTGTGCAATTTATTATAACGAAATAAATGTCTACTTGTAAGTTGGAGTAAAATATATTTTCAGTACATTTATTAGTATTTATTGAGCAATGTAATTTCTGTCGTTACTAATGTGACTGTGTTACTTCCTTGCGTGACGGTAATTTGTGAATTCCATTTCTGTAATGACTAATATATGTACGTTCATACATGTTAAAACTTGAGATGATATTATCGAACATCGACCATCTTGAATTTTTAAATAACTGCAAAACAATTTATTAACAGACCCTACCCTCCCTTTACACAATCCTGCAACAATTTTCCCGTGTCAATTTGAAGTCCATTTTACACACAGGACACCGACATTAAGAACGCGGGAGAAACACAAAACGCGAACATTTACACGCATCCATTTACTATTCGCAAACCGGACGATAATTAAAGAAAATTGGTGGAGGAAAAAAAAGGTCTGACGGGAAATTCGATCCATTTTGGCTAGGCCAATCGACAGGCCGAAACTCGAGCGTTACCCTTTTTCGAGCTACGACCCCCAACCACCGATCGTCCGTTGTTCTCCGCTTTTAAATTATTTTTCCGTGTCGTCACAATCGTCACATCTGGCCAAAGAGACGGACACAGTGCCGCCACGGTCTGTTTCTGTTTCTCCTTCTCTTTTTCCCGTGTTTTTTTCGTTCTCTACTTGGGGTGGTTTTCGGTTTCGCGACAGGTGGCACGACCAACGATACGTTGCTGGAATAATTGCGTTTTCAAATTGTCGTTTTCTACCCCACGCTGGAACGTCGTTTCGCCGTTCTTTGTGCTCAACCATAGAACCGGTATCGAGAAAGACGCTTTTTTTTTTTCACTTCGAAACTCTTCGCCCCTCCCGAGGGAGTTCGATGGAATTCAATGGCCGATTTCAATGGACCGTGGAAGGTAAAGATACGTGAAAAGCTACTCCTCGATGTACCTTCGATACCTTGAAAATTGTTTTCCCTTACGTTCTACTACGATCCTTCGTTTCTTTCCCATTTCACCGACTCGAAAAATTCGACGCCGTTCTCGAACCGTATCGCGCGTGAACGCGTGTTTTTTCTGTCGAAACGCTTTTCAATTTATTGGCTACAATCCACTGGAAATTTAATAACGTCCCACGCTCTCGTTATCCCCGCTTGTCATCAATAACTGCGACTCTTCTTGTTTTCGCGTACACAAACACTTTACCGACGTCCATTTCGCGCGAAATCTGCTGGGATTTTGGCGCACTTGCACGGATATTGAGCACAACAATGAACAATCATTTTTCCGATATTCCGACAGTTCAAAGTTGTTGCCTTTTGCGATAAAGCGGAAAAAGCATCACTGTAAAATGACAGTAATTACCAGGTTTGTACCCCACCTTTTACCTATTCATGTATTAAGACAATTGTACTTCATTAAAATTTATCGGATATTTTATTTAAATCAGGTCGTCGATGTTCCGGACTGATTCTTTGTAGTTCATATTTCTTAAGATATTTTTGTATTAATAGCCATATACACATGTTTAATACATATGTACAACATGCAAATAACACAAAACAGTTCTCTGTTAATCTCTCCTGAAGAAGAATAAAGTTCTTCTCTAATGTTCGTGTTATTTTGACTGATATATGAATGTTCTCCATTTTTGGGACAAGAATTGTTCGTTCCATGTAACATTTCAGTTGAATCAAGTATTACCAGTGAACTCGTTCAAATCGAATTTAAATTGCTTTCTTGGAACAGAGATAGTGGCAGTGAAATTGGCGTGTCGATGGTCACTCGGTGTCCGGTTGTTGACCACTGAAATAAAATTGCTTTTTAACCCCTTCCAGGGATCGTAAGTTTCGAGATGGTCGGGGGTCGAACTTTCGATCGGTTTGTTGCAACGGTTTGTCGGAAGACGGAAATCCGATCTGGTGGAAGGCTCGTTTCTTCGTCCTTTTTGTCTTCTTTCTACCGTTACACGAAACGCCTCCATCGAAATTGCCATTAACCTTCATTCCTCCGGTTCT
The DNA here is from genome assembly GCA_945859595.2 of Megachile willughbiella. Lineage (NCBI taxonomy): Eukaryota > Metazoa > Arthropoda > Insecta > Hymenoptera > Megachilidae > Megachile > Megachile willughbiella. Next base: position 8,942,119 of record OX243797.1, on the reverse strand, counting down.
TCTTCGTTACTGCCTCGCCTTTTGTCCGCGATCTGCTCGAATTCGATAACGGGTTATCTCGAACGACCAAACGGCTCTCTCGCTTTCGATTTCGTGACATTTCGCGGAGAACGGTGCTTCCGCCACGAGAATTGATTTTTGTAAACGACCACTCGTTCAAAATCATGACCCCTCCAACTGCAAACATCTCACGCTATAAAATTCGAGTCCCGAGAACGTTTCATTGCATTCCTCAGGATTTTATTGCTCGAACACTATTTGATGCAGATATGGACGAAAATTGACGTTTGTAGAGCTTAAAGGTCGATTGAATGACTCCAGTTTCCAGAGATTCGAGGAAGTTCGTGATTTGAAAATTTGGGGATGTAGAAATTTGGGAGTTTTGCAAGTTCTGGGAACTCTGAATTGGGTAATTTGGAAATTTGGGAATTGAGAAACTGGGGATGAAATTTGGAAATTTAGGAATTTGTGAGTGCAGGAATTTGGGGATGTAGAAATTTGGGAATTGAGAAATTGGAGTTTTAGAAATTTTACGACTTGAAAATTTAGGAATGTAGGAACGCAGAAATTTAGAAATTTGTGAATTTGAGAATTTGTAAATTTAGAAATTGGCAAATTTAGTCACTTAGAAATTTAGTAACTAAGTTTCTAAATAAATTTCAATAAATCCTTATAAATTCCAAAAGCAATATACCGAGAGTCCACCATACGTCGCCACTACACCTCACCTAAGACCTACGAAATTAAGCTTGAAGTGAAACCACCCCATGCGCAAATGTCCTTCAAAAATAGGGAACAAAATCGTTGAAAGAAGGGAAAATTGTATGGTGTTACCCGAACCAGATTTCGCCTCTATGAAAACGGCGAAAAAACGAACAAGAATCGAGAAAGGCAGTCTCTAAAACAGTCCTATGAAACATCACGGATTTTCAGCGTGGCGAGTCCATTTTCAGCGGCGTGCATTAAGCTGAACGTCGATTGTTCGACACGAAACGCTCCTATCCAGGCGGGATGAAAGAAAAAAGCCTGGTGGAAAAGTTGGGATACAGTTCGCCTACAATGGATCGCTTAACGGGTCGGAGTCGTCAGCTGTCGCGATGATGCAGACGACATTTCGTCCAACGTGATTGACACTTTTATGGGGAACGACGAAGACCCGTTTTTCGGATTTACGGGCCAGGATCACGCGTTTTATCATCGGACCAAAGTGACAGAAGAACCAGAAGGGTGGGGTCGCGCGACGTTTGATGCTAATCGAAGCGTGATGCTGCGACAGAAGGCGGTTTTGACGCTGCTTCCAATTGGGGTAACGGAGGCAATGTTCGATTTGCAATATAGTATGAAGAAATTCATTGGGTGGTACGAGTAGATGAAGATTAGATGAAGATTTATTGCTATGGTGTATATTTGTGATGGGTAAGATAGAGTTGATGCCTTTGGTGATTTCCCATATGAGCACGTAGTTCATTCTTTTGTACAAGAGTCAAAACAGATGGAAGGTCAACATTTTTTGCATTAAAGTACTACATACATTTTTTACATTACATATGTGGAGGTAGTTATAATTATAGTATGGGCACGTAATCTACAGTGTAGGTGTATTAACACTAGAGCTATAGAACTAGTTAAACAGCTTGCATCAGGTTTCAATGTACGTACATTGTCTGGCATCAACATATAAAATGTTTGACTACATAATATAAAACCAAGTAATGTACTTGTATATGTTAGTTCACGATTCATTATCTATACACTTCTTCACTTTGTTCTCAATTTAAAATTGAATAACTCCAGTGTTAATAAACGTGTACTTGAATGAAGACACTTACCTCACAGTTCGAGTGACTGATGTTGCTAAGATTCAGCCTAAACACCTTGTCCCTGTAACAAAGAACATGTAACATATTAGTATAACAGCGGACATAAAATACAATTATAACGCAATGAAAATTAATTGAATTCTAAATTTTCATTCTATGAAGTTGAAATTCTATTGAAGTTGATATTATGAAGTTCTATAAAGCAAACACGACTATGTTGTACCCAGTCATTGCCACACATGATTGCTCGAAAGTATGAAATTTTACAAATTTCTAAATGATCATCATTCCTTTAATGAGTATTATTTGTAAATAAATACAATATTTGTGACCATTATTTATAAATAATTGTAAATCTTTTAAACGACAATATTATTTATAAATAACTATGGAATTCCTATCTCCTTACTAAATTTAGCTATTTTGACATGCATATACTCTTTTCCATGAAATCACGATTCGTGTTTCGTTTCTATTGCTCGCTTTATTAGGATCTCCTACGCTGAAGCACGATCCTTCAACTGATTCGTCCACATACAACGAAAAAATTCGAGAATACTTATAAGGAAGGAAAATAACAAGGGTCTTCGCGAAACTTTTCCCCGGCTCAGCGAATACGATATTAAAGAATGCATCTCGTTCGTGACGTGTCTTTCAACGAATTTCCTCGGGACGAATAAAAACTTAGTACGATCGAATTTCGAGCTGTTCGATCACACCCTGCTGAAATTCTTAATTTTCCTCCGGTAAATTGAGGATCCTAGGATTCCGTCAATCGTCGAAAAAATATTCTACGAAAACTAATAGAGAACTTTCATTTCTTTTTAAAGAAATTTGCAATTTTCAAGGTTAATTTATATAAAAATCTGGAGCTTACAAAGTTTTAATCGTTTTTCTGAAATAAATTCTGCTCACACGTAACTTTTCAGCTCGTAACTTTCGGGCCTACGCCGTGCAGCGCCATATAACGAGACTGCGTTATACCAGTCATCCGATTGCAATATTCCCCGTACTCTTGATCGTGCAATCCAGGAAACCAAAAGTGCGTGTGTCAGGGGGTCGGACGAAATGTTACACGCAACGTCAAGCATCGGTAGCTCGTAAATCGAATTTACCCAGTTTCGAAGCGTTTCGCAACATTAGCGCCGACGCGGCGCATAACTTTATTTCCAATAACCATTTATCATTGGCGTTCGATGGAAGCACGCAGTCAGACGGAATGCGGGAGAAGCGTGATAAGAGGAAAGAACACCCCACGAAGAGGGGCAGAGTGCGAGAGAGAGGGTGTAAACGGGAGGGGGTGAGAGGAAGCCGGTCTCCTCCACCCTTCGAGCTTTCCTTCCTCATTCATCCTGTGCACGCCGCCGTGAAAAAGTAAATAGCGACGTGGAAAAACAAATCCGTACTTTGGAATCCAGCCGCGTCGGCTTCTCGCTCCGAAGAACTTTCCAAGGGCTGAGCAGGTGGATGGAAAAGGCGGGGTGAGCGAGACCTTCTGTACGTGCGAGACCGCGACGCTCGAGACGGAAGCGGAAAAGAAAAAATTTGTACGAAAGCAATTTGCGGGGCTGATCGATGGCGGTGGGAACGCGACCGTGAAGTCATCGTGTTTTCGATTTAAAAAATACCGCAGAGTCAGCGTCGAAATCGGTGACCATGGGCCCACCTCCACACAGCGTTTACGTCGTTCAATTTCTGCCTCGCAACTTTCCATCCATGTACTTTTGAAAATTTTTAAGGAACGCACAAATTTATATATATTATTATCCTAACAGTAGCTGCTTATATGTCAATTCTGTTGCATGACTATTTTAATTCCACACGTTTTTCAACCCCCAGATCATTTTCAGAAAATGAGAAAATGTTTCCTATAAGTTTATTAAAACAACACTTGTATATTATAAGACTTATATAAAGTATATTATGGTATATTATATCAATATGGATAGATAGTTTAAAAAAATGATTCTGATAATTTCACTGATAGCAAAATATGCGACTCACTTATATCTGACAAGATTCAAAAAATGCACGGTGCAAAATTTTTAAATAGCATATTTCCAACGCAATGCAATATAGTGTTAATGTCGTTGACTTTTTCAATTTTGTAAAGAACCTCTTGTATTTTCAACCCCTTTTTAATTTCCCCAGCAGTTGCGTCCACTGGAGCTAACCTCATATTGCTGCCTTTATTGCCTTTTCTTCTGTACATAAAAAAGAAATTCATTTTTATTTTTCAGTAAACATTCTTTGAATATTTAACAGAAGTTAGTAAATTTCATGTGAATATACGTAACCTTTATAAAGAAATTATTGTTTAAGTTTTCATTATCGTGAAAAATGACAATTTTCGTAAATGGATCAATTGGTGATGCAAATTGCATTAGGTTTGGTTTGATCACAACATGGTTACGTTTGTTGCGTGAATCGAAAGAAACGAAAGGGACATGGTAACGCTGAAACGATTATCGCGGTACCTAACGGCGTATAACAATATACGTTTATCGATTTCAAACGCGCATGCTGCATTATGCGGTATCAATTGCCGAAATGGTCAGTTCCGATCATGCGTGAAATCTAATCACATACCGTTGGATTTCGATTGATTCGCTAAATGCGTTTACCGTGTTCCCAGAATCGCGCTATACCTGTGTCCGTTTAATTATGCAAAATATAGTGGTATCCTTTGGTGTTACGTTTTAACGGCGCGAATTTTATGACTGCAACTAATCTCCTTGTAATCGATGTTACTAATCGGACCTAATCCGATCGTAAGTTCTTTAATTTGTCAATTGCAGCGATTAAATTCTGTGTGAATGACGTTGATTGAAATGTCGATAAATTGTTTTAAGTTAGAGTATTACGCGAATAGTGGCAGCAATTCAAATTTCGTGTGCAATAAATAGAATTGGGATTATAGAAAACAATTTAGTTTCTAGGTACTTAAAAATATAGTGACTGGTAATATTAAATATTGTAAAGTAACATAATTGATTTATTAAAAATTCTCAAAAATAAATTCTACGTTTAAAAATAACTTAAATATATTTTAACATTTCACGATAGCTTATGGGACACCTAATGTAACATACAATGTACTAGGTATCAAGTAACATTTGTTACGATCCTATTGCCTGCATTATAAAAATTTACAATCTTCACGTTAACGGCTATAGAAAAGTACCGTTGAAAGTGCCATAAAAACGATAATCTATGTGACACTTGAAGTGCATTAACACTGTAACTCAATACAGCCATGTTCCCCAGCATCACGAACCGGACATTTATTATTAAGAACGATGAAATTAATCGATATCACCCTTTTATGAGCATGCAAAATAGCTTATCATAAATGAGAATGATACAATTATACCTTAAGTTAGATGCAATTAAAAATTTATTATGAAATAATCAGTTCCGAATGAAGAAGTTATATTTTAGGTTAGGTTAAGTTTAAATAGATCATATTAGATTCAGCTCGATTCAGTTAGAATTTTACACAAAACAATGTAGTTTTAAATGATAAAATTATGTATTAGGATAGATTTAGTTTGAAACACGAATAATTAGATTTGAATGTTAAAATTGTATATTAGTTCAGGTTATGTGCTAAAAAGTTTCTAAAAAGTTTGACTTAATGCTAATAAGTTTTTCAACCTTAATGACATTCTTCTATATTTAACTTTGTTTATTTATTTTATTAACCGTGACAATTTTTTGAAGCTCAGTATCTCTAGGCTAAAGTGTAAGAGTAGGCTGCAATATTTGACTTACTACATTGTTATTTATTGTTACGTTATCGTATTATAAATTTATTCGGTTGTTAAATATTTCACGCAGGATCGTACGAGTCTCTCTGCATACAAAAGGGTGCTCGACAATCAACGGCGATAAAATACAGATCGCAAGGAAGGCGAAAGGGTCCGCGAGAAAATAACGAATCGACCGAACGTGAATAAGGGAAACAGTAGAGAAAAGGGGGAGCATGGAACCCTTGGCGAAAGATAATTTCCATGAAGTCGCGGAAACGGAAGGAAAGCCGAGGGGTCGTTACGAGTCGTGCAAATCGAAAGATTTTTTCGCGTCACGCCGCTATTTCGCGAAGACGAAAAGCGATATCCGCGAACGCAAGCTTTTTTTCTTGCAACCAGTCAACGACTCCCCGGGGCTTGATAATTGGAAGCGTTCAATTAGCGTGCCTTAATTGTAGAGCGAACCGCAACCAGGCCGCCGATTCTCGAACTATAATTAATGGGTATCACCTTTCTAATTAACGAGGAACGATGCTCGGACGTAGTATCGATCCGTGTTCGCAACGGAGGGGATAAAAAGGGATCATAAAGGACAAGAGACGATGGAGGGGGCAAACAGACCTATTAGAAACATGCACGTACTGACCCGAAAGATAAGTGATCCTCGTCACCTATCATTAGACTGCAGATACGCAAGTACGTATTTTTATGGAACACGAGTGGAGAAAATCTTTGACAATTTTTATCATTACGTGAATCTGAATTTTCTGTATCCACAACATGAATTTATATTACAATATAAATATTATATACAAATACCATGTTAAACATTAATTTATGTTTAACCATCAAATAAGTTAACATGTTTACCGAAGATAGTGCCTGGTAATTCTACTTTGTTTCTTAAACTGAATTTTTCTATTTAATTCTTTTCACTTTACACTTCACAGATTTGTTTAATTTATAAATGTAGAAATACATATCTTGTATGAAGGTTTTTATTACATCATTCTTTGCAAATATTGTATTACATTCATTGTAAATATCATTTTGTACTTATCATTATTTTATGCTTATCGTGGATATTTTATATTCATTATGGACATTTTAAATATATTATTGGTATTATTTAATATTTATGATGGGTATTTCACATTTATAACGAATATCTCTATGTTATTCACAAAATCTAGCACCAGTTGTAAAATAATCTTCTTATCAGAAGATTAAAATTTCATAAAAACGACTACATAAATTTTTCATTAAGCATTGTATGGGCAACCGAATATCCAGGAGCCCATTAAAGCTGTACTGTTAAAAATTGTTCGCATGAATTTTTATATTGAACGCACGGACGGAGGAGGTTTTGTGGTATTATCGCAAAAACATGACCCGGTTGCCTGCACGAAGATTTACGTTCTTAATGCAACATGGTTGGTTGTCAGTCAGAATGAACAATGGGTCAGAGTAAAATTCGTCTATTGTTCCTTTACGGATTTCAATCATTACATTCCCTGGAGCACAGTTAATGAACTCACAATACGGTGTTAATTTGTCGAGTTTCAGAAAACTTCCGATGTGAACATAGCTCGAAGAAGCAACCAATTAAAGTTCCATTTTAAACAATTTGCGAAAAATAAAGGGTCATAAATAACATTATTAAAATCACAGAAATTTCATAGAAACATCAAAGTTACCATAAGTATTAAGTGATACTCAAATACAAATGGTCACTTTTCAAATTTTAATAAAAAATTCTGTAAACTGTAAAATAAAATACGAAGAATACGAATAAAGTAAGATGACAAATTCAAAACTGAAATTTATAAATTATCTGAGTATCTTTAGGCAAAGTTCATTTTCATTCCTTATCCAGTTATTATTATTTTTTTTTTTTTTTCATGTGACCCAGATTCATGAATTTATTTTCCAATGAGAAAAATTAAGAGTTGCACATAGTCAGAATATTTTGATAACTGCACAACTTATTACCAAGGTATCGATCCTTTCCCTCAATTTTCTTCGGCTTTTATATTCCACTTTTTTTATATCCCTTTTCCCAATTTTCTCCTTACCCAACGCGCACGATATAGACACGGTTCTTATACGAGCCGCAGGATTTATTATCGCACAGGTCGAAGCATTATCGAGCAATTTGTTTTGACGTATCGATTTAACTCCATCGCCGTGTGCGCTCGCCCCTTTGTCCATTATTCCAAGCGGAAACACCGATCTCTTTTTATTTTTCGTTCGATCGACACGGTACTATGGCAAGAGCCGTTGTTTTTATGAAATTTTTCCGGCCGCAAAGGGACGTTATTTTTCTCTATTTCCACCGCGCGAAAGGTGGAACCCGTGATAATTTTAACAAGGTCCGGCGAGATTGCCGCGTCACAAAAGTGAATAAATCCGTCGTTCGAACCGTGCGCTCCTCTTTTTTTTTTTTGGTACGCGTCCACGAGAAAAGTCGAACCGCGGAAAATTCGTTGCTCGTCGAACCGCGAGAATCGACAAAGCTGATAGAAATAACGGTTCACCGTTACCGAAATCTGTGTACGTCGATCGTTAATCAACACCCGGAAAGCGGTTACCACCTGGCGATCTGCCAGTTATCGAATTAATATCGAATTTCGTAATTCGACGATGCTAATTAACGCGTCAACGCTTTTCTACGACGGAGAATTGTTTTCGACGCTTTCATTCCTATACATCTCGCACCGGCTCCCGGAATGCAAAAACTGTCCAATTAAAGGGAAAAATTGATACGCGAAAGAATAGGTTTACACAATTTCGCTGGATCGAAATAAATAATTATTTCTTCGTCGCCAGTTCGAAATAATTGAACGCAACCCTTTCTTGTAAAATTGTAAAGCTCCAAATTTTATGGTACTCACAATTTTTGCATTTCTGAACTCAATTTTGTGTTTTTAAAATTTTTAAACGCTTGCATTTTGGGTTACAAATTATAATTTTTTATCTTAAATGTAAAGGTTACAATTTTGAATGTTAAAGATGAAGGTTACAATTTCTAATTTCAAAGATAAACATTACAATCTTTAATTATAAAGTTACACAATTTTTAATTTTCAAAAGATTTTTAGATACAAAGATTGAAAAATGTGAATATTTTTGAATTTCTCAGTTTCAAAATTCAGAAATTTATGCTCTCAATTCTAACTTAAAATTACAAGCACCTTTATAATCGATAATATGAAACAGTATTCAAACGAATTAAATCGTTATACTTCAATGATCTATAAAGATCTCTACAATGATCTGTATATCCTGTAAAACAAACAACATAATTATTTTGTCTTTAATTCTAAATACTTAAAATTGATCCGCGGCAATTCTTATGATTCTCGCGTTCGTTATCCAAAATGGCGCGCTACACGTGGCAGCAAGTAGGTCGAAAACACGTCGAATAGCATGGCGGCAGAATAATTTGAAGTTCCTCGTGACCGGGGGAGATCCACGCGAAACGAGATTACCAGGGGGTGAAGTAAATCGGATAAGGGTGACAGCGAGGTAAAGAAATGACGAGCGCGTAAGATGCGCCTACGCTTTTAAAGTAACTCCGTTCGTTTCGGTAATGAGATGAACTATATGGAACGAGGCCGGATGGAAACGCGACTTACGATAAATTGCATTCACAGACGAGACAGATGGAGAAAAAGAGAGTAGCTCGATTTTAACGTTTCCTGTTTCCTGGCTTCGTTCCATGCCTCTCTTTTCCCATGGTGCTCACCTATCCACCTTACGGGTTACGTACGTAACCCATCCCGTAATATCGGATTCCGATAAGAATTCCCGTGCAAAAGAAAAACGATCCTGGCATTCCTTTTCCAATTATATGAAACGATTAAGCTCTATGATCCATGAGAGCCGATTCAACGACTCTGCGTTTCAGACGGAACTAAAATGGGTTTTTAATTGAATTAATTCGACGACGTTATCCTGGATCATACTATTAAAAATAATACTTCTTATTAAGTATACGTGCGATTGCAATCCTTTTATTAGAAAATGCTAATTACTCACGTGACTAGAATCTTTATGCAGAATTAATTCGGACAAACTTGTCTAGAAAAATTGGGGAAGGTTTTGTGAAATTCGGAAATTACCACATTCTTAAACTGTCTTTCAGGAAGCATACATTTCCGATCTGCTAAATCTCGACAGTAAATTCGATCTATTATACAGTTGTGTACTCAACACCTATTGTGTATTGAAATATGGAATTTTATTCGAACATCACTCGATCAGGGTGCAACTAATGGTCTCTAATTGTAGTCTATATAATTATAAACATAATACACTACATAGTTCAAACAATACTGAGAACTTCTGAAAATTTATCTTAAAATTAACTGTACTTTTATCAGAATCTGCAAATATTTTTAAAGTTCACATTTTTTGATTATCTGTCGATGAATACTGCACAACTATACACGTGTAGCTACATAGTATGTATAACTATATGTATACTGTATAACTATGTACAGTATAACTATATGTATATGTTATTGTACACTACTGATAAAGATAAACCATATAAATAATGTATTCCATTCTGTTATACAAGAAAGGCAAGATCCACTTCTCCAAAACTCTTCTTCGTACATCCAATTATTTTGTTTAAACGACTGGTATTGAAAGTGGTACTAATTTCTATGGAAACACGCATCCGCGGAAGCGATACATAAAGTTTTAACGATCGTGTCGTGAATTCGATATCGCTCACGTGCGAAAATGAATTTACCGGCAGACTAAATTTAACAGTTTGTTCATCGACGCGTTTTGAAATTCAATATCAACCGGTTACCCGGAAATTATCTATTAGATTAACATAATGCAACTTTATTGATCAGAATCGGGATTAAACCTTCATTACCTCGACTATTCGGCAAATGAACCGCGTAAGCATCGTTCAATCCGATGAATATGGCTAGAGTGAATCGTTCTTATTCGAGTCATCCGTATGATTTGATGGTCCCTGTAATCCTAACGATCCTAACGATTCCCGTTACATCGATACGTACCTACAAAATCTGTTTTCGAAAATTTCGAAACGCAACCACGCAATAATCTCTTAGCCATTTTCCTGAAACCGTTGTAGATCAGTCTGAAGCTTAAAGTTAAATAACAGAGACTACAAATCTTCAACTTTTTACATCCACGCATTAACATTTCGTATATGCCGTTACAGGACTCGCACTTTTTCAGCAACGACGCCATAATGTCTCCTCCCGCCATTGTTCACGAGATATAATCCACGACATAATTTTGCCCGTCACAATAGATATATTACACGATTTTTGTTCCTATTTTATAGGAGCTCTCTGGTTTGTGTATCCAACGTCTTTCAGACGATATCCCCGTTGCTCTCCATTACCAGGGCCGTGTAGCATTTCGTTGGCATTTACCAAATTAAGAAGGGAGGCTCACAAAAGAAAACGCTAGTGAATGGCCAGCAGGATAGTAACACAAGGGCCGAAAGGAGGAAAGGTTGGAACCGAATCAAGAAATAATACTTCTGTAGTAATGATGCAACGTTCCCTCGTCACAGTCTCCACCCCTCAAGAAACCACCCCCTTTTTTTTACTCCCTCGTCCTACGCTTTAAAGGATAGCCCCCTCGAATATTGTATTACCGGTGCTACGCAAGAGATTCGTATTTCGTTCTCTACAAGTGTTTCAGAAATTGGGGGGCTAAGAACGGTAGAAATTTAATTCGATTGAAGGTACAATGGTAATTAAATTTTATGTCGGAATATCAATATAGTCTGATTAGAGGAACCTCACTATACTTTTATTTCTTCATACAACTTACGCAGGTAAATAACAAATGTTCTGACAGTTCATAGAAGTTTTCAGAATTTAAACTTGAATATTGTCTTACACTCATTTTTAGCGTTTATAGTCTGGATTATAAGCAGTCCATACAGAAAAATTATTACAGAAAAAGTACGCGGGAAAATGAGTAGTAAAATATAACAGGAAGGTTATAGGTGAAAGAAGTATTCGTTTTCACAATTGAACTTTAGAAAAAGCTTAATTTCTCCGTGAGAAATGAGATTGTAGCTGAAACAAAGCGCAGAAGAGCAATATAATAACGTCCCAAATGCAATTTCGCCGATTAGAGCGTATCCATTTAAACGGCACTGTCTGCGAAAACAATTTCACGACTCGATTACGCATAATCACGACCGACGTTTTTTCCATTCGGCCGATTTTCAAGATTAATCGGAAACGTTCTTAAAAGTTCAACCAGCTTAATTTGCGGCGCTCGTTCCTCCGACCCGTCTCATTTCCCCCGTGCCCCGAAGGTTTCAGTAAATTACCTTTCTGCAAATTGAAACGTTTAGCAAACGAAAGCTGGTCATCCCCTCGTGTATAGAGGAACGATCCGGTACATAAACGCGATACACGTATATGTATATTCCAGTGCTCGAGCTAAGAGTGCGTGCAAATATCGCGAAGGGAGCGGATTTCAAAAAGGAGTGCAGACGCGTTCGAGCATCGTTATGGCGAGTTTCCACAAACACGTCTCCGTTGCAAAAAAAAAAATAAATTATCGTAAAAAACTATTGACGTGTATTACCATTTTGGATGGTGCAGTTATACTTTTTGTAAATTGTGAATATTCATGAGCATACTAGCATTTTCCATGGAAATATTCATTGTAGAAGCTTTTTAATTTTCAAACCTTCAATCTCACAAATTCACAAGTTCTCCAATTTTAAAATTGTTTAAATATTTAAATTTTCCTCTTCAAATATATATCACTACAATTTTAAAATCTATACTGTTCAATATCTCGATAAAATATCTGAAATAAAAATCCAACACAAAAAGCTACAACTTAAAATTAAAGGCAAATATAAAAATGACAGCGAGAATTAAAGCGTCCGCCAGCGAGAATTGACTTATAATTTTAAAACATAACTTGGTACATTAATTTTGCGAGTGTCAAATAATTTTTCATCAAGATATTTGCAGCAGCCGGTGAATTTTAAATTGATTATAACATCTGTTATAATCATATTAAACATCTGTTTGATATTTTGACAGGAAACGATTCGTAACGATCGGATCACGTGTGCTTTAAATATCATGAAAAGCTGTGGTATCCTATCTCGAAAGGATGGATTAATAAATGTTAACTGGAACAATTTAAAATCGTACCGCCCTCGATCAACGTTATCGACCAGCAAAGCTCGAATCAACGTTGAACGCACGAAATGTTTCACGCGCGACCCAGTTACGCTGTCGAATGAAACGTTACTTTTCATTTTGATCTGGAACCCGGCGATAAATAACGACAAAATTGCTCGTCGATTCGGTACACGCGTCAATATAAGGTCTCGAATAAAAAGCTATCTATAGGGTGCTGCAGGTCGAAGGGTAGGGGTGGCAATTCGATGAAATCAGCACGACGACAATTATTATCGTGAAAGCCGGCATGTATTGGCACCGATGATACACAGAGTGTTTCGAACCAGGGATTATCCGATGTTCGATGTCAAGAAATTTAATCAATCGGTACATTCTGTACCGTAATAGAATTTTAATCGTAAACATCAGAAAAATAACAATGTTACAATCATGTTAATAACATCTCTCAAGTATGTAAAAGAATAGTTCTATTTCTTTTTTAGAGGAAGAAGTTAATAAAATTTCGTAGAACATTTTCGACTTTTGCGCATAGAATCCCCCAGGTGGTAACACTACATTATACATAACTCGTACAAAGGGCATCTTAGGTTCTCTTCCAAGGAATATTGCAAAATACGAAGAAACACGAAAGGTAGCATTCTTTTGTCCCACGGTGAATATAAAAAGCAATGGTACTCACATGGCGCCAACGTATAGAGCATCCCTCTTACTGTCCAGATACAGCGTTCTGTAATACAGCATTCCGCAGCTGAATTCCCTCACGTGGTCTGAAAGCAAACACAAACAAAGAGATTAAATACGTAGCCGGGGATGAACGTGGAGAAAACTCTATTTCTATCATCATCGTTGATCGGTGTCCGACGGACATCTAATGTTCGTCAGGACTGATAATAACGTTCGGTCGCATCCGTGTGCCTTCCGTTTGCTTTCTTCCCTCTTCACTTTCCGTTTACTTTCGCTGGCACATCGAGCAAAGTCAACCGGCGACTTATGCGACGATCGTAAAACTCGTTAGAATTACATGGCACGTAACGGTATAACTGTCGTTCCTCGTTTCGTCGAGGGATAAATGCAGTGGACGAGGAACGGTGAATTATGAAGTGGCGAGCGAACGTTAATTTGGAATGATATGGGAGATCGTATGGGGAAATGAGATATGTTTACATGGTACGGTTTTTGTTGAGCTGGAGTATATGGTCAGTTATTTATGTGACATATATGAGCGTAAGGATCTAGGAATATGAAGGTCGTAAAGACAGCATAGGAATTTAGGGATATATGAATTTGTTAGAGTTGCAGGAATTTAGGGGTATAGAAATATACAGATGATGAAATCTTAGGATTTAGGGATCTGAGGATTCCAAGCATCTAGGGATATGGAAATATGAGGGGATGCAGGGTTTAAAGATTTTGTGGATGTCCAATCCATGGATGTGGAAATGGTAATTTGGGATTTGGAGATATAGAAAATTTGGGGATCTAGGAATTTTGGGATATAACAATTCGGAGATCTAGAGATCTGGGGATACGAAATTGGGAATATAGAAATTCGAAGATCAGTGCATTTGAAAATTTAGGAATTTGTGAATTTGAGGATTTGGGGACCCAGGCATGTAGTATTTGGTAATATAGAAATTTCAGAATCTATGGACTTGAAGTTCTAGGGACCTAGGAATCTAGAAATATAATCTAGAAATCTAAGAATATAGGAATCTGAAGATCTAGTAAATTTTAAACAAATTTAGGTAGTAAATATACATCGATCGTCAAAAATATTACGCAGCATCCCCCACACGAAAAGTATCAAATTAGACGTTAAGAAAATCACACTTGGTTTATCGCTTTCTGACGTGATAAAGAAAAATATCCACGGCTATTTTTCAGGGCATCAAGTCAAGCCGGTGATCATTTAGAAGCGTGTGCCGTACACTTCGGGGTAAAAGTCGAAGGGGTCGTTCGTGCACATCCTCTCGATTCACCCTTGCGTCCCCTTTTTCTTCTCTTCTATCACACTGTCCGACACTGATCTGCTTAACATATGAAAGAAAGCAGCCCTTTTCTAAATATACTCGTTCACCCATTGTAAACTAACACACCGCGAACTACTATATTTTATGCGGTATCAGAATGTCATCGTCGAACGAAAAGGGTTCTTTTGCTGTACTCACACGAACACAATCCTCTCTTCCTTTTTGCTATCTCTCTCTCTTTCTTTCTTTCATCCGTTTGCAACGATAGTGCGATGCGGGTTCCATCTCCATTTCATGAATGAATGCAAAAATCTGATCGTCGCTTTATCTCGCCGGGAAACGGCGCAGTTACGAGAACCCTCTGAATATGGGACCCACTAGAAAACTGATGTTCGTTGTTGAAGATCGTAACAATAGCGTACCTTGTATGAATATAATAAATTCGAGATGCACGCTGCTGAATCGATACACTATTCTTCGTACAACATTATCGAACAAACATTTCTGCTTTGTACGGTGCACTGACACTGCATTGTAATATCCAGGTATATTGGCCGTTGAACCGAATGTTCTGAAGATGGCGATATTGCAGTCGTGAATGGAAGTTGCACTTCGATTTTGGGGACTGAATTATGTAATTTCAAAATTTATAAATTTTCATATTTTTAAGTTCTTAAATTCGCATGTTTTCAAATTTTTTAATTTTTAAATTGTCAAATTTACAAGTTTTGAAATGCTCAAATTAATGTAGTGTCATATCGCCAAATTCTCAAATCTACAAATTTCCAAATTTCTTAAATTTTTAAACCCCCAGGTTCTCAAGTCCCTAAATTCTGACATTCCCAAATTTCCAAAAGTCGAAATTCTGAAGTTTCTAAATTCTCATATCCCCAAATTCACAAACCTCCAAATTTTTATATAACTAAAATTCTCAAGTCCTTAAATTCTTAAATCCCCAAATTCTCCACTTCTCAAACTCTGAACTCCTAAATTCTCAAATTTCTAGAGTTTCAAGTGCGCTCTCAAATCCCTAAATTTCTAAAACACCAAATTCTGAAATTTCCCGACTTCCAAAATACCCAAGTTCTCATAATCCCAAATTCACAAATTCTGTAAACTTCAAGCCCCCAATTCTCAAATCTCAAAATTTCTAAAATTCTTTTCCAATGTCCTACATTTCCAAAATTCCCCCAAAAACTTGCAACATCGAATCAAAACCGTGCTCTGATGACCGTGTTTGATCCATAAATCAGGGATGTTATTCGTACATGCCACTTAAAATTGTTTACAGGTCGTTGATACAACTATTAATGCTCTGAATTCAGGATTGATGTTACGCAAACGTGACACTATTTGCCTATTTAGGACGATAATAATACACTAATCACGAAATGTAAATTACTAATTGGCAAATATTTGGGAATCGCGATTGCCTTTGCTTGCTAAACGTGCTGCTCGTTTATCTGCGTGTATCTAGTCGTGGCTCACGCAATCGTCAACATTTCAACTTCGAACATGTTGCAACTATATTACACACCTTTTAAATACTGAAAAGTATTACGTAAAAATTAACATACAATATTATATAGATTAACAGTTACTAAAAGTACAAATATTAAAATTTAGTTAAAAAACAGGCGATACATATATCAGGTCGATGCATGTCGAATAATGAATTTCTGAAACGTACAATATTGAATGCTTATTAAAATGCTTTTTAATAAAGAATATTGCCGAAATGCTTGCATAATTATTTTTATCAAATTTTACGCGTCAAATCGATATATTATGAAGGTTATTTACTCCTGCTTTTATGTCATCAAATTACTTTATAACAGACTTCATGTACTTCAACTCAGCCATTGACGTACCAATCAATCATTTAATACAACGAGCACTGGTAAACATTTTCTGCAGTAATTTTCATTAAATATAAATTTAAATTAACATACCTCAACTTGCAGTACTTTTATATTGCCAAACTATATATTAGGTTTCTTAAAATTTGAAATTTGAAAATCCACCATACTTTGCATATTTTCGACATGCAATTACCCGTGTAACTGTAAACCATCTGATTATTTACCGTAGACTGCCTCAGAATAGTAAAAAAAAGTTCGTGAAGCATCGATTAACGATAAGATTGCCCCTCGAGGTTGGTAACGCGACGAGATATCGCTAAACGACCCCAGCACCGGAAGCTATCCATTTGAATTCGGTGGTTCCGGCAGTAGGTTCATTCGTTTAAACAGTATTTCTCAATTAACCAAGCCGATGCCCTGTTTCACCACGTTTTCTCTGTTATCACGGTCTTCGTAATCGCGTTCATTAGGCTCGATATAAAAGAAGGGCTGCGAGGGAGAACTAACTAGACGAACGAGATACTATCGTTCGAACCAGTCCACCCCTATCTTCGTCTCGACCTCGAAACGTCTGCTAAAGTAACTTTTTATCGCTGCGAGACGATTAAACTGACTGTATTACTGTCAAAATGAATTTTCCTATTTTTATCGAACACGTAACGATGTTGGTAACGGTGTTACGAAACCGATGAATTTAATTTAATTTTAGTAACAATATTTCATTGGCAGATGAAATCATCTGTCGATTTACATTTGCAAATCGGTAGAGATATGCAGTGAGTGCATGGAAAGAATTTACGTGATTGGAATACAATAAAATAGATACGATCAAATAATTTGTGTGTACAGATTGATGATACTGTAGAATGTAGAATATTTTGCAGTTTACAGTCTAGATAGGTGATGTATGTTTTACATGTAGCGATTTATATGTGTAGTGGGAGCTAATCATGATTGTTGTATTGAAATGTATTCTATATTTCTAGATTCCCAAATCACGAGTTTGCTATACTAGGTATATTCAAATTTTTATTTAGAGTCCTATGTGCCTAGATCCTATATCCACAGATCCATATCACTATCCTCGATCACTATGTCTCAAAATTCCAATATTCCCAGCATTCTATATATCTAGGTTCCTATATTTCCATATCCTGGTATCCCTGGATCCCTATGTTACCAAATCCCTATATCCCCAAATTCTTACATATTCGAATACCTACATCCCAAAAATTCTTTCATCCCCAAATTCCTACGTCCCCACATTCTTATATCCCCAAATCCTTACATTCCCAAATCCTTATAACCCCAAATCCCTATATTTCCAAATTTCTACATCCCCAAATCCCTACATCCCCAAATTCTTACATCTTCAAATACCTACAACCCAAAAATTCTTATATCCCCAAATACTTACATCCCCAAAACCTTATATACCCAAATCCCTACATCCCCAAATCCCCACCTCCCCAAATTTCTAAATCCCCATATCCCCAACTCCCTATATCACTGAATACCAACATCCACATATCCTTGCATCCCCACATCCATATATCCCTATATCCTTGAATCATCATACCCCTACATTCTCATATCCCAATGTCCCTATAATCACATATCCTTGAGTCCCTATATACCCTTATTTCTATATCCTCCCATTTATTTTTCGTTTAAGTCACCCATACCCTGTCTGAACACCATTTGGAATTGTAATTGGTGGAAAAACAAGTTTCAATGGTACAAGGGCTTAAGGCAGGCGAAAAATAGGGTCTCAGAAATGAATGAACAAGGGTGGCAGAGATTTTCGTAAGTTCCATTTCTCTTTCAGCGAAATGGCGTTTCGGAACACCTCATTTCTTCGCGAACCGTTTTGGAATAAGAGATCCCCGGAGACCGCTTCGAGTTTAATAAATCGATTCGTGGCCGGGATAAAACATGGTTCGCGGTGATATTAAAATTGCTCGTGCTACACTGCTGCTAATAACCTTCGTACCTGGATAGACACCAATTCGTTCCTGTGAATCATTCAAAAACAATTCGCTCGGTCGGTAATTGTTTCGCCATTTTGGTTCTCTGTGTATACTCGTGCTCTGACTGTTGATTAATTAGAAGGATCTTACAAATATTTTATGCAATCTTATTGTGTAACTAATTGTGTTATTACAACCAAAGTATTAACAACTTAATATTAAAACAGCTCATATTATATTGAGAATTCATTTTAAAACTTGCACTGACGTCCTATTATTTTTTCTTGGAAAACTGATGTTTACAAATTGCAAGTACTGCAAGTTAACATAACTCTGTTTACAACATTGTATATCACATTGTAATATTAAGTAGTAAGTAATACTATACTGTCATCAGTTACACATTCGCACTTTTCAATGTTTCAATTTTTTTATAGAAAAAATGACAAGAATCCAACGTAATTTTTTCATTAAAAAATGAAGTGTTCAATATAACATCCCTAATTTATACAGATATTTAATTTATGCATCAGTAAAAAATATTATTATTCATTCAAAATATTAATCAGACATGTTGTTAGATATAAAAACAGTCATCTTGTTCAATAATGCAGTCACTTATATTAATTCCAACAAATAGGAAAACCATGAGAAACCAGCGTATAACATCAAGTATCATTTCTAGAAGACTTTCATACATTTCTGCACTTTCACGTTTTATTATCGGTTGTATTCCAAGCAACGATACGCCATTATTTCACAGTTTCGCGTGTTCTCTCGGTGGGTGTCACAACGAAAAATTGAAATTAATGCTCCCTTGAAAGCAAGCACGTGGGAGTTTGGCGGGAAAACGATTGGCTCGGTCAAGAGGCTTTCACGCAAACTCGGTAAATCCTCGTTAAGCCCCGACCAACTAGAACACCGATGTCGACGGACATTTGGGACCCTAATCTCGTCGCATAGTGTACTCACGTTGTTCTATCTTGCGTCTAGCACGTGTTTACACTCGCGATGCCAGTAATGACACGCAAACTGATCCCGTGGCACGTGTCCGCAACAATAACAGATTCTCGGTTTAACTTTCGACTTCGTCGGAACGCGTACAACAGCAAATCTACCTTACTTAGGGAAAATATAGTAACCAAGGGAGAACAGCTTTCTGACTCGTTCGTGTTCTGAGACTTTTGGGAACTTGAAAATTCAGGGATTTGGGACTTTGGCAACTTTGGCATTTGGCGAACTACGAATATGGGAATTTAGGGATTTAGCGATTTAGGAATTTGGGAATATAATTTGTGGGATTAGTTTTGAGGACGAGGAAATTTGAGGACTTTGGGATTCGAGAATTTATGGATATGAGAATTGAGAAATTTGCGGATTTAGATTTTTGAGAGTAGGTTAATTTGTGGAAGGATTTGCGGTCTGAAAATTTGGGACTTTATGAATCCAGAGATTTAGGGATCGATTTGGAGATATATTGGAGGTTCAGAGATTTGGAGACCTTAAGGATCTAACAATTTGTGAATGTCACATTTCTTTTTTACTAATTTAAAAGTTTGAGAATTTGAAGATTTGGAAGTATAAAAATTCAGAGATCTGCAAGATAGAAATTTGCGGATATAAAAGTTCAGTAATCTAAAAATTTAGACAAAATTAGAAGTTTGAGAATTTAGAAAATTAAAAAATGTCAAGTTAACTCGACTATAAAATTGTTAACAGGAACTTAAAAATTGTCAAGTTTATAATCCTTGATCAAAATAATTCTCCTTTTGCACCGAAGTGTGCTTGATACCCCAGGCAATAATTGAAAGCAAATCCGAAGATTTGTGACGGTAGTCGATTTCATGCAACATGATCCGATTCACAAGGTGGTCCCTTTATCAACGCGATCTTATCAACGAATAAAAGGATTTTGAGACACGTGCGTAAAAGAGTAACCCTATTTGATCCCCTTTGCGTTCTTCTTTCGGCGAAACGCGAGACCGTAACGAAACGCAGTCGCGATTGAATAAAGTTTGCCACCCTAACCCGATCGCACAATGCCAGATTAAGTACGCGATCGTTTTTCTTCTTTTGCACGTTTGTCTGGCTTCGTTCCAAATGGTACCGGCATATGGTCACCAAAGATTACGAGGGTACCACCACCGTGTCCAATTCCCGACGTTATTATTATTTTAATCCCTTTAGTTTCAGCAAGGTGTTTGCCTTCGTGCTGTACACCTTACGGCTATGCGAAAGTATGCCAGATATAATAGTATGTTGTATGCAACTGGGGCAGCTTGTACCTTTTTTTAAATTTTAATTTGCAAATATCATATTTTTGGAAAGTCAATAATTTGAGATATTATAGTTTTTTAATTTGGACATTCTTTTTTAAATTTGCAAATTTTCAAACTGACGATTTGCTGGATTTGTAAATGTTTAAATTATCATATATGCAAGTTTCATTGAAAATCTAAAAATTTAGAAATTCCTAAATTTCCAAATTCTCAAATCCCTAAATCCCTAAATCCCCAAATTTCCAATCATACAAATTCTCAAGTATTCAAGTTCCTAAATCCACAAATTTCCAAATTTTCAAATTCTCAAATTCTCAAGTCCCTGAATTACCAAATCTTCAAATTTCCAAATTCCTAAATCTCCAAATTCCCAAGTCCTCAAATTCTTAAATTTTCAATTCACCGAATTTCCAAATACTAAAATCCCAAAATTCCTGTATTCCCAAATTCCTATGTTCTCAAATCCCTATATCCCCCAATTCACACCCCAAAAATCCTGATAACCCCAAATCCTCCATATCGCCCAAATCTCAAACTTTCAAAATCCCCATATTTTCAAATATCCAAAACTTCATACTGAATATACGAAAATGCAAATATATAAACGCTTATATACAAAGCGAAATCTGGCTACAGTTTGCACGGATTTCGAATTAACTGAAATCGAGTGGATCGCTACCCGGAGATAAAAGTTAAAACAGCGGAAACTTCGAGCTTTCCTGTTATCTCGATCGTTTGCGTCCAAGTTGTAACATTCACGACACTTCCTTCTTACGTGTATAACAGATCGTATCTGTGTAAATTATTCTGGTCGATTAGAGAACCCCGATTGAATGTTCTTATTCGAACGTATCAAATTATGTGAAAAAATCTACTTTACTTTGGGTCTCACGCGCCAACTCATTTGTATGTGGAACATATACATTGCAAGTAACAAAAGAATCTGTCTTTAAACAATCTCGCTGATGCAGTCGATATAAGCTAATCGAAATGAGACATCGAATTTTGATCGCAGATATCGTGAATCGTGGGAGCTGGCCTGCTGACGCGTTTCTAGGAGCTTTTATCCGCTCTAAAGCGCGGCTCTCCTTCGTGTCCATCAAGAGTTCAGGAACGGGGGTCGTCTAGATTCGAATACACCCTCGACATCCTAGTTCACGCCTCTTCACGAAATCGACATGTTTCAAACTCATCCGTTGATTGCGGATTGGACGACCTCGACACGACAATACACTCTTCTCCGAGGCTCCAACGCCAAAGGGTATGGCGCTAACTTTCCAAGTGCTTCCGAGCCATTCATAATGTCAAAGGCAACCTTTTTCGTACCGTGAACATTCGTTAATACACCGAGAACTTTTAATTGATATTTAGTCACATTTTGCTGGTGGAAGAAAACAAATGCATTGATTGCGAAGGGAGGATAAAAGTTCCCTCATTTTTTTTTTTTGGATACGTAATAGCGCATTGAACGCGAGAGGGAGATCCTCGTTTGGAAACACTCGAGTGTCTCCAACGAGTGGCGAAGTTGTACGATTACGAAACGTCTGGAACTCTCGAAACAATGAGAATCGAGAGGAAAATATCTTATTAGAGTTTCAAACTTTTTATTTTAAATTGTACAATGATTTTGGGGCGGGAATAATTTGTGAAGCGTTACCAATTATCTGCGAGCGGTAGCTTGAACTTTGTATGCTTCGGTCATTAAATTGATCAATTTTCCAGGTTCTGAAATTTAACTTTCAACGACCTGTTTCTAAATTTCCATCTTCATCAAATGATCTACATTTCGAGAGCTACGAATTTTTGTCTCCCTAAATTCCAAAGTGTCCAAATACTCAAATTTTCAAATTTTTCTCAGATTTATAAGAAATGAGAAGTCTTCTCGCAGTCTGTTCTAAATCCGATGTAGATTTACAGACAATTATCCACAAACAGTCTACATACATTGTCCAGGAACAATCCGCTGACAACGAGAGACAACATTCCGGAGACAGTCCACAAATAAATCTTGACCTGTCTTTTGTCTGCAACCTCGTTCATACTTACAAACAATTGTCGGTAGACATATGTCTACAGATTGTCTGCGAACAATGAATGCAGGCTGTCTGCAGACAATAAGTCTAGAGTGTCTAACTTTAAATACAACTTTCTTCACAAGTATTCATCATATTGTCTTATATTACTTCCATTTCGAATCGTGTTCTGGGAAACTGTCTCATAGAATATTTATATTTGGGAGTGTTAAAACTGCTTAAATTTCTAAATCTTCAAAAACGAAAATTGAAAGATCTCCAAAAAGTTGAAACTCTGAAAAATCTGAACTTCCCCAATTTGATCATTGTATGTACACACGCTAGAAAAAAGAGGGGTTCAGCAAACGGAGGAAAAAGAAGGCGCCACGCAGCAGACGGCAAGCGAGCCGTCTAAACAAAGGAATCACGAAGTTAAGGAAAGCACGCCAGATAGAACGAAATTAAACAAAGAAAAGAGAGGGAAAGTGAAAGCAGGGTGGTTTGCTAGGAAAGAGGAGGTAGGACGAAACAGAAGGGGAAAGCAGAGATGAAATGGGGCGAAGCGTGGCTGGTGCGCGGCGTACCGCCACGTCACTCCCTTCTCATTAATCAACCCCCTTCCGCCCTTCCATGGATATCTACCTATCTCTCTTCCTCTCCCCCTCTCGAATCAACCCCCGTGAGTTTTCTTCACTCTCCTTCTTTCGCTCTTGTCCTGCTCTTGTTTTTCTGTCGCTCGGTTACCCTGTCGTTATCTGACTCGCACGAATTCGATTATTGGATATTTTAATCAAGGTAATAGGCTTACATCACCGGAACACGCTCACAGATTAATGGGAAACACCTTTTCCGAGAGCGAACAGCTTTCGTTCGCCGCTAAACGAGCGGAACTCGAACCTCTAATCCTACTACTTTTCATTAAAGCGATGTATAATTTTCTCACGGTATCGCTCCACCAAATTGAGTAACTTTAGACGCGATACTTTCAAAGCAGTTTCAATTTTTAGTCTACGGTGTAATTTTACTAGTGGGTCAATTGGATGTGCACGAACAAGAAATTAAACGTACAATTATATGGATCGTTATTTGGAATTTCATTTTGCTTTCGTATATAATTTCATATTTTACATTTATGAACGCGTTACATATAGATATACATCACGATATTAAATTACATGTAATTATTAGAGTTTCTTATTTCACCACAATATTAAAAAGAAAATAAGCGTGCAACTGAATCATAACGATAAAAATTGGGATAAAAGATCTCAGTAAATATAGGAACCCGTTTCGTACGACATTTTTAAAGATAATAATCCCATTTTATCCATTCACTGTCATAATCCAGAAGTGTCTCGAGACTTTCAAGGGAAGACGGTTCGGCAGGTTTTAGCCGAGTTTAGAAAGGGCTTAATTAGTAACGCGATAGTCCCTTCCGATAATTGGCTGACGTGTACACAAAGCGAGGGTCATTACGGCACACAATGCATGCCAGTTCAGAAAGGAGGTCAGAGGTGTACAATTAAAGGTAGCGTCGAGAGCACGTTCTTAGGAAACTACGGCATCAAACGACCGAGAAAGACGCTTGGGCCCGTCATGGAATTTTGTCAAGCCTTCCAGAAACTCCCGCGTCTAACGCGCTAAATCTGAAATGTCGTTTGCGCTTCGTTCTCGTGTTACATTCTTGAACAACCGACTCGTTGGATTCGAATTTAGCTTCCGGAGAAATGAAAAGGAACGATCTTACTTATGCTCGCGTTGCATGTTTCACGCGCAGCGCTGCGATAACAAACTCGAGATTGAATTAAAATCATGCAAATTGGTGACTTTTGAACGCGGATGAATAATTTAACTAACTTCGAGTCTGCACGCTTGGGACATTTTTTTTAACGCAACAATCGAAGCTTTTCATGATCAATCTTGCATTCACTTTCAAACTTTTTGATTTATAGTATTCATTTATAAATTTTTCACTTTATATACAATCCTGTCTCTGCCAAACAGCAATTATTTCATACAAGACGTAACACTAAAATATACACACATTGTTATTAGACAGTTCAATAGATGAACGAACCCTTCATCAATGTTAAAGTTATTCTTCCTATCATTTACATGACTGATATTAATAAATGTGTATACACTTCCATATACTGCATTAATTTTTATTGAAATAAATTTTACTGATATCTTAATCCGTTAGTCCTACAGCTTACATCCTGTCGCTGCATTAACTCGTGCGTTCCACGAAACTGCATCAGAATCAGATCATGCTCAGCTAGAATATTCTGATTCCATCGATAAAAGCCGATAGTGTGCATAAACCTTAAGCTGTATCGCGAAACCTAAGAGACGATGCGTGCATCGGAACACATTTGGATGTGTAGGCGGCTTAAGATACAGGCACAGCTTTCGATACGAGGGAATTACACTCACGGCACGTATTTCGTGAAACTAGTCAGCCCAATGACCTAAATCAGCATAGTTGATGCATACGTTCACTGTACACAGTTGTTGAACTGAGACAGTTGATCCAAATAATGGCGCAAGTTCTGGTATGTTAATCGCGTCGCGACGCTCACCCTCTCGGAAAACTGAGAAGCATAACGACAAATCGCGTGCGTCGCGACACAGGGAATTTCAGGAAGCCGGAAATGAGAAGCTCGCGAATTTGGATTAAGCGCGATCGAGTTAGATTAGTCGAGCGTTGGATTTTAGTCGTCGTTCGGGGGGGTAGATCGAGTGAGAACCGACGAATAACGGATAAGTTCGAGATAACTTGGGGGGGATCGGTAAGGCTAGTATTTTCGAAAATTATCGGGAGAACGCCGCTTGACACAGAAAACGAGGAACGACGATAAATAAAACTGTACAAGGTAATCGTTAGGAGGAAAGTTAGACGCCATGCTAAGTTCAGATTAAAAGGTTGGTCAACCAACAGCAGTTTGCTACACGAAGGTTAAACCTACAATTGAGAGAGAAAAAAAAGGAATACGGCGAAACGAGCCTTTAAAAAATTATTCCCGCACGAATCGTACCTTGAAGAAAACTTTCAGATTTTATCGTAACGAAGCGCTAGCGCGGTGTTAAGTGGACGCGTTTAAATCCGCCACGATAATAATGGCGAAGAACGAACCTCTAATGGCGGACAATATGTAGAGTGGGCGAACCGGTCGAGAGTTAAACGAAATTAAAGAGAAAAAAAAAACAGGAGGAAGAGGGGAGAAAGAAAAAATTACAAAAGTGTTCAACGATGCAGGCGGCTCGCGCACACACGACCAACAGGGAAAAGAGGATGAATAAAGGCTGAAATAAATTGCGTTATCTTTTCGTTCCACGCGTATAGCTTCCACCGGCGTATGTATTAGGTCGTTAACTAAGTTCAGCGGATCGCGAGTACGCAGATGAGGGTATACCAACTTTATATGTTACACAACTGTTTTTGTTTCGAAAATATTGTAAGTCCAGGGCCATATAGCGAGACTACCCCGTTCAATTTTGTATACGTGACATTTTTACCACTGTAAAACATCAGAAATATGGAAAATTGTACCATCCTCAGAATATGTTCCCAAAGAATTTACATATGAATACTATCTCGCTATAAATTTTCCAAACAAATACCTCTGCAATCAAATACTTTTGAGAAGCGATACACAAAGCCTGAAGGAAACATCGATTTGCTAATACCTTTGCAGAGTGCGCTAAAAGTGCAGTCATTTTTAGAGGGCCCTCGAAATCTTTTCTATAGAAGCATTCTCGTCGGGACATGCCAATGGTACATACATGTGAAAGGATCTCTCTACCCCGTTCATCCTTGAGAACCCTTCTTCCTGATTGACCCTTGGCATTTCCTTTTTCTCTTATTTCTTTTACCATCTCCGTACGCTTTTTTATTTCTGCAAACTGCGTCCCTTTTTCTCCCAGGGTCCATTCAACATCCGTCGTCGTTGATCTTCGCGGTCGATATCGGGGCCTTTTCATCGATGCCCCTCGAGTGTGTAACGAGCTCGGGAGAACCAGTTCCGATGCCACGAAAAAATCGGAAGACAGCTTTCGTTCTCGCGAAACCCACGACCGCCGGCATCGACGATTCACGAACCACGGACAATTTATTTCGCATCGTTTCCGATCGCTTTTGCGTGACGCCGTTGCATCGAGATTAACCTCACTCATTCTTTTTCCGGTTGTTCAACTTCGTTTTATACCTAATTAAGCGGACTTTATATTATGTAGATTATTTTGGTAGATTATATTTAAATATAAATAACTTAGCAAAATCTTCTACAGTTCCTATATTTCCAAATTTTCGTATACCCACAATACCAAAATCTGCGAAAAATGAATGATAGGATGAGAAATTAAAAAAGTATTAATCTACAATTGCACATGAATGTCTTAGGAATGTGAAGACGAGTAGTGACAAAAAAGTAGCAAAGTAACGAACAAGGTACAGAGAAGAAGTGGCACGATCGGATCTGCGGACTAGCGTTTATCATCGTTGGGGAATCTACTTGGGGGCTATAATCACCTGCCCCTCTACCATTCCAGTTCCTCGCTAATAACGAGTTACAACCCTTCCGCCGTCGGCCGAGAACGACGCAGAGAATGCCGGGGTGGAAGGAGGTCCAAGGGTGGGAGTAATTACCAACGTAATCACACACGTTGCACAAACCAGCCCCCGCTTCACCCTTTACGTCCACGCAGATAGCTGACCGAGGGTGCGAGCCACGCATCACCACCCTCCGGATCCGTTTTCGGGGATGGTCAGATAGACGAACGAAACGCAGCGAAATGTCCCGTGACTTTTGCAACGACCCTTCTCGAGTCCTCTCTCTTCCTCTTAGTCATCGATGAGGGCCATTCGTCATCGAGATCCAACAGCGTTGCCTCGCGGTTACCAAGGTATCACCGAAGATATTTGCACTTTGCAGAGCGGCAGTTTTTAATGGGCGCGGAGATCCCGGTTTTTATGAACACGTTTCAGCAATGCCGGCCCGTAAATTTACGATTCCCTTCCCCCATGGCGGATCTCGTCGGGGGCCCGAGATTCTCGTCGCTGGGTAGACGGTGTCGAGCATAAATTATTGTCCCATTGTAAATTCCGTTCGGCTACACAGCCTGTTACCGACCCTCGAACGCTACGTTCATATGATCGCCTCGTGATACAGGGACCTGCAAGCTCGGTAATTAAAGATTTCGGTGAAATTACAGAGTACAACGCTCGCCGACACGATACTGCGATCCCTCCGTGAAACTTTGGTCAACGTTGCTGCAATTTACGGAACTTTCTTTAATAAAGTCTCTAGTCTTTAGAGGGGTTTAGACTCTAGTCTGCATACTGTAAGCCTAGAATCTAGAGTAGCGTACAAAAGTCTTAAGTCTAGGATCTGAGACTCTGAGATCTACAATCTGGATTACTAACTGATTTTGTGTTGATCACGTTACAATTTTGTGGAAAATGGAATATAACATTAACGTAAAAATAACATTAACCCTCTTGTTATTTACATGACAAATCTGACTCGTATTTTCACCAAGACTGAATTTAGCTCTAATTTTAATCTACAGTAATTATAATATAAAGTATGCTCAAAATTTTAGTCTTCCTTATTTATCTTAGCATAGGAGTAGTAACTTAGCCTTGTCATATAAATCCCTGACGTAACTGACAGAAATATTAAACGATTCCGTGATTGATATATTTATATAAAACCGACATCATTCACAACATAACAAAAAGTCAACAAGTAAATAGAGCTGTTATCCCGAAAATCATGGAATATCTAAATTGAAATCATCGATGGAAAAACGCTGAACCGTAAAGTCCCTCAATCGGATGTTGAATGTATGGACCATATGCGTTTTAGTATACGCGACAATTACGGCATTCAATTACCCGGGCACTTGTGGCCGGTCGTTTTGGCGAGAAGTTTGTGTAATCGTGTCGTTGAATTGGCCCATCGAAGCTTAATAGCTTTCATTGCAAACCATATCGCGATATGATTGCTACGTAGCCGAGAGCAGCTGAAACTGGCCTGTCCCGATGGATGCCGCGCTATTGACACGCTCGCGTATCTATCGTGGCCGTCTAACTAACTCGTACACGCGCGGAAAGGTAATCAAACGGTGGATGATTGTAATCCCTTTATAAAGCGACCGATGAAAGCGGTTCGGCTCGGTTGATGAGAACGAGTCGATCGGTTTGCGGCGAGGGCCTCCGGACAAACACAGTGATTGACAGTGTAATGAAACATCAGCGGGATAATACGCGGGACAAGGCAATCGTACTTGTCACTTAAGCTGCAGTTGACAAAGCAATCCTGTTCAAACGCATCGTCGCCTTGTTTCATCCTTTTTTTCTCACCGAGCAACTTTATCATGTTGACGCGTAGTCAAACGCTCAATTTGATCAGATTTCCACTTTTGAAATGCAGGAAGAATCTCTGTTTTAGCAGAGATTTTCTGACCCACAAGAATAGAGCACTGATATTCCAAATATGCTTGAACTAGATCAGAAGTTCAGCCGTAGAATTTAGGACAGTGCTTTAAATAGGAAAGATCAAGTTGCTGACCTATCCCAGAATTAGCCACAGGAAATTGATACGTGAATACCGCACCGATAAATTTATCTCAAAAATGTGCAAGAACGTTTAAATTGTTGTCTGCTGTACTGAACTTTAAATGTACATCATCGACAAGAAATGCTAATTAAAGCGCAGAAACTGAAGATTCAACAAAATTTCATTATACTAAATAATGTAGTACAAATAGATTCATATACAGATTCTACCAGATATGTTCATATCGCACGATAACCAGCATAAATACGGGTACAATTATCAAAAGCCACGTGTAAAGTGGACCCAATTTAAATACTTATCAAGTTTATCCTAGCAGAGAGCACGCGTGTAACACGTTCGGACAATTAACAAAAGCTAACAAAGTTCCAGGGAATCGGATAACCTTTCGCCGTCTCCTGTTACAAATTCCGCGCAATTTAACTTCATAAAAGTAGCGCTGTTCAATGTTAATTTAATTAAACGTTACCCTACACAATCACGGTAACGTGGCATGTCTGTAGACCCGGTGAATCACCGGGAAGGATTCGACAAAGGGGATCGGTCGGTTTTGCTCGCACACGTACCGTCGTAATTCGGTTCAAGCGGATTGCTAGCGCGAAAGGGTAATCGAATACAGCCGGATAATTTTAATCCTTTCACATAAAGCAATCGAAACCCTCCCAGCGACATAATTAACTCCGTGTTACTAGTGAAAATCTTTATAAAGGATACGATCAAACAGTTTTATAAGAGAGCATATTAATCTCATATTGTGTGGTTCATCATATTGGCAAATATTATCATTTATGGATAGCAGCTACATCAAATATGGTAGGTTGCAGGCTATTAACAAAATTGACTTCTGAAGAAAATAACTAGTGATTTACGAAGAAAATTGATTTCTAAAGAGGAAGGAGATTCAAATATTGTATATATACCATAGGTATACTACTTCTTACTTTTCTGGAAATATACGAAATCTAAGTTGTTTGAAAATTAGGCATTTAAGGATGCAGTGATCTGGGGATGTGAAGATTTGAGGATGTAGTATAAATTTGGAAATTTAGGGGTATATGTCTCAATACAACACATATGCTTTATCTTCACAGTGTAAACGAGTGAATACAAAGAGTGACGATATGACACATGACAATATAAATTGACCATCAGTGAATATATCCCTATCCTCCAAACATGATCAGCTACGAATTAAGAGCTACAAATACGTCTCATAAATGTATCTTAACATTAGCATCCATGAATTATTTAATGGTCAAATATTTTTCCATAGTTTCGCAATTGTCGTGGAAATATACGGTGCTCGTAGTAGCAAGCAATCTATCCAACTGCGAGCAGAGAAACAGGAGAGAATCTCGTAGGTAAATGCGTCTAAACAGATTGCAACCGCGGAACGGGTAATCAAACATTGGATAATTGTAATCCCCTTATAAAGCGATCCTAGCAGGCCGATACTGCGGCCAGGAACGGGACGGATGTCTGGCGAAACTGAGGAGCCAGCCGCAGGCTGGAGAACTTGATTGACGGCCTGGGAGAAGCATGAACAGTCGGCTAATGAAACATCAGTATGCGCACACAATGCCGGATACCAGCGTGGTCGCTGGTCGCTATTACGCTACCATGTTTACACGTTTCAGCATGGAGCCGGGCTTTCCAACAAGAAGGCCGCCGCACCGCACCTCTGTGACGAATGTGACGGCCGTAGCTCGATCCGGACAGGTTGCCGGTTGCTTTCGAGGGAATTTCAACCGGGCCACCGTCATTCGGCTGCAACCAAGGACCCATTCCCGAATACGCAGGCATTTCGCGGGTAAAACAGCAACACCGACCCCCGATGCAGTAACAACACGGACCTTCCCTGAATTATATTACCGAGCCGTGGCTGTAGCTACTGCTAACAACCGGGGAGCATCTAGGGCTGACTGACTGCGTTTCCAACGCGCAGATTAGCCTTTTGTCGGTGGGACTGCGAGCGGTTTCGCTTCGAACGAAGGAATGCTTTGACTCTCGAAACAGTTTCATTCGATATACGATTATAGCTTCGCCAGGAAACTTCGAGTTTTCGGGATGAGATCAACGGTAACCGTTAACATGCATCGGGTTACGTCCGAGCCCTGTGTTACACGCCTGTAATTGGATTCTTGTTCAAGGAGCAATGATAAGACGCAGTCTCTACTGTTTTGGCGATATTGTCTCAGTGGTAGGACTCTTTTGTGAACATATTTTGCGATATTGCTATTTCATTTATATTTGATGATGCATCGATGATATTGCCAAGACTTTGCCATTTAGATCTAATTATTTTTGTTTGAACTTCGAACCTGACAATTTTATCCTTCAAATTTGTGATCCTTGCGTAAATTTCGAATACAATATAACTTTAAATAACAATAGTTGGATTCGAACGATGAAATTATGTACCAGGTTAAGTAAGTGTAATTTTCGTCCAAAAACGTTCTCCACTCGTTTCACCCTCCAGCTTATAATTTTCCCAAAAAAGGACTTCAATTATTAAGAACAATCACCGCAAACAATCGATCTCACAGTCCGCTGCATAACAATACTCTTTCGCAATTTAAAATTTGTCAGAAACCATTCTCAACCCGGTAACATTTGTTTTGTCACGGCAAAAGGAACGAGCAATTGATTTTCAGCAAATTGAATACAAAAAACCGTTCCACTGTCGGCAAACAGTAGAGAGTGCAGCCAGAGGCGATATAAAAATAGAATTATCGAATCACCCTTTAAATTGAAAGATAAAATAACATCTTTCTTATCAGGGGATGCGTGGCGCAGGGGTGAAATGAAACCTAAACTCTCGACACGTATGGGCGTTCGTTTTTTTTTCCTCTTTCGGTTGTGCACTGGGAACTGGTGACCGGAAGTGGTCGGTTCCGGGATTATTATCACCATTATCATATATATTGGCCATAGCCGGAGCAGCGGCGCCAAAGCCTCGGTGGTGCTAACGCATTTGATTTAGCGCTAATAAATAACGATTATTGTGCGAGCAGGAGTCCCGGAGGCTGTACACCGGGGCGGTTGCCAGGTTCCCGAGGGAGAGAAAATAGAATCGACGACGTAGTTTCCATTATTGCGTCCGATAAGGGGAGAAACCGTGCGACGAGTGTGTACGTGTGGATAGGGTTGATTTCACCGCCATAATAACCGGATAGAGAAACACCAGATGGCCGAGACCGCCCAAGTCGAGAAACTTGTCACTCGTTTTTGCATCCTTAGCTCGAAGACGTCGTGTTCTTGTTGCCTGATGAATGGCGGACCAGTGACTTTAGGGTTGCTCTCATGAATCAACCAACTATCTTGCATCGCTCTGCTTGAATTGATTCGCGTGTATTTTTGACTCGACAAAACAGCATTCAACGGACCATTAAACTGAGGATTGCGTGGATTGCATGAAAATTTTTGAAATATATACAGGATCGTTATTTTGACTGGCTATCACGATTTCATCTTGCTGAAATAATTTTTCAGATAGTTGATCTCAAATTTTATTTCAATTTTATTTTATATATTTTTCTAACTGACATCAAGAGTTAACCTATCACATTATGAGATGACTATACTTGAGCTGATCTTAAATTTAAAAATTTCTGTTAAATGTTCCCTTAATCTTAAAAAGAATATAATAAAACTTATTAAATAAATAATAAAATCACACCAATCCGACATCAGTAACATCCCTTTAACTACATATTTCCGTATAAAATATAGTTCACGTGTACAAACATTCATTTGTACCAGTATCGTTAGCGATTCACCCAGGAGAGTAAATAGAAATGATGTATTCCGAGCAGAAGAATGCATGTATAAGTTAGAAGATGTTTCTATTGGCATGCAGATAGCTTACCCCATAAATGTAAATATTCCACGTTAAACTGGCGCAATATGCACGCGAATTATCGATCTGCTTTGTATCGGATTTCAGAGGCTGCTTTCAAACAAAATATGCACAGTGCATTCGCTGCTACATTATTCTGTAACCTACTGAAACAGTTCGTAAACGCCACTTTCCTTTTTACCCCGCCTACGCGATCTCAATCGTTAGCCATCTAATTTCATTTCGTTTCCGTGCTTCTGAACCCGACTCATGAATCATTCAGAACGTTCGTGTAAGTCGACATTGATCGCTCCTTTTTTATAGAAGACCGACAAAAATTCAACGACCCCGAAAAACGTTTATACTCTGCTTGAAAACGAACGATGTTCGATCTCATGGTTGGAATATTTTGTCTACCATTTTTTAAATATTTTATATCGTTTGTTTAAAAATTTGAACATTTTTAAACCGGAAAATTAAAAGATTTGGGAATATGAGAATTCCAGAAATTTCAGAAGTGAAGAATGTAGAACTTTAGAACATCGAAAATGTGGGAATCTACACTTTTACAAATGTGAGAATTTTAAAACTATGAATAGCAGATCTAAAACTTCACCATCAGAGGCAAAGCATCCCAAAAGTGCATGATTTCTCGAAAGGTCCATACGACCACATATAGAGCAAAAGCTTCCTTTCGGGAGAATTTCCAGGATTATCCAGGCAAAACGTTTTCGATAATTAGGAGCCTGGCACGTTTCGCGGTTCCGTGTTGGCCGCAAGATGTGACGCTTAATAATCATTGACCGAGAATCTGTTCCTCGAACGACAGGTGACCTGTCCCGACCTTGTCAAAACCACGGATAGCCAAAGCCATGGTGGTTAGCTATATACTATCACGCGGTCGCAGGAGGAGATCGTGGCTTTCAACACATCTGCGGAACCCCAAAGGATACCGTCACGACGGAGATTCCGTTACCAACTGCCGACGCAATATACCACATCTGTCCTCCCGTTCTGCGGAATGTTTGCGGTGAATATGTTCGAACGCTGCCAGTTCGGAACAGCCCTTTGACCTCGATGCCCCAATGTGACCTATAGAACCCGCTTTGTTCCTTGCAAAATGTGATCAAATACGATTCTAAGGATTTGATATGTTCTGCTAGGAAAAATCAATAGTTAATTGCGTAATCTTACAAAACACCACCATTTTTTAACACTATCTGATTATAATGTATCAGAAAGTTTCTAGTTTGCTACTTCGCAGTGCAGACGATAAGCAATTTATGAATGCTCGTTGGCGCGCAACAATAAAATTTGATGGACGTTGGACCATCGGCACAGGAAACAATAGCGTCGCTTTAAGATGCTTCGTACAACTTACAGTTGCTCCCGATAAAACTACCGCGAAACTTTTAGTCGACGAGAGAACGCAGATTTCTCCTTTGATTTCTATCTCGCTCGCTCGAAACACTTCATCCTTGGGATACAGACAACAGCGAAGGCATCGATCCGCTTCGGGCGAAAACTTTTCTTACTCTCAACTTCGAGTACAGATAACAAGCGAGTTCCTTCTTCTCTAAGAAGAAAAAGAGGTTCGTTTACTTATTCAGCGTGTAGTATCAATCGTAACCAACATCGGAAATAATAGTGGCAGTCATGTATAACAATCGGAAAAATATAGCTAGGAATCAAATAACCCAAATAGCCATATTTTTGTTCTTCATATAACAAATAAATTAATGGTCACTACATTTCAAGTACAATTGCATTATTTTTGCTATATATTGTAGCAACCCCGTAAAGAGTACATCTAGATGATTTAAGAGAATGTTTGGACACAGACGGTTTTCTTTGTTCTGGCAATATCCTGCGGATCCCAGCCTCGCTTTCCTCCTTACATTTCGGGGCTATATGATTAGTGGCCGGTGAGTTTTCTCTGACTTTCCACTATCGTGATAGCCGAGGTCAAAACCCCTCCTGATGGCAGATAATTCAATCTCAGGACGTTCGTATGGGTCGAGAGACCCCTATGACCAGCGACCCTGTAATCCTGCTAGTCCTGTCGACGTGTCCCGTGTCCGCTCCCTCGAATCTGATCCTTTGTCTCTCTTTCCCAAGGCCGGACGAACAAGCGGCTGACTACAGGGTCGAACGAGGTTATCGAAGGTAACCATGCAGACTAGAGGCAGCCAGGACCGCGATCAGGACAGCAGATTTCGCATCGGATGCAATATCGTGGCGGGTTACTAGGTGGACGTACAATGTGACCAGGTAATGGCGCTGGTCTGCTTGACGACAAGATTGTCCCACGGGATACTTGGACAGGCCCTGTCCGGAACACGCAGCGAGGGTCGAAGATACTGGATCGGGTTCGTTGCTCGTTCAAACGGACGATCGATCCCGGGGACAACGCCGGCCAAGGGCTCGGTCGGTATCGGTCATAAAACGTTCAGGGTTGTCCGTTTAGAGAACGGGATCGTTCTTCCGAGGCGCCGGGGGAAATTTATCGAAAATTATACGGAGGACGCTCGCAGCCATCGGAGATATCAGTCAGTTTGATTGAAAAACGAAGTGACGAGCGCAGCTGCTTCGTTATGCGACGATGTCGTCGATTTATGCCGAAATAAAACCGGGGATCGTCCAGGTGGGCGTCGTCGATATCACTGGCAAAGCCGGAATTTACGAGCGGCAATTCCACTTGCGGGGCAAAAGGCTCGCGCGACATTTTATGTAAAGACGTATTTTACATGCACCATAGCATTCGTACGTGTATAAAAGTAAATCTCCGTCGGATACTTTTCAGCTAACCAGGCCACAGTCTTCCTATGTTCCTTTATCGTTTGCGTTCCTCCCAAACTCTTCTACTATCTCGAAACTACGTCCATCTTGGTGCAGCGTCGCTTGATCGCCGTTGAATTAAACATGAACGACAAGTTTGGAACCGAATCACCGGGTTAGTACAGTTCGGAATCGCGGTACTACACCTTGCAGATGTTAAACGGGATCTTCGACGATGAACAACTCGCATTAAATTCGCGTTACAGTTGCATTAAACATGACCGATAAGTTGAAATTAGAACCGTCTGTTTTACAAGACTCGAATTTCTCTGTCTCTGGTTGGTCCAACCCGAACCGTAACTGCGGTCGAATCGATTACCACCCCGTATCGGCTTGGTCACTGGAAGCTGTCGATTCCAGATTCCGGCGGAAATCCATTCGGCGAGAATCGCGACTGTCTGACGCGAGTCAAACGCGGTCAAACGCACGGAATTACGAGCCAATGTCATGCTTTAGTACACCTGTCTCTCCACATATAGATCGTAACAGATGGAAAATATAGATGTTACTGTGGCCAACTTCGAGCATGACTTTCGACAAAGAATACTGTACATACAAAACATCGACTTTTAATGGTTACAGAGTACTAAATGATAACTTGTTCATATTTAGGCGCATTTGCACTAGGCAAATCAGTCAGACAACTGTCTGGAATATAAATCCTGTCCAAGTATAAGGAGGGAGAAAGATACATGTTATAATTACACTCTATTAACAAGTACAATATTATACAACAATGAATGTCTGTATAAACTCCCATAGACAAATCATCACATTTCTGAAAATCCCCTACTTGACAAATTCAGCAGAAAAGTGACTCTATTGTCTTCTATCCCGCCCCTGCGTCATATGGTAAGCGAGCGAACGAAAAATACAGGTCAGATTGTTTGGTTCCCCACCGTTTGATGTACACAGCCAATCTCTGCAATCGTGCGTGGAAAATAAATTCCAGAATGCAATTGCCGAAACGGTAGATCAAGAGCGTTGTGGTGCGTCGAGTATGATCGTCTCTCCTGGAAAGAGGGAAAGCAGGCAAACGAATATCGACGAGGGATGGGAACATAAAGGTTATTCGCGTCGTTACAGACGTATAGAAAACGTTTGGCCTCGGCGAAAGGTTCCACGCTTCCGCGGATGGGATTTGTGGTAGACGAGGGTGGTTAACGCGTTCGTGTGTGTGCGCGCGCGAGCGTAACGTGTGTGTCCCGACGAATCCGAGCTTTGCAAATAATATATTGCGCCGCGAATTGAAATAAAAATCCACCGGTTGCTTTCGGTTTCTCAAAAGACTTACGGCATCCTATATTCCGGATTTCAGAACGAACGCACCGGGAGGGATCGAGCCACGCCAAGCTGTTTTTCCGCTCGCTCGTTTGCCTACCCCGTTTCCCCCATTCGAGTTACGGGTTCGTTTTGCTCTCTCCATGACCCCCGTGATATGCTCGAACGGATAAATGTTTGCTATACATTCAATGGAATTAATCTTGTTACGTGAGCTAGTCAATATCGCAGGGGAAAAACATATTGCATAGGGAAATCTGATGTTACATGTGGGCTGTGATTGGTCGTGAAATCTATTGTTCTGTTTTGTGACGAAACAGAATCTATACAAATGGTATGAGCCAAGTAAATCATACGGCATATTCAATAATACCGTGTAGTGATGACACGGATGATTTAAGGGAATTATCACTGCAGCATCCTACTACAGAATGTATTTATCCTACTCTGTAATGTATGATGACTGGTTGGACGTGCCTGAATGATTAATTTGTAGGTTATATTTTACCACTGCTGTTTATATATGGACTACGTTGATAATACTTTACTAAGCTAGTCTGATTGCCTTGATCAAACTGGATGACTGAGTTGTGATTGTGTAATCTGAATGATCTGACTGTCTGATTTGAACTGATTGTTTGATCTGAACTATCTGACTATCTGACCTCAACTGATTCTCTTATCTGAAACATCTAACTGGCTGAACCGAACTAACTGTTTGATCTGAATCAATTGACTGTCTGACCTTAATTCATTCCCTTATCTAGACCATCTGACTGGCTGGATTGAACTAACTCTTTGATCCGAATCGTTTGATTGTCTGACCTTAACTCATTCCCTTATCTGGGCCATCTGACTGGCTGGATTGAACTAACTCTTTGATCCGAATCATTTGACTGTTTGATCTCAACTGATTCTCTGATGTGAACTATCTGGTTGTTTGACCTCAATTAACTCTATGATCTGAACCACCTAACTGTCCGAACTGAATTGACTATTTGATCTGAATTATCTGACTATCTGATCTGAATTATGTGCCGGTATCTAACTAATCGATGAATTACATAATTTGCTGAATTTAATCATGTGACTGCTTGAATTGAATTATCTGATTGATCTCTTTTAAGCATACACTACATAACTAATCTAACTGTGTGACTGAAAGACTAACAAATCACAAAGCAGTTATTGTTCCCTTACTTAACACAGTGTATTAGATAAACGTTACGAATAAAAATAACAAGAATTGTCTCTAATTTTATGCTCCATAAGTAAAAAAAATCGCAAACTATCGAACAATCTAACGAATAAGAACCGACTTTATCTCCTTATGTTTCTTCCAGCCCATTTTCGCCACTGAATCCCCACCCAAGAAGCCATTTCGTTGAAATCCGGATACTCTCACACGAACTTCACGAATTCAATGCATTTTTATGGGATCAGGGGTTCAAATTTATTAAGCTCGTGCTGGCTCGCTGGTCCTGCGATGTTATCTGCAACAGGAGCCAGCTCGTGTCGCCTTCCTTTCAAATATATTTGCGAAGCGAGCATACGAAAAAAAAGGAACGGTGGGTGAGAATATCAAAACACGAATAAATTGTTGGGTCTCTCACGATGTCCGTCCAAAGAGTATGACGAATGCGAGCGTGTACGAGCGTTCGCGGGTTCCACGTCGCCAGATCGAGAAACACGTTCCGCGAGGATGGAAAACGGAAACGTAAATCAGCTCCGTTTCTTTTCCCTTCAGTTTTTTTCTGTCTTATCATGGCCTCGTTTATTCCGGCACCGACTATAAATGTGAATACAAGTGTAAATATCTGTTGAATAAATATCACGGCTTAGAGAAGTCAGTTTATTTTATAGCTGGGGAAATTTATTTTCTGATACGAAGAGGAATCGCGGAGTATCGAAAGTAGAAGGTACCGTTGTCAGTATTCTCGTCATTTTAGATAACTACTAAATTTCCAAACCTACACATTTGTAAATACAAAGTTTCTGTCCTACATTCTAAAATTGCACTTCCCAAATTCCTAAACTTTAGAAACTTTCATGAAATTAAATTCTTGAATCAAAAATGTAAATTTGAAATTTCTAATTTTCAAAAGTTTCTAGAATATTTTATTCAAAGGTACAAAACGTCGTCGGACCTTTTTGTAGGACAGTATTATTAAATTATAAGAATAAAAGAAGTGTTGACCGTCGTGCTAAAAATGTCCCGAATATTCAGACGGAATATCTCTATAAACGGCCTCGCAGATATCGCACAGTACGCTCATAAAACGAAACTGAAAGCGTGAAGCTGGAGACGAAACTGGAGCACGAGGGATAATATTAAGATTCTGACAGCCGTAAACGAGATTTTTGCTTTCTGGCTCTTCTCCATCGCAGAACTGAATGTTTTTCGCGCGACGAGATCTGGAGCGGTCTATTAAGGTGGTGTGCGTTGAAGAGGACTGTCGCGTGTACGACAGAGGCTGATTTGCCCCCATCCTCCCGCGTTCCGAGCTTGTTTCGTCGAAATTCGCTACGCTTTACACTGCTCCACGATGAAGTTGTTCCAACGCGCCAGAACCTAATGCGAACATAATCGTTTTTATCCTCTTTCGTTTTCGAGAAGGATTTTACGCTTGAACCGCCGTTTTGTAAACGATACGAAATTATAATCCGATTATAAATTTAACCGAGAATCACAGACACTCGGAAATTGGAGATTCGAAAACACTCAGGAATTTCGGAATTAACAAATATTATCCTGTTCTCAAATTTGCAAATTTTTCAAATGTCTAATGTGTTTACTACTGCGAACCAGCATTGTAATTAAAAAATTTAAATAAATCACCCCAATGTGAAATTCAACCTCTGCAAACCTTTCGTGCGTCAGTCAACTTAGATTTATTATTTTTTCAACTCCTAACTATATGACAAGTTAATTAGTGTTAAAAGATTGCCTCGAATCCGCAATATCAAATAATTAGCAACTCAGCCATTCCTAGCCACAGTTTCAGGTTCGAGAGACACGCGCATTCTCGCCGTAGGTATCGCCGTGGAAAAGTAGTAGATTTTCGAGCGTATTTCAGCCGACGAAGACAGGTTGTAGAGTTTCTTCCCCCTCCGGCGTAGCCGACCTTTACTTCTCATTGGAGTTTTCGCCGGTGTTTCCGTGGGAGGGAAACAAGCTCTGTGCCGCGGCGAAGTTCGTGTCGGAATCAGCGGAGCGGTCGAGCCGAGCTGCAGGGTTGTATATCAGAAGGAAAACGTGGCTAGGTACACCGGCCAGGGACGAGGTTTAACGGCTCCCTCTAGGGCTGCCAGTTACCACGGTCCGATGCCTACCCTCTCGACCTGTCCGTCCTGGAATAAAGATGGCCGAGGGTTGCAGGAGCATCCACGGGGTTATCCTCGTGGGATTGCAGAAGGGTACGCGCGTGTGTGCCTCTGCGTATGTGTGCGACGACCAGCGTGTACGAGTGAGCCGAGAACAGAGACCACGAGGTTTTTTGTTCGCTACTAGC
The DNA here is from genome assembly GCA_945859595.2 of Megachile willughbiella. Lineage (NCBI taxonomy): Eukaryota > Metazoa > Arthropoda > Insecta > Hymenoptera > Megachilidae > Megachile > Megachile willughbiella. Next base: position 8,901,226 of record OX243797.1, on the reverse strand, counting down.
AGGACAGACTTGACGAGATGTAAATTCTCTGTGCCACGGAAGAAAATACTTCGAGAAAGGTACACCGAGAGCGTTGCGATTGTCCCTTGTAATTATGAGATTAGCTCTTGTTGTCCACGATTATTTACACTGGTGTTCAAAAGTATTTAATCGTCGGTTTGAATAAATATCCGAGAGCTAAATGGACACAGAGCGCTGTTAACAATTCGCAGCTTTATTTCAACTGCAATTTTGGAATGGCTGTGTATGCAGCGAATGCTGCACTCGATTAAAATGGATTCAGATAATAGAGATTTTCGAAGAGGCACGAAAGTGACACAATTTAAAACTTTCTATTATTAATTTGTATGAGGTATACATCTGTAAATATAAAAATTTAAAAATTTATAAAGACTGTGAACATAAGTTGACCATTGTCCTAACAAAAGTTTGTGTAAATAGCAGTATATAAATTTTTGTACCGTTTGATTTTCATTCAGAGCGAATTAACTCATTGATAAAATCCTCAAGTACAGTCAATCATGGCAGCTACTGACCAAAATTACGAAGCATAATTCTTGCAAACGATTAAACCGGTTGTTTGCCGTACAGCATTGTAACAAGTATTCTTGTATGCACAACGTTCGATATCGCAGGATCCACGAGTCACTCTACTAATTCTATTATCGTGATCGGGGTAAATACAATTATTATTGTTCCATAAGGTTGCATGCGCGATAGTTACCGTGATTAATTTCAGATTTATCGTGGAATTGTCGGTTTCTGTCGCCTGCAATCAATCAACCCCAGTACGAAATACTTTGTGACTCTATTGGCACTTCTCCATTTTGTTGGAGCGATACTTAATATACAGAGTTCTGATCTTCTCCCTCAGTAAATTGAAAAATCTCACTCAAAATCTTATGAATACAGATTAGTATATTTTCGAAGCTTAGAGTAACAGGATCAAAAATACGATTTCGTGGACGTTGACCCAATCTTGGTCGCAGCTGGCCGAAGTCGAACTTGACGAAGTGATCGATGATCTTTCGGCAGGCTGGCCCGATAGGAAATTTCGAGCCCAGTTAGATAACCGGCAATCTTGTGATATATCGTTTAACGATATTAAAAGCCGAAAAGGGGCATGCATATTCAGGGCGCCACTTACGTTTTATCAGATCGACACTGGCAGGCGCCGCCAGGGAATCTTGACGCGCGATGTAAACCTGCCAGAGCTTGATGGATTGCGGGGTCGGCAGAAAGCAGGTTACCCTAAGACTGAAACACCCTCCTGCCGTTACACTTCAGCTCGGCGTTGCTCTAATTTGAATTTAATAAGGGGTTAAATTACTGTTTATTCCTTCGAGCTTGTACACCTTGCATCGCGTTACTTTCAAGAAACTTTCCAGCGTGACTCGAAGTGCGCACGAGCGATGAAAAGACATAAAAATCTACCCTTGGACGAAGCTTTTGTTAAAATTATAAATAAACGACGTGAACAACGGTTTGGGATATAATACCTGATGCAACGAAACGACTGTGTGAACTAGTTTAACGTGTTTCGTGTAAGGAACCGTCAGTACATTTTAATTACTTCCACGTCGAATTAGGCACAAATGTTGCTATGAATTACCGCTTTTACCTGTCTCCTAGTTTTCCTAGAATTGAAAGGTGGCATTCCAACTGCCGCGATCACGCAGTTATATAAACAGAATAAACTATTCCGTGCCCACTGACACGGTTACCTCTGCAGTTACGTCATTGTTCTTTGAGGCGTGTGTGCTGCCTGTTATTGTCGCGAGCAACCTTATGCGATTTCGCGAGAACGTTAGCGAACTAGCCATAGATCGAACGTACGCTGGCATCCATTACGCTTATGAAGCCTCTTAAATTCGTTTCTCGGCATCGCGAAAGCTGACGGTGGATCGGAACGTGGGGGGATAGACGCGCGAACAAACGAACAAAAGGCAGCAGCTCTTCTAGCGAAATATTAGGCGGGTCTTCGCCAGTCCCGCATTGTGTTTTGTACTCCGGAAAATAGCGGCGTTCCCGCACTGGTCGGCCGCGAATCAGCTTGAAATATGCGACAGAGGGTGGTGGCCCGTTGCAGCTGCATCCGCAGTTGCAGGCCGTGGCTCTCCTGCGAGAGAGCGTCAGTTCCAGAGGAGGCTAAAAACCGGCGAATAAATAGCGAAACGAAGGGGTCGAGCAAAGGACGGACAGGAAGAGCGGAACACGGGAAAAGGCCGCATACGGTATTACGGGCCGTTCGTCGATGCAGCAGCCAACACTGCTAAATCCCAAACCGTTTCGGTGAATTATTTCCGGCATTACGAAAAGTGGAGCGGCATACTTTAACCAGCGCGACGCGCCTGGCCTTCGGCTTGTACTTAATTAATCGTTTGCCGGGATTTATTAGCGTCTCGAAGACCGGGAACGATTTCGCGAAAGACGCCATTTGTTCGATCGACCTCCATTCGCGTGAATTACGCGAAACAATATCGAAACTTTCCCAATTTTCTAGCGGTGCCTGTGAATTATTACGGCTGTTTATGCATCGGGTTCACTTAACCCCTTGAATGCGGTGTACTTTTGCATGGAACCATCGATATAGGTATACTAGAGTGTTTGCGACTGTAAAATATTGAAACACTTGCCGATATTCGGCTGTTTACACTGGCTGTGTTACACGGAACGATAGGTTGTATGTTAGATCGATTTAGTAAAACGGTAAATGTTGGAGCATGAATAATTTAGAGAACGTGTACGCGTATACTTCCGCAGCCAAAGTTAATATTAGCAACGTAGATTCTCCGTTATTTTATCTAATGAGAATAAACTTGATCGACGCAAATGTACATTTTCTGTAAGTGCAACTCTAATCGTTAAGAATGAGAATGCTTCATTTCAAATTTTAAACTTCTAACTTCAGGCAAAGGATTTCCCATTTTACTTTATTGTAATCATGCCACTGAAAATAATATTTTTGTATCTCTATCTTTCATTTCAAGTGTATATCTGGTGTCACCTACAACATGCACTTGATTAAAAAGAATACAAAAACAGGTCGTTTACAAATTTCTGAATTTAACATCTCATTCCTAAACTACTAGAAAACAGTATCAACATATATAAAAATTAAATTTTGTTAACCTATTTTTTACATATTTTCAATAAGATTTAATTTTGTCAAGTACTGTATCAATATGTGAACGAAGAATTAGTATGATGAAAATTGTTTTCGTGAAACGGAATATGCATCCATTTTTAATAATTTGACTGAAATGCAAAGCTCCAGGCGATTCGTGTTCAGCATGCCGAGCACAGAATCCAATAGCAGACACCTGACTAGCGAGTATTCTGTGCTCGTGCACGTCCATCTACAAGGTGAACCCTAAATCGACCCAACTGGGACATAAACCATAGGTCAACGAACAAATATGTATGCAACACGTTCGCAGTATGTAGGAAACACGTAGGTACGTGCGCATCACGTGTGGAGAATAGATCCGAGCGTTCGACTATTATCAGACTGTTCTCCATCGGGGTGTCTGTGTTAATATCGTAATCGATGTTTATGAAACACCAAGATATTTGATGAACCTAATCCAATGTTAAGCTTGTGCATAAGCTTCTACTACAATTCTTGTACGAAAACTTGAAATGTAGTGATTCGATGATAAGAAATTAGACGTGAATTTAATTTTACTCAATTTGTGATGTTAAGTCACAAAGAATCGCCATTATTTCTTTAAAGGACCCTTTTTTTTGTAATCTGAATCTTAAAGTCCAAAAGGTCAAACCCCAACTAAGCCATTCTAGAACAAGTTTGTAAGAAACTTAAACAGAAGAAAAAACGCGATGGACTAAATCCATGGTGAACGAAACAGGGGGATAAATAGATATGCATAGGCGAGTGGACAGATAAAGGAACGGACGGTTCTCGAACGTCTTATCTATGTAGTCGGGATGATCTCCGGGTAGTTATGTAGCGGCTGGAAAGGAAGTTCTCTTCCAGGCCTGGTAGTTCGCAAGTCGGGAGATCAGCCCCCTTTTTGCTCGCGATATATCAAGGCAGTTATCAGCGAAATGAGATCATTTATTGCATTAAGACGACGAGGAAGGCGTCGAGGGTCATCCGCGAACGGAAAAGTGGGGTTCGAGCCGGGGTATATTGGAAGTCGCAGATAAGAAGAGAAAGGCCCGTTTCTCTCGTCTTGTAACTGGTGCGAGTTCTTCCGTTTTCGCGCGACTATTCTCGTCCTCGTCCGTTGACGTTTCTATCTTGCCCTCTCCCGTGCTCGAGTATCCATGAATCCTCCAACGTCTGCGCAACCATCGACCTTCTTCCCTTCGTTTTCTCTCTCGGTCCCTGTTCTCCTCCTGTCCCTTCGTCGTTTCTCTCTATCCTCGACACGCGGCCTTTCGCGTTCCGGCCGCGCTCTTTAAGCTTAATTGCCGGTATTTATCAAACGACGAAATAAATAAGCTGCTTACATTTCTTTGACGCCGGAGAGTGCTCGGCGAGCGGGCGCTTATTTAGCGAGGGCGATAAGTGCATTAGACTTTCGTCGTTTATTAAGGACGAAGAGGTCGGGACGGGGGCGGCGGGGACACGAGGGAGAGGCCAGGTTAATCCGCTCGAACACCTACAAACGCGTGTGTGTCGGACCCGCTCGGAGAGCGTGCGCGACACGCGCTGCCCGGATTTTTATGCTCTCCAAAGCGATTTCGGTCTTTGTGGTTGTTAACGGATTATTGGAAAATTGTTAGAGCCCGGGCTGAACGCGATCGCGTTTAACGCCGTCTTTCACGGGTTTTCGATGCGACACCGGACGCGTTTAGTCGTGTAAAGGAAATGGAGGTACAATTAACGCGGGTATTACCGGCGATTGATATCACAAAGGACAGCTATCGATTTTGGCCTATCTTTAATTTTATTATTTTGACTCTTTTGTAAAAGGCAACTTACATTCGTGTCAACGAGCGTGTGCTCTAGTATAAATGATATTAAATAGCTTTTTATTTTAGCCCTTTGACTGCACTTTCGCACGAAACCGTCGTATATGACGCAATATTCGCGTGTTAGTCGCACATCGTTATATTCATTGAGATGTTGCGATTGTAAAATATGGAAACACTTACCGATATTCAGCTGTTTACAGTCACTGTGTTACACGAAACGATAAATTATTTGTTACATCAGTTTAGTAAAACAGTAAATGTTATACCGGGAAAAATTTATAATGTACTTTCATATCAATCGAGGGACGTTATACGCCTTTCGTAGTTAAAGGGCTAATGTAATGAAACGATGTCTTATTTTATTTATCTTGATAATTTATTTGTTTCAATGAAATCGATCTTGTACTATATTCTACTTTTAGTTTGTTACAACTGGAAATACAAACAGTACTTTCAGAAAATGTATTCGCAAAGGTAAATGATTTTAATTGGAAAAGTAATTCTTGCTAGCTATAAAAGGCTATTTGCAAGAAGTAAATATTTGCTTCTTAATATAATCAAATCTTTATACTTAGTGATTGAATAAAAATCTGTTGAAAATTATTGTTCATAATATATTATATACTACGTTGTCAGTTTATTAAAAAAGAATGATACTGTGTTTACTGCTGATTTGCAACATTGAACTGATTTGCATTAATGATGCTGATCTAAAGATTTACTAAAGATCAGTGAACCTTGAACATCAAGCATGTTGATTCGCAGTACTGATAAATTCATTTTTATTAAAAATATTGACCTATTAGAGATCAATGATTTTTCAACATCAAGTTGATTCGCCACACTGGTACATAGATTTATATTAAGAGTATTGATCCACTAAAGATGATTCTTGAACATCAACCTTGTAACACTGATAAACTGACCACAACACTGATACAGTGATTTGTATTAATAATACCGTGCTTCCAAAAGTCTATACAAAATTCAAGGAATTGCAAAGTAACAAACTAAGAGAAATTCATGTTTCAATCAGTAAATCGAGCTAAAAGCTACAAAGTCGAATCGCGATAAAAATATCGCAGTCCCCGATAAGCCGTTTCCGTATTCCGCGAGCCGCCGTTCGTAGAAGCTACGATTCCGATTACGTCTTCGCCGTGCGATAAACGACGCCCTAAATCGCGGAGAACGAGGGCCTCCTTTAGTTTTCACAAAAGCCCGCGGTCCCGCTCGACATTCAAGCCGGCAAATCCCGAGATCGAACTTTCAACCTGTTCGCGCTGCAACGTTACGAACCGATCGAAGGTTTGTTCCCACAGACATTGCCACGCACACGAGCCGAGAGCATTGTGCACCATAAGAAGCGAGAATCCCCCATACCGTCCAGCTTCGAGCGAAAACCCCCTCTCGCTCCGTCGCCCTCGAAGCAGGCGGCCCGTGAACGAACTGCTAGGGTGTAAATCTGAAAGTTGGCTAAACTGTCTACTCTCCCGGCTCGAGCCGGGTTTTGCACCCTCGTCTGCCTTCTTCCTGGCTCTATTCAACACCGTTTACCCCCGAGGCGTCGCCACGATGTTCCTGGAAGCCCCTTTTCGTCCCACCACGCTCGGAGAGACGTAGATAGGAGCGGGGCAACTAAGAGAAACGACGGGGAAATTGGAAGTTTTTATTACCGGTTCGTTTCCAATTTTACACGGAATCACGTCTGCTCCCGTTGAAATCGCACCCATTCATCGTTCCCTAACGCGATTCGCGGTGACAAGGTAGCGTCTCGCGTCGATGACTCGACGTCGACCAAGCGAAATAAGTCGGGAGTGTCGCAGAGAGATTGCTAGCCGATCACCTAAGGGTGCCCCCGAACGATTACGCGTTTTCAGCCTATGATTTTCGGATAAAAAGCCGAGGATTTTTACCTCGAGGGTGTGAATTAAGGAGGAACCATCGTAACTGGCTATCTACGGTATAAATGGGGTGGAACACCAACTTCGAAATTTCAGACATTGAAATTGTAAGTTTGTAAACTTAGAAATTTAGGATTTGTGGATGTGGGAATTTGGAAATCAAGGAATGTGACAATGGGGTAATTTAAAGTGTGCGGAATTACAAATGTGGAAATTGCAAATACGGAAATTTGAGAATGTGAGAATTTGGGAATGTAAAAATTTGAGAAAATAATTTAAAAACGTGTGAATTTAGAGATTAAGGTAGTTGTTCAAAAAGCACTGTGCAGCCAATATATTAATACGACACGAAGCAACATGTGCTTCCACAGATACAACCGGTGGCAAAGCTATACGATATTGTTTTTGGAAGATGAAAAACGGAGATATAGTATATTTTGATTGTTTCCGAGCGATGTCAAGTAACATTCAGCGAGTTCGTCGTTTTTAATAGATCTGTCAGAGAGAGTTGACGAAGAATTTCAATTTGAGTTTTTCGTGATGCAATGGCAAACGATCACATGAAAAAAGGTCAAATAAACTTAGACATAAATCTATGTCCACGTAACTCGTTGCAAATGAAATGAATGCTCGAAGTTGATTAAGCGAAGTGAACAATGAAAAGATTAATAAATGAAGTATTTCAGAATCGAGAATGTCGTGATTATCCATCTCAAACGGCAAACCATGAAAGCTTTTCAACGCTTTATTTCTGTGCAACAAGCACTTTCTGTGCCTATTAAACGAGGAACAGAATTAAAGCCAGATTAACATCAATGTATAATATTAATCGAACTGAAAATCGTGTTTTACGTGGCAACATCCAAATAATATAAACGTATACCACGACGTTTAATATAAGCTCGTATGACGACTACCAATTGGTTCATTTCAATACAAACCATTTTCATTCGCGTAATATCGGAGAAATGGTAATAATATACGTTTGCGATCAGAATGTTCATATTTCCTATGGCGTTACAAAGCAAATATGTATCATTTCGGATCAGTGTTAATAAAAACCGACATTATGAAAATCAATATTCCCGTTATACTTCAAATCGTACATGAGTACATGAAATGTACAATCGAAGTTTACGATCTTTGAATTGTGGACCAAGGAAGACTTAAAAAAGTTTCATCGCATAGCTAGTACATAAATAACAAAAGGGAGTATCAATTTTTAAATTAAAACACATGCATTTAATAATTTCCTGAATAACTAAATTTTGTCTGTTATAACAAATAAAAAAATATCCAAAAAATAATCAGTCAATACTTTCTGAAAGACATTTTTCCGTCGGGGTAAAAAGTAACGTTTTTCCACAACTCGGGCTAATCGTGGTTCCCTTTAAGAGAAGAATAGGAACACGGAAGCAAGTAGAGAAAAAAAAGGCGACTTATAAAATTTCTTTCTCTCTCAGGGGTTGAACAGCGATCGAGAAGCACGACTTCCGACAGGGTTTCGTAGAGGGTGCATCGGAAGCGGCGCGGTCGGGGTTGGAGCGCCACCGCGTCTACGAAGTTTAATTATCCCGGCCGCAGGTGAGGGTACCCAGGATCCACTTGCAGCACTGGCCAGGTTACGATTGAGCAATTATACTTCTACCGGTCGTACGTGTGCGGCCACGAACACGAGTTCCGTGCTGACGTAACGAGCCACTCGTATTCGTATATAAAGGGATTCTCGCCGCTAAGCTTTGCCAATACAAAATCACGGGACGAAAGCAACGGCGAGGACAAGAAGGACCCGTCTACGGGTTCTGTTCTCCGCCCAACTAATTCGCTTGAATTTTGATTTTCAATAAGAGAGAGAGCAGACAGACACACGTACACGCGAGCGAACACAGGCGTCGCGACGAGCAAGAGGCTCCGTCGGACGAAGAGGGTGAACGAGGGGCACCAAGGGGGTAGAAGGGCCACCAACGGAGACGCGCGTTGGGATTTAGCTTCCGTGTACAGCTGTACCGTGCCGGGAGTTTGAATATGCATGATGCATGGGCATTAAAGCCTGCCTTCCTCCGCCACCTACGCCTCGTCCACCACCCCACTGCGCCACGTATGCAAATAGCAGGCCACCACCGGTACCGGTTCCGCCGCCTCCAACGCCGCAACCAGCCACACGTTGCCTGCCGATACGCGCGAATCGCCGAATTCTCTGAACCGTCAATTTTTCCTACAATTTTTCTGTTTTATCCCCTTTGCTTCACTGCTACGCAATCGTCCACGAGTACTTCTCGTTTTTACTTCTCTGCTAAGCCTGAATTCTATTTTAGCTAATACTGCATTCGAGAATTTGAGGGTCTGATGCTTTTGGGTTTTGGCAATTTAGATTTGAGAATTATGAGGTTTGGAATTTGGATCAGAGAAAATTTGGGATGTCGGGATTTGAAAATTTAGGAGTTTCCGATTTGGAGATCTGACAGTATAGAAGTTTAGAAACTTGCGAATTTATAAGACTGATTTGGAAATTTGGTAAATGTGAAAGTTTGTAATTTGGGAATTTGGTAAATTTTAGGGTTCGTAATTTATAAATGAACGAGAAAGTTTCGGAACCTTGATGCCTCTTTTTTCGTGGAGAACATTCGCGAGGGAGGCTCGAAATGGGGATGTAAATTAATAACACCATTCTTGGGTGCGTGAATTATCGCTGGGTCGAACGTCGAGAATACCCCAAACCATTGGGAATGCTTTTTCCATTAACCATAGGCTATGCTTTCGGGAGCCACGGTAAATTGTAATTAGAAATGTTGAGAGGGAAGGTTATTAAAAGTTTGATTCGAAATGTTTCGTTATTTGTGACAGATTTTGCGGTACACTTATGTCGAATAAAAATAAATTTTTTCAACTCATATTTAAATGAATTTAAATGATAAAATTCCAACCCCATTCTTACACCTACGTATCTTACACCTCCAGTTTGAAAACTACTTCAAAGAAACAATAAAATTCATAAGCTCTGATATAAAATTGAAAGCTAATTTCGTTTGTTTTTTTATCGCCCCTGTGTAACAATACACGAAAAGTGTTAAACGATCACACGATTTCGCGAAGTCGATTAAATCGAGCTCGAGCGAGAAGGCACGACGTGTCCGTCCGCAATTTACGGTTAATTTCGGCAAAAGCAAATAATTGGTCGGAAGGAAAAGGGCCACGTAAGAAACTGTGTAATTGCTCGCAATCACGCCAACTTGCCTGAAGAATTCGAATCAACCTTTGATATATATTCGACGTCCAGAGGAAGTTCGTTGTTCGAACAGGAACATTAAAAAAAAAGCAGGAAGAAACGAAGAAGAGGAGGAGGAGGAAGCGGAGGAGACTCGGTCTCTTTCTCGCGCAATTATCTCATTTGCCAGCCGGTAATTGAACACGGGAAGAAAATGGCGATCGACGCATCGGAACGTGCTTCCTGAAATTAATTGACGGCCGACTGTGCGCCACGATCGAAACGATAAAATAACGCTGCCACGGTATAATTGGACGAGAAGACTCGTTCGATTATTATTAATTCCCAGGGCGGGCGGGAGAACGAACGCGCGAATAACAGCTCGACGAATTCAACCGTGCGCCACCTTTTAAGTGATTATGCGATTATTCAACGATCGATGGGTCGCGTTGTATCGTTACGATAGCGGTGACAACGCGCTAATTGGCTCGTTATCGATGCGCGACCGTGCAAACGCCGAGCTCAACTACGTCACGGGCAAATAATTTATTACTAGCCGATGATGTCCTCGTGATTGGAATCTAATGTTGATAATGACAGGCTGATTGTGCTCGTCGCGGTCTGTTTGTGTCACGATTTCCTACCTATGTGAAAATGGCGAATCCATGAAGAGCTTCTCCACGCAGCCGCCTTTCATGAGCTTCCATTTTGTCGAGAATTATAATGATAAATTGTAGCGTTCTCGGAGAATTGCGGTTCGAAATGGTACGAGGTTTCCTCATTGTCGTTGATTTCCTGCTATTTCTGTTATATTTTATATTATCGATATGAAGTCAGCCTAAAATGGTTCTCGTTAGTGGTACACGTAGAAAACTCCTCTTGCTAAATTGTTATGTTTGTGCAAAGAAAATATCGTAATTTGACGACCTCGAATTTGCTGATTTATTTCAAGACAGTCGTTTACATAAACGAGGAGCAAATAGAAGATGCCAACAAATATTCGTTTATATAGTCGATATAAACTCAATGAACAAATTATATACTTGATGCATTTATACGAACAAACTGATACATTTGCTACCAGCTGCAAAATTCATCCATCATTCTCTTTGTTATAAAACAACATATAATTTTACACCCTTGTAAATTAATTTACATTGTACAATTTTTGCCATTATATGTGCATGTAAAATTGTATGAAATAATTATGATTCTATATGAGAAATTGAAGATGTCACGTATACGTGACGCTGGTAGCAAACAAGTTAAAATAATTATACAACATTAATAAATGTTAGCCTAATGTGAACAAATGTATGAGTCAGTGAACATGCAGTGAGTGTGCAGGCAGCACGTGTATACCGATATTAGACACACGTGTTTACAGCAGGTCCACGTTTATAATTACATTTCGGTTACATGTACGTGGCCGCTGATTTTGCGTTGAACAGCCTACGAACATAATTCGACGAAACGGATATTGATATCGTAACCCGTTACCCAGGACAAATTGGCGAACCCGCGTTGACCGGACGCGGGATAAATTCTGAATCGTACACCCCGTTATACCTGTGGCTCGTTACACCTTGATAAATTGCCTAATAACGAGACGATGATGCTGAAAATGTTTGCTCTAATAGATACATGTACAATTATTTGTAAACGTACAAAAATTATATTTCACCTTTCGGTAACTGAACTTTAGAAATTTGGGTATTTTGGAATTTTTAGATATTTTGAAATTTAGGATTTCATGGATTTATGGATTTTGAAATTTGAGAATTTGGGTCCTGAAAATTTAGGAATTTGGAAATTGGGAAACTTGAGAATTTAACAATTGGGTATTCCGTATTTTGGAAACGTAAGAATTTCGGGATTTAGAAATTTAAGGATGTGCATATTTGATTATTTGAGATTGAGAATTCAGAGCTTTAGAAATCTGGGGATCAAGAATGTGGGAAATTCTGAATTTAACCATTTGACAATTTAGAAAGCCAGCAATTTGATAAGTTGAAAATTTGGGTATTTGTAAATTTGAAAACTTGTGATTTCAAAATTATCACCCTCATTTCTCAACAAAAATTTCTCGCTAATATACTCTTAAATCCACCGTTGAAACGACAGGATTACAGTGATACGTCGGGGAATAAAATTACAAAGGTCGCGTGGCTTAAGGGGGTGAATAACCGGAGATATAGCTAATTAAAGAGCGTCGGTTCGATTTAGAAAATAATCGATAGCGTTCCTTCCCATAAGGCAATTACCTAAATGTTCCCTGGTATCCAAGAACGTCACGTCACATTTAATGAAACGCAACCCTGTCTAGAATTTCGAAAACAAAGCTGGTCCGTTGTGCGTGTACCGTCTGCACCACGCGTCGCTTACAAAATATGAGTAATAGGAGAGAACTGGACGAAGGGGGGTGATTTAGTATTAGGATTTATTAGGGCCACTCACCCCTGCGGGTGTCGGTGCTGCGAAGGGGCGAGGGTAAGACCTTATGATTTCTCCTGGGGGCCCATACACACGACTTCGACTAATGCACCTGCTATCTGTACTACGCAATTTTTTTTCTCTTCTTCTCGCGAAAAATATTCGTATATTTATATCTAGACGGTCCCCGTACGGAAGTTTCGGTGACAGGGATATTGAAACGGGGAAAAGAGTAACGCGCATTGGGGTGCTACATTTATTTAACGCTCCGTGTCTCACTGAGAAAAATATTCGACTCTAAATGTTGCCTCAAAGGTTCATTCGTATTCGCTTCAACGCGTGTTCCCTGAATTACCAGCAATATGAACGTTCCTTCTTTATTAGTATATTAACACACTGTCATATAATATGTATGCTACACTTTTGTACTCTCAAGATCTTCATTTCGTACGCTTTCAAATAATTTTATCAAATTTTTCAAATATTACATTGTATCAAATATATTGTCTGAAATTGTACTACTTTATATTATTCTACACTTACAAAAATGTCTGTGATAAATTTCAAATTGAACAAATTAATAATCAAAACTGAATTTTGTATCTGTACTTGATTAAAAGAGATATCTCGAACGATTAAAAATATATCAATGTTTGATTGTGTTCTAAAAGAATGTACTCCTGTTTCTGTATTAAAAAGTATTTAGAATTCGGTACGTACTTCAATTTGAAACAGCGGGAAGATGCACAGAGTGAAAACTCACCTGAAACATAAAAGAGAGGAATAATTAGTGTATATGAATAAATTCGTGTTAAAAGACAATGCAAGGTAAGTCCGCTTGTTATCATTCGAGAATATCGTAAACAGCCGTGTTTGCCAAAGGCTTGCTCGAAAGTGATACGTGACACGCATGCCAGCGAGGAGTAAAGGCTGGATTCACGAACGGGCTTAAATTTCCATTAGTTACACGACAATGGCGCGTCGACTACTCGGGACACATAAATGGTGGGATCTAATGCTCTCACTGGGATTACCAAAAATGCAACACGGGACCGGCTTATGTACGTACATTCTGCACGTACTTGTTCTACACAGATAACAAAAAAGGCGATACGTGTTGCGACCTTTACTCTTTTTTTGGTTGACCTTAAATTTTCTTGACAAATAACAAACCCTATGCAAGGTCATAGGAACAGAATTTTTCAAAAGAAAGAAATTAATATTTTTCAATCAGATATTACCTTAATCATTGCAACTTTTCATGTCCCAAACATTGACTCATAAAAAAATGTAGCCCAACTAAAAATGTTAAACCTAACCTAAACCTAACATTTATTTAGACTTGACCTCTTTCACTAAAGTTCCATGCTTGATTTTTAATTTGCCAGCAGCTTTATATTAATAATTCGTTCAAATGGTTATAATTTTGCAATTGTGCTATAAACGCATCGCGTGATTTAAATGATAATGTACACATTGTCCGACAAAATTTCCGTGTTTGAATGTTTGAGGATGCCACATAAATACTGCATTATGCCCCGAAAATTCTACCGACCATAAAATATCCATATTACAGCGAGAATTAATACAGAAACATTAATTCATTTATTTTCGACAAATTGTGTTATAACATTTCAAATATTGTTCCCAGAATTATTCGAGCGTCACGATTGCCGTTTAATAAATAATTAATTTGTACTTCCCATTGCAAAAGCAGCCATATCGCAGCTTTCCGTTTATGTTATAGTTATTAGTTGTCAACGGAACAAGGCTCGTTCAATTTCTGCGATCGGCAACATAAAAGTTAATCAGGAAGTTTCTGCCGGCCGTGCGAGCCGTCTACGGTCGGATAAAACACGATGAAGGCTCGTTAAATTTGCAATTAAACCAACGCGAATTCGGCGTGCATATGTGCACCGGTAAAAGTATGCACAACGAACAATCGAGCGGTTGTTTATTCAACCACAGATACGTTCCGAGCAACTTCGTCGATTTCATTTAAATTTTCATTTTCTCCTGAAGACCGCCCCCTTGATTCGCGAGGGAGTAGAAATAACGGCGATAAAAAAAGGAGCAAGAACCTGAAATGAAAACGTGCGCGTTTCATATAATGGTAAATATTTAAATAAAATTGCCTGCTACGAACGACGTCCATATCGTTCGATATCGGGAAAAGCGTGTCACGAGTGTCGGTTACCATGGAACATAGTTCTATTCGCAGGGATAACGTATCGTGTTCGCAACAACGATGATTTTTTTCGTAGAAAAGCTTTGACGCAGTTAAGAATCAATTTTAAAAATATCAAACAAACTATGTAGCCATTTTACCAAAGCTCTCAAATTGATATGAATGTTATTTCACTTTATTTTTATGTCGTCAAACCATGTCAGTTTTACCGCCATTTGAATTGACTTTAGAAAGAACTGTATGCTCGAAGAGTTAGTCGAGTACATTCGTGTCTTTTAATATCCAAGAAGCTTCGTAATAATAAGAGTACGACTCCCCTTCGTCAAAGAACATTCGTCGGAACGGTGAAACAATCGTGCTGGAAAATGTCCGCCATTGGACACGGTATTAGCAAAGATTAGAGAACCCTTCTCTCAGCCACTCTGCGTTTATTCCAGGTAGTCGACACGCAAGTTAAACAAAGAAACGAAACGGTCGATCAGGGGTTGGTCGACCAACAGCCGTCAGATTCCAAGAGGCACTTACCATCGGTTACCATCAATTTTCTTCCGGGGGAACTTATATAACTCATCGACGACCCAGACATGGCTATAACGTATTGTTCTCATTTTATTTCCCATAAAACTTCAAAAGCCCATCCAAACATTACGACGACCGAAGAATTCGTTAGCCGCCGTCGTGCACACAGTGTCGCAATATCGGGGAAAATATTGGGCGAATCGTTCGTGCCAGGGACGGATATCGGTTACAACACGTGCCACGCGTATCGTGGACGCACGCGTTATCACGCAAAGATGCGAGTACACGGATTTGCTTGGTGTGCGCCGGTGACACAAAGAGCGAAGTCCTCGTCGAGGAACCCCGGTAAACAGAATATGGGGCCAGCACGTGCCGAGGCACGCAACAAATAGCCTCGAAAGCACGCATCCCTCCCGGTAACAGCCTCGAGTGTGTATTCACCCCCCGACGGTTTCAACCCCCGAGCATGGCAGCCCCCAACCCTTCGACGAATCGTCTCAGGACAAAGTTTCGACTCCGGAAAGAGACGCGCGCTATGAAGAGAATCAGATGCTTTTATTTAAACTCGTGTCTACGGTTTATCGTTTACCGAGTCTATCGATCCATTTGCCGAGAGAGAGCAGGTGGATTCGCTCTTTTCTGCTCCTGTATCCTCTTCATCGTTTTTTCTTGCCCCCTTTTTTCCGCTTTCCCTCCGCGAGCGGGAGAAACGGTCACTGACCGGTTGGTGAACGATGTTCTTTGATTGTAGGTTTGTTTTCCTTTCGCTGATTCGATTGAAACGCGCGTTGGAGAACTTCTTTGATACGCTTGCATTGTGCTTTTTTCCCCCGTTTCTCTTCCTATTTCGTTTCGGGCACCGATCAATGGGATTTCATCGAAATACAAGGTGGTTTTATATCATTGTAAACGCGAGCGATGACCGCCAACCAATTATTTTTATAAATTTTTTATCAATGTTTGTTACAAGCAAAGTTAAACTGAAATATAATAAATGTAAATATTCAAACAGCTATTGTAGCAGAACGTGTTTTTAATTCTTGAAAACGAATTTGCGGTATTTACATTGTTTCTGGTTTCTACCGCTTTTGTACTGATTCCTGGTATTCGCATTGTTCTCCGTTTCGTTTCATGAAAATGTGGAGATAAACAAAAATGTTCGTACCAAGGAAATTTGTTAATCTTCGACCAAAAAATAAAGTAAATCGAATAATCACGATGAAGTGAAAATTTTGAAAAATAACAGAAAATAGTCGACAATAATCACGAATAACACTGATCGTGACCCATTTCGAACAATAGTGGAGAAATCGACGACTGTTCGAACAAATAACACGTTCGATGCAGGTGACTTCGAAACAGGAGAATCGGATTCGTTTGAAATAAATCTGACCTACATTTTCAGAGAAAAAAAACGCAATATCGGTCTTCAGGGTACCACGGGGAAAAATTTCAACGAGAAAAAACGACCGCATGAAAGCGTCTCTGACACGCGCATTTTATTCGAACGTTCGTGTCCATTTCGACAAAAAACAGAACACAAAAAAAAATACGAAAGAAGGAAAAAAACAACGAGAAATGCTCTTCACCAATTAACCTTTTCTCCCATTCTCCGTGTTTCTTTTCGAGGAAAACATTAACACCTTTCACGATATAAATCGTAGGCCTATGGGTCACGCGAGCCCCATAACCGGATCATTTCTTCGAGATTCGCGGTTAAACACGAATTATCGCCGCCACAATTTCCATCAATTACGTCCAGAAACACGTGACTCATGTCCTCCGAAAAGTTCGTGCTTTGTTTGTTGAATTTTTATTAGATAATAGTTCGGCCTTTTAGAACTTGAGAAAACATTCAATTCGGTCGTACAATTATTTTCAGTCATATAATCAGTAATATAATCCAAAAAGTGTAATTCTGAGAAATAATTACGACGTATTCGTATCCGTCATTTCATGTTTCATAACAAAACGGAAATGATCTGTGCTTGAACTTCCAACCGAGCGCTATAACAACCGTATTACTCTCGAAACAAAGGAATGCATTTCACCTCTGGAAACGGTACGAACTTTTCGAACGATCTAATAGTTACTACAAAAACAAGCAAAGAGAGGGAGAATGTCAACAATACCTGCAGCCCCGTGACATAAATGCTTAAAACACTGGCGTTCAACGAGTCTGACCCATTTGCAAGGCAACGAATTATTGTTATGACGATAGAAAGCTCGGTTCCAGACACAGTTTCCGTGGTGAAAATTGTTTATCGATTCGCGAGCGAAAAACTGCTCATTACAAACTTGTTACCCAATTTGCGTTGCAATTTAAAGGCAATCGCGATCCTTTCATTCCTGTTTTTTTTTAACAGTGCCAACTGCCATTTTGGGTGGTACCAAGTCGATGCATTTTACAATCGCGTGTACAAGCTTCGCGACCTATTCGCTCACGTTCGGCAACAATATCGCTACACCATGGTTTCCGGCACTAATGGGGGTACAATTTCAGTATTTCTGTGCCTGGTTATGCCAGGGCTAGCGTTAATGAGGGTCGAAACAGAGGGGATTGTTTGCGTGGTGTCACCCTTATCTCGGTCATTGCCCTAATTTTCACGGGTTAGAATGAAAAAAAAAGGAAGGAGCTGCGGGAAAGAAAGGGGATGGCTTACGTGTACCTGCATGACATCCACGTGGTCTTTTCATCCGCTTTCGTTTCGCGTGGCTTTCGAGCACAAAGGCGGCTTTCGTGGAAAAAAGCAATTCCAATATCTGGCACAAAAGAATTTTCCTTTTTTTTTGGCTCAGGGAATATCGATTCTTGAATATGTATCGGGCCCGAGTCGAATGGGAATGAATTGGAGGGCGGAAAATAATTATTATGGAGTTTACCGGGTAAATTTGTGAGAACGTAATCCATTCACGGCGCGAATTTAGACATGACGCGTATTTAAGCGTTGCTTTCAATCATTTTACCGAGAAATATAAATCGTCGCGAAACAGAAACGGAAACTTATGAAATGGACAACGAGAGAAACTTCACAATGACGTCTCTTCCCGGAGCAGCGAAGTTCGCTATTAAGATAAAGCTTATTGTTGAAAAAATTAGAATCTACATTCCAGTTTCAGTTCGCCAGAGTTACACCACCCTCTCGGTGCTAATAAAACCGAAGTTATAAGTCCATAATGGAAAAACTTTCTTACCGGAATCGTCCTTTTCCTTACAAAGGACAGAGGCGACATTTGTGTAAAATCGTTTCCTGACAATCAACCTAGCAGCGAGTTTCATTGACCCTTGGTACTATTCACATTTTTATTACATTCTATTTCACGTATACGTCTGCCACCCTCATTTTGTTACTTAAGATAGTTAAGATTATATTCATTAATTACATAACGATACTTTAATAATCTTTCGTGTATCTTCAATAAAACCCAGGTATCACTAAAAACGGTGAAATATAAATATCCCTTTCGAGCGTATATAGGGCAATGAAAGATTAAAAGGAGTCCCGTGAATCAAAGTGAATGAAAATTACAAAGCCACTTAAACGCTTCACGTTCAGAATTGTTTCAAAATTCCACGAAGAGAAAATTTCACGAATCAGCCGATATTCCCGGCATAATTTCCGTGACATTTTATTACCCTGTGCGGCCGTAATGAAACTCGCGTTATCGAGCACGCTTTTATTTTTCACTTTCCTTTCAATAAATCGTTGCTACGCAGCCAGCCAACTTTAAACCAATATATCGGCCGAAAGTTTTTGGAATTTCCGATCGTGCCGTCGTCTCCCAGCGAGTGCCCTAATTTCTTCGGAAGGAACTTTAATAGGAAGAGTTGTAGCGGGGCTAGGGAGTTCAGAGATCTTCGACGTATACGATCGATCGTCCCGTGGATCATCACGCAACGCGTCATGGACGGTTCAAAGCCCTGCTACCATCAGAAAGACGCCAACGATGGAAGGAAGGTTTATCAGAAAGTCGGCACACGCGAGGAATATCGTCCTGCGCCATCACCTTCCTATCAGTTATCACGTTGTAAAGCTTATCTATCGTGAAACACAATACTCCCTCTTGAATACAGCGGTTGCGCACGTTCCGTGTACCACGTTCGCTTATTTTATACGGAGAAGGTTGTCTATGCAATATTCGTGGAAATGTCATATCATCTTTCTTTTGATCTGTTTTTCACACGAAGTCAAATATCATCGCTCTTATTCTACTATCGAGTATTGCACAAACACCTTAAGTTTTAGATTTGAAGAATATTTAAAATTCAAACTTATTTAGAAAGGTAGAAATTCAATAAGTGAGATACAAACAAATTAAGCTAACTCTCTCTGGAAAAAACTTACACAACCAGAAGAGCAGTATCAGAGAAATGTACCTTAGGGCACAGACAACTGCTTAGTTATTAATGTTTAACTACAAAACTTTTCTCATACATTTCAAATATTTCGCTACGGAACAGAATTGTACGGAATGGTTCTACGGTTCTTACAAAAGAGAAATTCCTGTTGATATTTATACTGCTTTGCTGCAATTTGGTTTACCTTTCGGGATAATCAATATTTTCTGTACGAAAATAAATCTAAACTCTGCTTAAAATCTTTATCTTAAAAAAAAGTTCCTTTCCTCTGACTGGCAACATTTGTTATGACCTAAACTCGTATACTTTGTATCAATAATGCAATCATTTAAATCAATCTTTAAAACTGACACGTCATGGAACCACGTCAGTGCTTCCAAATCCGTTTGCTATCCAACGGAGTAATATTAATGCAAATAACGAGAAAAATAATTCGGTGCACGGATGGAAAAAGCGTTTGTGCTACACGAGTGATCCACTTTCAGCGTGTTCATGTCACAGCATTTTTCAGCAAGCTTCGAGCCTGATTACGCGTACTCACTCGACGAACGAATGATCGCCAGACGAAAATGTAATAGTTTCGCAACGGTCGTCGATAAAACCTACCGCTGACAGCTAAAAAAACAAAAAAAAAAAAAAAAAAGAAAAAACACATTTGACCATCGCAGCGACGCTAATGGCGAGCGTAAATTCTTTTTCGTCGCGCGTCGAACGCGTTCGTCCGGTGTTCACGCGCGAATTTCCGCGCGACGATCGTAATTTGAACCCAATGATCCCTACAGACGTGTTCGCAAATATTCTATCCTATAATTTTCACAGTCACGCGTCTCCTTCCAATCCGATTGGGGAAAAGATTTTCTCTTACTCGTTCGATCGTCGATCACTGGATTTGCTCTCGAAAGTCTCGCTGCTATTCGCTGCTTTTCGAAGGTCTAAAAAGATTTCAAACGACATTTTCGACGTGCCTTTGAGGCACGATGTAATTATCAGACGCAACGTGTTACCGTTTGCGATTCACCTCGATTTCGAATCATTCTATTTCTAGCTAAGTGACGTTTAATTAGATTCGAGTTTCTATTCAACGCTGGACAGTTGGTCAAATATCGACCATCGGATAGAAGGGTCTTTCTTGCAAAAAGGGTGAATTGCAACGGTAGATTTAGTATTAAATAAATGTCATAAATTAATTGTTTCAAACTTGACTTAACCCTCTGCACTTGATTTTTGCTATTAGCAAACCCAAAATTTTTTGTTGACAAACTTAATGAATCCTTTTGAAGTTTTTTCTGTTATACGATGTCTGCTTCGCTGTGTTTATGTATCACGTATATAGCAGTCTAAATTTAATTAAAAAATACCTATTTCATGGTGTTAAAGCAAAGTCATCTTTCGTGTGTACAGAATTAACAAAGAACTTAAAATACCTTAAATAATAAAGAATCTCAAAGTGAAGATTTTATTGTGGCATACTAATGTCATTTGTTGATTGTACAAGTTTATGTACCTAGAATAGTCAACGTGTGTGCGTCGATCGTGCACAGTTTCTGATAATTAGAAGCTGGCTAATTAGTACCTTGCTCCTTTTTCGCGTCGTGAAATTTCTATCCAAGCGCGTTTAACCGTCGAGATAATTGATCAAAGAGGCTCGGCGATAAAGCTTGATCTCCCTAAGCTTTCTCTTATCAAACGCTTCTCTTGAAAAAGGATATTACCAGGATAATTAAGACTTCCATTACCGATAGAATGTAGCGAGTGTCTAATAGAATCTTGCGTGTAATGAAGTAAAAACCTAAAGCTTCCGACAATTATCGATCGTATAATTATTCATATTGAAATGTTTGAATATGACGATCAGGAAATTAAATATTCATCAAGAACTGCAATCATGTTAATTATTCGGATTGAAAACGTGTTTGAATTAACTTAATTTGCAATCAAATATTATGTTTGCATATTCAAACATCAATGTAATGTATTATATGCGTTATGACTAATGCATGTAACGTATTATATGCGTTATGACTAATGCATGTAATGTATTATAAATCGCGTTAATGTACTGCATTATGAATCGATTTTGTTTGAAGTCGTTCAAGTTGAAATAATCTTTTACGAGGTGTGATAAACCCAAGACGTGTTTCACGCAAGGGGATTGAAATCAACACGCGAACATCGTAATTACCATAATTTAAAAAGTACATACTTAGAATAGCGCTGAGAAATTTGTATAAGTAGTTCGACCCTCAATCGCGCCGATCATTAACACAGATCAATGAGCATGGAGGCGAGCGGGGTCGAGAGCGTCTTTATGAAACCTTTAATTAAACGATTCATAAATCACGTCGACCGCGAGAGGGGAACAGGTTGAAACGCTGGGACAAATTAATAAGATTAATTGGTTGACAGTTTAGGAAACACTTTTGGCCTCGCTGTCGCTCGATCCTCATTTCGATGTA
Source organism: Megachile willughbiella (assembly GCA_945859595.2). Taxonomy (NCBI): domain Eukaryota; kingdom Metazoa; phylum Arthropoda; class Insecta; order Hymenoptera; family Megachilidae; genus Megachile; species Megachile willughbiella. Next base: position 8,879,220 of record OX243797.1, on the reverse strand, counting down.
CGTCGAATCGTTTGAGGGGAACGAGGAAGGAGACCAGCGAGGAATATTAATTTTTAGCCGGAGGCCCTTTGGAAAATATGTTTTCTTTGAACGTCGTCCCGTGAAGCGACCCTCGAAATCTTGGGGATAAACGTCACGGGGCAGAAAACGTGGCCTTAGATTGATGGATTCGAACCGATTTTAACGACCGTAACGACAACCGAGCTGAACACCGCTTTGGAACCGTTATTGGATATTTGCATAGAGCGAGCAGCCCGAAACGTGGGTTGCCAGCCACTCGTTGCTCCAAGCATTGGATTAATTAAGATCGAGCCTGCACGAGTAAACATACACATGTGTGATTACCAAACCGATCCGGGATCTTTGGATTTGGTATAGTCGTTAAATTTGCGAACGCTTAATTGGATCGAGTCATATGTATATACACTGCTGCCCGCTTAAAACGCATGCAAAGCTCTCATTACAAAATTGTTGATAGTGTTTGCCGAAGATTGCAAAGACCATCTGTATTTGGTAAAGAAACACTATCTATTTGTACGATGTTTCAACTGACATAAAACAATACGACACACTAAAATACAACTATGTACAATTCATTTTTCAATTTGAACTTTGGTATAATTTATTTAAAATAAACTTGTAGTTAATTGAATTCAACTTACTTAGAATGCAAGAATTATATTAATTCAGGAACGATCACTTTTATTTTGACTTATTATTAAAAACTTTTTTGCATTTCCAAGTAAGAACTTATCTTTATTCATTCCTGTAGAGAAAATTGCAATTTTTACGTTAGTTAATTTTGCACCACACAAAAGCTGCATCTCGGTTCATACTCCAGGGGTTAATACTTTGGCGGGTATGCTAAAACTCATTAAAACTCGGGCCAAGTAATAACTTTCTTCTTAACGTTGTTTATAAATTTGTTATATCAATAATGTTCAGTACTTTCTCCTACTTTCCAGTAGTTTGTCAGCTTCTGTATGGGCGTATAAAATCATTCTCGTGATATGTGACGAGTCCTAAGTGGAACTCATATGTGATATCGATTGGCGATGTGGACATAAACATGTATGTTTGTGTACTTCATATATTTAATATACTTCACGTATCTCATATAGTTGACATACCTCATATGGTTCATACAGCTCATACGTTTTACATACCTCATATGTGTTATATGGTTTATACACCTCGAGTGCCTCATGTACCTACTATGTATCATACGGTTTATACACCTCATATGACACCTGTACCCATATGTTTCATATGGTTCATAAACCTCATATGCCTCATATACTTCGTATAATACATATGCTTCATATTTATTTCCAGCTTCATTCACATGTTTGAACATTTCATGCTGAATGAACATTTTCCACATACGTCCAATGAATTAGTATAGTAAATGGATTGTGATGTGTCAGATTACTCAAGAACCCTCTAATAGAAGCATATTTATTCAAGAAAATGTTTCGAGTAAATGATCAGAGTAATGATTAGAGGGACACTTCTTTCCGTGCACGTAGCTCGTGTCCACGTTATTCTAAGCTGGATATGAAGTTAGGGTGTCGTATCTCGCACGGTTAACCAGCATCGTCTTATCGATCAACGACCCCCCATAGCCAACTGGCATCGCTCTGTCACGTTGCTGGCTCCTCAGATAACGTCCAAGTATTACGACCGGTGTCATTCTGAGCGTTAAACGAGTGCAGGACGATTAGTAATGCGAGACAAATGATAGTAGCCACCCTTAGCGGGGTGATGGAACAGATATCAAGCTAACAAGTTACAGCTATCAAATTTGTCTCCTTAGTTACACTGCAAACTTTACTTGAGATGTAACTACATTTTAGATTTCATTTGTAAATAACTTTTTTCGTGTACTATGATTTTCGGTTCAATGAAGATATTATTGCACATAATGATAGGTGATCAGGACGTGATATGTGGAATATAGGGTATTTTTATATTTTTCACTTTTCGAATTTTCAGATTTTTATATTCTGAAATCTCATATTTTCAGTATCCACGCTATTGTATTTCCAAATTTTATATTCCATATTTCCAAATTTTTTATTTTTCGATATGGCAAATTTCTACATTAAGGTACTCTCATTTTTCCAATTTCTTATATTGTGAAATTCTCACATTCTCAAGTTCTCACATTTCCAAATTCTCACATTCCCAAATTTTCACATTGCCAAGTTCTCACATTCCCAAGTTCTTACATTCCCAAGTATTCACATTCCCAAGTTCTTACATTCCCAAGTATTCACATTCCCAAGTTCTTACATTCCCAAGTATTCACATTCCCAAACTCTCACGCTCCTAAATTCTTACATCTCCAATCTCTATTTCTTCATATTTCCAAATACCCATATTTCCACATTTCAATATCTAAACTCTCAACTTCTCAAACTTCCAAATCCCCAAATCTACCACTTCAAGCCTTCCTCAATTCTCAAATCTCCAAATTCCTAAATCGTAAAATTCCCAAATTCCCAACTTCCAAATCACCAAATTCCTAAATTCCCAAATTATCAGATGATGACCAAACCATTCCTAAGTCATCAACCTAACCTAATCACTCTAAGAGTATTACAGCTTACCCTAACAAAGGTAATCAATAATATTTAACAAGCTGCACCGAAAAAAAAAAACGATCGTCCGAATTGGCAGAAACAATCGCAACCGAAACAATCTGGTCCGGGTCAAAAGAAGTATCGATACACCTGTGTACATACGACTATTACGAACACCCCTTTATCCGCGGTATCGATACAGGCTCGTTTCCCGCGTTCGCAACTAGCTCGATCTTTTTCATTGTTCCTTGAATCCCGCGAACACTTTTATCGTTCGATGTACCTTTTTAACAGGGACACGCAACAATGCGGCTCCGATATGTTCCAAACAATCTGTTTGTCGAGCATTGTAATCGAAGGCTGATTGTTCCTCGCAAACAGTGTTTTTCTGCTAGCGCAAACGTGCATGCCAGGAGGCGAGCCAGATATCGGGGATTTTACAGCGATCATTGCACCCTGGACTAAAGTGGTGCCGATATTTCCGGTTAGTATTTCCGAGCTGGCTCGTCACGTCACGGATCAACCCGCGTTTCGCCTCCCTCTCGTGACACAAAAAAAGGCCGTCAAAGTCAAAACACAATTACCGAGTGAATTGAATAAAGCTTACTTGAATGACACAATCGACCATTCTATTTCGCGTAATTGGATCGATAATTGTATATCGAGCGCGAAAAAAGCGGCCACCGCTCGTCGTTTCGTAATTATTCTCTCGAACCTGTTGTCCGTGTTGTTTTGTTCTAGATGAACACCGATGTAACCTGTACCGACGATGCTGCGACTAATCGAATTTCGCGACAGCTTGCACCGTTTTGCTTCACTCCGACGACGAGCAATTTTTCCCTTTAATGTTTCAACGATTATATTGCTACTCCGATTTCATTCTTTGGCTTATCTGGAAGAGAAAATACTTTCTGCGTACCGTTACTATGTCTTTATATTGGACCCTTGCAGAAAATATTCGTGACTGAACATCTCTTTAAAAAATATTTAATTTTATTAACACTGGACACATTCGTCATATGCACACTTACTTCGAAATTAAGAATGAAGAAAATTAAGTAACCAAACGATAAGACATAAATTAATGTACACATTACGTCTTCATGAAGATCAATATGATTTTAAGAAAATCATCTTAAACTTTTTAAGTTAAAATAAGAAACTTGTGAAATTTTTATTTGATCGGTTTGGTACAGTTAGTGTTAACATAACTTATGGAGCAATTCGGCAATGAGGTAATGATGGGGATCATAATAAGCAATGATATATTTCAACTCGTGCTATGATCTATTTCAACTGAAGCAAGCATACAATTATTATAATTCAATTTAAGTAATCATGTGAGTACTTTAAGTCTATGAGGTATACAGGTCAGCTGTAATAATCGTTCAGTTTAATTCGAGCAATCGAAAAGTTCAACTCAGGCAATAAGATTTAATTTTTATAATAGCTAGTCATACATGTAACGCAAGTCTATAAGGTACACGGGTCAACTAATCGTTCAGTTTAATTCGAACAATCGAAAAGTTCAACAAAGACAATCATAAGATATAACTTTTAAAATAGCAATCATATAGCTCAAACACATATGCAATTTAATTTAACACCATGGTTTTGTACTACTGTCCTGTACGAAAACAATTTATATATTAGTGTGATAAATGGGGACCTTTTTCTCGGTTGGACGCGTGAAAAGCCAAAGGGAACAAGATTACTCGTGCAACCGGGATGAAAAAATGGAAAAATTGCTCTTTTGATGTTACCGTTGACAAGATTACCGAAGGTCCGAAGATCAAAAGCGGTAATACGATTTCGCTGCGTGAATTATACAGCGTAAACGTCGAACGATAATCGCTAACTTTGAATTGCAAAAGCGATACTCGAGGAAACTTAATTTCCAGTTGTCCATAGTTTCGTAAAGTGACTGTGTTTGAAAGTTTTGTTCGCGGTGAAGGAACTCTTCTATCGAGCGTTTTATAAAACGATTTACCTTTAGCTTATTGGCATTCAAAATGTTTTAATATTTTTCGAATGTTATATTACAAGTCTATAAATATTAAAATTTTTGCATTTTTAAATACTTTGTGCACCTCAAAGTTTTTAAATTTTTTAGTGTATATGTACTCAAATTTTTTAATTTTCAAATTCCCACATTCTCATATATCAAATTCTGAAATTTCCGAGTTTCTAAATTTTCAGAATACCTACATTCTCCTCTTTGTACGTCTACAAATTCCCATATCTCTATTTGCTCATATTCCCACATCCACACATCCCCACATCCCCACATCCACACATCCACACATCCTCACATCCACACATCCACACATCCACACATCCACACATCCACACATCCACACATCCACACATATGTTCACATATCTCCATATCGCCTTATCCCCATATCCCCATATCCCCATATCCCCATATCCCCATATCCCCATATCCCCATATCCCCATATCCCCACAGCCCCAAATTTTCAAATGCGCCAATTTCTCACTTTCCAAATCCCAAATTCCCAATTTTAGTATTTTCAAATTCATAAATCTCCAAATCTACAAATTTCCAAATCCCCAAATTCCCAAATCTTCAAATCTCCAAATCTCCAAATCCTCAAATCCCAAATCTCCCAATCCCCAAATCTCCAAATCTCCAAATCCCCAAATCCCAAAATCTCCAGTCTCAAAATTCTAAAAAATTGCCAAATCTCCAAATGCTAAAAAACCTCCAAAAATCTCCAAACCTAAAAAACTTGAAATCTAGAAATACAAATTTTTTAATTTTAGAAACAGATTATACATCAATGGCTGTACAGTTGCCCCGATTTGCACTATTAATGGATGAAAATGTACGACTATTTCTATTAATGGACGTCCCACATCCTACATAAGCGGCGTACATTCAGTTAGTTAAGTTTAGCTAGGTAGTTATAAAGTGCCACAATCCAGTGTTAGCAACTACTTGGCAGATTTTCAATTTGGCACATCGTCAAAGGAAGATTAACGTACCGTTGCGTGTAATTTACAACAATTTCACAAAATATTTCCTGGGAAAATATATAATCGATGTCTTGTAGCCGTTGGTTATAAATACTAACCGCGTACTTTAAATGGATATAAGGTACAACAGTTTTAGAGGATCCTTGTTATTATGTTACGTTATACTTTTACAAGTTTGCGGGATATTGTTCGGGACAAAAACAGCGGAAAAAGTGGCGCTTTTAAGATTGCCGAGAAAACGGGAAACTTACATTTAAAAACTTTTCAGAACACACTCTCCAACTTTTCAGGCTCCATATAATCGCTTTCTCAACTGTAATCGCACAGCTATGTTATAGTTACATAAACCCGGCTTTACCTATCCTTAGTGTGTAACTATAATTTTACTGTACAAATAAATATGCTCACATCTCAAGACTAAATTATATCTTAAGATAAAATAAAATCAACGAGCCGTGTGAGCAGTCTTGTAATAATTCAGCTACAATTCAAAGCCTTTCTACAATTATCTTTTCAGTCATCTTGAAAAATAATTGGAGACTTGGGATCTTAGAACTTGGAAAATTTTCAAATTTTTAATCTTCGAAATTTGGGACTTTAATTCTTTGAAAATTTTCAGATTTTAAATTGTAGGAAGTTGGGAATGTAAAAATTAAAGAATTTCGAAATTTTCAAATATCCCAATTTTTAATTTTAGGAACTTGGGAATTTTAGAATTTGGGGACCTCTAAATTTTCATATTTCCAAATTTCTCATTTTAAGAACTTGGAAATGTACATTTGCAAATTGTCAAATTTTTAATCTTGCAAACTTGGGAATCTGATAAATTAAAAATTCCTAAATTTTCAAATTCCCAAATTTAAAAGATAGAGAATTTAAAAAATTAAAATTTAGAAACTGGAAATTCGAAGGTTTTAAAAAATTGACATAGTAATTTAATCAAAGTCAAATACTATACACGAGACAAATAGAACCGTAAAAGGGTTAAAGCTTGCAGAGCTTCATAATTTATGGTACACATTCTCAGGCTGCGGTAATCGCATGTAACCAGTTCGTAACACGACTGAATATTTCAGCGAGTATCGGTTGTACGCTTTCGTTAACAATGGAATTCCGAGAACTGATCATTCATGAAAATTTTAAATCAGCTCGCGATTTCGATCGCTTGACAGTTTAACGAACGTTGCAGTATGCGCTGCCATGGCATAAGTTCGAACAAACGTCACTCTCAGGGGCAATGCATGTTTTATCGGATCGATTTCCAAGTGACGTCATGTAGGTATTAACCGCGGCTGCCTTGAATTATTAATCCACCTGCAACCGGCATACCCTACTACCTTTATACGTTCCTTTTTACGTAAGCAAAGTACTTTGACCTATCGACGATCAAATATAACCGTATAGACGTCAGACTTTATATCTCATTTCTTAAAAGAGGGCGCAAGGCACTTTCTTTATTGATTGTAGTTTCAAAGAACTTATTCAGATATTATGGTAAGTATACTTTGCAAACTTTAGTGACGCAAGTGTGGAGCTGATTGACTTCAATTATTAGGGATCGTATTTTTTCATTCATGTTTACTACACTTTGGAAGATTCAGAAATCCCTAAATTTTCAAATTTTTACATTCCTCAATTCCTAAATTTCTGAATCCTCGAATTTACAAATTTTCGAACCCCAAATCGCCATATTTTGCAATCTCTAAATTTCTAAATTTCTATATTCTCAAATACCTAAGTTTCCAAAATTCTACATTCCCCAATTTCTAAATTTTCAAATTTCTACATTCTCCAATTCCCAAATTTTTAAATCCCTAAATCCACAAATTTTCGAACCCCAAATCTCCATATTCTCCAACCTCTAAATTTCCAAATTTCTATACTCCCAAATTCCAAAATTTGCAAAATTCTACATTCCCCAATTCCTAAATTTCCAAATCCCCAAATCCCAAATTCCCAAATTTCTAAATCCCTAAATTCACAAATTTCTGCACCCCAAATCTCCACATTCCGAAATCCCTAAATTTCCAAATTTCTACATTCCCAAATTCCTAAATATCCAAAATTCTACATTCCCCAATTCCTAAACTCCCAAATTCCCAAATCCCCAATTTCCAAATTTCTAAATTCCTAAATTCCCAAATTTCAGAACCCCTAAACTTCCACATCCCTAAATCCCCAGATTCCTAACTCTCCAAATCCACAAACATCTCAGTCATCCCAATAATTCACTCTCCACAAAAAAGTATCAACGCAGAAGTTTACCAGTTTACACAATTCACTCCTTGTCTCCGACCTCTTCAACTTTATTAATTTTTATCTCGACAGCATCGATTACCCGTCTCCTTTTTACCGCACGCTAAAAATGTATCCCCGACAACAAAACTGAAAAAATGTTTAAACTCACGGTCAATAAGTCAAAAAGTCGAAAAAGACGCGGTTGTGTCACGAGCAGAGTGTCATAAAAATCCGCGTTCCCGTCTATGAAGAATAAATTGGCTCGTATATCAAAGCAAATTAACGCGGACGTGTCCCGCGGACAATTAACGATTTTCTATAGGCCACGAAAGCCGCGGGAAGAGAGGAGCCGTGGTTCGTTTTGCGGCTATAAATTTCATCGTCCTCGACGCGAGCATTTTGTACGTGTTCTACAGCTGCCACCAATTTTATGTTTCGCCTGTTACGTTGTCTCTATTACGGGTCCTACGGTTACCAGCGCTTACCTGTTGGCTACCTTATATCTTGATAACGACGCCATCGTCGGGTTGGCTCGAATTCGAGCGTATTTTAAGCTGGCACCGCCGTTACCCGCGAGTACTTTATTATTGAAACCCTCTCGGCCAGCTGAATTCTGAACCTCTGGGAAAATTCGATCAACGATATTCGATATCTTCTCGATGGTATTTTAAATGAACATTCACCGCTAAGATAAATCCTCGTGCATGCATGTTTTACAGCGAGCTTAGTAAACTTTGTGAGCTTCGTTGCGTGACGGTAACAGGCGAAATCAATAAAACTCTAAGGCGCTGAGGAGATAAATTATTTCGATCCGTCTCGCAGTTATTGACGAGTTCTAATTCCAGTTTTAAGTATTTGTCACGTTCCAGTTGCTGATTTAATCATATCGTCGACAATTGTTATTGTGGACAATTATTGCGTAAGTTCATTGCCTTTTCACAAAATGGAGAATTCGGCGGATAGAGATTGATAGATTTCTATAGGATATATTCTGACTGAAAGATTGAGAAGTGTTCGTGGACTTTAAAATGTAGAAATGGACGAATTTAGAATAGAATTTGATATAACTTTGAAAAGAGGTTCTGTACACCGTTGTTTCTCCAGAAAGGTAAAGTTACCTTTTTAAATATCTGACGTTTCTGGACTTGTATCGTTTTCCGACTTACCGTGTCACGATCGGCTCTCGAAACGGAAAAAGTTGGAAACGGCAGAATCGACGTTGAATAAATTTCCCTAAACGGAACAATCCGGTGATTCCCCGTCAAACAGGAGGCCCCCACGGGCGTAAATACCCGTACGCGACGTGGTAATATTTAATGCGTAAGATATTTGTTCGGGGCTGTAATCCCCTTAGTTTCTCCGCGTAAATTTAATACGGCCAATACGGGAACGAACGTGCAGCAGGGTCCCAGGTAAAGGGATATAACGTTTCTCTAATTACTGGCATAAATCCAGCGAAAGAATTTATCCCCTTCTTGTCTATATCGGGGGAGAGGTCTGTGCTCAGGGTATTTCATCTATCGCGAAGGGAACGAGGAGAAAGTTGGTTCGATATTTTCCACGCACATGCACGAAATATTTCTGCAGGTATGCGAATTTCATTCCCCCATGGCGCGACCGATATGCCTCTCTCCGGTCTTTCGATCGTCCTCTTCTGTCTCGCTGCTCTGTCACGCTCTCCAGATTAACGTCGATGTTCCGCCAACCAAGTCCCAATGCGTGGTATTATCATTCGTGCGATCAGGAACAACGCGGATGAGACGGACAGAGAAAAAAAATCAAAAATAAAATCGTTGTCGACGAGTTTTGCACCGAGGGGTGAGGAGAATGAAAGTAATGACATGTGATCGCGGCATCGCTCAACGACGATGGCCTCCAACAGGGGATTATCGAGATTTCCCCCGAAAGATTGATATTTTCGCATCCACCGGCGAGCAGGATTACGCGAGCCGAGTTTCGAGTACATTTCGGCATCGATAATTTGGGTCTCAGACAGCCAGGCATTTCAAGTGGCCAGCCGACGTCAGCCAGTCTGAAATTCTTCCCTCCGTGGACCGAGGGGTGGCTGTGTCCCTTGTTTAACGAGACACCCTCGCGAGTCCGACTCTTTAAGCGAAAATAATATTGCCTCCATCCGACGGAATTTCATCGCGATCGTTCTTGGGAAAAAGGGACGAATAAACCCGTGATATTGCTAATTAAATGGAAGCATCATTGAAATTCGTTTATTGCGATGATGCGGTGCGAAGGGTAAGAAACTGAGGGAGCCACGGAATTACAGAAGAATTTCTACCGGGACTAATTTCTTAAACGATCAATCTTTTTCTCGGATCTTTCGCAGCTGTCTCTATAATAATTAAACACTAAGCAAAATTTAAATCGAACTGAGCATCGAAATGCTACTGCGTAACACTATCTGTGCATATCGTAATTCTTACTTAAACTGAACAGTAAATTGTCGAAGCATCTGTTTAAAACATTGTCCAAAACATAGAAAGTAACTGTCACATAAATCTTAATTAGTCTTCTGTTAATAAATGATAAAAGATTCGCGACGTTAAAAAGAAATTCCTGACAGGATTAAAGTAATAAATTAACATCTACAGATTCAAGTGTGTTAAAATATCCACAGAATGTTCTCATTCCAAAGAATATTACAGCAATTTTTAAGAAGTCATAACGTCGATCCAAAAACTAATTAAACTAAAATTTCACTAAAAAATTAAACCAAAAGGTTAAAGTTGAAACCAAACCTAACCTAACTTTCACAGAATTTTATCAGTGCAATCCACTTATCGTGTTTGAATTTTAAATTGAATCTACTACAACTAGAAAGAAGAAAAATTAAATTTAAATAATAGATTTACGTATCAGGTTAGCTCGACCGACACGACGCCACTGAATCCACCATAATACGCTTAAATGCAAAAATAATGGTGCACCGTTCAACCGGTGACGTGTTCCGCCTCGACATGGGGTCCACGGGGGACAGTCCACTGTAACAACCCCCGTCATGTCCCCTTATACATTATTGATACAACATCTATGCAGATGTCGGTTCATTTGCAGTCGTTTCAATTGCGAAAAAGGTCGGTTTCGTTAGCACGGTCGATGCAAATCCAATGCTCGACAAGTCCGTTGCAAGTAACGATTCTCTCGTTCGATCATTTCAAGTTTGTTCGTGACAATAGATCTAATAGTAGTGCATCAAACAGGAATGACTGTAAATTAATAATGAACCTTTAGGGTTGAACAAGAATCGGTAACGAAGCAGAAGCAAATGTATCACGAATAGAATTATACAAGAAGCTTACGACTCGACGTTTATAATTCTAATCAATCAATCTAAACTGTAAAACGAATGTGAAATAAAACCATGATGAAAATCCGAAAAGTTATAAGGATTAATTAAAAGTATTGTTTCAAATGTTTCCTATAATCCTCCGATAAAAAAAGTGCGATTGTTCCAACATTCTGTAACATTCAAAGAGATTAATAAAAATAAATTTAATTGTTCCAACGTAAACTACGGTAGAATTTATAAAATACAACTTTGATTCAAAACATGAAAATGTGTCTTTGTTCCAGAATATCCTGGAGAATGAAAAAAGAAGATTTTATGTAACAATGAGGGGATATTCGACAGGAAACTGTAACTTTAATGCACGCATTACCTGCAGCCCCGCATTTTGGCTTAAAATGCAATCGCAGGCGAAGAGATTCAACTATTTTCCGAGATATGCCGGAAACTGGGTTATAGGACAAGCTCGGTTTATTCTGCATAATTAGATCCGTTACTGGCCCGAAATGATCATGAAGCGATTTAGCCGGAAGCGGTACAAATCGAAAGTGGAGAGAGCGAGAGGGAAACGTGCAAGTCTAGCTTGAATCTCAAGATAAAATCTACGTGTCGATATCTTGAAATACGGGTGTCCTGGGAAACGTAAATTACTCGCCAATGGGAATTTTTACCGAACAGCAGTGCCAGATAAAGTGTACAGTGGAGATCATAGGGAAATTAATGGCGTTTCTAGCAAAACGATGGTAGAAAGATGCAAATTTATTTGAAGATTTTACAAACCTTTTGAGCTAAGTCTTTTTCATTTATGCAACTTCTAATAAAGTCCGCTAAATTTCTTACTCAGACATACTTATATATATTTAATTTTTTAAGAATTCTATGTACTTCATTCCGACTAAGAGATTTTGTCAAAAAAGTTCGGATGTAAAAATTTGATTAGTTTATTAAAATTATTCGAACTGTTGAAGTCTGCACGTGCAGCTGTTGCAAACATGTTTCTCCGAAGTTTTCAGAATTCGTAACACGTAATCAATTTGTAATATCTTCGTAAATTAAATGAAGCGTGCCGAACCGATATCGAATTAAGTGGAAAAAAGCGACGCATGAAAATGATTGATCGTTGGACGCATCAAGCGAGACAGTCTGCCGTTGAAATTTTTAACCGCATCCCGTTGACGAGCAAATACTATCAAAATAAAACATCCTTTTTATGCTGCTTTCAAGAGAAATCCTGACTATTTCATTTCATTATCTTCTTTTCACGTCTCGTTTATTTTATAATCCACCGTCATGTTTATCATCACAGGTTTAATTAAGCCAGGCATTTCATTTGCTTCTATGACGAGTAAAATATAATTGAAGCACAAAAATACCTTGTCACTGATAGAATAAAAGTAATTAATGTTTCTACAAATTCGTAAGGTTACTAGATCACGATACCTAGTGAAATTTTGAAACACAGATCTCGAAAACTTATTAATCGCGAATGCCAATCGTCCGGAATTAGGTTGTATTCGAGGAATCCGATGATTCCATCGATTACAACAGTTATCCGACAGATACATTCAACTTCGAATTCCGTTCGACGATTCAATCGACCAATTTTATTCTCAAAATCTGCCTGTTCGTCGGCCGTCGTTCCAGTTTCGAAAAGAAAGGAGTCCTGCAGCGTTTCAATGTAATATCGACTATCGCTCGTCGGGAAGTCAATCAAAACGTTTGATCGAACGAGCTTTAATTTAATCCGAGATTCAGGGTGAAATTTTTTATCGCATCGATCGGGGTAAGAATACACACATGAAAAACCGTATATCAGATTTCTGCACGTGCAATTTATAAACGAAACAGTAATTCGGGAAGAAAAATTGAAACATGGACCACCCCTTATGCACCCCCTCTAAATAAAAATCACAAGGTTTCAGATTTATTTCCTTTTTTTCTAATGGTACTAGATACATGGTTTATCTAGGTTATAACCCATTTCAAGATGGATGCATGTATACGTTGGTCTTTCAAGGTCAGATCTTCCATTTTCGACGAATAATGGCTTTCAAAGTTCATTGAGAAAGGATTGATACAGTTTCTATTGTAACAGATAAGAAATTCTACAGAATGTTTTTAAAATGGAATCGGATTGAGAAATAATATTTAAATCCTCTTCCTTTTGCAACACAACGACGTACGAAAAGAATTCCATCGAAAGAATAGAAGAATGAAAAGTTTCGAGTATGATATTTCCAACATTAAAAATATGTTCTGAAAATTGCAAGTGATACAGGAATTATAATACGGAGACGGATACATATTTTGAAAAGGCAAATGAAATTGAAGGTATCAATTGAATTAGCTTTTATGACGAGATTTCGTACAGCCGTTTCATTTAAACACTTATTTTTGCAAATTTTCGTTTGACGCATCCGACCTCGTGATACGTTAATTACGAGCAAACACATATCAGACTGATTCGATGTTTTTCCCGTGCTTTTGACACGATCCATGTTCGTTATGACCTCGTTAATTACTTAGACTTCGACGATTTTAAATTCAACGCGTCATGTCAAGTTAACGAGGTTAAATATTTCGACAATTTTTAATATTTATCATACGCTGAGATTTCAAATTTCATAAATATTTAGGGATTAATTCATTCAATTTCAGAGCAGCTGCGAATTTTTTAATCGAAAAATAGTTGCAGGATGACACGTTCTTCTATAAGAATTAATATACGTGTGGGAAACCTTTAGACTCTTTTCATTTTGGGTAAACAAATAGACAAGTTTGAAAATTTCAAGATTTAGAAATTCGAAAAATTTTAAACTTCAAATTTCAAATTCCTGAATTTTTAAATTTTCTCTTTTTTAAAAGCTAAAATTTCTACACTTTAAGACTCCTATATCTTCAAATTTCTGAGATCCTAAACTCTAAATTCTCAAATCCCCAAGTTTCAAAAATTTCTAAATTTGATTTGTTAAGCTTCAGACCCCAAATTCTGAAGCTTCTAAACTTATCAAATTTTCGAATCCCCTTTCCTAAATTTCCAAGTCTCTAAACCCCAAATTCCACAATATACAAAACCTCAACTTTGCAATTCCCATTATCCCAAATTATCAAGCTCCAAATCTCCAAGATTCCCATATCATTTCCAAATTTTCGAACCCTAATCTCCAAATTCCCAAATCTCTCAAATCTTCAAATTCCTACATCCCCAAATGTCCCATCATCCAAGTTCGTACCTTCCCAAATTCCCATCTTAATTTCAAAACCCCGAAATTTCAAGCTTAATCTCCGTAAGGTCCAAATTCAAAACGTGAAATTTTCGGGTCCAAAAATTTCTGAATTCGAAACCGCGCCGATCAGAGATGAACCCGTAATGTTTCCCCTGCATCGTTTTCCTGAAGAAGTCTGCCGCTCATCAGCGTCGCGTAGAACGAAGGGACAACGCATGCAAGTGAAGTCTGGTGAAAAATTGCAACGCGGTAAATCCCGACGCAACGACGCCATTACTCACGGTTCGACATCAAAGGGAAATCCGTGGTACGCGAAAGGGGTGTCTCGGGCCAAGATTTCTGCGGATAGCCGCGTGGATGCGATTATGCGATGGGCGGCGGCGGTCGTGCAGATCCATCGGCGCATATATCAGCCATTGTGCATAGCTGCCCTCGCCTCAGTTATCTTAATTACATCTGTAATGCACACCGCAGAGCGCCGTCAACGGCCTAGTCTCTAGCAGTCAGCCTCGCGTGATTCCCGTGTTTATTTACCAACCTACGACCGCGTTAATTTCGGTTCGTCTACTTGGCCACCCCACGATTCTACACCCCTAGAATCTACGTACAGACACGAAAAGGTACGTCGATCGAGAACTCGATTTAACATCAATCGCAAATTTCACCTGATACGCAAATTAACCCTATTGCTTGTTACATCGTGTTGTACTTGTGACGCACGTTACTTCAGACGCAACCACAATCATATATGTAACACGATTGAGTCTGGAATTTAATATCAATTATAATTTGCAGAATGATCCAATAACATTTCAACTTTTCTTATTAGACTAACAAATCTAAGTCTAGTCAGTTAGACAAATAATTTTCCTTATTAGTTTCAATAATTAGTTAGCTCTGACTGATCTGGCGAAAAAATCATAGGTCAAGAGGTTAATGTGGAACTAGTGAGAAAATCAGCTGAGATGTCATTTTAATATTAAAAGAGAACATAAAGTAATCTCCAAGGTATAACCAATTCTACTGAATTTATGTATTGAGTATATTGAATATATTAACCCTTTGCACTATTTTGACGAGTCTGACTCGTGACGCACTCGCACTTCAATTGTGACAAATCTTACTCGAATTTTGAATACACTTCTATCTGGTGTCCAAGTCCAGTTATAATTTGCATAGTCAAGAATTGTTGAATACAGGACTGACATAATATTTCAACTTTCTTTGACTGTTTTAATATTGTAGCTGCGATTGGTTAGTTCTGACTGACGCACCTTACAAATAAATCATAGTGCAAGGGGTTAAATATATTCTCTCAATTATATCATCCCCCATATTTCGATCCACATGAGTACCAATAATAATAACGTAACACCACTTATCGATATTCCTGTGAAATGATGGTTCACATAGTACACGGTGAGATTCCTTGAAAAGCTTCAAGCTATCACAGACCAACATCTGCACCCTAATCTACATTCTTCCAAGAATATTCTTTCGAAACGTACCATCATCCACGTTATTCGCGTTCCTTCAAGAGTTACTCGCGTCATATTTCCATAGAATTCACGATTTGGTTCGCAAATCGATGCTATCGTCCCGTTTCTTCGCGGGGATCTCAGCGTCGTGAACAAAAGGACAATCCGCTCCGGTGGAGATTCACGGTTCACGGCGCCATTCGAGAAACGTCAAATCGGACTGGCGCCAAGAAAAGTTAACAAACGATTTCACGCCAGGATGTGCTCTGATCGGACCTCGTTGGTCCATGCTCTTCTTTACTGCGTGAATGTTTCGCATGGGGACAGAAAATAATTGGGGTTGAAGAAACAAAACTTGACTTATACATTACTTCAAAAATCATACTTATAGTAAAAATGATGAAGTGGTAATTTACTGGTCATTTTAACATTAGGTTTGCGGACGTTTGATGGTCATATATTTGAACTGAAGTAGAAAGATAAATAAATTGGAGATGATATGTGAACTGCCTAAGATTCTTTAGCTTGACATACATTTTTACAAAAATTTCTTAGTAAGTTTTATGATCATTTTGACGGGATCCGTAAATCTAGTGTTAATTAGTAGTAACAGCGAATAGATTGAGAATTGACTAGAATTCGTAAAATTGAATTTTAGACAAAAATCACGAAAATTATAAATGTTGGACCTAATTAAGCCACATACGTCATCGCGTTTTGTATCAATGCATATCGACCAGAACATTTACGCCTCGAATAGCGCCGCGTACATCTCCGACTTTGATAGATGTTTCGTGTAACGCGAGATGGAAAACAACTCGAAAAAAAGGGGGTGCGTCCGCCTCGTTACACGCTACACTTGCTCGTTTTTTGTCGGACGTCGCCAGGACACGTTGGCCAGGGAGAGAAAAAAGAATTTCAATGACGAAAACAAGTCGATGTCCATAGTTGAATTGGATTCGCGGCCCTTTTTTTTTCTCCTTTCCGCGTGAACGCGCGGAACAGGACCGTCGGACCCAGTTCCGTACGCGTTCGAAATATCGCGCCTCGTTATTCGAGTGGACCCCCTTCTTTTTCTATTTTTCCTCTGCCCACGCTCGTACGTGGCCTAGGAATAAATACGGTTTATTAAATGAAAAACGAACGACAGCCGAACGAAATTCCGCCCGTTTCGTCTGTCAGCCCTTTTTTTTCGTCAAACGTCACCCTGGCAACGAGAAGAATAAATACATACCGTTCGCGGAATTGATTGCACTGTGTTCGTTGCTGCTCTCACCAGAAGCAATTCACTACTTACCACCACTTTTCTAGTTACATGGACAATAGACACTTTTGACTTCCTGTCTGTTCCTATTGTACACGTGAAGTAATTTTTTTTCGGGTAAAAATTTGGGGAGGTAAATGTTCCTCAAGTTTGCAATTTTTACTTTAGGATCTTGAAATTTCGGGAATTTTTCTGACTATTGAAGTTTGGATCTCTGAAATTTTTCAATATTAATATTTCGATACTTTGGAATTTTTTAGACATTAAAATTAGACGTTCTTAATATAAAACAATTAATAAAATGACTGTTAATCATCTATGACTTTGAAACATAATAGTCTAACATTTGATCACACAAAATTATCGCAAAATTTATAGAATATTAATTCGAGTTAAAAGAGGGTAAGCTAATTTAAGTATTGCAGATTTAATTCGAACTGGCAGTGGATGATAGCGATGCAATTAATTTTGTACGGATTGAAATCACGCGAAAAATGTGTTTCGAGAAGGGGAAATAAAAAAAAGAGATCGTATTTTCGAACGACATCGGAGTAAATTTCACGTTCAGCGGAAAACGAACGAGTGAATTGAACGGGGAACGACGAAAACACGGATAATTGGGTGTGAAGAACACTCGCGAATTACAAATGAAAAGCTACTTTGCCGCGCTGAATATTAAATGAATCTCTATTTTGTCGGTGATTGTGGATCAACAGCTGTACATATTTTGAATTTACTGACTACTCGCATTGATAAGTGGGACGTTTTCCAACGTGAAATCCAATATTTAAATTCCACTTGACAGTATGAAAATACGATGGGAATCGTTTCGATGGAAAGCTCAATGCGTTTTGTAAAAAATTCAATCGTTACAAGGTATAAAGTCGGTTTGGTAAAGTTTCGCGTAACGTGTGATTACTTCGTGACTAAGGATATTTGTTGTGTCATGAGTTTAAACAAAATTGATTACAGTAATTGATTGTATTTGCGGAATATAGGAAGTCATGTATGAAATATTATAAGTGATAGTGAAATATGTGAGAGGCATGTAGACTTGTATTCTTAAATTCTTAGATTTCTGAACAACTGCTGATCCTAGATTTCTGTATCCACAAATTCTTATATTCTTACAAGTCCATATTTCAGTATACCTAGATCCCTATATTCTCAAATTCCTAGATCCCTATATCCCCAAATTCCTATGTCCTCGAATGTCTAATTGTCCCGAAATTCCTACATCTCCAAATCCCTATATCCCCAGATCCCTACATTTCCAAATTCTAATCTTTCCGAATGTCCACATGTCCCGAAATTCCTACATCCCCAAATCTCTATATCCCCAAGTTCCTATATTCCCAGGTGTCCACATGTCCCGAAATTCCTACATCCCCAGTTCTCTACATATATCCCCAGATCCCTATATTCCCAAATTCGTATGTTCTCATATGTCCACATGTCCCAAAATTTCGACATCTCCAAATCTCTATATCCCCAAGTTCCTATATTCCCAGGTGTCCACATGTCCCGAATTTCCTACATCTCCAAATCCCTATATCTCCAAATCTCTACATCCCCAAATTCCAATCTTCCCAAATATTTACACGTCTCGAAACTCTTACATCCCCAAATCCCCATATCTCTATACATAAATATCTTCTTAGTTAAATAATCCCATCTTTTCCAATTTCTCCGAAATTTATTTTATCAACTGATTAAATAACACTAACTACCACTAATTCAACCGAATTTGCACGTATTGATTACAGTACAGCCTGTTCAGGGATAATTAATTATGTTGCTGGATTAATTATCAAGCTACTTAGCATTTCGTTTGTAACCAATTTAATTTTTTATAATAGTAGTTAAATCAGTTCACGGAATAGAGCATATATTGTTTGTTTACGTAAATGTACGGAAACGCAGCATTCAGGGTGGATACCTGCAGGCAGCCAGTTAGTTAGTATGGTATCTATTGTTTCCAAAACACAACGCCCATTATAATTGGGGACCCATGAAACCGCTATGTGGTACAATATCAAAGACACCGGCTCGTTTAACGTAACGCGAAGCTTCGTCTTCTGCCGACTGATTTGATATAAATTTAGGGACAACCTAATCGTTCGAAGTAATTCACTTTCGTTTCATTTTGGTCACTTTCTGTAGATAAATTTCATATTTAATTTCTGAAGAAATTTTCGGGAGATCTAATTAGTTTCTTATTCGTTTATTCAATAATTAATTTGTCATTCATTATATGTACTTTGGAAAAAATTGTAAATACAGTGCAAACTTTCTAACTTCCCTATTTCACATATTATGTATTCATATCACACCCGGACAATTAACTTCATTTAGTTGAAAATTGAAAGAAAGATGTTGCATTTACCAATTAAAAAATACTCAAATTTGATAATTTTTAAAAAATTCGATGATGCGAGCAAAATTCAAAGAAGTGATAAACGATCATTTAACGAAATTATTAATCACGAAAAGAGAAGAGTAGCAATGAACGGCAGCATACGTGATTTTATTTTTCCAGCGTTAAAGTCGAATTTACGATGTTCATGACTTACAACAAACATACAATATATAACAAACGTTAACAAACATTTCACCGTACGGAAACTAGCGGAAACCGACCATTTATTTTTGGACGAATAATTCGGCTACCCATATCGGTTCAGTTAACCGAGCAGGGTAATTATGGCAGGAAATGAACGATACAGGAAACTGAACTCGTTCAGACAATTGCAGTGAATATTGGACTCTGTGTACACAATCGAAGCAGTATTTATTTTAGACCATGCGTATAAAAGCATTTATTTCACCATCGTTGTTCTTCCGTTTATTTTTTTCCGAACGTTTGATATTTTCTAATCAGCGATTGTTCATTCATCCGATTGTCAATCGCGAAATACGATAAAACAATTCGATGCAAATCTCTCGCGCGGAAAATCTCGTATTGCACCTCGCGTTAATTACGTTAAACGACGAGATAACACGCGGTTAAATATATTAATTCTTATTATTTAAGACGAAAAATATTTCGTACCGGGATAAATTGTTCGTAAGATAAAATGAGGCTGCATCGGTTTGCTATTTCTTTTTCTTCTTCTTCTTTTTTTTTTAACTTCCTTTGCACCCTCGGCGGAATTGTAGAAGAATCAGAGGTACCGGGCACGAAGGCAAATTATATGCAAATAGAGGGAACGAGAGAGAGAAATAAAAGGCTGTTTTGTAACTTTGAATATTTTACATTTTCGTTACCGCGTACTCACTTTACACATTGGAGGACGAGCTTCTCCTCGTCTGGTTAGGGAAACTCACCTGGAAAAAAAGAGAGAAAAAAATGTTTTAACTTTTTCGTAATATCGCGATAATTCTTGGTTCAAAATGCAAATTAATGTTCAAGTGATCTGAATAAAATATTACCCACTATCTGCCTTAATATCTGACACGTATTTAACATAAAATGGGGTGGATAGAAATGAAACTTTATATAAATGTTAATATTTCATTAGAAATTGTTTCACACACATCAATTTCGCTTTTAATATATCGAAAATTTGTTCTCGTAATGAAAAACTGTTGATTAAATTTGACATTTTTTTATACTTTTTTATACTTATTATCCAATGCTTTGAACTTTGGAGAATTTGTTTAAAAAACAGCAGCAAAAAATATGATCAAAATATTGGAAAATTTCTTGCCAATAACGTGTTTGCTTTCGATGAAAAATTACGAAAATAACTAGATGACATGAGTTATAAAAACGAATGTGAAATTAAAACATAAAGTCCCAAATCCGAAAGCGTTCAAAATGGCAGGAGAAACTTGCGTATAAAATTAATCTTGTAACATCGTTATATTCCTGAATCAAGAAAAGTTAAATAATGCTTTCCTTTCATTGTAACACATAATCTCCTATCGCATGCATTAAAATCTTTCGTTAATATTCAGTCCTTTACAAGACAACATTGTTCAAAGTTAATCAAGTCAGAATCTTCTGAATTTTATTACGCACAGTTGCATATCGCTTGTATTGCATAATAAGAACGCTGATGAAATACAATCTCGTTTCAAAGCGAAACGTTCTCACGACAGAAGTCAAGCATGACGTCGCAATATTGCAAATCGCTTCCTAACAATGGGATTGAGAGAACATTACCGTTATTGCCAGCGTCGTACAGAAAAGATCAATGGCGGAATCGTTCACGAGGCGTGCGGCACGATAATTACCGAAAAGGAAATTAACGATCATGCTTGCAGAGGGAACCCTCATTCTCCGGACAACTCATATTTAAAGTATGATTAATTATTTAATGTATGAGTCTGGTACGAGAAGATCCTAAACTTCAAGGAGAAAACACGAGTTACACAAAATGGTGCTAGTGGCATCAAAATACAAATGGAATGTCTTGAATCAGTGTTCGTTTGTATTAAATTATAAAAATGCAGAGTCAGAACTTGATGTTATTAAAAATATATGTAGGTATATAGTTCGAAAAATTTTTATCAAAATTGTTATCAAAGCAAAATATTTCTCCAACACTGAAAATCTTGTTTCATTTGAAATTCAGATTACAAGATTGATGATTGTTATTAATGTAGTTATGCTATTAACAATTCCAATCAGTTGTTTCAGAAACTTTTCCTCTTTTTTATACAGCAATTTAACACAGTTATGGTTAAAAATAGGTTATGTTACAAAGTGATATTAAGTGGATATGAAAATAATATTGAACTATAACATTATAAATGTTTTTTACCCTAAAAAACAGAGCAAATAGCATTTAGGTAACGTGTAAATAAAAAATAATAATTAAATAAACAAAAAATGCGACTCAGAAAGTACCCAAATCAATGTTTGTAATTTAAAAGCGGAAGCGTAAATTGAGTGTCAACGATTCAATTTGGAACAAGCCTAAGCTATAGGATCCGAGTGTCCCGAATACGGTAGGTTCCTCGAGTAATTATTCCGTTTCCATCACAGTGAAACGCCATTAAAGTGAAACAAACGATAAAATCTATCTGTTCGTAATGAAACAACGTGCACGGTCATCGTGCAGCTATTTCCCCTTCGATTATGCGCCTGCCGTGACCCGTATTCAGAGTTTTGATTACATCTTCAAATTACTTTTCGCAGCCATCACGCGATCCATCAAATTTTTAATTATCGCTCCATATACAGCTTGTTTCCGGGAAAGTGCAAATGTCGAAACACAAAGGGAACGGAATGGAACAGAAAAGTGGAACGACCGCGAAATTGTGGCCATCAAACGGGCCAACGGGTGGACCGATTAAAAAACACCGAACACGGGACGTTATAAATGTTAATACCGATCCACCAATTTTCTTCGCTGATGGAACGAAACGGTAATCGGCGAAAACCGCGGTGTTCGCGTACGTTGTTTCGCCGCAATTAAGCCGAATCGAATCTTGTTTTGTTTAAACACTATTTCCGTCGACGACACGATGAAAAAACACGAATCCCGCCCGCCATTCGTTTCACAATTATTGTACAATGTCTGATAATAGGTTACCAGATAGTAAGTTTTATAGTAAAATATCTCCCACGAATTATTTAACAAGTATTATTTCTATCTGTATACCTTGCCTATTCGATAAACAGTACAACTACTCGATAAACAACTAAAACTAGGTAACCAAACTCAGATTACAGTTTCAAGATACATATGAAGTATCAAATCTTCGCTTCAAATAGCAAATATACTACGTTAAACCAAAACATAGTTCGGACTGTTTCTCCATTAACTTAATTAACTAGTTTCACAAGAGGGATGCAAGATGAAATGAAAAGGATCATATGAAACGTTCAAATCCACAGAAAAGCTAGTAGATGAAACATTTTATCAATCAAGAAAGATTTTTCAATCATGAAAACGTATATATTATTAGAAGATATTTTATTGAAAAGATGAATAGTCTTTATACTCCCACCTGCGAATGGGTTAAAATTAAATAGGCACTTTCAGAGGCAACCTGTATTTCCAACTGGTGTCCGGTGCACTCGCGCATATTTCATACAGCAACTTATTCACTTCAATTCCAGCGATCCCGCGCTTTTGCTTTCTTTTTGTTAGCCTCATTGTTTTACGATGCACACGATCGTGCACACGATCGATTATAAATATTACACTGCTCACGTGTTTTAGGCGTGGTCCACACGATCCATAAATCAATGGGACAATCAGGTGCAATCGCGGCTAAATTTGAAATAACAATAGGATGTGATGCTAAAGTATTTTACATCAAGAGAAATAACAATTTTATCAGAAAAAATTTTATTACTCGAAATTTCTACTGTTAATTTATTCTAACGAATATTATGGTAAAATAAGCGGAGAGCGTTTTATAAAAAAATATTTTGATTTCACGCAATCAAGTGAAATGCAAACCGTTGAATTCCCTGAAAAGCAATAGCGTTTAACGGTGATTACGAGCCGTACCCTCCTGGTAGAGTCATCGCGATGCAATTACGTGTTCCAGGGCGTGGATGCGGTCATTATCTCGCCCCACTTCGTTCTAAAGGAAAAGTTTAATTTCGAGCCCGCTGCGCGCCACGTGACAATGATGCATCTAATGTATGGCTCACAACAATATCATTCTCGTTAAGTTGATACGGTCTGGAAAATGGGGCCAGGAACGAAAATTGAAACGCACACGTGGATCAAATTATTACTCTGACCCATCTCTGCAGTAGCCGAATCGACCGACACGAATGACTGTTACCATACCCATATGTTCCCTGCAAATCGAAATTTATAGCGGCAAAAGGTTCCACTCGTTTACATCACAAATTCTCAAATTTATTCAATTTAAAAATCAGAAATATTGAATTCTACAAATTTAGAAGTGGAGAAATTTAGACATGCAGAAATTTGGGAAATCTCAACATTTAAATTTGCAAAATTACTAAGAAATTTCGGAGTTGTCTCTAAACCTATGAATTTACAAACTTTCAAGCTCTAGAAGTCTCTATATTACCAATCATAAGAATCCACTCCTAGAATCCACGTTCACACAAGTTAGACAACCGAAAGCACAAACTAACTACGTCTAAATATCACAAATGCATCATAAAAATAACCTGTGCAGCCATGAAATATGCTTGAAGCGTACTACCAACGAAGAAGCGAACGAGAAAGTATTCGAAGAGTTGGTGGTAAAAGCCTTTAATCTCCTCGCTCATCGGAAACTGTTCCTTGAAATTTTGAACGGTGCACGCGTCGAGTCTTTCTGCTTAATGCCGGAAGCTCGTGGCGGGCCGCTTCCTTTCAAGGTCGGAGAACAATATGTAGGCAAAGTTGGCGCAAAGTTTCCCGTTGGACGGAGGCGCGAGCTAGGGTGTTCCTAAAGGTACCTAGACGGAGGTTAAAGGGGTTGGAAAGGTGGTATGGGGTGGCCAAACTGAAAGAGGGCGACCACGAAGCGTGTGGCACGGGTTTCAGGTTCTTGCGGCAAAACCGAGCGGTTTAAGCAAGGCGTTAAATAGCTCGCAAGTTTCCCGCGGCAAAACAATGTGCCTCGAGTGTGAACCTGGCAGCCGCTTCGTGGAAAGTTGCCTTTACGACCCCGCACTGATCCATCCACCAGCTATCAAGGTGCCTCGTGTGGTCATACTCGGGAAAGTTTCGTCGCTTTTGTGTTTATGGGTGAAGACGAGGAAAGTATTCATAAAATTCCATTTCGATCACTTTTTAACACATTATCAAGATTATGACTGTGAATGTCAAGATCTTGAAATGTTATCAGTATAATCTAATAACATGATTGAACATAACCTAATAACCTTATACATAACCTAATAACATAATTTTAATTTAACGTAGTCCGTCAAGATCTATCCTGAGATCTCTAGTCACCTGAATAGTATTTAGTGACCTTGATAAGGTAGCAAAAATTATCTACCTCATCTAATATAATCTAGATTTACGATAAAGTAAAAATTAGATTTAGGTTAACTCTGCCTTCTTCTGAAGATAAGTTGGAGCAGTTTTACGCAAAAGATACTTATCGCTGAACGATGTGAAAAGGTCATCGAATGAAGTGAAACGCGTTTTAACGAGTAAAGGTTACTGTTCGATGAAACTGTTGCATTTCTTCGCCGACATAAAAGCGGCAGAATATACGAGTGGCATAAAACGCGTGGTCTTCTGAAAGAGATCTGTTCGTTCGATTACCGCTTGGAACTCGCGTGTCGAACGGTCTTTAACGAAGCAGCGTGCATCGTCGATGGAAACCAAAACGTTCTCGCGATGGCCGGAAACCGTGCCCTTTGATTCCTCGGCCTTTTATACCGCAACCTCGGCGGATATATCGGCGCCGCTCCGGATACCTGGTTCGCTGGAAAGTTCCTGGAACCGTTCAAGAGGCTGTTCAAAAGGAGAGGAGAAAAAGTATAAAGACTCGAGATATCTTGAAAGGGTTTAAAATTGAAGATCAGTTTCTGAAGGAGCTGAAGTTTCTCCTTGTCGAACGACACGCATAGTCTCAACGTATAATTACGAGACATCCGAGTATTCCTCGACGTTATTGTCGAGCGTTTAATTACGTTGCAGTAAACATGCAGATTAACGTCATCCACATATCTCCACAGTTAATTACTATTGTCAGAGTCTTTTTCAGAGTTGCTCGACGTTAAACTTGGTGCAAGCTGTTATGTAAGAAATGGATACGCAGAGTAACATCTATGTAGTCACTCCAGAGTCGATTGTAATAGTCAGCATCTAACGGAGTTGCTCAACAGACAAGTGTACCGTACTTCAGCCGTAGATTGCAAATTGGTACGATTGAAAATCGAGGAAGGTCGGTGATAAATAGTGGAGGCAGAGCGATATTTCAAATAATATTAACGGGAGCGCGAACTAAATCACCTTTCCATCCAGAGCGACGCAACACCTTCGTCCTCGACGCTCCCCAAATGCAAAACAGTGAAACACAAGGGTGGCGTCCGGCTCGCACCTGTCATCGTATGACCGATCGTTTGGTGCAGCCCAGTGGTCCCGGTGGATTCCAACGATAGCCAACAGGGTGGTACGCAGTCGAAGGGAGTAAGAGCGGGCCAAGTGTCGTGGCATACGTTACGTGCGTCAAAGGAAACAGGACACTTGGCGCGTCAGCGGCACGACCCTCGCGTCGCCGGCATTACCGGCTTCTCGACAAAATTATGATCCCGTTCGGTTTGCGCTGGCCGGCGGCCGTGATTGCATAACAATGAGCAGGATTCCGGGAATTGCTTTTACGTGTCTGGAATTACTCACTGGGCCACAATAGTCCGCGGAGCTGCATACCTGCACCGGTTGAAAGGCTGCGCAGGGAGTAACTGCACCGAGGGGTGGAAGAGAACGAGGACGAGGAGGAGGAACGTCTGCGTGTATGAATGTGTATTCACGCGTACATTTGGTTGTGTATGTGTGTGTGCATTAGCGTAGAGGGCAGCACACGGGTGGGCATTATGCGTCATTGGGTAATCTGGCGAACGATTCAATTGAAGCGGCCGGCATGTCGAGCATGTGGACATAATGGAGCATCCGTCTCTGTACGATAAGCGAGTATCGAGCGTTGTGCCGTGGCCCTCGAGGTTCCAGCATCGCCTGCGAGAGCGTACATATCGCGAAACCGATGATTTCGAGCCCCTTGCCCGAAGCATTTGCTCCGATCATCGACCCTCCAACCCCGCTTAGCCTCCCTCTTATCATTTCAGCCCGTTTATGAAGCCGAATATCTAGCGCACTTACTTACCAGAATTCGGGCTACCCGCTGTAAATTCCCTACCGATACAAGCGATTCCAGTTTCCGTTTATACTTTGCTGATTACGCGAACAACATGGGTTTATCGATCTTATCCGACGCGCAGACTAGCCCGGCTCTTAACTGCTATTTCCGAAGCAATGTGACGCGAGGTTGATATAAGAGTCGTTCGATCGAGAATTACGTAGCTGCACTTTTGCCCGTTTTATGGGCCGTGACATAGCTCCGCGCGGTATAGCAGCGAAATGGGAGAACGGTACAGCTGAACGAATTGCGTTTTAGATAGGATTAGGAATGCTGTTATCGATGACGTTATCGATACACATCGACAACATCGTTTAAGTGAACGAAGTGAAATCTAACGTGTAACTTTATCATTGGGTTCCTTTTTCGACTTAAACGAACCTAAGCGAACTCATAATTTTACCATTCGAATATATTTCTTGCGCAGACTGCGTGTTTAACGTAACTCAACTGGACTCACATTTTCACATTTTACTTTCGACAGCCTCATATGTTGTTCAAAATTAAAACCTAATCCTGCTTAGATAACGAGTCCGATATTTCGTGGACAAACGTAAAATTGTGGATATAGGAAATCTGGAAAGATCGTGTCACGTTAATTATTACACCGCAGAATAATACACGGGTCATTTCTATTTTCGTAACAATCAATAACGAAGGAAATAATCCCGGTGCTCACCGCGTTGCCAACCAGAAGTTCGCGGTCCAGTAATTTCGATTCCGGCAACAAATCAATGGAATCAGGCATACATTGTCCCGACATCGCGAAT
Source organism: Megachile willughbiella (assembly GCA_945859595.2). Taxonomy (NCBI): domain Eukaryota; kingdom Metazoa; phylum Arthropoda; class Insecta; order Hymenoptera; family Megachilidae; genus Megachile; species Megachile willughbiella. Next base: position 8,851,559 of record OX243797.1, on the reverse strand, counting down.
CGGTCGCGTAAAACTTCGGACTACTTTGGTATTCGACAAGTTGTTCCTTCGCTTGGCACGTTCGTTCGATCGTAGATTTTGGCACGGTGAATATTTTGCTCGGTGCTTTTAGCCGGAACCGTAACGAATTTCAATTTTACGTACAATCGTTCCATCCCCTTTACATCCTGGAAATATCTATCACTTCCCCAGTTAATTTACAAAAAATGGCGATACAAAATGTGAGCGAAATTACAGTATACTAAATTACAAAGTTTTTGGCATCTACATATAAATTCAAATACTTTTAAAAAGGATGAAATTCTTCATCTAAAAAAGATGAAAATTTTATCATTACTTACTTCGAGATATTATTCGTTTACTTAAAAGAACAGTCATTCTATGATAATAAAAAAATATAATACAGTGTAGTTAACAAAGTATACAGATTTTAAGTATTAACCTTTAAATAACCTCGAGCAAAAAAAATAAAAAAATGAAATTTTCAAACGACAAAAATGCAGACCAAGAGGATTCATGCATACTATAGCTGCCTACCCATATATGTACGTACATGAATATCATAGTGTTTCGACATTTATGAATAAATTCCTGTTCCATCGACTAACAATATAAACTGCATGAAGCTGTGCTACAACTAACTGTATAACTCTATACAGAATTGAATTTTCAGTAACTGAAAAAGTCCATAACATCGATGTTGTCCTAACATATTTTTCCGAAAGAGAGGATATGATTCTAATCATCGTAATTATTGATTTCTCGAAACGACTGGATCGACGAGTCCACGACACGAGAGAATTGCGTTTCCGGTCACTGGAGGCTTGTCGAGAGAGTAGCCCGAGAACGAACGCCACCGGGAGTTCCCCGTCATTTTCTGGCGAGTGAAGCGTGTGTGAACACGTGCACCATCGTCGCTATGCGTGTTCAATTTCCGATAGTTACCACGGTTGCACCAAAGGGTCGGCAAAGTTCAATTTCAACGGTGTAACTACGTGACTGCGAGCACCTTGGAGCTACCGATCCTTTGTCGCTCGACCGACGAATTTTCCAAGTTTTCGTCGATCACGAATCGTTTCATTCTTCGATAACTTCTTAAAAGTATAATTATTTACGTTAAGTTAATCACGTTACTGGATAAATTGTTTAGGGACATAAAGATGTAGGATGTCTAAGGATATAAGAAGCTGGAGATCTCACGATATCAGAAGTTTGGGAGATAGAAAGATAGCGATTTCAAGATCTGAAGAGATTTGGAGAAATATTTGAGAATCCCAGAAGATTGGAATCTAGGGACTGGGATTGGAGAAACACGTTTGGAGAGGTGCTCTGGGGAGATTAGAATTGTGGGAGATGGAGGTATGGGGAGATAGAGATCTAGGGAGATAGAGGACCTGAGAAGATTAGAGTTGGGAGGTAGAGATCTCAGCAAATAGAGATATGAAGAGATGGAGATTTGCAGATTTAGAGATTTGGGAATGCAGGGATTTGAAGAGGTATCTGGGAATGTAGGTATCTGAGAATATAGAGATTTGGAGAGATAAGAATTTGGGGATTTAGGTGTCTATGAATGAGAATCTGATAATATACAGATATGAAGATATAGAGAATTGAAAAGATATGGATTTGGAAATATAGAGATCTGGGGATATAGGGACTTGACGTAATATAGATCAAGAAATATAGGGATTCGACGTAATACAGATCTGGATATATAGAAATTAGAAGAGATACATATCCTAAAATTTAAAAATCTAAGAATATACAAATCTGGGGATACAGAGTTCAAAATATCCAAAGATCTGAGATTCTACTTAAAAGCTAAATAAGGATAACCAAAATTACTAAAAAAGCCTACCGACTAATCGTCAGAATTCATGAAATAACTGAATGAATAGAACCTGAACCTGTTAGACAAGATTTGAAATGAAGTCTTATGATCAGGAAGCAACCTCAAAATAGGAAGAGGGTTCCGGTGAAGTGCTGCGAATCAATAACCGGTCTGACCCGGTACAGGATGGTCAGAAATCAGCAAGATTTCAATCAAGGACCATTAGGGTAGCCAGTTAGGCCGAGGGGGACTTTCTTCGAGTCGGTCGATAAAATGTGCGTTGCTCCATTCGCGTTGCCTTATTGTCGACGTTACGCTCGAGACCCGGGCAAACATCGTCGAGATATTTCGAGACATTTTCCATGGGACGGGGTTTTCAAGGGTGGCCTACTCAAAACGAAGGTCGCCAATTCCAAAGAGTCAGCTAGCGTGCAAACCTGTGTGCCTACGATCACCGATCCAGCCTTATGCTTCATGACCCTCGGAATTCAAGTAATTTAGGTGCTGCAAGGCTGCTTCCACGCCCAGTCGACTCTCAATGGAAGAATAGCCCGTTCAGAGCGGACGGTGAATGCCACGCGATCTACGACACCCCTAAGTGCTTCCCAAAAATTCCTTGTAAAAGCCACCGCAGCAAACTTGTCCTCAAGAGTCCAGTTATCAAACACCGGGACTCAAGGCGCCGAACAAAGACGCGTTTATGCCGAATGCCTCGAACATGCCATTCGGTCAAAATGGCCTTCGAATATAGCCATTGAATAGCGTGCAATTTAAATTTAATTTTACAATACGTTTGTACATTTTATTGCTGTACTTCAACGTAGACATCTGCCATGTTCGAAAAAATCTATCCTTAAATTATAAAGTAGCGTATAGTAGTATAAAGTTTGTAGCATTAACAGAGACTGTTTTAAGAAGTAGTTTGAAATTACACGTTTGCGTGTAATAAAGTACTGTTTGTAGTCGGTAATTAAAACAGCTGCTACGAATGTTTTCAATGCAAGCGACACTCGTACCATTACGGTATAACGATAATAGCTATCGATCGGCTTTTGCAGTCTCGCAATAGTACCCACCTGAAATTTTGTACGAAAACCGAGGAGAGGAAAATTGATTTCTATTTCTGTTGAATTTCTATCTTTATCGAGTTCGTTCAGAACACGCTATTAGTTAAAACAACCAGTAAATAAATAAAATTCGTCCATTATACAAATAATCATATGTTCGAGCTCTGTTGGATCTCGAAATAGGACAGAATATAAAGAAGCCGAAGTACCGTTAGGAAAACTTTAGAAGAATCTTGGAAACGTGTTCCCGGAGTATCTCGAACAGCATTGACATCGATACGTTGGTCGGTACGTGTCCTGCGTATCTCGAACCGTCAGACTTCACCCTTCGGGTCCATTCCGGACAGAATTGGGGACGTTTCAACGTGGAATGTAAACCAGTCCCCAGAGGTTTCCGTAGATCGTCCGGTATTCGGTGAAGAACCAGCTCTAGTACGTTTCGGCTGACCGTAAATCATCACAATGGTTCGGGTTGGGTCTCTTTTGAGGTGTTTGTCATATTGAACCGTTTCTTTCCGACACATTTTCCCCGGAACTCTCTGCTGATTCTTTGTCTCCCCCTCGAACTTTCCCTGAAACGATGTCTACGTGCCGTAATAGCCACTCGACGTAAACGTTCCACTGTTTCTAAAACGTTGCGGACTCTAATCTTGAATGGCATCTCTTGGACGCTGCGGATCGTTCGTCATTCGAATCCTCTTTTATCGATCTTACGCAGCGATTTCGACGATGATCTATGTCGCGGTAAACAAAATGAAAACTTTTCCACGTTGTTGGATTTCCACGTTCCATTAATCCTCTTTCATATTTTTGAAGTTGGAAATTTGTGGATTCGTGAAGTTCCAGGATTTGGGAATTTGGAGATTTTTGGATTTCTGGATTGGTGGATTTAGAGGTTTGAGAGTTCATGGATTTAGGGATTTAAAGATTTGTAAATTTAAAGCTTCAAAGATTTCAAGAATTTGAACTCGCTACTTCGTACTTTGAATGACTACCATAACTTATACTGATGAAATGAATAAGCCCCTGAACAACACGAGATTGAACAATACCATTTCACAGCTATGGCCTATAAAAATCTCATGAAAAGGAAGTTGCACGTCTTTACTGCAAATATGACGGTTCCGAGAAATAACCCGTGCAGTTAGCTTTTCATTTTACGATACATACTTCATAACACTTAACTCGATATCGAAAATGGTACACGATATAACATGTTCCAATAAAGTGGCCAATAAAGTTGTTCTCGACATCCCTCAGAGCAATACACGAAGTTGCATACTGGACCAATTGACATTGTATACAATTACAGTTTATTTATGTTACTGTATTTTTAATCTGAATCAGAACATCCGTAAATCCAGAGTTAAACGTTTTCCAGTGAGAGAGGGCTACGATTACAACAATCTGCTCCCTGTGTTTCTCCACCAGAAGAAGAATTCAATATAGAGCATCGCATGGAATGAAATTACATTTCCATTGTGTCCCTTCTGATTCGCATGCGAGTCACATGCGACACGTTGCGTCCCCCGTGTTCAGAGGTCTCCAGTTCTGGATACTTTAGACCCAGACGGCTTCCTGGTGACGTTCCACGACGCTGGTCAAAAGGTCCCAGCGAACGGACACCGACCATAAGTCATCCGCCTTCGATATTAGCGAGCCAACTCCCGAGAAGCCGTAGCTTTTCTAGCCCCCGTCGGTCCCTGAAGTCCAGTTTCCTATATTGATATCGGCTGACCTATCTGCTTGCACGAACACACATACACACAGGCACACGGAAAGAAGGCGAGTGCGAGGCGAGTATTAGTTGGTGTCGTCGAGACCCCGGAGAGCCATTTATCTGGCATTTGCGAGAGACAACAACGCGAGAAGAACGCTCGGCCATTGACTTTTATGGATAGCACGTTTACCGGATACCCTGTAGATGGACTCTCCGTGGACGAGAACGACCCAACGGCTAACTGACCACTAGCCGGACGGCGAAATTGCGTGTTTCTGTTTGTTTACCGCCGTGACGCGACACGACGCCCTCAGATGCCTCATCTTATCGCCCTGAAGGGAATTCTAGCAACGGATGATTTCTATACACCGACGTTCAACACATATTTCAGACGGTATATTGTAATTTAGTGTACCAATATTGAAGCTGCTAAATGAACACTATTTCCGTGCACTGTCGCATCAAATTGTATGTGGGGTGTACCTATGACCGAACATGTAAAATTTTTATTTTCAATAATACAAGGGATGTTTAACACGAAATATCAAGGACAGTTCACGGTCATCCTTTACAGGATGCACTTTTGTGTCAGTAGCTGAGGATTTAAACATATCTGAGATCTCAAAGCGAATTTGAACATTGACATTAAATTTTAATCAAACATTAACAAAAGAGTGAAATTCCGGGTGGTACATGAACATACTTTACACGTCCAATCATCAACACATTCAGGTTATAACACACATATCTATATCAGATCAAGATTAACTAAAGGTTATTTCTTCTCATACATTAAAATATCATCGAGATAAAAATAGAGTTATACATATTCACGGTTTGATTACCTCGTCGCAAGTTCGACGAAAGGTCGAACATGAAATTTGTACGGATGAAAGGTAGTTCGATTCACGGGCGTCTTTTTCAATTTGAGAAAGAAGGCATATTCGAGCGTAACGGAACGGTTCGTTCAAATTCGAGCGTCCACTTTAGAAACAGCCGACACGTAACGCGAAGAGGAAGACTTTAGTAGCAAAGGCTTCACCGTTTACGGTCCATTAATATCACTTTAGTAAGCGGGTGAGTACAGTCGGACGAAAGGCAATCCGTTTTCATCCGGCCGTCTCGGATGCTCGATGGAGAGGCGTTAGACGGCTAAGGAAGGAAGTTAAAAGGGAAAGAAGTCGACGCTGGAGAACAGGAACGAACCTCTCGGTGAACGGATGCAATAATTAAGGTAGATACTCGCGAACGGCCGGCGAAAGAGTGTGCTCTAGACGCGTAAAGATGGAGCACGCCCTCTTAATACCCAGATATAGAAACCATTAATTTACGTCACATTACGGGAAAACGGTGCGCGATTTCAGTCGTGCAACGTAATAGGCTCTCTGCCAACCCTGTGCTGTAATTTGTTCGTCGCGTCGTTAACGTTACGCTCATTTCAAGACATCTAGAGCGCCGAGCAGATTCGCCAAGTGACGATTCAGGTGTTTTCGAAAATGGGACTTTGAGAATTTTCATTTCTGCAATTTTGGAGATTCTGCGGTTACGAATTGTTGGAATTTTTGAGGTTAGATCTCTGTAGCTTTGGATTACTGTGATTTTACAACCGTGGGGTTTTGAAAGTTTAAGGGTGTGAGATTTGGGGACTTCTTGAGGATTTTGGAACTTTGGGTATATAGGTCTTGGGAAAATTTTGGGACTTCGAGGTTTCCTAAGTTTGAAATTTTGGATTTCGAGATCTCAGAAGTTTAAAATTTTCAGACTTCCAAGCTACACTTTGGAATTTTGATACCTTGTGACTTCTGAAGTTTGTAATTTTTAAAACTTGAAGTATTGGAACCTTCAGATTTAGGATTGTAAAACTGAAATTTTAAAATTGAGATTTTGAAACTTTTGGAACAAGGAATGTTAAATTTTTTAAATTGTGATATTTCAGGAATTGAATCCTTCAGAGAATTGTTTTAGAAACTAGTAAATTGCGAAAAGATATTTTTGTTAGACGAGATTATCGGATAATTAGAATCACGTTGCTCAATATCCGCGACGAGAGATCAATAATCAAGGCTATCGAAAGTATTCTATTTCTTGTTCACGATAGAATTGCATTCAACCATAAATAGTGCCTCCAAGGTAATTCCGATGACAAATCCATAACATCTAATTCTACAAACCAATTCCATCTTTAATATACAGTAATTTACTTACTAATGTAATTTATCGTACAATAATACAGTAAAATTTTATATTCTTAACCGAACTACTTTGGAAATAATACAATATTAACATCACTTTCCAGTTATAGTTCGCTGAATTCTATCGACCCAGTAGTGGCACAGATAACTTTCACAAATATAATTTGACTTTTCCGAATTGGTTTATCTTCGTATCGAATAAACACGCTCAGCTCCGTCGTCTTAATTGTAACTGATCACCAGCGATCATTCATCGCGGAACGTCGTATCTTGTTATCTCAAAAGTTAATCACACACGGCGAGGGATCTCGATAGACACAGATAGACCGTTACCATGCGAGTTAATGCGAAGCGATATTAATGGGATCGAGTGCTGGCAGGGTATCGTGCCAAGGAAACCTGGTCGTAATCCGTCAGCTTATTACGGTACAACGAATAAGCGACGTCGTGTCACTCCGTTCGTACACTTAGGTGCAACGTAGACTTTCTTTGCATGACAATCTTATATACGTCACAGTTTTTTAATTTTCAAAATTCAAGATTTTTATCATACCAACTTTTTAACTTCCTCACTCTTCAAATTGTGAAGTCTTCAGGTTTTTCAAATTTTTAAATCTTAATATTCTCAAACTTTTACATTCTTAAGTTTGTAAATTCGCAAATGTTCAGATTGTCAAATTCCCAAATTTTCAAATATTCAAAATTACATGCTCTCAAATTTGTTTAAATTGTCAATTGATCAGATTCTCAGGTTTCCAAATTCTCAAGTTCTCAAATTTTCCAAATTACCTAGTTTCTAAATTCTCCACTGTTCAATTTGTTAAATTAGCTAAATGTTCAGATTTCTAAATTTTCAAGATCCGATTCTTAAGTTTTTAAATTTCCAACTGTTTAGATAGTCAAATTTCTAAATTTCCAAATTCGCAAATGTACAAAGTTCCCAAAGGAAATTATCTTTGCCCTCGACTGTACGCCTCGGTCCCGTGGCCGGCAGCACGCGCCAGTATTCCTTTCGGAATTCCGCTTTGATGCGTTCCTCCACGAAGAACTACAAGTTCCAGAGTAACGATGCATCCAATTTTATCGATACTTTTCACCGGGTCAATGAGATCGATTCGCGTACGCGTGTACATCGCGGAAAGACCTAGTAGACCATAAATTTCGATCGAATGGACTTGCTCGATAGTCAACATAAAAAGTTATTCAACAACCTGCCAAGAAATTTTCAACCAAAGTGTAAAACGTGGACTATCTCGTTGCTCGTTATGGCACAGAATTGTGAACTCTTTTTTTCCTAGTTTTACGGTTATGTATAACATAAAAGAACCTTAATAATTTTCTACTGCTCGATATGCACACCGTTTTATATAAAATGCGAGTTGCACTTCATGTGAACTGTTATGCATTCACATTATCGTTTCGTATAGTGTGCTTTAAATATCTCAAGTTTTTCAATTTACAAATTTACTCTTATAGGTATTTTCAATTTTCAATTTATAGATTTGCAATGTTTTATATTTGAAAATTATTGGTGTTAAAATTGGAAACTTTAAATTTTTAGGTTTTCGAATTTGAATACTTTCAAGTATTAAGTTTACAATTTCCAGATTTCAAGTTGTAGTATAACTTTCCATTGACATGTAAATTATTATTTGTCGATGGTAAGAATTATTTATAATTGTCAATATAATTACATAAGCTATTATGACGAAATACATTACACAAAAATGTACAGGTACTTTGAAATGTAACTTTGCAAAGTACACTGGGAACTTACATCACAAAGAGTATCGAATTTTCAGGTTGTGGTACTAACTGGATGCACAAGTTGCTATGACTAATTGTATAAATTATAGGTACGTTTCAACATAATTAAACCATGCTTGAGTTTATCTAGGCATATACATTAATCAAGAAACAAAGGATTGACAGAGAATGAAGACTGAGGGGATAAAACCGAATCCATCCGATGCCCGATGAGTCTGAAATAAAGTAAGCGAGAATATAACAGCGTTTCAATTACGCTTCATCAGGGAAATCACAAGGCAACTCGAAACCGAGAAAATTAGTCTCCAAAGTTTCAGTTTTCAGATATCAGACGCGACAGGAGTTAGTCAATTACCTTTCAGGTTGGCCCGTTTCAAGCTGAATCTAATATTTCCCGACGCGTTTCAACGACGATCAAAGACTTTCCTAAAGACTCGACGAACGCTTTTGCGTGCTGTCGAAAGACTCGCGAGACCAGTCACCCCGTGCTCGCCCCTTTTTAGTCGCTCAACAACCCCTCGAGTTTTCGCGCGGCACAGAATCAATGAACACGCAGTTACAAGATTACAAAACTTCAGTTTTCATTCACTGGGACGAGCTGTATGCCGTGTCTTTCGATGGCGCGCCTGTAACCGTGTCGGATATTATTCGCTTGGCTCAGTGCACCCCGTAAATGTAACCCTCGAGACGATAACATCGAGCGTAGTCGGCGTTAACGTGTCGCGATATATTCTACGAATAACGTTTCTCAGAAAGGATAAATGACGGGGGTGAGGACTGCAGGGAAGTACAGAAATCATACAAACGTTATCGCGACAGTTCTGCAATGAAAATACTAGTTCCTGTACTCGTACGATTGTGCCTGGTTCCGGCTTTTAACTTTCAAAGCGTACTCTGTTCATCTTTCAACTGTTTTATTGTTAACAAATTTAAGGGACAACCATCTATTTTATAATATTATGATTATTTCCAGTTTGTGTATTATTTGAATTGGTCTACTACTCTGATTGGTATACAATTCATATAGTGCATCAATGAACAAATTTTGCTATTTTTATAATTAGTAATTTACGTATATCGGTCTAGATCAAATTCGAAATATATTTCCACTTCATTCTTTCTCAAAAATGATGTCAAGTGATGGTGTCTTATATGAACATATTGTATAGACTTACACAGACCTATATGAACGTGAGACAAGACAGAAATTTGTTTTCGTTAAAAATACTAACTGTAACTAAAGAACTATTCACTGATACACTTAATTTTTTACTGCTAACATTATGACAGTAAAGTTGAAGATAGATTCACCCAGTGAAGGTAGTCACCGTAGAGGTTGTAATAAATCAAAATATTCCAATAAGGGTAGAATTGATATCCGCGTAGATGTTTGCAAGTCAATGAATTATCAAAAACAATAATAACGAATCCGGCAGCCAAAGTCGATGGTTGTTAAAGTTCGCCACGTTGAGGTGCGCCGTTGTAAAACTTATTGCAAGAGCCGAGAATCGGGTTCTACTTTCAAGTTCCACAAACTTATACCTTCCGGATTAATAAAGAAAAGATCGTAGCTTCGTATAATGAGAAAACTTTCTTTCTAAAACCTGGAATCGTCGATTCCGAAACGGAACAAGTTACTTTATTCTTTCGTTCAATGAAAAACTAAAATTCTCCGAGTCAAGCGACACGTAGCAGCGAGATTTCCTGGGACAATTGCAGGAAACCAGTTTAAGTCCCAACTTTAAACATTACTTACAATTTTTCCCCAAAAATCCTAACGGATAGAGATTACAATTTCCTGTGGATTCCTTCTTCGTTTGAACGTCAGTGGTTAAAAAATATTCCGCAGAATTTGCGTGCTTGAATCCAAAGTTTAAGCATTATTCCTCGGTATTTTCTCGAAAGTAGGACAAATCTGTGACGCTTTTTCCGCTTCGTTTCGCCTCAATTTAGACTAGGATTCCGTGCTTTTAAGCTATTTTCGCGCGGATCTATATTCGTATCGCAAACAAGTAAGATACTAAAAGTTCTTACGATCTTACGTTTACTGTCTGCCAATTAAACTAAGAAATTTATTCTCATAAAATGTCCACGTACATTTTTATTCTACTTAACCCCTTGCGTCATAGCTGATACTGCAATGTTAAGACAAATAAAAAAAAGTTGAAATGTATTGAACTCAAAATTTAATCCTGATGTAAAAACGATTCAAGTTTCTCACATGTAATGTGCGTCATGAGTCTGACTGGATGTTATAAGCCAAGGGGTAGATTGCATGCAGCGAAGTTGCTCTCAAGTGTACAAAAGTCTTCTTTCTTCCCGAAAGTCATCCCTATCTCATACTCCACGCGAACTCTCATTGACCTAAATGATTTCTTAAAATTTCGAGACAACGATCTCGAAAGGAAGAAAAAAGCGATCCGGGATGCAGAATATGGATTCGCGCCTCTCCCCGTGGCACTCGAGCATGCAGTCTCCATTGTTATCGGGTGATGGTGGTTCGCGTACAAAAGTCAGGATCGATCGGGTGGCAAAGCCGCGTGTACGCACACACGTTCGTCGACCACGGGGTCCAGAGACACAAAAGTGGGACAATATTGGCAAATGAGACGGTACATTTGCCAGGCATTGTCGACAGGCGTCAGAGGGGTGGCGAACAGCCCGACGTTCTGGGCACACCGTAATTGCGAGCATTGTTTGAGGCGCGCCGGACGATTCGATTCGAATCGCTGGCCAACGTCTTCTTCGTGAACCCGAACCCGAAACCCGCTCGGTCAAGCACGCTGAAATTCGTCGCATTCCGCGTCGCGACTAGGAAACGACCGATGATTCAGACACTGTACGTTCCACGTCTTTCGCTGATGAATCACTCGCGGTAATGGTCTGTGAATGATTATTAGTAAGAGGCGATTTTTCTCTCGGACCTTTGCTTCCTGATCTTTTCTTCTTTTTTTCTTACTTATGGGAGGGCGGCCACCCTCTTCGCCGCGCGAGCACGTAACGGCGATTCCAAACGGGGAAGGAGGAACAACGAAATTAATCTTGCTTGAATAAGACGAGAAGAGTGGAAAAGCTCTACTCTCTAAGTCGTGCCTCTCGAGACTTACAAGTAGAAAGGTACTTTCGAGTTTGAACTTTGCTTCTTATACTGCGATCCTTCGCCTTTGTTCTATCAGATAATAAATCAAAGATACTTCCGATCTTTGATTCTGACTTGCAAGAAGTCAATCTCGAGCATTTTTAACGTCGAACACCTTTCGTTCTTAACAAACACTGCCGAATGAATGAGACAGAAAAATTTAAAATAATATTAAAATTTATTTCGGAGGAGACTGTACTCAAACTGGACAGGTTAATCGTTGCATGTATGAAACGTGTTACAGTGACACGAGGATGTGAATATGCTGATTTGCGTGGAGATAAGAATTATATAAAACATGATGTATACATAATTTAGCTTTCATTTAAGTTAATAATAAATGTGTTTCGTAATTTAACGTGTTTACCGCCCGGTGGTATGTGGCGCTGCACATTCAGTTAAATTATTTATTTGCAGGAAAAGCAAACAAAAGGAACTTTCAGAGCCATTAATTATGTACACTAAATGATTAAAATATGAAATTAAACCATTGAGTACCCTTGTTCTTAATAATCTATATTATAGTGTACCTCACATGTCAGTTTTCACTATGGTCAACGAGTTAATAGTAAATGTGTATCAATACCACTGCGTACATTTATAGACACTTATCATAATAGTTATTTTGCCAGAATAAGTGTCAAATGACGAATCTAATTTGTTATTCAAGCTGAGACAATATTTAACATGTACACTCTCGTTCATGTGTGAACAGTATCATTTGCAATAGATTCTTCCAGTATATCTGAAGAAACTAAAATAAATGAGTTCTTGCACCAAATTTAATGCATTGGTACTCCCTGTAAAAAATTAAAGTTTCCACATTTGCCATATGTAAAAATCTTATGAAACGAATCGATACAAGGGTTAAGTTGTAAACATGTAAAATTCAGAAGGAAAGGTGTTATTTAACGAGTGAGAGGATAATTTATGGGATGACCTAACAAATTCTTAACTGTCACACGTACACAAAAGGTGGATAGATCGAAAAAATTTAGTTCGATGGGCGAATTACAGTTGGATGTCCATAACCGGTCGGGTTTCCATCTTCAGGGGCGACGGGCAAGCATTGTTCGACTTGAAACCGTTCCTTTTCAGTGCGGAATAGCAGGCTGTGATTAACTTCGGCCGTTCCTCTGGCCGGCGTGATATAAACGCCGCGACGATATCGCCCGGAGAAATGGAATTCCACGCCGGTAACCCTTTTCGCCGTCATAGCGGCTGATTTACTCGCATGGTCCGCGGTTATCAGTTTCGCCTTCTGCCATCGGAGTCCGCATTCGAGAGATTTACACGTTCGGCCAAGATCCACCGGCCGTGTCTGCGGATCTAGAGTGCTCTAGATCGGCCCTCGAGTCGCGTGACTGCCCGATCTAAATTCTCGATCGCGAAACGGGCCAAAACGATCGTACGTTGATCAAATGACCCGTGGAAAGAGGTTTTTCCAATGATCGAGTGCTGAGAACACGGAGATCGTATCTCGATCGAGATATCTCCACTTTGGAATCGAAAACTTTAACTACCGGGCTGTTGCGTATCGAATTTTATAACTTAAATGTATCACGAAATAATAATTATATCAATTTAAATGTTAATTCTTCTTTGCATTCGATATATAGTGAAATTCTTGAATTTTGTTAAACATGAGTAAATTTATTATTACTGTGCCTATTGTATTATGCTGTGAAGTTATCGAAAATATTTCTTTTATAATTACTAAAATATTGCAAATTCAATATTCTATCATTTTTGTCGATATTTTTTAATAGGTGTCACCCTATTTGCAAAAATACGAAAATCTTTTTTAAATTGAAAAAATCAAGCGACAGAGTGTGATAAAAATGACTCATCCTTTATTAACGATTCTGACGTAAACTAATTATAACTTGGATAAAAGTGGCATGTAAAGGTTCATTTAAGAGAGATACTCAACTATCTCCTTTAATACTAAAATTTCACCTTAAAGGTAGTTCCCAGCAGATCCATGAAAATAGATTTAATGATTTAAGTTTGGTTCTTACGCAGAGATTTTGTTTACCAGATAACGAAGAAAGTTTGTGCCGTTTTAATCAAAGAAGATAAATGATACGCAAAGTGGATCAACGCATACTTTAGAACTTACTTAACAATACTTTAATCCTTCTTTCTCGTTTTTCTTTTTTAAGAATGTGTGGAGATACGCAACAAGATAATATCTGTGTTCTTAAAAGTGCAGATATTAACTGACACTGTTTACATAGACAAAATATAATTAGCTAGTTCTGAATGACAAAACTATCTAGAAAATTGTAGCTTACGGGGTTAATTTAGTAAGAGAGTATTTTACAAATTTGATAAAAGTGTTGTTAACCCTTTGCACTCCTACGAGTGTGGATTTCTCTTGGATCTTATAAATAATTCAAATAAATAGATTGATCGAATACATATCTTTTTAGTTAGTACTTATAATAAATGAGAAATGTGTCATTTCATTGAGAACCCCTTCCTTAATCTATTTTGTAAATTAAAGAGTTGGTAGGTAAATTACGGAGCGTAAAGAGTTAATCTCGATTCAGTTACGTTAACAAGCAAAGAGTGATCGTAGGATTTGCAGGTGAAAGAATGCGCAGAGAGAGAAACGAGGAGACGTTATCCCGAAGTCACGTAAAGTAATAACGCGAAACCGACGTTGGTCGTTGCTTATCGCGACACGGACCAGGTGGCATCACGACGTTGTTCCTGCATACAGGAAAGAGTCTCGTAAACCGGGCCAGCAGGCAAAAGCGAATCCAGCGGTGACGCAAGTTTGTATCGTGACAAGAGACGATACGAAGAAGACATCCAAGGGTTCGTAAAGCAAACGAGCCAGCTCTTATCGCACGGTCCATCTGTATTCACGACGTTTCCGGCTTATCTTTCGTGTTTTCCTCGGTCTTTCTTAAACGGACGCGAACCCGAGATATTTCCAACTCACTCTCTGGCTGCTCTTTCCCTCAGGAGAACACTCGCCGGGTCTCTTCCGTTCGGTCATGCTGCCACTCCATCGCATCAGCATCTCCTGTTTTCCGCTCTATCGCCTAGTCGCATCTCTCTGCTCTCCGGACTCTTTATCCGTTCAACTTCCTCCTCTTTCGCCAATTTTCTCGCTCTCTTTCTCTCACTCTCAATGTGCAACCATCTACACCTTCGGCTCTTTTACTCAACCCCTGCTTGCTCACGGCCGGTTATCCGCGTGTACACGGGAAAAAGAATGAAGAAAAACGAGCGGGGCTCGAGATGGAAAGTCTTGCCACTCATCCACGGCTAATCCTCCTTTTCTCTCGAAAGTCATCGCCGCGTCTGAATCTCCTCTCGCGGATTCTGCTTCCCCGGGTGAACGCGACCGGATTAACCTCTCCACGAGAATGATCGGCCGATTTCTCATTCGCGATTAGACGCTTTCCGCGACGCGAACCTACCATTCATCCCGAGACAAAACCGGGTTAAGTTGCCGCAGACAAAGAAAACAGGGACAAGTCGATCCTGGTTGCCTGTCGAACGAGCTGAGGGCTTCGAGGGACGTAACTAGGGCGTCTGGGAGCGTGGTCTATGGTTATTAATAGGGTAAATGTCTGGTAGGGATGACGGTGTGGAACTGGAAAACTTTGAAATTTAAAAATCTGGGAATTTAGAAATTTGGAATTAAACAAATTTATGGAATGTAAGAATTTGACAATTTAGAAAATCATAGATTTGAACATTTGAAAGTACAAAAATGTGAAACTATATAACCTTGGAAGTATACTAAAATATTTCAGAAACTGATAATTTACAAATGATCTTAATTCCAGCTTAGAAACTTTCAGATTTAAAATCTCAAGTATTGAACGATTTAAGTTTTGAAATTTTAATCTGTGAAAACTAGTAACTTTCCAAAAGCTCTACATGGAAATGATTATTCCATATTTTGAGAGGTTTAGGCCCACCTTGGTCGCCACCTAGTTAAACGAGTGTAGGCGGATATCCGGTAACTTTATGTAGGACAGTTTGGAATATTCAGCGATAGCTGAAGCGAGGAGTTTATTATAGGTGTACAGGGATGCATCTACGAGGATCCTACTTTATGGAAACAGGGGATTACGGTAGGATTACTAGGTGGATATAATCGTTTATGTTCTTCCTCGAAACCTTAAGTAAGGCTAAGCCGTTGCTGGTCGAGATTAAGCCTTGCGAGTTTTTTATAATAACCCTCTGTGCTCGACTCGTGGCCTGAAATTTCAGATTGAAAGAGATCGGTCCTGTTAATAGCTCTGGTAATGCGGATATTTTGATTCACGAAACTCTCGCGATTCTCAGGAGGAATTACTTTGCAACTTTTAATTCGACGAGTGCTTCTCTACCGGTATGGATAGGATGTTTCACGTAACTGGGCCAAGCTGTTCTTTGTACTTTTACGGAACTTGAAACTGGTTGGAAATTGATTAGTTCAAAAGATACTTTAACTTTAGCTTTTTAATATTATATTTTGACCTATGTACTGGGACAGTACGACAGAGTCGCTGGAGAATATTGCGATACCGAAGGAGGTCAACTTTTAGTCTACAAAGGGTGATTTCACGTTCATAAATGAGTGGGGGTGCTTTTATCCCAAATCTTTGCGGTATCTCTAGGGAAGAGAGTTTAGGAATTTGGGATTCGGGGATTTGAGAACTTATACAAATTTTGAAACTTTCAACTTTGATAAGTTTTAACCTTCGAAATCTGAAAATTCCAGAATTTGAAAGTTCGTGACTTTTAGAAATTCGGTACTACACAAATGATGAAATGCACAAATTTAAAAATTTACGAACTCGGAAATTGAAGATGGAGTTTAAAAACTTGGAAATTAGAAATGTCAAAAATTTCCATAGAAAGTTGAGGAATTTAAAGTGATCCACTGCCGCTGCGAGACGCTTCATCAGCGCTATTTAACTTTGTGATATAAAATTTTGTTATACTTTCCATCATTGAATTCGGCCCAGTTGGAACGTCTTGTATTAAAATTCATAATGATTCAAAGAGATACCGCATTTAAAATTAAAATCAAGGTAGATACTACACAAATTTTCTTTCCAACGAACGTCATTTGCGAGAATGGAAGGTTCAGAGTACGAGTCGAATTAGAAATCAGAGAAGACGAAACCGTGGTTAGTTATGCAAATCACGGAAACGGTAGACTAGATACTGCATAAAGGACGAGAGGATAATAGTTTAAAATTTGATATGGCAGAGAGGGAGCAAGCTGAAGAGAAAAGATTTAACGTTGCTGGCCCACATGTAGGTCACGAGAGATCTGACTGTAGGGTCCGTGATTCACGAGTGACTCATAGAATTTTTATGTACCTCCTTTTCATCTAGGTTTAATACCGGATTTAATAATATGCTTTTAACATACACAGGATGTTAAAATAAATACGTGAACATGTGAAGCATCTTTCGTAAATATGCACGGTAAGCCATACTTTGAGACAGATTGTATTTGAAGTTTGATTAGAGACGGAAAGGGGTTGAATCCTAAAGGAACATTTATTTTTCCGCAAACTCATTTTTTACTAACTGCATTAGTGCACTTCTCGTTTGATGATACCTTGCAAACATTTTATTCAGCAGTTTCACATTTTCTGTTGGTTTCAAATTTTCAAGCTTACTTTAGAAATAAAGGTTAAATTGTAAAATTTGAACATTCTCAAGACTCTAAATTTAAGATCATAGAAATAGAAAATATCTGTATGTAAAAATTTGGAAATCATCAAATATCTAAAAAGTGTGTGTTTTTGCTATAGATTTGTGGAGTGTCATATAGTGATCATATGTGTTACATATGTATAGTAATATGTAACGCAGAAGTAGGTGTTCCTATGGATTATGTGGAATCCTCGAAACAAAGTTTGGAACATAAAGTCGAAATTCGGGAAGCAAACCGCGGACCATCTGGTACTTGGCCGAATCTTCGGTCAGTTTAAAAGCGGTACTCGAGGGAGGCTGTCCATCTCGATAATTTTAGTTCTCCCGTGGCGAGAATCCCGCTAACGATAGAAATGGAACAAGGTGTCCCACTTTCTGTTCTCAAACAAACGCTCTCCGAGGAGCTACCGCTGGAATTGCCGGAGTAAGAGGAATTCCGCGATTAAACGTTTACAGGGCTTCTGGTGAATGCGTTTCGATCGAGCATCGATTCACCGACCGATCTTTTTACTGCTGACGACGCGTCTTGCAGGATCGAGCGTACCCGATTTCTTTCTTTGTTCGACGTGGAGGGCGGAGAATCGGGCCGAAGGCAACCTGGGGAAATAAAAGGACGAACAAAAGAGGTAGCTTGAGAACCGGGACCTCCCGTAAGCGGCACTCTGAGAGCCGGTCTGACCGGTAACCATTGTCGAATGTACCCAAGGGCGATCGGCGTCTTGCTTGGTTCCTCGTGAATCGTAAATTTTTACCCAAACTACCTATGTACGTGCTCCACTAATTCTGATTTTCTAGTATCCCATAGACACTTTACAACCTACGAATCGAACAAACAATGGACGGGATTTTTAATCTTGGGGAAAAATTTCTGTAGGGTGTTCTTCGGGTTTTATTTCTTTATGAGGTCGAAAATAGCAAGACTTTACATGTACTGTAATAAAGTTAGAGATGTGGGATTGAGAATTTTTTTGGTGATCAGAGAAGGGAATATTTAATGAGAAATATTTTATATCCTCAAATCAAGGACATAAGTGAAATGTTTAATACACTTGAGTTGACTTGTTTAATATACATGTTTAAACACACGTAGTGGAGGTTTTCTTTCGATGAAAATAAGTGTAGGTATAATGCGAATATAAAAGTTCTGGATTAGAAAATTTCTACAATTGTAAAGTGCAAATTCCTGAAATTAAAAATTTGCAAAATTCTAAATTTCAAATTACGAGATTTTAAATTCAGAATAATTAGTATAATATCTTTAATAAATAGATACATATCCTACATATATCCACTTCTATTACGTAATCAGTCCATTAATGTATTAGCTCAGTATATCTAAAATCACATATTTCGAAACATAGAAAGTCTAACAGTCTTGTATAACAACACGAAAGTACCACAAAGTAGCACTCAATGCCGTATCAGTTTATTACTTAAAATATGACAGAAACGACTGCATAAATCCTTCGATAATATTGGTAATAATCAACACTTTGATCACGAACTTCGATACTTATAATGATTAAAACATTCTATCCTAGTTAATATCTGATACAGAGTTGTCGAAACGAAAGGTAGTAATTTTCCATAATGTGATTGATCTAATATCTTTATACACGACGGTTCTGCGATTAATCAACGATAAGTTCCATTTTTACTATTTTCTTGGTAACATGTCATCGAACATGAAATATACCGCTCGAAGTGAAACAAGCCGTTTCTGTATTTATGAAGCGTGAATGATCAAAGTCGCGGTGACTTTAATCGGACACGGAAAGAGCGTTGAATAATACATTATATCGTAATCGAGGAATTTGAATGTTTAGAAAGTTAGGAATATTCCTGTTCTGCTAAATTTTACTTACGTAACAGCGGTCAGATATCAACATTGAAAGGATGGCTTACCTGGAACAGAAAAGGAGATGTATGATTAATTTTAAAGATTAATTTGAAAACTAATTTTACGTCTCTGAATTTACATATTGTCAAATTTTTAACTTCTAAATATCTGAATTACCAAATTTGTAAATTCGTAAATTCCCAATTCCTAAATGAAAAAATCCCAAAGTTACAGAATTCGGAAATTTCGAAATTTGAACCTGTGAAAATTTGAAATTTTTTACTTTTCAAAGACCCAACCTCCGAATTAAAAGATTTGAAGATTTAAAAACTTAAGACATCTACGATACCGAATTTTTAAATTTGTAATTTTTGTATAACTTCCCTGTCCACTGACCATGACACATAATTTGCCCATTGCCATAATCCACGATAACTAACCCCAAAACGATTATACGCGACTCCTTCTCAAATAAATCACCGATAAAACGACGTGAACATGACAAATAAATAAATTTTCAATATCAGACATGATCTCCATTGCTCGTAATACAACATAAAACGTTCACGCTTCGATCGCACGAGAACGCTTATTTTACCGTCTCGTTTGCATTCGATTACAAGGTACAAATTTCGCGACGAACATAATGCGGAGGATGTATTCCACGGAGCGCAACAGAATTAAGATGTTCGTCGAAAATTGGTAGGCTTCGTTCTTACGGAATAAGCACCAAAGGTGAGTGGAATGACTGGTTTTGTCACCTTGCTAAATAGATGGATGCCGTCGCTCCGTTGCGAACGTGTTATTCCGAACAGAGACCGGTTTCACGGCGTCTCGATATCTTTATTCACTTGGTCGCGCGATAATCCTGTCCTTTTTTTGCAATCAAAATGTTCATTACAATACCCCGACCATCGTTAAGAGACTCGTGTTTTTTAACACTTTCGACAGGATCTTAAAAAGGTTATGTGGTTCAGGCAGTAGCCTTTGATGAGATGGAAATTTCATTACCAATATATTTCTGATCAATTTCGTAACAGTAAATTGTTCTACATATAGTATGGTAGAAGGGAGGAGGGATAGTTGAAGACACATGGTTACATAAATATCATCAGTAACATAAATGTTATCAGTAACTTGTAGCTACAAAATAACAACTTGTGGTACAAAGAATGTAACTTATAACAAAAAATTAGGTTTAAGTAACCTAAGTTTTTGATCAGAGTATCCTCTAGTTTTGGAAAAGTATCGGAAGAGCCTAGTATAAAAAACCAATGAAAGCAACCGTATCGATTTTTCAGTAGCAGACAAACAACGGTAGCATCAGCAAGCAAGGTTCTAGAAAAGTTACGATTCATTCTGATCTATCGACGATAACGGCCGCTTCCTATCACGGCATCATCATCGTCAGTATTTCTCGCTAAGGGGTCAATCATCTGAAAGAGGCTCCATCTCGAAAAGTGCATACACCTATCTAACCGGGGCAACGTCCTCCTCGCTGTTACCACATCAACCTCGTACGTGCTGCATATCCTTCTTCATTCTTGTCCGGCTACCTATTCAAGATCGTTTTCTGGCTGATAAATAAACCAACCGGCTAGACCATCCATCCTGGTTAGTATCGAACGTGCTCTCCATTGGTGGGTGGTTGCATTATAAAGAACGACATTCACGGTAGCAGGTTAGCTGGTTTCCTGCTCGTGCATTATCCACCACCATCAATCGGTCTTGTTAGGTGGATCGGGCTACGCGGAAATAAAAGTCGAGAATCGTGGAAAGGACAGTGGGTTTAATGACATGGATTGGGTACAATTAGCTCGGACTGTTAATAACCTGGTAACGTTAATATTTGATATTAGGGGTTTCGGTAACTTCGGGTAGGATTTTTTATGCATGAACTGGGAATGGAAATTATAGAAATTTATATAGTGATGTGGAACATTGGAGAGCTAATTTGAGGAATAAAATCAGCTAGAATATGGGGATGTGATTTGAGAACATAGGGATCTGAGGATGTAGAGATTTGGGGATACAGAGATCTGGATGTGGATGATGATCTACGTGAAAATGACGACATAACAAGACTCTAGAATTGCAGAATTATTAACAGGAAAGTAAATACCGATCAAGTATTGTTTAAATCATACGGACCTCTACTACACAAAGTTAGAAAGAAACCACTTCACTTACATCGTCTTTTATCAGCTCGAATCCATCTCTTCAGCATTCAGCGACATAACAACATTATACCCGTCATGATTACGATATTGCACATTAACGACGAACATCTAAAAATTCCTCCGTTATTAAATATTTTGAAATTCATCGCTTCGTATCGTTGTAATATGGAGAGTCACACGTTAGAAGTCGAACACGTGACACCAATCATCAAAGCGTCGATTATTCATCGAAAACGAGGCCTATCGATGCATTTGATTCCTGGCCGTTCGTGCGCGAGTCTCTTAACAAAAAGGCACGAAAGGCAAACGTTGGAACAGCAGATTCCAGGAGGTTGGAACGTTGCGAAACGAACGAGTCGAGAGCTGTCATTTGACGAGGATGATGCCCGCCTCCTTAGCTTTCGATGTCGCTCGATCGATAACCAGAGAAACGGATACCGATGCTTCGGCTATGGTTACACGGTGGAACGTGCATTTGAAATTCATGGACGTTCATGGTAAACGTAAACCCGTCCGTCCTCTCTCGTCGAGCCAGAATCGATAGCCGCGATCGAGTTAACAACGATTTCGGGTTACATTGGTCGACGTTAAAAACGCCTCGGCTAGCTTACGGTAATGATAGCTTCTTTGCGCGAGAACGGGCGGACACGATTAACTGGGTCGCTTGAATATTCAAAACCGTCCAGGGTTGTTTGAATATACATCGAACCCTGCATGAGACGGTGGTCGATGTTGTGAAAGATAGCGAAGATTTCGAGCGTCCTTCGAGAAAGATCCGAAAGTGGAATTTGTTTTTCAACGAATCGTCGCGTCGATACAAATTGAAATCTATGGTCCTCCGTATTCAACGTCCAATGAAATATTCAACTTTCTCCACTAAACGTCTGCTCTACTTCCATCTACTCATCTAGTGACATACTGTCCTATAGTCTTTCATTCGGTTCACGTTTTAGAGTCAAACGCGCGCTGCATCTCTCATCATTTTTATTACACCCCATCCTTCTATCCTTGCATCTTTCGTCTTCTCCCTTCGGATATCTACTAACTTAAGCATGTTTCATGCACAAGAACACGTGTTCCCTCATTTACCCCTTTTGTACTTGACTAACATTCGAATTCTCAGGAGCATTCGTTGCTTTCAACCTAACTCGCTCTCCTGTGCCATACGCGTCGTGCCTTTGCAGACGAGGCTAAATATTAAACGAACTATACTTCTTCTATATTCATCCTTGAAGCGAAGGATCTATACAGGATATTCTCAAAGTGAACCGTGTACGATGAATGACGATGTTCTTAAAGCATGCAAATTCTTGTGAACGAATTTAAAAAATAATAAAAAATTAATAGAATAAAGAGAGACTATTGAAGGTTGACATGGTCAGACATACGATAATACAGATTATTAAGAAGAGCACTTAATCTTATTTTACTTTTTAATCTGTTAGTGTATATTGTCTTGACTGAGTTCTTGTCTTATGCTTTTCCTGTAACTAATTAATTTAACTGAACCTACAGGATGTTGGTCACATATGACCATCATGACGATCAACGTATCAAATACCTCCCTAAATAAGTATCAAGGAAATGTGGAGGAATTCCAATTCCAAATAGGAATTGGTACCTATTTGCTGCTGATTGATCAGCAAAAGTCTGACGAAAATCGATGACACAATTACTGATGTCCTCATCAGAGGAGCATAAGATCCAATGAACGATTGTTTAGCGTTGAGCAACAACGAGCGAAGCGTATCGTCTGGAGCGAGGCGACAAAAAATCGTCGCGGCAACGAGAGGCTGGCAATCTCGGCGCGTAAGAACGCAATTACAGGAATCAACCAGCGAAACGTAGTGCAATCGAGTCTGCGGCGTGTCGGTTAGCACGCCATGCCACGCCACGCCACACCGCGCCACGTCGTACGAATTTTAAGCGTGCGCGTCTCTTTTCGCCGGGTCGACGCAGACGGTGACGGGCCACCGCTTCTGCCGAGCCGTCGACGAGCAGTCGGCAACGGGAGGATTTAATTAAGGCGTTAATTGGAAAATGGCGAGGCTTAATCGGTCCCTATTTCCTCTCTGTGAAAAGTCGCGACGATAACGACCAACTTTTCACCCGCAACTTCTGACCTCTGCCGCTCTCCGACCCTCTCGTCTCGCTATCTTCGCGATTTCGCCCCCTGCAACCCTTCCGGACAGATTGGTCGATTTTAAATTCGATTACCGCCGATGTTACGTCAAGATATCGCGGAATTTTTTTTATGAATTGCTCGATTATCTTTGGTTGTAACCAGTGCATTATTTTCCTGAGGGTGCAAGCGGATTCACGTATGAACACTATTTTTCGCGATAAGTAAACAAAGTTTCGACAGAAGTGATTTTGTTACTGCGGAGAAAGCAGGTTTTTGCAAGTTGGTTACTGTAAAGATGAAAGTGGTTTATTCAGGGAACATAGCGCTTTGGAGGAACTTTATTAATGTAGTCTGAGGGTCCTTAACACGGTCAATCTCGAGCTAGGGAGTGCAGACTGCGATAAAGCAAAGACCTTAAAAACATTTTGAAGTTTCCAAATTACAACTTTATACCCTGACTTAACGTTACAAGTATCCTACAACTTCCATCTTGTATATTCGTATATTTAAACGATTTTACAATCTTTCAAACGCTGTCTCTATGAAACGTGTTTTCAAACACAGTTGGACCGAAGATGTTTAGATACAAAATCCAAGTCTTTCCATCAAATTTAATCGAACGATTCATATAATTAAACAGTAAAGTATAATAAAGAAAGTGTGTATAGCAAAAGCTGAGGATAGATGCATTTAATGAAAGCTACACAAGAATCTTAAAATGTGAATTCTATCTTGAATCATAGTCAACATGATACACTATTTTAAACAGAATTAAAATACAATAATCGTTGATATTTTTTATGAGAGTATACAGTCGTCCGAAATGGGTTAGGGAATAGCTAGGATTTTTCTGACTGAAACGTAAGCCGCCCTTTCAACGCAAGCATTTTCCACGGTCCTCGAGGTTTACGTTCTTGCCGAATCGCACGCGCCTTTTAATCCTACTCGACTTCCTCCCCCAAGGTCGTAACCCTTGCGAGCCCTTATCTCAGTCACCCTCGTTTCCTATATCTCTCTCTCCCCTTTCATCGTGGCACCCCTGAACCGGCTGGCTCAGCTTGCGATTTTTTTATCTTATTTCCTGCCAGACGAGCCTAACTGATACGTTAGTGGCCGTTTACCGGTTACAAAAGCTTCTTGATTTTCCTACGTTCCTTTTCGCATTTGTTCGAAAGTATATTGTCGGGAGACGTATAGAAATAACAACTGTGTGGGCGTAGAATCGCATCGAAATGGAAGAAAATCTTCTGGAGCAGTGAGGGGAATTGGTACCCCTTTAGGGAGTATGGGTATTGGTGTACATGGTGTTTACAGTGATGATAGGGTGATGTGATTTCAGATTTGAGAATTTGAGAAGTTGGAAATTTAGAAATTTAATTATATGGTGATTCGGGAGTTGGGAATTTGGGGAGTTGGAGAATTGGAGAAGTGAAGACTTGGCAATTAGGGGATGTGGGAATTTGGCAATTAGGACATTTGGCAGTTTGAAGATTTGAGAATTAGGGGATGCGGTAATTTGGGGATTTGAAAATTGGGAATCAGTAGATTTAGGAATTAGGTATGGGAATCAGTAGATTTGGGACTTAGAATATTTGGAAATTTGCGAATCTCAACATCTACAATTTGGGAAGTTCACAAAGTTCATCAGCGAATAGCATAACATCTCAAACCTTCGTTTCTATGTCGTCCTCTTCATCTAGCATCGGTACAATCCTCCAAAACTCAATTCCACAATCTTCGAATATATCCCCCAAAACCCATAACACAATACCACCTACCAGGTAGATCCTCTAAATCACCGCTCTTCCTGAACGATTGTATCATCAGAAACATGATATCATATTTGGTATAATCAAGCCACGTAGGAGGTACAGATAGGATGATATTCTATTTTTGCAGCAAAGGAGTCCTTTCTTATCGATAAGGTTCCCGCGACAAAAAGCCCGCGCCTTCGATACAGTGGTTGGCCTAGCGTGGATATCACTGGTCCCGATAGTGTCGCTAGGTGATTGATACGCGTGTGTTGAACACGCCGCGTGATTGATGCTACCAATCGACGTCAATACGCTGTCGAGTTATCTCTTTTGGCATCGTGCATCAAACACTGATCTACTTAACCGGTCGCGTAGAATCGAAGTTGTTCGCGTCAAATCGCTCCTCCGCGACAGGTTACGACACGGTCGAGCGTCGCTTAATTTTCACCGTGGAAAATCTGAGACGAACCGTGCCACGCTTACGCTACTTCGCGATTATGATGCATCGTCTCGTCGAGAAAGTCGGAAAATGAAAAACGAACGAAACGGATACGTTGATCGAGCATCTACACGCCGAGCGGAGCCAGTTTACGTTACGAAATTTTCTCTGTTACCGAGCTGGGCTCCATGGCGAATTTTTTGCCAGAAATATTACGCGTCCGATGAAACATCGCGTGCAACTTTTTGACGTTGACATTTAATTTACTGCGAACGATGCAGCCTGTTAACGGAAGACGCCGAGAGTACATTTCTCGGAGAGAGATGTATTTGCTGCCTTATATTTAGCTAGGTTTCGACGATGGCGTTATCGTGTTAACTAATCTTAACGAAAATTATTTATTCGAGAATTATTGGATGTTTCACAGTCTTTTGATAGTTGACACTTATATTATACAAATTATTAACTTTCTGCTAACACCATCTACTTATGAAGATAATATCGTTTAGACACTAGCTGACATGTCTGCTATTTTTTGTCAAAGACAAAAGTTAAATCAGACAGTCAGTCATATTAATATCAAATCACTGAAGTGTTGTTAAAAATGATATTAAGAAACACTAAGTCAGATCAACATCTGTTCATTCAGAAAGCACCAAAATCAAAAACACAACAGCAGTAAAACTATTAAACATGAAATGATACAATGAGTATCTGTAATCAAGTATACGCATTCGAAAAGTGTGACCAAGGTGTGACAAGGGTGATATTCTTTAGAGCCTCGTGATTCTCGTTGGACAACCGAATTTCATCGTATGCGCGTATCGTTCCACGTATTCTGACTGCGACGCACTTAATTGCCAATTATAATCCCTATTAATTAGTAGAGTCTCGAAATGGAAGTGGTCTCCTATTAACGAGGGCCCGGGCGTAGCCGATGCCGGAGGACCCGGTCGTTTACGGCGCTGGCTACGCAATAATTCGGCCTCGCCCGCAGCCAGATTATCGCAACATGGCTATTTTCGCGATAAAGCTCCTTTCCTTCGTAATTGCTTCGCCGCCGTTGGAGCAGCTGCGCTTCCGATGCCAGTCGACTTACAACTCGCCACCCTTACAAACTTATCCCTTCCGTGGCTTCTCGGGATGCGAGATTCAGCCTTCGGCAAACACGATTCTTCGACCCATTGGCTCGCGACACGCCTCGACAATTTTTCTTACTTCGACCCAATTAAAAGTTACACTCAAATCTTGCCTCGTTCATTTCCTCAACTAAGACGTGAATACATAAGTAGACCATTTGAATATTTGCAAAACTTCAGTTAGATGACATGGTTGCATATGTTACATACATGGTATGTAGTAGTCAAAATTTGGAACTATACAGGATGATTCAGAACCTCTCATACCCAGGAGAGTAAAGTGATACTAAATTCTGATGTACTTTGTATGAACATAGATGTGAATGTGAGACTAGTTCTGAATTGTTGATCAGATGCTATTGCAGATATGTCACTTCAGATGTATAGTTTTGACCCATCCTCTACATTTATAAACAGCTTGTTACTGCACAATCTTTGTACAAACTTTTGTACAATAATTCTAATGTTAAAGACACTTCAGGAGTGAAAACTATACAAATAATATGCAAATCTAACACAGTTTGTTAGATCGTATTCATAAATACAAGAGTGATGTTACACGGTAAGGAGTTAATTTAACAAAAGCTAAAAATTATTTCAATAGACAGTATTTATTGAGATTTCAATCGTTTCAACAGGAAAAATTCAGTACAGCTGTATTACATAGGAAATTTTAGCACTCATGTACCCTCGACGTTTACACGTGGTTAATCTCCTGCTTCTACGGATTACATGCTTGCATATCGATCTATCATTCCATGTTACGAGCACTTCAACAGGAGAACATGAATTGTATCAACACCAGCATGTCGTCTTTCACTCAAACAAGTTAAACAATTACATATGTTCTTTCTCAGAAGCTTTCGATCGTCGACGAAATATGAAATAGATAATTCGCGAGCAATCGCCGAATTTATTAGCATTACGCTCGCCAATCGCAGATTTCATCCCTCGACGGATTATCGCGAGATTTTAAATCACCAACTCAGCTCTTAAGGGGATCAGGGTAGAAGTGTAATTTACTCGTTAATATACGATCATTGGCGTCACTGAAAAGTTTTTAGATTTTTTAAGGACTGATGTTTTATACCATTTTTCATTTTCAAGTTCGTAAGTTTTTACATTTTCAAGTTTTTATATTGCCAAGTTTGCATATTTTTTAATTTTTAGCACTGCAATTTCCAAATTCTTTTATTCTAAAATTTTACAATTTCTAACACCCCTAATTTCCAAATCTTCTAATTAAAAAATTCTTCAATTTCCACTTCTCTGATTTTCAAATTCCCTGATTCTGAAATTTTACAATTTCCAATACCCCGATTCTCAGATTCCCCAATTCTAAAATTTTACAATTTCCAGCACCCCAATTCCCAAATCCCCTAATTAAAGGATTCAGCAATTTCCAACTCTCCGATTTCCAAATCCCCAATTCAAAAATTTTCTAATTTCCAACACTGTCATTATCAAACCCCCTAATTCAAAATTTTCCAATTTCCAAATTCCCCAATTTAAGATTTTTCCAATTACCTACACCCCAATCCTTAAACTTCCAAATTTCCAAATTTCTAATTTAAAATTCTCAAAAGTCCAAATTTACAAACCTACTGTAAAGAGTAGTGATGTTACAGTGATATAAGCGGTGCTATGGAAATTAATCATCTTGAAACAGGCGTGACTTCTTGTGACAAATCTGATTCTCTTCGTTCGAGCAAAGCGTACGATTCTCGACCCTTTTTTCCAGCGATTTACCTTTGATAAAGGATAATGTTCATCCAATCGTCCGATAGCGGGATTATCAATAAGAAAGGAACGAAAGACAAACGTTTTTCCCTTTCCATTTCACCGACCAGTTCGGTCTTCGTCCACGAATTCAATGGACGATTTCAGACAAAAGAGTCTACGACGATCGCCACTCTAGGACCTTTCACGAATTTTCACGAACGATTGATCGTTTTTAGAATTCGTAATCGTAGAACGCGGTGATTTTCGATCGTCGATGAAGTATAATGGCATTTGATATCGATTCGTCTCGCAGTCTATTGTAGTAACAATTTCAATGTCATTCACAATGTCACTTCACTTTGTTACCATTTGTTGCATTGTGTTGCAAACGTGCTACATAAATAATGCACTATGCAATTAATAATAAAATAAACACTAAATTTTTAATTAAATAGCAATATTGATATTAATATTGAAACATGTTAATGGCTCCAAATATTGAAATTATTGGATTTATTTCTTCTCTTCATTAATTTTAATGCTTTTGTATCATATACAATACATAACGTTTCGATTTTGCAGTTTTGCTAAAGTACACAATGTTTGTTATTATCTTGTTACAATATTATCTCTTCTGTGAGTACAGAAAAGTATTCCTCTTCAATATTGCTATAGATACACAACAGAGATTAACAAAATTAAAATTATATATCGTACTTGTTGTCATTATGTCATTATAATTTTTTGCTGTAATAAAAGAATGATCCATATGTAAGATAAAATACTTTTAACGTTTATGTATCAAAATTTCGTTCAACAGATATCATTGTTCGTCGCAATTGATCGAAACGAAATAAACAATTGGTCTTTAACATTTAAGTTCATTAGGAAAGCACGTTCAGCTTGTACACACTGTTCTCGTCTTCTGTTTTCATTTATGCGACCCAGTTCTGACTAACGATGAAAGACGTCCAACGAAGAGCAAAGAAGCTTTTCCACTCTGTTAAATACATGAATTCGATATTCGAAATCAATATACGGACGCCTCGTTACGCGAAAACGAAGCAAAAGCGAGTTTGTAGGTAAAATTATCTCGGATTGCGAAATTCGTACGTGTATATACGAACAAGAATAATTAGATAATTAGATGATAACATTCAGATTCGTGGGTTCCACGACGATACGAACACTGCTATAATGTAACAGCGAAACTGCCTGAAGATAACAGCAAATTACAGAGCATTAATTTACAAAAAGATTCGAGTTTTATTCATTTTCTACACACCTCTATTTCAGCTTTTCGAGTACATTAACGATTTAATCGATTTAACTTTCTACTAAGTTATCCCTCACTTCATCTTTATCTTCTCTATTGAATTTTAATTACAGTTTAAAATTTAATAGGTAAGTGATGGAGTGAAGAGGTGAAATTTAAATCTGTGATGCGAATTAACGCTGCAATTTTATGCGGAGAGAATAAATAATTGGAAGGAAAAATGATGGAATTAAAGCAAAAGCGAATAGCATGATTTTTAAGTGATTTGTACTGATTAGTTACAAATAATAGAATATATATTTGGTTTTAGTAAATGAATATATTTATACCAAAAATGCATATACTAATGATAACGAACATGTTTAATAAATATTTAAGTATGTATGATGCCTCTGATTTCCCATATGAAGCTACAGTCAGTCGTTCTGAATGTCTTGAAATACATAAAAGCAAATTTTATCACGTAACCTAAGAAGACAGTATATATACAATCATCTAAAGTTATTTTATCTCACATTTAGATAAAGAAAGTAGTTAAAAATATATAAATTTTCGACTGAACGTTGCCAATAGATAAATTTTTGATACCGACATTCCTAACCTGAACCGTACAACCTTTTATATCATATCTATAAAAATCTTCCTCATGACAGCAAAAGTGTTTAACTATATAAAATCTCAGTTGCACAAAATGAACCGAGGGCTGAACAAATAAGGTATAATACGAAAGAATGCCGAAAGTAGGCAAATGGAGAAAATAAATTTGCCGCAGCGCGACAACTGGAAGCTAATACGAGACACATCGTCGACATCGAATCCTGTCTCGTCCGCAACAGTTTCATCAATCCGTCGAAAGCGGAAGCTCTTGATCATTTCGCGTGCTCGCGAATCGTGAAAGCTTGTCGCGTGAAACGCAACCAACGTAGGGTCGAGTGTTTGAAACTAACATAGAACGAATAAAAAAAAGAGAGAGAGAGAGAGAAGAAAAAACAGAACAACAACGAGAGGGAAAAAAAGGAATGCAAACACAAATCCTGCGATTTGTAGCGCGGCCGTGTTCTACGAAAGGGTACGCGCTGATCCTGCCATCCGTGTTTATCGACATCCGACAGCAGCCGAGCGACGCGTAAGCGTTGTATAAAATGGAACACTATCAATTCGGGTATCAAGCGACGCGATCCGTCGATGGCAGTGCAAATATTTAATTACACAGCGTGCGGAGCCGCATCGTCGGCCAACGCCTCCGCCAGCCTCGTCGCAAACAACCGGCCATTCATCTCCTCGTTAGCCAACCTGCGTCCTACAGCTTCCTATTCGACTATAATCGCTCGTCGAATATGCGAGTTGACGCTGCTGTGTCGATCGCCGCAACTTCCGTTACAGCAATCGCCAGAGTTTCGCGCTGTTCCAATTCGTTCTATGGAAAACGCAAGGCGGGCACAATGTAAACCGATGCGGTTTCCGTCGAGAGACACGCTGCCAATGAGTGCATACGGGTGATAAACGCGGAGGATGAATAGAATTTTTCACGGGGTCATCCGAGATTTTGTTTGCGGAAGATTTTGGGGGAACTGTTGACACTATTGGCTCAAAGACCTAGGGAGAGACTGGACAAATTAAGACGAAAGCCAACTAATAGAGCGTTGTCAACGTAGATTAGGATTTTGTATTACAATTTCCAAAGTTCGAAAATTTCGAAATTTTTAAGCTCTTATATTTTTGACTCCTCAACTCTTATATTCTGACATTCTTATTTCTAAATTCCAATGTTCCAAACATCACAATTTCTGATCTCTCAACTTGCCAAATTCCTAAATGTATATGTATAAATTTCGTATACGTGTAATCCAAGTCGAATAAAGTTAATTTTGCTAGTTTCAATCTAGGTTAAAAATTAGAACTGTTACGGTGCGTTTGAATTTCGCGCTCG
Source organism: Megachile willughbiella (assembly GCA_945859595.2). Classification (NCBI taxonomy): domain Eukaryota; kingdom Metazoa; phylum Arthropoda; class Insecta; order Hymenoptera; family Megachilidae; genus Megachile; species Megachile willughbiella. The sequence continues at coordinate 8,819,756 of OX243797.1, read as the reverse complement.
ATTGAGAGTGCGACATTAGGGATCACATAATGGCGTTGATGAACCGGCGTCCTCCAATTGTTTTGCTTTTGAAACATATTAGATATTATTGGAAGTAAAATCACACACGTGACAAACTTTATAACCTTCGAGGAAATAAAGATTGCCTAAAATTGTAATCTTCATAAATTATCACGAAAACAGGTTACGTTTGTAAAATTTTGTACCGCAAAACTGTACAAAGTAGTGAATTGACATTTTCCAATATTTCTAATTGTACCCAATATTCACAGAATATAGGATCTAACCGTTGGAATTTTTAAACAACTTTGACACTTTTATCGGACAAAGTGACAGGCATGAAGTTTTATTACTTTAAAATTGTGATTTCACGAGTAGAAAGATAAATCATGGAATCAAAGCACGTATGACATCCGACAAATCTAATAGTGTCAATCATATTGAAGTTAAAAGAATTTTTCCAAAAATTCGTTGAATGTTTTCAACTGCAAAAATATTGAAAATATTAATCCGTTAATATCCCGGTATATAGCCGGAGCTCGGGGGCGATGGTAAATGGTAACAGTTACACGATCACAAACACTTCAATACTTTTAGAGCCGGTTTGATAGAAACACGCATGACGAGAACACTCTGGCTAGCTTTCTTGAATGCTATGAATATTTATATTTACAGCGAGATGCGTTCGTTGCATCTCTATAAATATTCAAATCGTTTGACGCCAACGAAAACGCGCAACCTGTCGAATTTCCGAAAAAAAAAAAAAAAAATAACCAAATGACGAATGATCGATGGCGAACGGTGCACTAATTAAAAATCGATACGTCACGTCTACAAACTGTCCATACAAAATTACGAATCGCATTCGAAGCCTCTTACAGTATTAATGGATTCTACTGAAAATTTTATTGGAATTTTAGAAAATGTAGAATGCTGATTTATAGATTTATGTGGATCTCTGAAATCTTACTATTTTACGTTCTCTAGTACTTATATCCCTAAATTCATTTATCTACAACATTTATATGTTTCAAAATTTCAAGGTTCTCAAATTTTTGTTTCTAAATCTTTAGGTCCCCAAAAATTTTTACATTGTTAAATTTCTGAATATCCAAATCCCAAGGTCCCTACATTCCTAGGACTTCAAATCTCTATATCCACTAATCTCCATGTCATTGAATATTTAACTTCCCAAATTTCTAAATTACCAAATTCGTGAACTCCCTTATCTTCAAATCCTCAAATCTGCAAATACTCATATCCCTAAATTCCTAGGTCTCCAAATTTCTACATCCACAGATCTCCATGTCACTAAATATCTAGGTCCCCAAATTTTAAATTTCCCTTATCTCTATCTCCCCAAATACTCATGTCCCAAAGTTCCTACGTCCCCAAATCTCTATGTCACTAAATATCTAGGTCCCCGATTTCTAAATTGCCAAATTCCTAAACCCCCTTATCCCCATCTCTTCAAATCCTCAAATCTCCAAATACTCATGTTCCTAATTTCCTACGTCCCCAAATTGCTATCTCCCGAAACTCTCAGATCCCTATTCGTAAATTTCAAAATTTCAAAATCGCCAAATCTCTAGGTCTCCAAATTACGATGCCCCGAATCCTATGTCCCAAAATCCTACATCCCAAAATTCTTAACTTACCCCCAAATTGTCAAATCCCCAGAAGTCCTTCAAAATCACCGATCGGTATGTCCTCCACCTTGACTATGATATTTTCCCTCGGCAAGCCAAATTTGGAGTTGACTGTACAGCACTCGTTGAAACATCGCGGCGACATCTCACGAGGGTAACATTTGCGTAGGATTATGACGAATTGTCGGAATTTCATCGTTGGCCCGCTCGACGAACGATAACTAATAGGTTGTTGCCCGCGCGGCCATACGGAATTGAAATTAATGATTTAATAATGCCGGCCGATGTAATTATTTATATGAATGCACTTTGATGGAGTGCTTGTCAGCCGGAGCTGAATAATTCGCGATTGAAATGTGGTCGAGCCGCACGGTCGCATAAATTGTCGTGGAATCAACAATATATTCATCGGACCGGGTGCAGTTGTACTGTTTGCGCAATAACGTCAATATGTGCTCGACAGTGAGAACTCTGTGTATACAGGATCGCGCGAAAAATCGACGGAAAAACAACTAACAACGTTTGGCCATCCAAGAACGACGTAAAGTTTTATTTACTGCATAAACCGGAGAATTCAGAAACACGATTTTCTACGGCAGTTTGTTTCCACGATTCATCAGTTCTTTACTTCTGGATCACCTTTGTATCTTCGTATTTTCTTACTTCTTCCCTTCTCTGTTCGTTACTTTTCATTTTAGATTGAAATTACCGTATAGGTTCAACTTTCCTTTTCTTAACAAACTACATTTGTTAATTTTTAATTCAGAGTGATAGGAATTATAGCACAGCTTCAAATCTTTAATTTTTCAGACCTTCTTTGACAAACTATGTTCTCAAATGTAGAAGTCTAATGTCAATGCTTATATTGTTAACACCGGTCTAAATGTGTCTGGTCTAAATTACTTTGTAAGTAATAATTTGAAAGTTTACTTCTGCCAAAAGATTATAATTTTTAATTGGTAATAACTATGAGGATTAACTAGCTCCTCACAACGAGATCTATTTTCGTAAAAAGAAAAGAAAAACGATTTTTCTCAGCTTAAACTGTGTTGCCTGGTTAATTAACACGGTCGCAGCCAATAAATTTGACTCGACTCTCGGTCGACCGATTTCCCAGCAAAATCTTCGTCGAATTTGCAAGCAGTCAGCGCATCGTTGCAAACGGAGAGCAGGCTCGCCTTAATTAATGAAATTAATGACCGTAACGTTGCTAGCGCGTACGTACAACGGACGTAGACTAATCTACTGCTCGTTCTCGGGGTCCGTTGATCTAGTACGAGAGAAACCTAAGGCATATCGGTAAGACGGACAATGAATAGACACTGGTTCGATTCAACGGCACGAGAGTTTACGTAACTAAGGAGACTCCGGGTGATATAGTCCTATCGAGTATCGCAAATCTCGATATCTGACGTAATATTCAATGGAACATCGTTAGAATACCCATTGTACGGTGTCTAATAACCGATAGACGATACTGTAGAGACTTTCTCTGACCTCTTTGCGAAAGTGGAAGTCGCAGATAAATAATCGAAATTCAACAGTAGTTTCAATAGAATACTTGTAAAAGTGAAACCAAAGAATTGAATGATTGTGTAATTTTATATACTCTGTAGAGTAGTCTGTTCAAATATGAAGCAAACATTGAAATTGTTAGAGAGGGTACGTCTGATACATCTATGTCTTTGTTCTTTTAGCTATGAACAGGGTGAACTAGATTGCTGGATCATCTTAAATTATTCTGTTGTTGACGGACCAGCTATAACATGTGTAAATTATGATTTATTTAAACAGTAGTGAACAGTGAAGGACATGGTTGCATTGCCACATGATTGCACTGTATGACCACCCGAATGAATTATGTTGTTTTTGGCCTTAAATTTATCATACACCTAACATTCTACATACTCATTATTTATCTGATATCATTGAGATCAATACAAATATTCATTTTCCATTTGATCTCAGAAAATAGCAGTAGGTTCTACACAAACAGAAAGAATATTTATTGATCATCAAAAATAGATCCATTCCAATTACACTAAAAACTTTGCTGAAGACCATTGCATAAAATAAAAGATTTTTCAATCGATCCATCAGTTAGACAGTTTAAACTAATGAAATCATATGGTTCATATGTGTACCATAAAATAAGTTTCTAAGTGTAGCAGTTCTAGTCTTATCAATCCCGAAGTCACCAAATATACCAAAATTGCAATTGCATAGACATCATAGAGAACTCGAGGTCGACAACGATAAAAATATCGATACGAAGTTTGGAGCGTTTTAAAAGTCTATCCTCGCCTGGTCGACCGCAAAAAGAAATATCTCGCGCGGACACGACGGTATCGCGAACCCGTGACCGAGCACACCTACAAATATTCCATATACCGTATGCAGATTCATGAATTTTCCGGAAATACCTCGTGCCCGGACTCTCGAACGAAATACTTGTTGACAACGACAGAAGGTTGACCAACCGACCGACAGGACGAGTCTGTAGTTTCGCAGTAACCTGAATTTGCGAAAAGATTGCACGGTCCAACGAGCTGGAAAGAACAAACGGTGTTCGGTGAACCGTGTTTCATCCGCGAATTTTCCTTCCACCCTTTTCTACCTCTCTCGTTCTCTACGAATCGCATCTCACCCTCTAGCCAGACCTACATATCACTATATTCCTTCAACCTCTATCTCCCTTTGTCCTTCTTCTTGCCGTTCTGATTTTTGCCTCCACCTTTGCCAGATTCCGGCGTTTCACAGATTTTGCTTCACTCCACGTCTTCGAATCTGCCAACCTTAAACTACGAAAACGGTTTACCGGAGATATGACCACCAGCAAGAAATCGATTTAACGTTGCTCAAGAATAGGAATGACTGTATTTTTATATACCGATAGACACGTGATATCGTGCGATTTTTAGCATTGACTATGACGTATTGCGTGAAGTTATTTAGGTAGTTGGCGCAAGCGATATTGGGAGACAAGGAAATTTATAATTCTCTTGAAATAGAAGGAGCTTTTCTTGAAAGAGCTAACGACGTTGCTCGAATTCTTCAATGTTCAAATCTCCATGTTACACATTGTTAATTTTTCACATATCAAAATCGTTACATCCCCAAATTTGCATCAAATCATAAAACTTATAAAATAAAAGTCGGGTGAAAATCTTTAGAGGGTCCGTCGTTTGACCACTGGAATAAGCGATAAGATGTGGATAGCCTAACGCTGGAGCACGCGATAACGCGTGAGTCGACGAAACGCGTTAACGAGAGGATTCACCAGAGTTCCAGATACAATTATACCGTTGCACCTCGAGACTATATCTCCCGATGTACTAATGACTCAATGATGATGCAAATCTCGGGTGATACGAGCAAAGGGTATTGGAATCCGTTCGTTAACGCGTCGATACGAGCAGGTCGTCCAAGTTGATGCCGTTTCATTCGTCGACGATCAAACGTGAATGGTGCAACGGCGCATTTCAGTTGATTACAACCTCGAACGTAAGCCGTTTATTCCTCCAAAAATTTTGATCGTGAAAAGGAACAATCATAACGTAACGCATAAGGTTTTAATCTTCCGATAATATAGTAATCCTGTCGCTTCTGGGAATAACACGTTCAAATAAGCTGTCTTTAACGATCTAATATGCGTAATCTCGTCGTAGCAACTATACGAGGATGAAAAAGCTTCCTGGATTTTCGAGCGCGCGGCTTTAACGTTGAAATTTGAAATGCTGGAAGAAAACGCGAATAATTTAAACCGTATTGAGGTCATCGCGCATAAAAGCGCTAATCGTGATTAATTGACGTAATCAAGCTCGCATAACGACCGGATGAAATTATTCCGCCATTAAGTTTCGAAAGAAGGTGTCTAACGATTATCTGGGTAATTCCGTTCGTTAAAACGAACTGGGACAGGGAGCGCAAAATCTTGAGCAAAAGTGCAAAATCTCGGCTAAATCTTGTGCAGTAAATCTGGTAAATGAATTCAACCTGGTTATTTTTTGTCGGATAATTAAATTAAGTTCTGTAACGTCCTGTTTTTTTGCAACTTAAGTATTCTCGGGTCCCTATCATTTTTTCACTCGTGTCTGGGATAATGGTATCGTAGGTAACTTATTTACTGAGATATCGTGGGCTAAAAGTGACTAGCACAGTTAAAATGAAAACTTCAGTGAAATACGATATTATAACAGAAAATGATGGGATGTTCGATTTTTTTATGGGATCGCGTGTGATCGAAGGTACGTATTTACAAAGCAGGATCGACTATCGATTTCCTTTCGCATTAGCAAAACCAGAAACGCTTCAGAAATAGAGGAAAAGGACGCGAGTATCCCGTAATCGTGGCGAACGAACATTCCCCGAGGAGTCCTTCGTCAGGACTTTGCACTCTCGTGGTGAACCAGACGAGTCATTGCGCGATTCCCAGATCACATTTCAGAGGGATTCGAACGGGCTGAGTGTGATCGATTGCCGTGAGAATTCGCGCCCTGTTGACCTGCATGAATCCCAGTGAGCACAATGGACAATAGAGATCGATCATCCCTTGTAAAAATTAACTTTTATGGAACATTCGACCCATTTGGCTTCTGCGTCCCTGTACTCTTACATTTTTAGGTTTCTGGATTTCTAGATTTCTAGATTTCTAGATTTTTATATTTTCAGATATCTAGATTTCTAAATTTTTACATTTCTAGGTTTTTAAATTTCGGAATTTCCAGATTCCTAAATTTTTAGATTTTTATATACTTATATTCCTATATCTCTCAATATGTATATTTTTATATTTCTATATGTCTATATGTCTATATGTCTACATGTCTACATGTCTATATGTCTATATGTCTACATGTCTATACGTCCACATATCTATATATCTATATGTTTATATGACTATATGCCTATATATCTATATGTATATCTATATCCTTTCGTTTGCTTCTTCTACAAATAGCTAATTTAACTAAACTTGCAGCTCCGGTTACAAATAACCACGTTCAACGTGTTAATTATTAATGTTAGCACCACCTCAAACACGTAATTCGCTTAAAATTTTCGATGGATCTCAAAATACTTTGCCGGCGCAGTACCAGTCCTATTTTTGGACTATAACAAAAATGTTTCGTGACTATATGTATTTGCAAACGACGTAATCAAAATGGAGTGCCACACGCGAACTTATCGCTTCTGTTCGTTGTTATCGACGAAAGTGTTACAGCGTCGAGATGCGAACGATTTCGTTATCCGATTTTATGACTTAACGAATATCATGCTACATATTAAAATACCACGGGCGTTCTGCTAACTCTTGATCATTATATACTGATAAATTTAAGCTGATTCGATTAATTATTATATGTCATATTACCACTAATCAAGCAATCTTGCCATGATTTATCACTTCATTTTAAAGAAACGAATTAATATTAGTAAATAATTGTTAATTTTAATGAAATTAAATGTTGAATGATTATATTTTTGTTACTTATTAGATCTCAACATTATAATCTTTCTAATAGATTCATTTTCACTTTATACAGTATCTTCTCGAGTTTAATATTTTGAGGTTAGGTGGGTTAAGAACTGTCTTACCTTTCGCTAGCCTCTTATGCATAATGCAGTATATTGTAACTCACCTCGAAAAATTGATGTTTATGCTAAATAATTGAAATTAATGTTCTTTCCATTCTTTTTGTGTTAAACAATAATTCTGTGGAACGTGGATTTTAATTTTTTTTAAAATCATATGTCTCTGAAAGAGTACTTTGAATAATTTCCTGCATTAACGAAATGAATTCATTATAAGCCAATCACGTTGGGTATTTTAATAAAAATGTTCTCCAATTCCGGGACAGAGTATATAGAGCAGAAAATATTGATTCGCGACAAACATTCAAAATACCTGATATCATTTAACCAATTCAGAAATAAAACGTGACCCACAGGAAACGTATCGGTTACCAACAAATTTTCCCTGCAAACAGGAGAAGCCAATGGCGCGGGAAAGCAATAATGTAATCGGAGTGCATTGAAAAACAACAAAAGAGAGAGAGAGAGAGAAAAATAGCACCGGTGTACGATCACGCATCGAACCTAAAATCGTTATCCACGTACAAGTGGGTATATTTATCGTGCTACCAATCGTATGCTTGGCAAGTTTTTCGAGATTTTAAAAAATCCGACCGCCTCTGAAACGGTGAATTGTTCAAACGCTCCAGGCCAATCGCGATAAACGTTGTTCGAACGATTCTCGACCGATCGACAACTGGAACTAGGAAACATCGCCAATACTCGCTGCTCTGTGCCGAGAAAAAATATCCCAGTCCAAAACAAACGTTCGAATTTGCTATGATTCGGTTCTTTTTGCCGCGATCGTGTACCGAATAGGGTCGTTTTTGGTTGCCAACGATGATACGTTTTCGATGCTGTGGAAATTCAGACCTAAATTCTTTCATTGCTATTTTCAATTATTTTATAGTTCAAAGTTTTTAAAAATTTAAAAAGTTTTAACAATTTTTCTAGTCTGAAAAATAAACTGGTAAGAGAAATGCCAAGGAATTTTTCATTACAAATTATCAGAATTCCCAATTTGAAAGCTTGAATTCCTCCAATTTTTGTCCAACCGTCTCAGCTCCATTTTATGATTCTGAAAGAAGGTTATTAATCCTCAGCCCTCGTACAAGCAACCTTTCGAAATCAAAGACAACAATTTATCTCTGAAAGAAATTCCGAAGAACGTGTCTGAGATTTCATTGCATATTAAAACACGGGTATTAAACCATAAAAAGTTCGTGGCTGGTAATGCAATATCTTTTATCCGAGCCCTCTTTGTTTTAAAATATGCATTACAAGCGAGTGGATCGCGAAAAATCACCGTTTTCGAAAGTGGTTCTCGACCCATAAAAGTTTGGAGAGCTCTGTCTGGGCTACGTAGAAGATATACGTATTATAGAACACAGCCAAAAATTACACATTCCGGTCGTAGACGGTAACATTACCAAGAAGTACGTTGTTCAAATAAAAGATTGAAACGGCAGGTCGAGAGTCTGCCACGAGAGTGCATCGAGGTACCGCGAAACGGTCTCCGAAGGCGGATTTTCCAATTGATCTCGGCATAACTATTCGAAGCGGGTCGAGCGCAGAATCACGACGTCGTTTCGCATTATTATTACTGGACGAATTACGAGGCATTATTTTTGGACCGGCTAAGATTCACCGTTGAACTTTTCACGGTCCCCTTTTTCGTATAGGACGCTTCCTTGGCAACGTTCCAAAATCTTGGCCCGCCCTAAGACCCCTTCTTGCCTCTCCCGACCAGACTTCCTTCGACCAACGGGAAAAAGACAAATAATAAAAAGCGAATCTTCAGCGAATTGAAGAGATTCGTTGAACGGGCGCGCGCCAGAATTCATCTTGCAGCAAAGGAAAATTCAGCTGGTTGAAACGGTGTATCGCTCGAACGGAGGCGAATCGAGATAAAGCGAGAAAAAAAGAGGTCCCGGACGCTGCTCGATTCAGAGCCGCGAGATACGGTTCCACTCTAATCAGGATTTATTCGCAAATGAGGGCGAACACAATACGACAACGCAGCTGTGAACACCGCTTTTTTCCCCCGCGTGCGCGAACGAACATCCCCGCGAATGAAAAAGAAACTGTACGTTCGCGCTAATTAGGTGAATGGGGCTGAATTAGACAGACGGCTTGCAGGAAATGTCGATTCTTCACTGGCGATAATTGGCGACTTTGTTCGACGACGACGCTATTTGTCTTCCATTGTGCTCGCGATATTCATACGCGACTTTTACGTCGAAAGCGATTATTCTTCGCCCGCTGGCACCATATCGTTACGACGATGCGAACGATTCTTTATGATGGGAAATATCGATCATGAAAGAGGTCCTTTCACGTTTGCGAAGCTTAATCTCTGTATGACTCTGTGTAACTGGATCATTTTCGAACAGGTACTTGTGCAGAAATATTTGGACACGTACAATGATACCATGTTCAATGTACACATTTTTTAATTAAATTTAAAATGGGTCGATATAATCTTGCACTACCTTGAACTACCAGCTACAATACTTTCAAATTGAAAATAAAGTAGAAAAAGAAATAAGTACAATGACCTTCACCTCTACAAAATATGACATTTAAAAGCACAATTTAACTGTATAACATAAAATGTGAAATTTTAACTCAACTTCACTGATGATGTTAATGAAAATATTGTCAACCAGATGGTCCTATTATTTTTCTCCTTAACAAATAATAGAGCAAGATGGTCTAATACTTCAATACTGTAAATTCAAAAGGAGTGATGTTCGTATCATTTAGATTTTCAATTTTAGGTAGAGCGAACTTCTTACCACGAAATGAAACCTAACGATACTTTTGCCCGGGAACAGAATTTCCTAGCGAAAACGCTGAATCGTGGGGCAAACCACGAGATCTCTGAAACACCGTCTCAGTGGTGGTCGTGTAATTTCGCTCGCGGGGTGGCCAGCAAATCCGTACGTGTCAATTACAAAGGGTAGCGGTGTTCGATCGATGTTCGTTCGGTACCTTCGAGGCTGAAAAAGAAACGGGAAAACTGGCGATGGTACAAAGAACCAGTCGTTATCGTGGCTCGTTAAAGAAGTTAAGGAGAATTTATCCGGAAATTCTAAAAATTTCCAACAAAGGGGATGGCAAAGTACAGCTAGTCTGCAGACATCGATCGTTGGACACGTTCATTACACTTGTCGAGGCTGGTGTAACCTATCCTGATTACGATATCTAACGCTGGCATCGTTCGACCACTAGTCGACAACGATATCTCGTTTCTTCGTTGCATAAATGAATACCTACAACCAGTGCTGGATTAAGATATTCAACGGCCTGTAGCGTTTCGAATACTTTGGGCTGCTTGGTGGAGATTTGAGAATTTATGTTTTTGGAGATTTGGGTACTTGGTGGGTGATTTGGGGAGCTTGAAGATTTCGAAGTTGGGAAGGTAGAATTTTGATGGTTGAGGGGTTTGAAATTTGAGAATGTGGGGATTTTGGGGTTGTAGATATTGGGATTTGAAGATTTGGAGATTTGGAAATTAAATTTGAGGATTTGGAATGTAGGAGTTTGGGGATTTGAAGATATGGAAACTGAGGAGTTTGGGGCATTTAAAAGCTTTGGAAATTTAGAGATTTGGAAGATTGGGAATTTGGAAATTTAGGAATATGAAGATTGAGAATTTGGGAATTTAGGGATTTGGAAGTTGAGAATTTGGGAACTTAAGAATTGAATATTTAGAAATTTGAAAATTTAGGAATTTCAGAATTAGAAATTTGAGTATCTGAAAGTTTGAAGATTTGAATACTTAAAGATATAAAAATTTGAGTACTTAAAAATCTGAAAATTAAGAAAGAAAACTTGTGAACGCTAAACCTACCTCACACTTTACTTCCCACATATCACAAAACCCCAATTTTACACGATTTTTATCTTTACCACGGAAAGTGTTCCTCAAATAAAGAACACCTCATACAGAACAGCAGTGACGTGGCAACATACCATTGATAACGGCAGCTTCAGAAGTAAAAGAGACGCGCCGAAGAAAGACCAAATGGGAAAAAGAATGTCGTAACGCGTTGCCTGCGATAGGGAGAAAGCTTCTACGGAAGGGTACATCTATCAATAAACGTCGGGGACATTTTTGGCCGTCGTTGGACATCCTCATCGGTTCCATTCAAAAGGCTGTCTGGCATGACTGTCCGATGCGTGTCGATCTGATCAACCGGTGCATTAGAAATAATCAGTGCCGACCCGTTTGCCCTTTGATTGATGTCGTACAAACTAGCTTTGTCATTCTCGCACTCATTTTGTTACGTAAAAAAAATGTTGAAGATCGTGAAGTGTGTCTGACAGCAGAGGATTGATGTAATACTATCCCTCGTATTTTATTGATAACCGAGATATTGAAGAAGCACTGTTATCAACTTTCACTTTAAGACATACGCATGGTGTTATCATTTTTAACATTTTTAAATATTTATTCTCTTTTTGTCTCATGATTTCAAAGATCGTCAAAAGATATTAAAAAGCAGACAATTTCAACAAATTTCGAAATGAATTCTTCAAAATTTTAAATCATGAAATTTATCAAGCATCGAATTTAACTCTTTATAGTATAATGAATTAAATATATCATAAAATGAATTTGTATTTATTTTTGGTTATTGTATGTGTCAGGAGACATGCTGGGTGTTACATGCATATAACAAGTTGCAGTTTTTTTAACGAATGATTAATAATGTTGAGAATTTCGTTAACATTTTTCCCATACATAGTCCATTCAGAACATTTTTCAAGCGAAACAATAAAATCATGCGATAATACGAATACGGAGAATCCACCAGTGATAATCTCCCACTTGACATTCCCCGAGAAGAATTTCATCAAGAAAGAAATAACCCAGCTTTCCAGAGGAGAGTAGTTTAACAGAATTGCGAGAGAAAAATTGAATGAAGCATACTCGAGTCAAGAGCGAATCGTTGCTGAAGGAGTAAGGTCTCTTGTTTGTGCAAAAATCATGGTCAAAATAAAATGGTGTATGAATAACCTCGGTTTCAAGTATAAATTTCTTCTCACTACAAACATATGATAAATCTTCAACCACACATAAAACCTTAAGAGGATTAATTTTAACTTTCAAAGGATAAAACGTTCTAGCAGAGGTTTTCAATTTGCGACGACAAAACTCTTGAATTTCAAAAGTAATTTCTTATATTGTGGATATTAACTGTCAATAGCGAATTCATAAATCACTTTTCGTTTCGTTATAATTGTTACCACGCGAAACGGAACAGGAGATTCAAGAGGACGAGTCGTACGAAAGAAAATGAGGACAGTCGATTCGGATGACAGATAAAACGGAACGGTGAACAGGTTGCTTTTTATAGAAACGTTCATGCCGTTATTACGTTCCGAAGACTCCTTGTCCAACTTTCTTTTCCCGCAATATACAATTATACAATAATTCGAAAGGAGTTCTGGACGCGTCACCGTCTTCTTTGCCCTCGTGATTTCCTTATTTGTTCGTCGGATGCTCTTCTTAAGTAATCGAGAACTGGTATGACCAGAATATTTGTCATATTCTCTAGATTTATTAATAGGATTCTAAACCAGTTGCGACAAGATACTGTTTTGGAATATTTAGAGTGGGCACTTGGAGAGAGAAATTCGAGAAGATAGAAATTTAGGGGGTCAGAAAGAGGGTTTAGAAATTGGAGAAGGTGGAAGTTTGGGGAGCTGAAAATTTGAAGACTTCGAAATTTGAGGATTTGGAAATTTAAGAAGTTGAAAGTTTGGAGAGTAAGAAATTTCGGAATTTGGAAATTATAAAATTTGGGGGTTGGAAATTTAAGGGGTTAAAAGTTTTGAAAGATAGAAATTTGGGTACTTGGAAATTTTGAAATATGAAAATTTACGGGTCTCACAATTTGGAAACTTGGAAATTTAGAGGTTTAGAAATTTAAATTTAGAAATTGTATATTTGGAAATTGGGGTAGTTGGAAATTAGAATATTTGGAAATTGAGGTACTTAGAAATTGGAGAATTCACAAATATGTAATTTCAGAAATTTGCAATGTACAAATTTACAAATCCACACCTTTAAAAGTTTCTAAATTTCTAACGCAACTATTCACCCTAGGTCCCTGACGCCACATGAGAACCGTCAGGGTTGTATTCCAGAAGATCAAACCTCCAAATCCCCTTCTAACTACACGAATTAATTGAATTATATCTGTTGCATGAACTAAACTAAAAGAAACCTGTCCGAAAGAGCGTTTAAAAAAAGGAGCTTGATGCTCTTTTATTACAGGTACTGTGATAGCGCAACGTTTTCGTGCAATTTCCTCGCTTCTTATACTCCTTAACGGGCGTAATTAGCGATATCGTTTTCAGTTTCCGTCTCTTGCTCGCCAACATCACGGAACTTCTAGGCTGGCACGCTCTTTCGAGCTCATTTCAACGCGCAACCTCTCGAAAGAGGATTTAGACGCAGTTTCGTTCGCTTTGAAAATCATGCATGAAGGGAACGAGAATTGACTGTAAACACAGGATTAACGCTCTGTATTTATCGTTCCTAGGAAAACTATCGATCTCTCCGCAAACCTAACACGCGGCCCCTTCGATCAGTCTCTTCTGCTGCAAGTGATTTTGAATGGAACCCCTGGGCGATGGTCTCCAACCCCACGATTCTGTGCCATAGAAACGCAGATTAAGTACCCTCGATAAGAGGACACCAAGGGTGAAATCGGAATTGATGTACCCGGTCCGTGTGCACGAGTGTTCTATCCTGTCAATATGTTACTTTAAAAATTAAGACACGTTCAGAATTTTATTACAATATTCTGTGATCTCTCGAAGTTACATTTATCGTTATCACGAGTTGGCGCATGAAGAACCTAACCCATCTAGCTTAAATAATTATTGATGAAGTCACAATGTTACACCTGAAGTTCATTGAAACTGATGAGGTACTGTTTGATTATGCTAACTCTAACCCTTTGCACTCTGTGTCGTGGCTCGACATCACATTTCTCTTAGATCTTATAAATAATTCAGGTACATTGAATGTAGTGTATATTTCCATTTATTAACTACTTGTGATTAAAGAAAAATGTGTCACATACTCCGCACTGTTGCATTTCATTGAGAACCCCTTTCTTGATCTATTTTGTAAATTAAGAAGGTGGTAGGTAAAAGAAATTAAGGAGTGCAAAGTGTTAGAAAAAAAGAAATTGTATTTTTATGTAGAATCCTCCTGTCAGTTGTATCCATTATCGAACACCTTATTAGGATTTTTAATGTGAAAGAAATAGAATTTTATAACGTATAAAGGACGTGAAAGGGTTAACATCATAGGTCCAGCGTGAGATCTGTGAACTTCGAAAGTATCTAAGCGTGAATCTGACAAGAGTATTTGAACAGTTCACTGAGGAACAGGTCGACCACTAAACGATACACCGTAGACAATTGCTCGCCTATCGATCGAGAGAGGTCGGATGGCTGGTGAACTAAAGGAAAGGAAAATAAAGAGAAAGGAGACTGAAAGGTAGCAAGGAGTATGGACGAAGGTCCGCGTACAAGGGATCGTTAACTGGCGTGTAATCGTTAGCTTTGAGCCGACCGAGAAACCCGGCAGAGGGTGAGTTAAAAAAAAAAAAAGATTGCAACGTTGGTCCTCTTGAAGCTCACAGAGCTGCACAAAGCCTCGAGACACACGATCGCGTTGCTTGTCCGCACTGTATCGATGCGCCAACGAGGAAAAAATGCAATAAAGCGAACACTGACCACGACAATGGGGAAGTACGATCGAAAAGGGTGGAAAAGAGCGCTGAATCGATTGTGCGTACAGGATGGCCGGATTAATTGCCTCTAAATACGATGCAGTTAATTATCTCCAAGAACGAGCTACGGTGGATTAAATAAACGATACTTGCTGGATTTATCAAAGCGATCATTGATGTCGTATTGCGATTCTCTGTTTGCGTCTGACTTCTTGCAGTTTATGAATTTATAGATTTATGTATTTTATAATTTTATATTGTTTTTGATCGAGATTTGTAATTATTTCAGATTGGAATTTTCGAACTTTATGTTACTTAGATTTCGAAGTCTTCAACTTTTCAATTTTTCAAATCCACAAATTCTTAAATTTCCGACTTACATTTCTAAATTCGCAAATTCTCAAGTTAGTAAATTCCTAAAATTGAGAATCGAAAAATCTCTAAATTTCCGACTTCCCAACTTCCCAAATTTCCAGCGTCCTAAAATACCTAAATCACGAATTACTAAATTTCCATATTTCAAAGTTCCAAACTACCTTTTCCTTCCCAAATTCTCAAAATTCAAAATTCCCAAATTTGCAGAGTTCCAAAGTATTGAAACCCAAATTTCTGAACTACCAATCTCTAAATCCCCAAATTCCCAAACTTCTAGATTCCTTAGATTCTCAAAATCCCCAATTTCCTAATTTCCAACCCCAAAATTTCCAACTCCCAAATTTCCAACTATCCAAATCTCAAAATTGCAGATTTCCCAAACTGATTAAATTCTCAAATTTCCAAATTCATCACCTTCGTTCGCACATCAATATAAAAATTGGCAAAATATGACCGTTAACAGGGTAATTCGTTGTTTCATCTATCATTAAATGCCCGAGCCATTAAATTGCCACGTTGTCGGAGCACGTAGTGGTAATCTGTGTATTTTCTTGCTGGAAGCCACATGCCGGACCAACAGGAACCTGGAACGTTAGGGTGACACGCGCTCATGCTATCCGCCTACCCTGCTGCGATGATAATTGGCTGGATTTGATCAGAAAAACGGTGCACAACGTCGGCCTTTCTTTGACGTGGACATATGGTTTCGGGTTTACGAACAATAGCCCGCTAGGTAATTAACGTTATTAAGGGTTACTAACGCGGCCAAACGAGAAATGCTCCGTTTTTTCCCCGTTGTCCGATTCACAATGATTAAACGTCCTGGTATTTCGATCCGCCGATGGTATTTCAATTAACGCGGTGTTCCGCTTAACGTCGCTTCGTTTCCGTGCTCATTCGGACGGATTCTTAATCGATCTGATAATTCACCGATAGCTCGATGAAAAATACAAGGCGTGCTCGAGTAATTATCATCTGCATCATCTGCACATGGTATTAATTCTTTATGGGTTATACTTCATGGGTATAGTGAATAATTCGTATAGATGTCATATTAATTTCTGTGAGAATTTTAAGTTCGCTGTATATTTTTAGATAAGATGAATTTCTGAGGAAGAATTTATGTTTCTGAATCGACACTTCTCATGACTTATTTTCACGAACTTCAAATCGTGTGATCAATGACATGTGTGGTAAAATAACACGTATGCTGTATCCAACATTAGTTGAAGCTAGTACATATATTTTCATAGCAGTACCCAGTGATCCTTGGATCATTCGTATAATTGAAAAAACGTCTCAAAATTGGATCACTTCACTAAGAAGGTTTGCATGAGCGAATGAGAAGTATACAGCAGATAGCCTGACCGTAGTCGTTAAAGAACCACGAACGAAGTGCACATCGACTCCTATTCATTCAATCATTCCCAACGACTTACACCTTTCTCCGTTGATCACAAAGGAAAATCTCAAAGTGAAATATCGCGGAAACGTACGCTATTCAGGCTGACGTAAATCCAAACGATTTACCGTTCCGTGCAGCAGGACCTATCGATACACGCCACTTTCGCGAACAGCGGCGAGAATCAAGAGCTATGTACTCTGGCTCCTCTCCTCGAAATCTGAACAAATTGACGTAGACGCTTATTGAACTCGACCACAGAATTGGTCGATCGCTCGGAACAACGGTTAAAATATATTTCACTCGGCGAATCGACTATTCTTCGTTGTTGTCGCGCGACACTTGGCCGCGTTTCAATCAATAAACGGACTTTCAACGCGATTCGACTAACGAAACGTGATTTCACGGATGTTTCCGCCTCTTTCCGATACGTTCACAGAAATATCGACAATTTATTTTTGAAAAATTACTTATCAGTATTTATTAATATTATTATAATTTTACTACGTTATTTTTGCTTGTTCCACCCTTCAATCCTCTGGGAGAAATAATTTTGTAGCAAATTAACCAGTAAATTGTATCGATACTCAAAACAATATTAGTAACACTTCTACACCTTCATTTGCAATTTAAATCAGACAAGTTTCGAAAAGAAAATAGTGCAACAATATTATCGAATCATGTCACACTTTCTACGTTTCAAAATCTGCTCTAAGCAACAAGGTAATAAATTCCCAGTCGATCACAAGTGAATGCGACTATGAACGTGTCGAACGAATTCGCATAATTTGTCACGTAGGCGGTTATTTTCTCGAATTAACAAGCCTACACGGTCAATTGATAAATCGGAGCACTTCTAAACTTCGTTTACCGGTCCATTGGAGCGCGACAAATGAGCCAGTTGAAAATTACTATGCGCTCCCGGCATCATAAACGATAAGTCAAATAGAGATCTGCCTCTGTCGAGTAGAAATGTCGATATGCATGGACGACGAATGAAATCCCGTGGCAGATAGCCCGCGTTCATCGGATGATCGAGCAACGTAATTAAGGATTAATTGGAGTTCATCGATATGCGATTAGCCGCGTCTTCCTTCCTTCCTGATAGCCGTCATATACACAACGTTTGAAGACGCGGCTGAAAGTTTCGCTGATCGGTTTTCAAGAACTTCCGAGAACTTCTCAATTATTCACGTTGATTACACGATTACCGTCTAAAAGCTCGCGAGAATGCGCCTCATCGTTCGCCGGCGAATTTGCCGTGTAAGATGGAGAGCGTGTTCGAAGCGGCTCAAAACTATAGTCGGTTCGGTAAAATTAGATCGAATCGAGCAGTGATGCTCTTAATTGAAATATACCATCACGAACGATGCTCTCAAAATTATTTTTGAAATCATTCACATGCTCGTGAGGTCGATATTTAATACATAATCGTATTTTTAGACTGAGATGATATAGTGGTATGCGTAGTCAGCACGGATAGATCTACGATTCGTTCAGTGAAATAGAATGACACTTCATTTTTATGATACTCTTTGTTGACTAAGGGGATCGAATCTAAATAAATTTCAATATTTCTGTTTGTATGTATATTTGTATATGTACACCCGATATATTATATCTCACATATACATTCTTGATATACGTCCTTCATATATGTCCTACTTATACACCCTACATACATGTACATCTTACATACAGATCCTACGTGTATATCCTACATGCATGTACACTTTACATGTACATCCTACATGTATATTCTACGTATTCATCCTGTATATACATCTTTCATATTCATCCGAAATACATATACATTTTACACATACGTCATACATGTACACCCAACATATATATATACGTCCTACATGTGTATCCTACATGTATATCTTACATGTACATCCTACATACTCATCCTACATATGCATCTTTCATATACATCCTTCATATACACCCTGCATATGCACCCTACATATACAACTTATATACATATTCTACATGTGTACCCAACATACACATCCTACATACATATCCTACATGAACATCCAACATATGCATTCTACATGTACATCCTACATGTATGTATATGCAAATCTTCTCAAGCAGTAACAATCAGAGCACCTCAATTTCAGAAATTTTGAAATTAAATCAAATGTTTTAAAGGTTTTCTTCCAAACGAAATATTCGTCGTTAAAAAAGGTTCAATTACAGAGAACATGGCATAGTTAGGGGTAGGTATGAAGTAATCGAGGAGACGGTAGGAAAGGACGATTTTCGCCGACGATTCCGTAGGTAGGCCGACGAAAGGGCTAGCAATAAATAAACGGGAGGTCCGATAAATTAACCAGCGTCGGCGAATTGCCTTTTCCCGGTGAGGTAACAGCTTCGACGCGGACGAGAGAATTCCTCTTGTAACGCGCCCTTCTCGCTTTCGCGCCCCCACGGCCCGATTGCACGCAATATTTATAGCAGCCGCGTAATCGAGCGTTCTCTCGCACCAAACCGTCGTCCCGTGGCCTTATATTGCCGGCCACTGATTTGCGACAGCAACGGTTCTTCCGACCAATCCGCTCGAAACCACCCCCGCTCGCCAATATTGTTACCGGCAACCCTTAAATCAGGGAAACTTCCAAGATATTTCAACGGCTTGTTGCTAATCATTTGGGGTTGTTCGAGCAACCCTAAACGCAGGGCGTTTTTACGTGATTCGAAACGTTTACCACTGTGAAACAGAGCTATGCTGATATTGCATTCTTCTTTGGGAATGTATTGATGCTTGTGTGTTTGTTATACTGGGATAGGTTTTATTGGGAAAATGATCACGGAGGGGGTGAATTACATGGCGATATTCTGTTGGTAATCTGCAAATTTGGAAATTTAGGCACTTAGAGATGTGGAAATTTAGAAACGATAAGACAATAGATTATACAGGGTAATTTAGCCTAACCCATTACCACAAAATCAAATAACATGCAATAAAAGCTTGGAAAATTAATTATAAGATCCGTTATAACCAAACTAGCAACAATGAGCGAATGTACAAACGTTTATCAAAGAACAACAAAGAACAACAATCAAAGAACAACACAATTAGTCTGATACTCGACACTTTTGTAAAATAATTAACAAAGAAACGATTCTTTTGCTTTCGGTAGCTTTTCAAACGTAACCGTGAAACAACAGTTCAAACGTCTACCGTTCGTTATGTTCGTTAAACGCTTTCTTTTCGAAAGCTTTCCCTTTTCACACCACCTTTCACTTTCTCACCCTTTCCACCCCCATTTACTATGCAACAATGAAATAAGAATTGGAGCAACGGAATCATTAAGACCCGTATGCAACGTTCAGATTAACTCAATAACGTTTTTCGGCAATTAAGCTTAACGAGTCGCCGGGACACGATTCTAAATGGAGGAAATCTATTTCCACTGCTTTTATCACGCGATTAATTGAAGAGCACAGGCTCTATCAGACCGACGTTCTGTTTGTGGCGTACTTAATGGCAACTCTACAGAGTATAGATGACCCGATGCCTTCCCTCGGGCTGATTCATTTGCAGTCTGAACCGTTTCTACCCTCTTTGTTTCTTACACATTGCAACCCCCCTCTTCTACGGCAATTCTATATTACGCTACGTTTAAAATATACTGGGGTTGCAAATCGATACCTTTGTCGACGTTACTTTCAACGATTCTTTCGAGAACTTTAACCTCAATTGCACAAATATTTATTTATCGTTCATTAAGATGAACTTGAGAGCTGTATATTAAAGACGCGAGTGCATTTGTTCGGATAGGTTGATTTTATTTGAACAGATTCATTGTTTGCAAATCACAGATTCAACTGGAACTCACACTGTTATATTGTTATAACAATAACAGAGACTTCTTTTAGAATTTGAAATCATAAGACAAAGATATCAGAGAATAATACAGTGGTAAAATAATAGAAAAATAAGACTGTAAATTAATGAACTAGTAAATAGTAAACTTGCGCAGTTCCATTTACTAAAGCAGTCAAGAACAACAGTAAAATCGTAAAACAAAAATGTTAATACAAAATTGCAGTTGACACAAAAATTTTAAATTTAATCGGCAATTCTGAACTCACAGCACCAACGGCAACGTGCGTGTCAATTCGACGTTAAAAATATTAAACATCGCGCTAAACGCAAAAATCTTTCTGCGAAACTGATTAAAATGGGTTGCGTAAACAATTTCCGTAGGCGGGCCGCAGGTTGCTCATCGCAGTTCTGAAGTAGCCGGTCGAGTGTTAATTGTGAGCGTAAATAAACTATATCAGCCGGGTCGTGGCGCACCCTCTTCCCATTTAACAAAAATGCAAGGCCAGCTACCTCCATCGGGGGTAAAAAGAAGCACGTTAAACGAACCCTATACGCGTATACAGTAGAGGCCCCGGTTTGCGTGCGAGAGATCGTCGAGGCGCGGGGATAAAAGGGTATCCCTCGTTACAGAAAAACCCGTAGCGAACCCTCCGTCAGAAAATTCGACGGCCCTCCGGGGGTGTCGGCTACTAATTATGCGTGCGTCGATACGCGCTGTTTACTCACCGAAAATGCGGACGAGCCACGGGCCCGTGCACGGTTCTCTTTGAAACTGTCTGGGGGGTGGCTTACCTGAAACAAAAGCACCAAGTTTGTTAGTCAAACAGCATAATTACTAATCGAGTTGGCCTCGCCAAATAAAGCCGGCGCCATGAATCTTTCAGGACACGCAAATGTTCTTTTCGCGATATCCCCCGCGCGCACGTTCCTCTCTTTCGTTGTTTGCGAGCGGCGGCGATTTAATTTAAGGCTAAAGGGGCAGGCCCGTGAGTACGTTAACAGGTGCGCCCGGTGCGTGAACGAGTTTCGAAAGAAACCTAGCGTGCGTACTTTTTCATCAACAGGTTTTCAACCCCTTCGTCGAAACCGCCGTTCTTTCTTCCACTCGGTCCTGCACCGCCATAAATTTCACGCGATGCATCGCAATTAGCAGATAAAGTTATCGCGATCAAGGGAATTCAAACGATTCTATCCGTGTCTGTTCAGTTAACGCTGCTATTCTCTGAACTTTATGATCCAAAATGATAATGTTCTTCCTTTTCAAATATTATACATGTTTATTTGGATCTTGTATTTACCTTTATTGTATTTTATATTTCTTGAAAAGACTCTGATATTTCAAAATGTGAAATAACTTTCAAATATCGTAAATATTCATATAGGTCTCTTATATGTAATGTTTCTTATAACCTTGTGACGTCGATGTGATCAATTGGTTATTTTAATTAAATAACACTCCTAACTTTTCAGGCTATCCACCAAACAGAAAATCAGAGATTTGGCTAGAAAATAGAGTTTAAATTGGATGTGCCTAGTGTGGATTAGAATCGAAAAGGTTGAAATGGAACAACGAAGCCTGAGGTGCAAATCGACGGTAAAATCGATGGGAACGATCAGCACGATTCAACGAATCGCGAGCCTTAAAACGAATTACGTACGCTGGAGAAAGTCAATGCGTGCTGATTATAATGCGCGCTCAATTACGCGGCTATGGTGCTCGGTTGTCCGGAAACGTTGGCAACCGAGTGAATTCCCGCGGTTTCCGTTCCAGCGGTCCCTGTAGGCACAATTATCT
Organism: Megachile willughbiella; assembly: GCA_945859595.2. Taxonomy (NCBI): domain Eukaryota; kingdom Metazoa; phylum Arthropoda; class Insecta; order Hymenoptera; family Megachilidae; genus Megachile; species Megachile willughbiella. The sequence goes on along the minus strand of OX243797.1, from coordinate 8,797,360 downwards.
TCATATAAATTTTAAATCAGATGCGTAACGCTAGGGAGGCCATCGGTGGCGGCGTTTCGCACCCGTTATTAGGAGTCAATTTTCATGGACGCCGGCATAAATCCTGCAGCGAACGAGTATTTCGCGATAAAACCGAATGAAACGTCGAATCGATTCTCGCGCCGCCACGTTCCCTGTTCCCTTTCACGTTTCCCTTTTACGCTGATTCTTTCGTCGACGAAATGTAAAACGTTCCGAGCTCGGCCCATTGGGTAGCGACGACGTTAAATCACGTTCGGTTATGATGATTGAAAAGAGGAAGGCGTTCGACGGAGGTGGAACCTATTACCAGAAATGAATTCAACGCGAAGGAACAATCGAAATACGGCTTATACAAATTTATAAGCCCGTTATTTATCCCTGAATAGAGATTTAACCGCTTCTGTGTTTCAATATTAATGGCCGACGATTTACTGCCTTTTGTCGTTGCAAAATATCGCAATACAATATTAACGATTGAATGAAGGTTCGTTTATAAAATTTATATCGAATGTCAACGCTTTGAGTACCAAGCTGAAAAGTTATTGTAAATTTAATAAGATACTATTTCATGTTTTTATCGATTTTTCCATATTATGTCCTCAATATCTGATCGTTCCTCTTGTTTATAATTCCAGATACGATCATTCTAGTTATGCATTTCCGTGCAAATTCGTCCATGTGTGATGCGGCAGTTAATGTGTTAATAATTACGCATTTTAGATTATCAATTAAATTCCCGCGATTTGAGAGATTAAATACAAAGAAACATATCGATTAGTTATAATACGAAAACGTTACGATGTCGCCATTGTGATTCGATTTCCAATATGGTCGAGTCGTATTTTCTCGACAAATTTTTATGGAAATCTCCGAGTAATCCCATAAACTGGGTTCATAGGTCGATAATCAACGAGCGTTTATAAAATAGTCGATTCATGTCATGAAATTCTGTAAAATTTTTATGATAATGAAAACATCTTAATACCTTTTCAAGATTTAGCCTTATCTTTATCATTATCTTTGATAAATATCTACTTTCTTATAAAACATGATATTGCAGTTTTTTTAAAATATATTTTAAAATTCAAGGTAAAAAAATGTACAATGAAGAGGAAAGACTAATATTTTTTTAAACAACAACAGTTATGTTTATATCCAACATTGTCCACATTTCTCACATCTGAAGTCGTATAATTTTTTACATATCAATGATAGCAATCAAGTAACTTTTCACGGTTAATTAACCTCTCCAATCGATCAATTAGCCACTTTTTAAAAAAACATTTTGTAAGACGTTGAAAAAGAAACAAACACTGTAGCTCATAATGGATGTAATCAATCTTCATCGTAATCTATCATAATTATAAAAATAGGGGTGCTTCAGGAAAAAAACGGATGAGAAATAAAAAGTAGGCTATTAGTCTCATTTTCATTTGATGTATCCTTGTAAATTCAAGGCTTGCAAGAATGTCTTTATAATCTAACAATGAAAAGTTGCTGTCGTGATATTTGCTCAATTTTCCAAAGCGTTATTAAATTTCCTTGATCAACAAACTTTATGAACGTAATCTACCTTAATACAGAAATGTTCATCTACTTTAATTCGCGTTATAACAGAAAATCAAATTAACCTCTTTCTCTGCAACGTTGTGTATACCAGTCTAATACTTACAGTTTCTGCGAAATATTTAGTGAACATATGTAGGTCGCGCGCGTAACTAATTAAAAATAATAACAATAACAACGATATTATAAAACAGGTAGTTCTATTTATATAAAAAGTATTTGGCTTATATTCTCGGAACATTCAATATAAAATGGAGGGTTAACGAATGAAACGAAATACGAAATTGAACAGAATTTCTTAAATTCCCAGATCCAAAAGAATAGCCGGTGTTCGGTTTCCAAATTAACGCGTCGTCAATTTTTTTTCCGTCTCATTTCGATTAAAATGGATCCCGGTTTATCGCGCCCCCAACGGATCGTGTTCCGCTGTAATACCTTGCAAATCTCCGAAGATAAAACGGAAGCCGGGAGTAGGTTGATGAGATGTCGTATTAGGTCGAACGATCGCGGTTGAATCGAGAGATCTTTTCGTTCGTCTCGCCCCGTCGTCGAGCATTAAACCGTGGCTGCAAAAAGAGGCGACGGTTCTGCCATCGACAGCAACCATCCGTTTTAATTTTCTTTCTTAAGGGAGCTGCCCTTGTTACACGAACGTTCGCTGCAATTGTGCTTCCCAAGCTTTAATTATCTTACCAATTTAGAGCTTCCCCAAATGTCTGGCATTCGATACAAATTCGAGAGATTTTTCACGAGGACACTTCATTCTTTCCTCTATTAAATTCTTCTTCTATTAAACAAGAATGAGTGCTTATTATTTGGTCAGTTATTCAAAACAAGAGAATTTGGAAAGTTACTTCAAAACAAGATTCAAATCATTTTGATACCTGGTAATGTACCTTGTGATTAGATACAACGAAAATACAACACGCGATAAAAATGATCAAATGATTAAATTAGATATGCCATACAACACGATACAACGTGTAATAATCAGATATTTGACGATGCAACGCATGAGAATCTAACGTATGATGAGATATCTAACATATGGTTACATCACACGCAGTTATCTAACGCGTGGTAATACAACATGTGACGATACAATGCGTGTTAATGTAATGAGTAGCAATGCTTGGAGAAATTAACGTATGATAATGTAATATGTGACGATATAACGCGTGGTGATCTAATGTGTAGATATGTTGACGCGTAGTATTCTAACGCGTGGTTATCTAATTTGTAGTAATCTGACACGTGGTTATCCAACGCGTGGTTATCTAACTCGTAGTAATCTATCGCGTGGGTTATCCAATGCGTAGTAATCTAACGTGTGATTATCCTACGCGTAGAAATCTAACACATGATTATTCAACGCATTGTAATCTAACGCGTGAGTTGTCCAATGCGCAATAAACTAACTTGTGGTTATCCAACGCGTAGTAATCTAACGTGTGATTATCCAATGCATAATAATCTTATGCGTGATTATCTAACGCGCGGTTATGCAACGCGTAATAATCCAACGTGTACTAATTTATCGAGTAGTTATCTAACGTGCAGTAATTCACATCCGACACAACACATGTCAATCTAATGTGTGTTAATCTACCTCGCGACAATGTAACGCAAAGTAATATAGTGAACATGTCAAAATAAAATTACAAGGAACATTTTTAGCAAAATCGTGCAACAGTCTCTGTACACGTAACGAGAGAGCGTCGCAAACATTAATTAGGTTAATGTATACGCATAAAACCAGCACGAAAAAAGTAATCCAACACTCTTATAAGTTGTACGACTAATTTTGCTAAAATCAGTAGACCGTTATTATCTCACTAGAGGACAGGTTGAAGACATTGTGTCGCACCACGAACATTGCGTTTAACGCAAATTAAATAGCGTTCATCGTTGATTTCCCAAGTATTCATTAGACCTCGTTGGTGCATCTCCAGCTCGTTGTGCATCGAATAATTAAACTCACGCGTTCAGAGCGTTTAAGCGAATTATTCATCGTGAAGCATCGTTTAACGTTTCACCTAAAAACAGTAGCGAGACATTCGATTTATTCGTTCAACGAGCGTTGACAGAACGACCTCTCGTTTGAATAGGTTAACGCGATGAATAATAAAGAGTGCAATTTGTTTGCGAAGTATTTAAAAATTTCATTCGATGTTTTCGAACGTGGCGCATGTAATAATTGACACCTAACGAAATAGGACAGGAGTACTTAAGTATTTTTATAAATACTAAAATACTGAAACTGAGGTAAAAAAATGTTTCACATACGTTTAACTTATAGGAAAATATTTTCAAAAACCTGGATTATCTTTAAAAATAACTTTAATATAGTTGCGTAAGTAGCAACCGTTCAATTTGATTGACACAAGAAAATTAAATTGCAAAAGTAGAAATAACTTGTTGATTGAATCGTAACACCGAGATTCGAATCCAAATTGCTTCAACTACTAACGTCTTCGGAACAGCAATAACTTCCCCCGGGCTGTTTAATTCAATTACTAAAGCAGAATAAATACAGGATTAGCTGATACGATTTCTACACCAAGTACTAATTTTGATCAAGCAACCAGGTTAAAGCTGTCAACGAGCTTTCCCCGTTCAAATTAAAAGCCTTTCATTTTCAAAGATACGTCTCGAAGTTTCTTACACCGCGGAAACCAAGATCGATTCTCGTGGCTCGAGACCCGCGATGTATGCCACTGTTTCGACAACGGAGAACTAGTTAACAGCTGCACCGCGAATATAAACATGAACCCTAGTTAACACTCGAGCGTAAGCTCTGGTTAAGCCACGGGGTAATCGTTTGTTTAGCCATGCGCGGTCTATATTTAACACTTTGCTCTGCCACGTTGTTCGTACGAAAACAACTCCACATAATCAAAATGTCCAACTATCGACCCTTTCTGTACTATTCGCCTTTCCGAACAGATCGGTCAACACATCGTGTAACGCTGCTGGCTAATGTACTTCTTTGATTCGGTGGAACAATGACAGTTTTTTTGTTTCAAAAAACAATTATAAGGTAATCAATTTTATTTCGTAAATTCAGGTGGTTAATTGGAGGGTTTGACATTTTGTGGTAACTTTATTATTGTGGGTGGTGTAGGTAATTTACTTTTATGTTACTAATTTCAAATTTTTCAATTTTTCAATATTCATGTTCCTACATCATCAAATTGTTTAATTTTCTAATTTCTGGTCTAAAATTTACAACTCTTAGAATTCTCAAATTTTACAGTTTTTAATCATGTCACTATCAAAATTAACAAGTCTACAAATGTTTACATTCAAATTTGCAAATTCACAAAACTACAAATTTCAAAATGTTCAAAAGTTCCAATTATTTATATTCTGAATACATTGACTTAAACAAATGAAATTGTTTCTAATATTCAATATTTAGATTCCGCTTTAGTAAATACTTATATTTAATATTAAATATAAAACTTAATAATACTTAATAATATATAATACTTGAGATATTTACTCCTCCATCTGGTCACATATGAATTCCTAATAAACTCGACGATGGACAAAAGCACGATTTTCAGCTACAAAAATAGTGAACACACAGTTAACTCCTTGTTAGATATAGACAAAACGATGATGCTTAATCGAATACATCGTTAACGGAGTCTTTCGTTAATGAACTCCGCCGGACAAGAAAGAAAACTGGCCAAAGAACAACGAACGAGCTACCAAAAGGGGAAAAACGAATCTCGAAACACGGAACGCAACGACGGAAGTATTGCATTTCTTTCGCGAAACAAAACAATTTCCTTTCCTCGAATTTAGTTGCGATTAAAATCCAACATACAGGAGATCTTTCTCGCAGAGGAAATTTTCAGGTTTGAGTTTGCTATATGGGAAAAAGGCAATGAATGGGCGAAGAAGAGTAGACACATTTTCACATTTCCAAATTCTCAAATTTTCAAACCTCATATATTCCCAAATTCCTAAATTTCAAAATGCTGAATTAACAAATCCACAAATTTTCAAATATCCAAACTCTCAAAACCCCGAATGTTTAATTTGAGAATTTGAAAATCCCCAATTTCTAGATACTCAAACTTCCAAATCTCCCCAATGCTTAGGTTCCCAAATCTCCAAATTCTCAAATCTCCAAATTCCAAAATCTCCCAATTCCCAAAACTCCACATTCTCAAATCTCCCAATTTCCAAATCTCCCAATTTTCAAATCACCCAATTTCCAAATCTCCAAATTCCCAACTCTCCAATTTCCCTACTCTCCACATTCCCAAATCTCCAACTTCCCAAATCTCCAAATTCTCAACTCTCCAATTTCTCTACTCTCCACATTTCCAAATCTCCAAATTCCCAACTCCCCAATTTCCCTACTCTCCACATTCCCAAATCTCCAACTTCCCAAATCCTCAAATCTCTACCTTGCTAAATCCCCAAATTTCCAATTTCCTACATCCTCAAATCCTCAAATCCCCAAATATCTAAATCTCCAAATTTCCAAATGTTCAAGTTCCCAAAATCTCCATAAATTCCCAAACTTCCAAGTCCCTTCCCCAAAATCCTCAAACCCACAAATACCCAAACTGCCCGAAATCCACGATACTCTAAACGATATGAATATCTACAACCTACGATAAGTAAATCCGAGAATTCTCACACGAGAACATCGGTGGATGGACCATGAGTCGTCTAGATACAAACTATCATGCATACACGTGCTATCGGTTCACTCCAGCTGCGATCGCAACGCATGCAAGCCTTCCATAAATATCCAGTTAAACGGCCTCGATTTACTGTCCAATAATGGTCGAATACCGAGCGTCTGTACGCTCGTTGATAGTCCAGCTATTATGGGCGCGGACCGACCTGGTCCGCATAAGAAGGCCCTTATTGTTGGGAACCGATAGCGAACCGTTGCTTTACGAGCTATGCTGAAACGTAGCCACAAACCAGCCATACCGGAAATTGACCGTACATCCGTGCCAGACGATACTGCGAACCCACCTGAAAGACGACAAGAACATTCTCCACCCGTGGCAACTTCTGCGTTTTTTCCGCTTGATCCTCTTTTTCTGTTTCTCCTGCGGCTCGGACCGCAAGAGTCAGATCAAGTGAAACCATTAATACTTAGAAATCTAACTATGCGAAATAGAATTTCTGACATATGAGGAGATATGTGGAGAAGATGCTTGAGGTGAAGGTTTTTGAATTTGATCCTTAAAAAGTTTAAGGTGATAATTTAGTTCACCTTCACTACAAAATATTTTAGGTTAAGGTACCTTCGCTGCAGAGTATTTCAGCTTTGGGTGATGATTAAGTACCTCTACTAGAGAGTATTGTGGATTTCCAAAATTTTTACGTTTTCGAATTTCAAGGTTTAGAAATATGTGTACCTTCGGATGTAGAAATTTAAACACTCTCAAATAGACAAATTTTTTAGCACACAAATTTTCAAGTTTAAGAATTCAGGTACTTGGAGATTTTTAGGTATAATAATTTTTAAATCTTTCCGTGTAAAGATTTGGAAATCTTCCAAAGAACGTGGAAATCTTCAAATCTAAGAATGTGGAAATATTCGAGCTGAGAAATTTGGAAGCTCTGGGTTTTACATATTTGATCTCTGAAGATCAAAGGCAAGTAAGGAGAAGCTCTTCCGCCCTGTATCCTCTTGTGGCAATTCACATAACTTGCTCGAGTGTGAGGAATCGAGATTCCCAAAATAAAACAGATTATCGAATACTTTGCTTAAAAGTTACTCCAAATTCCAATTCTACTAGAACATCTTTCCATTAGAAATGAAATGCAATGCTGCTAATAAATTCGAATTCTCATTGCTCAGTTTTTTTTTAGTAAAGTTACCCAATCTGACCCAACAATTAGTCGATAAATACCGAAATACGCTGGTGTTTCTTTCCTTCGTTACCGTGCGTCGCCATCGAACGTGCTCCCACATTCAATAGTTTCGGCGCGTATGTACCGAAAATTTGGAAATCCGCAAACAGGATCAATCCGTTCCAACAGAGTATCTCGTGGTGCGACGATCGTCAACGAGATTCGAAATTTCATGCAAACGGTATTTCGTTGGTGGAGCCGCCCAAATATGATTTGTTCGAGCGGGCAGCCGTTCTGCCGGGCGTTTTCCAGAATTCCGCAGACTCGTGATCCGACACAGGTTAAAGCGGCCTTAACGTCGGAAATAAATTACAGCTTCCGAAACTTCCCTAGGTTCCTTCGTGCTGGATCTCTAACGACCGCAAATAAACACGGCCGTACCTGACGCATCCTGCGCGACGGCTCGCGCGTTTCCGGGACAAGCAAATAAGACATCAAACAATTTAGACCGGGCCGACTGTTCGTGGATAGTCGTCAACAACGAGTGCCACGGTCGACCACAACGAGGTTGACGAGGCTGACGAGGTTGCGGGCGAAGGTGGACGAGATCGACGACGGACTCCGCAGAGAGAAAGATAGACCCAAAGATAGAGCGAAAGAGAAAGTGAGAGACTGACAGAGCGAAACAGAGAGTGAGACAGAGAGTTTGGTAATCTAGAATGCAAGATGGAGGGAGATCAGAGGAGGAGAGAAGAGGACAGCGACGCCAACGCTCGGCCCAAAGCCACCGCAGCTCGCCTTGTTTTCCAAGAAGACAACAACTTCATTAGGCCGATCCTCTCCGCCCGTTTCGACTCCATTCTGCCTTCATGAATATGTATGCCGACCGTCGCGCGTCTCGATATATGGGCTGCCTTTCGTTCACGCGAGCGGAAGATCTTCGCGCGATCGGCTCCTCGTCAAACGCGGTGCCTCTCCAAAGGAACACGATGGATATGGAGTTACTCTGCAAATCGTTGTCAACTACCTTATCGACGAGTTAACGCGACGTATCTGTTTCGAGTGTACTGCTAAGAGCGAATCTTTCTTGTGAATATGACATGGGAGAGGCTTTTGAATTGTTCAGATTTAGGGGTACTTGAGAATTTGGAAATTTGGGGAAGGGTATTTTGGGGACGTAGCAAGTTGGAGACGTAGGGGACCTTGGATTTAGGGATTTGTGGATATGGGAATCTAGAAATTTGAAGACATAAGAATTTAGGAATAGGAATTTGACCAGCAAGGGATTTGGGGGATTAGGAAGAGGATCTTGGGATTTGAGGATATACGGATATGAGAGTCCAGAAAAGGACCTTGGAATTTACAGATCTACGGATATAAGAATCTAGAAAGAGGAATTTAAGGATATGAGAGGTTAGAAACTTGTGAACTTTGAGATTTAGCAATCCACGGATACGTGAATCCAAGAATTTGAGGACCTAAGAATTAATAAATTAATAAATTTAAATAGCCAATTTTGTTTCTCCTGAAATTTATAGCCGAAGTAGGTGTTATATGCATTCCAAAAACCCGATACATAATATAAAGATAATAGCAACATGTTTCAGGATTATTTTATCAATGCAACACGTGTAAATGTCAGCGATTCAAAAAGCGAGAGAAAAGAAACATCGAAGACCTAAACGATTTCTCATCGATTATAAATTATTATAAGATCCCGGTTTCGAATTCCAATGCGATGATTCCAGCAGCGACTTCCTTCTTCTCTACCTACACACATGCTTTTATGTCGGTTAAGAAAGACAGCAGTTGTATGAGTAATGTCAATTGAAACTTGATAGCATCGAAGAAAAAATAATATTAATTTTTACGTCTCAGAATGTTCTAAGATATAGTAAAGTGACTTAACCTCTTGCATTATTTTGACGAGTCTGACTCATGATGTCTGACACTCGTGATGCACTCGTGACGCACTCATACTTCAGTTATGATCAATTTTACTCGAATTTTTAATACACTTCAATTTAGAATACAAGTCCAATTATAACTGGTATAGTCAACGATTGTTATCAAATTGTCATAAAATTTCAACTTTCTTTGTCTGTTTTAATATTGTGGCTGTGATCAGTTCTGTTTAGCGCATCTGGCAAATAAATCATAGGGCAAGGGGTTAATAAGGAAAGGTGTGGTAATAGTATAGATGGAAATAATACAAAAAGAGATTTAATCGGTCCAATTTTGTATTTTCACTAACGAGAAACGGTGTAATCCGTGAGAATAATGCGTGAAGCCGTTCGCGTACCAAAATCAATAGAGTCCGTGGAACTGGATGTTAATCGAGCAACAAGCGTAGCGAAAAATTAATTGTACATCGCGAGCAATTTTAATATCAGCCTCCCTCTGCAAAATTCCATCGGTTTAACGGATAAATGCTTCCTACCAACCGACGCGTTTTCTCGTTTTTCCAATACTAATTATAGAATACCGATAAACATTTTACTGCCCTGCGAATCGGATTCGATCCTGTTTGTCTGAAATGTTAAACCTATCCATCGTTTCGTGCGAACTATTTCGAAGGTCTACAAAGAGCAAGAAAAAACTACTAACGCAGCCTACATTTTATCATCAAAGGGAAAATATTTTATCTTGTGACAAATTCTGTTATATTGCTTTAAACACATTTTTGGATTTAGGTACTTCTAAAACTGCATCGCATTCTCAAATCCTAAAGTCTTTCTAGACATAAGAATTTTCGAGATTTTAAATTTGAGGATTGCATTTTGAATCACAAAAATTTGGGAACACAATCACAAACCTAATTCTCAAATTCCTGCATTTACAATTCTGTTATTTTTCTAATTTGTAAGTTTCAAGATTATAAAATAATAAAATTTTTAAGTTTGAAAATTCTGAGCACCGGATACCCTAATTTCCAAATTTCCATACTTGCGAATTTGCCAATGTTAAAGTTTCGCGTCACATTTTCGCCGGGTAACAAAAGAAAAGTTGGTCGCGAGAATAAACAAGATAAAGAAGCATCGTATAAGAAAGGAAATATTTTTCGCGAGAACGTGTAACGAGGAGAAAGTCGATAAACGATTCGACAAAGTTACGAGGGTAAAGCGTGAAATCCGTGGATTCGAGGAGTTTCGCGAAAATTATGTTTCGCAACGGGCCAAACTTCGCACTCAATCGATAAGCTACAATGGATACGAAGGTTCGCAGCCAGAAGGAATGCGAAATGTAGCTCGTTTCTCGGCTGCGTCCCGAGAGAAGGCTGGTTCGAGTTTCTCGAATCGAGCCGAGATCTCCCAAGCTAATCGTACACGACGATCCGTTCGCGTCACGGCTGTCTCTTCGACTCGATAAGAAACTCCGATAAAGAGCTTCCGGCGAAATCTATCAGGATCGCTGACAGCTTTCGATTGACCCACATTTTGTACAAGGTAAAGGGAGAAGAGAAAACATCGTGAACGCCAGCTGTTGCGATCCTGTCTCTTCAGGATGAACCCGCCTATTGTGCTAACGTCTTGGACTTGTCGAACATGTCGAGTCTATCGCATCAAAGTAATTACTTTTCAACCTTTCGCATCAATTTCGTTCCTTTCTCGCAAAATTTCCTAACTTACGACATTACATTCTTTCTTTACAACGTTCCATTTTTTAAACATTTTTCACTTGATGTAGGAAAAATAGTAATCTAGGAGGACCCAGTACTTGTCTTGATATACCAAAATTATAATAGGTACGTTATACCTAATTTCCATTAAGCTGATTCATTTATTTATTATAATTGTCCTGTTATATCGTAAAGTCTCGCTATACGGCCATGAACGAAGCTGTAGGAGTAGAATTAATTGTGGAATGGATGAAACACAGAATATGACGTGTACCACAGAAAAATTGATGACAGTCTCGACTCCATACTATTTCTGATTCGAACTCCATTTGATCATCAAACTATGAAAAATATAAAATGAAGAATTTGAAATTCGAACACGTATGTTCATACGTTACGAAATCAAACGCAACGAACAGCAAAATGTATAAAATGCACGAAAAATGTATGTACATACGTAATAATCGATATCCATAGATGTTATAGGTAATAGTACATGTTGTCAGACTTCTTCAGCATGCAACTCCATATTCCATGGAATATCGGATCGCTGTGACTACGTTAACCGGGAATTGCAGTTAGGAAAGGCCAAGAGATGATAGATCGTGCGCATGTGAAGTCCATTATTCAGGAATGGAGTTTTCGACGAGAGCATTTTTGTTCCAGCGTGAAAGCTACGAGGTCTTATCGAGGGTCACGGAGAGTTATGACCGGCCTATTATCGAACAAATTATATGAACCGATTAAAGTCAAAATGATGTAAGTCGTGTTACCGGAGTTTTTCTGAACGGGACAGCGAACGGGGTGGAAGATATATTGGGGAGCAAGGGAAAATGTGAGAAAACGAAATTTCCTGTTACGCGATTATAGTTTATGGATTATATACGATACCCTAATAATTCAGCGCGAAAACGTCAGAAAAAATAATTTACGAGAAACAACTTCGTTACGGAATTATACTCTTGTTTTATCAATGAACCGATTTTACTACTTTTGGCTTTAGCTCAATGAATACGCACTATAGGATTTGTTCTAAATCCCAATTTCAAAGGTATTTATTTTAGAGATTACTCTCTGACTCTATCGACAACTAGTTCCATTGTGATATTTATATTTGAGGATCAAAACATCAGGACAAAATTTATTCTTATTTAGAAGTTGGTACTAGCAATTAATCTTTAAACTTCATGATTTTTTTAAATTAACGAGATATACTAAAACTGTCATGCTGTATGTCAAGACAAAAAATAACAAAAAAATGTATTTCATGTTCATACAAACAATGTACTACTGCGAATTTAACAGTAGAACCATGAACCAGTCAAAATGGCTGATTCATGTCTCACATTATATACTCCAAAACTATGTTGCCGTATTTTTGTTAAAATATCTGCAATATTTTGTTGAGACAAAGAATGATTGTATACGTTAGTTTGCTAATTGATTTTCGATTGTGCATTTATGCATACATTCATGAAATGCGCATTTAACGCCGGTGTTAAACGATAAGTAAGCTCTATTAGAGAATAGCGCGAATGCATTTTGAAAAGCGATAGAGAACATCGTTTCCACCTATTGCACGCGTATGACGAAGTTTTGACGATGATAATGAAGTTCGCTTGAAAATCCTTCCCTCGAAGACACTCGTCGGTACGAGATTTCCGGCGACGCTTTTGACATTCGGCAGCGAGGGAGGTCGCGTTTCGCAAAGGAGCTCTGTTTGTAGTCACCGAGAAGCTGTGCATTATCTGGCGAGCAAACTCGCTGGAGAGCAAGAACACGTTTTGTCCCGAAGTTTGTGTTTCGTGAATAAGACTCCAGCGCAGTGTGAATATCGCTCGACTTCGGAAAATCGCGGCCGGAGAAGCGGAGAACTCGCGCGCGCGTACGATTTGGACGAGCAAATTGGAAATCTGTTGAGCGACGAGTTTGCTTTGGAAATTAGTGGCCATCCGTCGAGTGGAAGTCCAACAGAACTGTGCAAATTTCCAAAATTTCGATTATAGACGCTGAAACTGTATATCAATGTCTCCTAACAAACCATCAGTTTCCACTAATTGCGAAATTAGACGATCCATTCATATTTCACGAAATAAATTTAAAAAATTTATTAACTCTCAGCTATGGACCTGTAGGAGCTATTTATACGAAGAATATAATTTTGAACATAATTGATTATGTAAGTTGGTAGCATATAATTGTGGAAGATGGCAGACATGATTTGATGACACAAAAATACATGACATGAAATGTTATCTTACGGCATATTAAACAGAATTTTAAAACGTGATGAAAATAATTATACAACCGTTTAATTAATATTCTTGACACACTACGACCGGTTGTCCTTCGACGCAAGCAGTAAATCAACCAATTTATGTGAACACAGAAGCAAACAGAAGCGTTGGAGAATCAGTGTCTTGTAATTTATGAAGTACGTGTGAAGCCATTGAGAAAAACTTCTCGTATTTCCGACCAGAGACCAGACGAGTTATTAAAAGCGTTCTGTTACTATCTATCTGACGTGTGCTAGGTTATTTTTGGAGAAGGAGTATCTGGTCCTCCCCAAGAGCGAACAACAAGCAAACGGAAACGCCATCGGCACAAGGCACATGGTATCGGTCTAAAACCAGACGCAGTTGCAGTAGCTGAAACGCGTTTAGAAATGCACCGAGAAAAAAACTGAAACATGTACGAAAAGAAAGTGTGATGGTGTCCTTTTTCTTTGAGATCACGTTAACTTATTCATGTTGATATTTATAGAAGATAATGTTACATTAGTTGCCATAAACTATCAAAAACTTGAAAATCAAACACCAGATACCCAGCGTTAAACTTCGTCGAATTTTACAGAAAAGCAGTCGAGTAAAAAAATGTACGAATCTCCTCGCGAATTATACGCGCACATTTCCGTCCTAGTTTCTATTAAATAGACGCTACACCATACGGCAAGAAGCCCGGCAAAACACGAGGCTTTTATCGAGTTCTTCGGAGACGAGCCATTCATCGTCGCTAAATGCACGCAGAGTCATTGAATTCGCAAATTGCTGGCTAGTCGGGGTCGTTTCGAGATTACCGAGTCGAACGATGATTTTTCAAACCAGACGCAAGAGTGCGCGCGCGTTACAGGTTAGGTTGGATGTAAAAAAAATGTACGAGTTAAGTAATCGAAAAAATGGGTCGCTTTGTAGTGGGTGCTCCATACAGGCCGGCCATTTCAAGTGTTCAGGAACGTGTTCTAACCCTCTTTTACCGCGTTGTTACTCGATTCTCTTTCCCTTGGATGTCTGTTTTTCCATAGGTCAGCAGCAACGCGAACAAGAGAAATGATTCTGCAGCATTAAAGCTTTGCGGAAAAAGAACAGAACAGAAAAGGATCGTTTCGAAAACGGGAAATTTTTACGTACAACTGTGATGAGAGGATGCTCTTCGTGTTTACAGGTACACTCGGGTGCAACGTAGGTTGTTCTAGGTTAAGGGGACAGATAGGAGACATTTACTTTCGAGCTAGAGAAAACCTGGAACCTTTTGTTGTCGCAGGAACGTGGAAAGATAAGTGGAGAGATAATTTTATCTTTAGACTTGTCAAGTGATGATTTGGAATTTTTGGAATTTTTGGGATTTTAGGACTCGGGGATTTGAGATTTGGGATTTGGGATTATGAATTTGGGGTTTAGGTAATTAATAATTTGGAAATTTGGAAATTTGATAGTTTGGGTTGTAGAAATGTGGGGTTTGAAAATTAGGGAATGTGATAGATTGGACTGTAGAAACATGGTGTTTGGAAATTGGGAAATTTGATAGTTTGGACTGCTGGAATGTGGGGTTTGAATATTTATAAATTTGATAGTTTGGATTGTAGGAATATGGGGCTTGAAAATTTGGAAACTTGATAGTTTAGATTATAGGAACACGGGGCTTGAAAACCTGGAAATTTGATACTAGGAATTTGGGGTTTGAAAATTTGCACAGTTGGGAATTTGAAAGTTTGTACAATTAATCTTTTAACAATCTGAAGATTTTGGATTTAGAGATGTAGCAATATACCATGTTGACAATTCGGAAATAAATAAATTTGAAAATATCCGGGTCTTTTAAAAATTTGTTAAAAATGAGCAACTCTCATTTTGTCAACAATAACAATAAACAGAAACTAAATCCTTCGTTGAAAATTATAACTTAAAGCACCAAAGTACCTAAATAACCAAACAGTAATGTAAGAATTAATACTACAAAACTATGTAAAAAAATGTATCCTGTCTAATGTATCATCTCTAACCTAGGTATAAAAAGGATACCAAACGTTTATTTGCTAATTTTCACGTAACATTTGTTCATCGACTTCTCCCTCTTCAAGATTTCCATCCCGTAACTCGTGTATTTGAGCGTTGGTAGCATTCATTGTTCTAACTTCTAGCATATTTGATTTTTCCCCGCGCAAAGGTCTTCGTAAATATAATTATTTATATAGGTACTTCCACGTCGTATTGTTCCTATATCCACGGCCTGGTTTAATTTGAACCGTACTCGTCGCGCTAACGTCAATCGTTTGTTTGCCTTTCTCATATTATTTCACTTTTGACGCTGGCCGTACATTCAGAGATCCGTGGAATGAAAATCCCCGTGGCGGATGCTTGTATTACACGCGTTATAAAATCCCTTTTGGCGAGAAATTGTAATTAAAAGCTTCTTCTTTACGGAACGTCGACTCGCGTAATCGTTTAATCACGTGATTATGTTCCAGTAAAAACGTGCTCTTGTTCGTTTAAATATAATCGTACCGAGCGTTCTCATTCTTTTGACGTCATTAACGTGTTTCAATAAACACGGAATAAAATGTGCCAAATGACCGTTGCTTTACGAATTCGAAATATTAGCGTATTACAACTTTATGTCGTTCGTTTAATATTCGCGAAAATTAACTACGTTCCTCGGTGATTAAATACTTTGTCGATTATAACTTTATACGGGGAACGCGACTATTTTGATCGAACGGGATATAAATATTTTTTGATCTCTTGTTCGATAGCGTTATAAATGAACGAATTAAAATTTCCCTTCGAAATATTCAGCTTTGATAAAGGATTCAATCATCCGCGCAGAAAGAAAGTCGTTCGAAAAATTCGCGACTGCGTGGAAATCGGTCGAACGTGAAACTTTCGAAAATCGTTTAATTCGCAGCGTTATTGCGCGTGATTTTTGTCGTGACACGAATTCAGTATCCCCTCGAAAAGCGTGACACAGAAATTCTTGAACCGACGAAATACAAAATATTCGAACAGAATAACGAGACCGGACAAAATTAACGCGGTATGAAGCAGCACGAGTGTTCCTTGTTAACGTGAACCGATCTGCGCGTTGTTTAACGAGCAATTAATTAACACGATGCGAATAAAATTTCAACGATAGAATATCCGACTCCTCGACACCGTTCAGTTTAAAACAGTAAACGTGTATTTAGTTTTGTTCCGAAACAGAATACTTGAAAGTATTTATTATTTTTCGTCGAGCTTCAAGCACGATTATCTCCGAAGATTTTCAGACCTTGATTGTTCGATGAAAGCGACGGATGTCGAATGTAGGGTCGAGCGGAAGTTTATCGAAGCGAAACGGAATTACACCGCAGGGAAATCGATTGAGACGGAACGAGTATCTTAGAGAAGTCGCGAGCAATCGTTAAAATAATCGAACCGGCCGAGAATTCTCTCTTTTGCCCGATCCCGATAATCACCGGCGTTGAAAGGAAGTTACGCTTCGACAAGAGCAAGACGAAAGTTTAACGAGCAATTGCACCCTTCGTTTTCACGCCCGTCAACAGAAACGGAATTTCGCTTTTTACGGATCTTCTGCCTCGTAATTTACCATTCTGACAAAACATCAGTCGGCTTTTTCATTTATTTTAACCCTTTGGATCGATCGTGACACGAACCAGCGAGATCGAAACGATTCACCGACCAAGCATGCGAATTTTTAATCAAAGACTTTCATACATCATTCATTTTCACATTTGAAGAACTTTCGCTACTACTGCAATTATATGAAATATTCGATGCTCATATTTAAATATTGCTTCAGTTCGAATGATTCGAACACTCAAATTATTAAAACACTAAAGTACTGTAATATTTGAATTTCAGATCCACATTCCTCTCAGAGTCGATTGTTTTTTAAGTTTAAAAATATTAACATCAAGTTAGAGAAGCTTATAATTTTTAATCATTACATACATTGTCAAGAAAATAATATAAAAATATTAAATATTAAATAACATGTTTATAAGTAAACGTATACGCAATTGATGTCCGCCATTTTGTCTAAAGAACTGTACACGAAGAAATAAAGCGTATGACCCAAAAACGTAAAACATGTTCGAGTTTCGCGCAAGTACAGACAGGGAAACAGTTAGAAATTTAATTAAAATCGTTATTTGTTCGTTGGATCAATGATTAAAGGGAGGAGCTCGACCGGAAATAGGAAAATGCGAGATAAAAGATTTTTAATTTACCTCGCAGCTCCATTCGAGTGAAAATGATTCTACGATTACTGATAAACAACGTTCAAGACGGAACTATGGTAACCTGCCAATTTCTTTTCAGTAAAGTTCATTCCTTTCCTTCTGTTTTCACGGCAAACAATATTGCCGAACGAGATTGCGAGAAAAATACGTGTGTTCGAACGGCGATATATCGCGAAACCTCGCAGAATTTACAAGCGAAAATGCACGATCAGCGCGATGTTTATTCACGACGATAATCAATCTGATAGCATTAATCGGTTAACCGTTTAGCTGTCGGTAAATTATATGCGAACATGTAACGTTCGCGCGAATAATGCGTTAAATTATCATAAATAAACGACCTCGCTTTCACGCCAGCTCGCTGACAATTTGTATCCCTCTAAAAAATCTGTTACTGCAAATAACAGATATAACAGAATTTTATGGAATTTTGTAACAAATAACAGAATTTTATGGAATTTTGTAATTTAGCCTGAATATTTTGTAGAAAACAGCGCGTTAATTAAAAAATAATATACATTAATAAGGGTTATTTTTCGCGCATGTATCCAAAAATAAATTCGCACATTTAACGTGCACATCGCAAACTACTTTGAAAACCGACATTCCATCCTCCCGTCGTCATTTTGTAAACTGTAAATTATACAACAGTCCGTGCTTATTATAACATCGCAATGCGGACTTTGCTGCGAGCAGTTTCCGGCTTCTTTTTTACCCTTCCGCACCGGCACAGTACTACGCGTACTTTTCCTGTTTAAACGTTTCAAAATAACGCACATCGTTTGTTTGCCGTGCACCCAACGTGACCAAAACTGAAACACCTGAAAAATGTTGCAATTCTCTCGACAGAGAATGTCAGTTTCGCGTGGACATTGCTTTCATTTGTTTCTCGGTTTTGTCTGGTCTTGAAAAAAATTACACCGTTCTCGCCTATACCCTTTTCAAGTCTGTCGTTTCATGGTTGTCGATTTCACCACAACGTGACTTCATGGATTACAGACACCAGCTGCAAAATTTCAATTTTCAACGACGAACATTTTTTTTTTTTTAAATATTTATTCGGGATGCTGAGGAACGCATTTTTTATGCATGGAAGGCGTACATTCATATTTGATACATGTACATATGTAGTAGATACTTGGATTAATATGGTTTCGCTGATATAATGCGGGATTATGCGATGAGTGGGGATATTAACTGTAATAATACAGTACGTTGTGATTTAATGTGTGCCAATACCACGTATGCCAATACCACGCGTGATGATACTGCGCGATGACAGTACCACGCGTGACGGTACCACATGTGACGATATAACGCGTGACAATACTACCATCGACTATACTACACGTGATAATACCACATGTGTCAATACCACGTGTGTTGATACTACTTGTGACAGTACCACGCATGACAGTGTACCACGTGTGTTGATACTACATGTGACAGTACCACGCATGACAGTGTACCACGAGCGTTGATACTACTTGTGACAGTACCACGCATGACAGTACCAAGCGTGACAATACCTCGCGTGCCGATACCACATGTACCCATGCTACACATGACAATACTATGCATGACGATACCACACGTGACAATTCCACATGTAGCTATGTAACTAATATGATGTAACCTAGCGGCAATATAACATAGCACCCTTACTGACTTAACTGCTAACCATACATAGTAATACGTGCAACATTAATCCAATTTTTCATATATGTATTGATTCAACTAATTTTTTGTCGGAGCTGCATTTCCAATAACGAGTCGAAGAACTTGAATCGTAGCGATTAAACGTGCGCGGCAATAGACCGGTGGCCCCGGTGTTGCTGAGCTATACATTCGCGTCGAGAAAAGGCAGAAATAGATGCGGCCATTAAGACGCTTTGCTCTCTTCTGCAGGTGGTACGTGCCTTTTCCGGAGGAGCGGCGTCGCTTGCAGCCGACGATAAAGGCTAGAATTGTTAGAAACGTTGGAGTTTCGTTCCGTTTCGGTATTGTGTTTTACAGGGGTTGAAGGAACAGCGATGGAAAAGCAACGGGGGTACGTTAAACAGGCAGAGAAGGCAGAAAGATGTTTGGTCGTGGTAGCAGCACGATGTACAATTAAATAGCGACTTCATGGCTGCTTACGGTCGAAATTTATTTCTATCGCGGTAGGCAGCTTGCTAATTATCCGCTCGGCGTTTCGCGATGGCGAAACGAAGCGAAACATCCGCGCAACTCGATGCGACGCGGTCCTGCGGTGCAATTGCTTCGGGGAAACTTCAAACCGCCACGTTAACAGTTTCCCTCCCAAGTGTCGCTACGATATTTCTCCTTTTCCTTCCCTGTTCTGACGTTTCACTCTTTATCCGCGTCCCCGCGGCAATTCCTTGAGTCGACAGAAATTAATACGAACCATCGAGGGTTCGAATGTTTCATCCCCCGACTTTCGATCATATCGAATCATTTCGAGGGTCGTAGCGGTAATTCTTCCAACTTCGATGATAACAGTCTGGATTGTATAGCGTTCTAGGGTGTTTCCATGTGACAGTGAAGGTACATTAATATCATATCATAGGAGATCATGTACTGTCAAGTTGCATGTGATAGTAATACATTTATAAGTATATACATTATAAATGAATATGTATATTGATATTTGGTACACAGATTATAATGTCACGCGAAATCACGTATTAGCACATATTATTAATGCATTAACTGCAACGTCGATCAAGCTGTCACGTGTCAGTTATGGTCTAAGAATTAAATTATTATGCAGTAATTTATAGTGCTTTAAATATTCAGTTATAAATGTTTGTTCTAAATTCTTCGGCACTTACTTTGCCATTGCAGTAACCTGGATTAACTTGCACCAAAATATGGGTAATATGTAATAATATTATAAGTTATGTATGTCTATATTTGATTATTGTAATCACATAATATTATGGGTCATAGTATACGTCCACATATGATATCAATCACAGTATATTATGTTCACATATGATTTTCGTATGATAATATACTATAGTTGGTGTTGAAGTCTAAGGTCTCCATGTACGATTATCATTTTCATATAATATTATCAATAATGACATATGTCCATATATCATAATTAATATACAAAAATCATATGTGAACATATACCATGATGCATGAAGTCCAAACCTTCTGTATGTAATTATTATTACCATTATGATATTGTCATTCACAGTATATTCATTCATATTCCACATATGTTTATCATCATACAAAAATCATATATGAACATATATAACAATTGATAATATTGAAGTCTGAGGTCTTCACCAGAGATTTAATTGCTGAAGAAACTAGAAGTAGATATCTATCAGAATAGGAGCCGAAATTTTCGAGAACAATGTAACCGATCGATGATCGTTCTACCCCTGCATGTCCTGTGCCGTTAATCTATGTGTCTCTCTGAACCGTGCTTCGCGTTGTACCAGCGAATATCATCGTCTTAATACGCAGGAGCTCGTTTCACGGTTCCGGAAGCAGCAGCGACTGCAAGCTTATAATACCGGTCGATCAAAATAACCGCCCCTCTCTCCCCAAGAATGCCAGCTGCATCGGGTTGGAATTATTCCCACGAGCTTGCCCGGTCTGAAGGATAATCGGCCGACTCGCAGGAGCGTTGCTTGCGGACCCGATAAAATGCGATTCGTGTCGATTTGACCCGTCGTCTTGTTGCGTGAAAAGCGCACGGATAATCGTTCGTCTTCCAAAATTAACGCGTGCGTAATTGCAAAACGTATTCACGCGTTCAATCATATAATATGATTTTACAATAAAAAGAGGAAATGATATAGTAAAAGCGTAACAATCAAACCATTTAGCAGGTTATAGTATATCTTGCATTTAATACAATTCGTAATAGTTAACTTCTCAAACCGGTTGTGCACTGACAACATTTATAGCACCGATGCTAATTAATTTAAGTGAATGCATCAAGTTCTATAGTGATTTCTTTGAAATGAAATGAAAGGAAAATTAGACAATAGGAAAGGAAGAAGGAAGTGGGCAAAAGTAATCATTTTTCTGGTATTTTGAAGGAAACGGAAATGTGACTCCGAAGTAAAAAATACACGTGGGTAAAATATGTTACGCGGTATTTATATCGTTAAATAATGAATTCCTGTTCGAGTGAAATAACCAAGCGGAAAGAATGCGAAACATGCGGTTTCTGGCTATGCGACTGAATCTCACGGCCTGTGAAATGGCGTGTGCATCCGGTGAGGCGTGCAACGTTGGCTTCTGAAGTTTTAACTACAGAAGTACCTCATTTGGAAATTTCCTAATTCTTAAATCGGAAAATTTTCCTAATTTTGTAATATGAACATTCTCAAACTTCTGCATACAAAAATGCAAATTTTCATACTTCTGCATTCAAAGATTTTTTAATTTATAAATTTCCAAATTTCCTTGCGTCTGCATTTATAGATTTCTAAATATTTAAATTTCCAAATTTGCAAACCTATAAATGAGTAATTTTCTAAATTTATAAATTTCTAAAGTGCCAGACTTGTAGATAATTCTATCTTCTAAATTTTTAATTATTTCTATAAATATTACTTTCTCAATATACAGAATTCTTTCGTTAAAAACATAAATGTTTAATTTCAGTAAAATTCTTATACGTATTTTATAAATGTAGGCCACGTTTGACGTTTAAACACAAATACTCCGTCTGTCGTATGCATACGGTACTTCTTTCATTAATTATTATTATTAAATTGAAATTGTTGTGTTATTGTATGTTTCATAATGAAATTATGTTCAAAAAGTTATATCCCGGGCCATTTCCGTTTCATTTTGTTTTAAATAATTTCTCGGGTGAGTGAAGTGGTGAGGTTTTCGATAATATTGCTGTGCAATTATAAAACTCGTTCGTTTTGTGAAATGGAATGAATAAAGTGAAATCAATTGGTGAAATTTGCAATTGCGTATTTGCATGAATTTCGTGGAATAATTAATTTTTGATCGAACTAAAATGCTTGTACAAGAGCATGTTGCTTCAAATACGATAATACCGAAATTATAACAATGATTTTAATATCTAAATTTTCGATATGAACGTTTACGAAATGAACGTAGCCAACTGCAACCAAACGAGAGAATTAATTAATCGAATCGTCCATGCAAACAATTAATAAATGCATTGATCATTCGGGCTACTTTTGGTCGCTTTTCGTTACTGAATCATTCATATAGGACAGAATGGGGCATATTAATAAATTACAAGTAATATGTTATTTACGATAAACTCACGATCTTTAATTCCAACATAGTCATTCGGCTAAAATATCCATAATGGATAAATATAGTTAAATAATCAACTTAAGTAATCGTAGCATTACTTAAGTATGAATAACTTTTATTTGCGAATGTATATTCGCATTATTTGTTGATATTTCCATCATAAATTTGTTCAAATATCGTTTCTGAAATGATTTATATTCTCAATTAACAATTTAAACATTTTGATTGAACGATCTCGTACGTTTCGAGAACTAGGTTATATAAATAATAATTGCAAATATGGCATAATTAGAATAACAAATATTACGAATAAAATGGATGAACAATGACACAGGTAACGTAGTAACGCATGAAATATTATTCAAATAACAATAAGTATAAATTTACTCGTGTAATGGTTAACTATAATAAAAGATCGTGTGTGCTGCACCGTAACGCATCGTGTATACATAATACGCTTGTATAAGTAATACTACAAACATCGAAATAATTTAGACTAAATTGCCTAGGATACATATAGGTGTGTGTAAACGAAAAGCGTGCATGCGGAACTTTTACACGCACCGTTAACTCTAATGAAACTTGTGGCAGCTGCGTCTGGAAGAATGTTCCTCCAACACGATACTCTGCAGAGCAACATGTTCGATCACATCGTGGAACCAAGGTAAACCATTCAAAGTTCTAACAAATTCTCAAATTCCCAAACTTTTAAACTTCAGAGTTCAAAAATTCGAAATTTCCAAATCCGTCATGTTAAAGGTATTAATATACCTTCATCAAAAATTACATGTACCATTTGATTTTCAATAGCCGTTAATTTAATCTAAAAGTAGGATCTCGAATCTACATCCGAGAGTTAAATCACGAATAACCAATCCCTTCTAAATTACACAATCCAGACAACCAGCACTTACACAAATTACTAGCTATCCTTAAAGCTAGGAAAAGTACGAATCACACTGCTCGCGGGATTATCAGACGAGGGTTGGCTCAACAAGACCCAAGAAAAGCGGGTGCAACTTCATGAAAGTTCGATTACGAAGGCTGAGAAACATCTACACTCGTCGTTCCGACAGTTTCCTGAATTTTCGAGGGACCGTGCATCCAAGTTTCGAAGAAGAAGAACCGTGAAGTGCAATTGCAGCCGTAGATCCAGTGGAACATTAACGACATACCGCAGCCGGAAAGTAGCCAGCAACAGTATTACTCGACTAATCGCTTTGCAACACGTCTCGCGGAGAGGAGAAGAGAGACGAGGCGTGTGCGAGAAAGAGAGAAGTTGGTTCTTTCGAGGTTCGCCAAGGCGAGTAAGAAGAAGTACGAGCACTGTTGGTGGCTGTTTCATAGGAGTGGGTCGAGGAGCACGGAAAGAGGTGAGACAGGCCAACAAACGGTGCCAAGTGCCAACTTCTCTTGTTAGGGAACAATTAAGAAATGCAGTGTGCTGCAAACGGCGTAGTGTGCACGAACGATGAAAGAGAAGCAACGAGTTTTCACGCGCGTTCGCTCGCGTACGAGCCGTTTTCTACGCGTTCTACCGCTCCGTTCTACTAAAAGCTGTCGGCAATTAGAACTATATTAGTAATGGCGGAAATAATGAACCGACGGTTGCTGGCTTTTCCGTACAAATTATTCACCGTGTCAAGGAAGAGACTACGAGAATAGGAAAACGCTATTTCAAACGGAAGAAACTGGGTCTGACAACGGACATTAGCCAACTGACACACATTCGGTTTGCTACAATTTTAGCAACACCAGAAATATGCGAGTTTTTATTACAATCCTCAGATGAAGATTTCTGTTAAAGTTGGGATCGGGAGATCTATTAGTTGACATTGTCAATATTGTCAAGAATTATCACACAGTTCTTGCTTACTTGATACTGAGTTAGAAAATGAAACATTAGAATCGAGGATTCAAAATTGTATCGAATCGAATTTCAGTGGACCTAACCTTTCATACTGACTTGACACTAATCTCATTATAATGGACTTTACATACTGTGCATTACTAACCTAATCTAACCACAAACCTTTCTCGTCCTGAGATTCTCTCATTTATTCAGCTACTTCACATTAGATGAACAACTATTTCCACCTTATTAGATCAGAAACGTTACCAACACCCTTTTTTGTTATAAATACCCAACTACCAGACAACAAACTGCAAGTGTATCCACAATCGCAAAGAAAAGTATGAAGGTAAAAGCGTTCAAAGAAGAGCAATTTGAAATTGTCCGTACGCGACATAAACATGAACTTTTACCAGGAACGTGTAAATGGGCAGCCAGGTACTCGGTTACCAGCAGAGGGTTAATAAAACTCATTAGCACCCTCACGAGTCGTTGGGTCCCGTGTCGAGGTGGTCTGCAGTTTCTTCTTCCTAACATTAGACCCCGTACAAATTATCGATAGCGGTCTGACACCCCCGAACACGGAAACAACGCGTGATACCCGTAAAGTTTCGCACGAAGCCCGTTCCCGAATGTAGTACACATTTTTTTATGACTATTCAAGCAGGGTTCCGGGTCGTCGCGGGCAACAGCATGCTTCTGGTAGGCTAGTACACGGGGTATCAGATTTGATGGGGCTATGCGGTCGTGTTACCCACGGTACAGGTCGTTACGAGGGGTGATCGTGGCCCCTTTCGTTCGGCCATTACCAAGCATTAACTGGTCCTGTAGACTATTAGCCCTGTGGCAACGGTTATAATACTTCTTTTGGCCCGACGATACCACGATTTTCAGCCAAGGCCAGTCCTCCAATTGCCCTTTGTTGCTACGATTTTCGCCACCCCCTATCTTCGTCGACCGACACGAACCGCCACCCTTACCTGCCAGGTAAAAGCATCGTCCCATCCCTCGAATCGTTACCGTTCGTTCGGGAAACGAAGGGGTCAATGTTTCGAACCCCCCGTCGACGCTCTTCAGACATATGTGGAGCTGTTACGCCGCGTTTTTATTAAACCGTTACGAGAAGCGTGAAACCAGGTGCTGTGACTCTAATGAGCTCACGGGGAGTAGTTCTTACGGTTCATGGTACCCTGCTACTTCATTATCGGCACCCCTAATTTTCAACGTTTTATACTTTACTGATAAAATTGTTGGATTAAAAATTTAGGAACTTGGATTTTGACACGGCACTTTAGTTTCTAAATTTCTAAATCTATAAATTTGAAAAATTTGCAACGAAAACAATAGACATTTGTTCAGCTGGGAAACGTACGCCAAGTACACCGAGTGAGTCAACCTTTCGCTATTCGGTATCCCCGTCCAAGCAGTTCTTTCGCAGTCAGAGAATAGGAATTCCCCGATTCGGAAATGAATTCCATGGAAACAGTACAAGTGGTCATACCGCGGGAAACACAAGGGCCTAGCAAAACGTACACGCAGGGAAAGACGTACCTGGAACCGGGGTTGCAAAGTAATTAACCTAGCAGAACGACCGTTCGTGCTTAAGAAGCGAGGCTGGTTTTCAACGACTTCATTCCTCCTCGCGTTTCGAAGTAATAATAAACTCGAAAGTCGTTAACTTATATCGAGGCCCAATTACGGTGCAATAAAGCAGAATTACGTCCCTTTCGCGCTCTTAACGAAAGTTCATCTTTCAACGGCGAGAGGGTTAATAATCCCATAACGGAGAAAAAAGCATACACCGTCGGCAACGATACGTCGTTTACTTTCCACTATCATGGTATTTAACGTAATTGAAATGAAATATTGCAAATTTGAGATTCGAAGTAGGGCAATTGACCGGCTGAAAATAAAGGTTGTTAATCCTAAAATTAATGAAGTCATTTTTTCTTTACCGAAATAATGTAATTCTTCGTCAGAAATTATTCAGTGACAATCATAAAAATTTATTGCACATACAGATAATGAATAAGTGTAGGAACATTTCATCTGCATTTATTAATACTGGCTTTCGTGTGAACACCCTTTTTGTACGGTAGAAGCATTCACAGTCTAATAACATTTATAGTCAATTTGAAAAATGGCACTCTATGACATTCAGAAATTTAGAAGTTTAGAGGTTTAAAAATATAAAAATATAGAAATTACAAATTTCCAAATTTAATACATAAGAAAAGTAAAAATTTACAAATATAAAAACTTCGAATTCTGTAATGAAGAAATAGAATCAACGGTGTCTGACAATGTCGACTATAGTTTGCCCATCACGGTGGTCGATTGCCCATAACAGTTGCCCCTAGTCATCACGATAGTTGGCCTGTGGATAAAAATGATCGGAACTCTTCTTTCAAGTTGCAGTTTTTCGTCTAATCGGCGCGATTGGAATCGTGCGCGAAGCGAGTACGGAATCCAGGCATGGTTGAGCGCACGCAATTCCAAGATAAGCGGACACGCGATTACTTATGCTGGTTAATATGCACATTCGTCGAACTGTCGGTCGAACGTAGGGGGACTTCTGTTTGCGGACGTCTCTCGAAGCGACTGGTATAAGTATACGCGATACCTGACCCTCGGATCTCGCGGTAATTGCGTGCGAATTCCGCGACGTCGTCGCGTCTGCTGCTTTTTATTGCCGGTCGTTAGCGTAATTAGGTCCCCGTGGCTCACGAACCAGAGCCATAGGCTCGCCGTAATCACGGACAGATGTGTATGTGAAACGGAAGCACGTCGAGCCGACCAACAGAAACCTACACCCCGTTCGCTGTTCGTTACGTAAACTTAATTTACACGCGTGCCCGACTCCATTGTGTATTTGAGATTTTCCGATAAAACAATTGACAAACTTTCGTTATTCTCTATCTTAAATTGTTAATTCTTTCAAGTACACAAGTTTTTCTTTGTACATATTTTTAACCTTCTAGTACAGGGGTTGTTTCGATAATTGAAGAACGCAAACAGACAATCAAATATGGAATCATTTAATCAAACAACATAAAGCAATTTAATCAAATGCTATAAAGTCATTTAATCAAATAATGTGACATTTAATCAAGTAATGTAAAACCATTTTATCAAATAATATAAAAAAATTTCATCAAACGTAAACATATAACATACTCGAATATGAACATTTTAAACATGTGATGGTGTAAAAACATATTTGTTAAACTTCTGTAAACAAGTTATTTATAATGAAAGAAGTAGAAGTAGTGTTGAAACAAAAATTGTATAGAATTCTGAAGTCACACTGTGAGCTGCAATTCTGAAAGTAATAATTTAGTCAAACAATAACCTACCCGAATATAATTGACCATTTTAAATATGTGATGGTGTAAAAACATACCTGTTAAACTTCTACAAGATACTTATATTAGAAGAGGTAGTAAAAGTGGAACAAAAACTGTCTACAATACAGAAGTCCCATCGCTACAATTCTGAGAGTAATAATTGTAGAGAGAAATCGTGGCAGAATTAGAGAACGAATGACGCAGAAAGTAGCAAATCGAACATGTCGATCCGAGAACAGCGAGCAAGGGTGAGAATGTTCGTATCACGAGGCTGTTGATAGTGGTTGTAACAATTTATTCAGTCGAGCGACGAGCGTCACGAAGGGAGCGTCTGATCCCTGCGAGAGACTCCTGTTCTCCTCCTTATTTCCAATATCGTCGCTCGAGATAAAGCAAGATTCAATTTTACCTCTCTCTTATATTAACGCGCCGCGGTACTAGGGTGAACAGGGAGATCTAAAGATTCCTGTGACCGAACGATATCGACTGTCGAAGAGGGAAAGAGAGCACGAGATAATTTCGAACACGTGAAAGGATTTCATGGAAGTTAGAGGGTACGGGGACAGGTACGTTTACCGGTTGATCGACTGTATTCTCGAGATACTTTGACATTAACGGTGTTGATGACTGAGAGGCTCAATTTTCTGATAAGGGAAAATTGAATATTTTCGGTGGAGAGTCTCATTCGAATTCGAGTATGAATTATCGATTCGAAGTTTTAGGCATATATATACACGAGGGTTGTAAAATTAATTTATGTTTCGATGAATATATTTTATGGCAGGGATTTTATGAGGAATTCGAGTGATTCACAGGAGTGTTCATAATGTTCAGGTAGTTTTATTTTTCTATTGGGTATGTATAATAGTGAACTACACGTGGTAAAATAATGCACAGCAATAAAATTATCAGAGAGAATTAAGTCTCGTGAAAGTCGTAAATCGCGCTTTAACCTATGACATCCAGCTGATCAATGAAACGCTTACCTCATCAACATATTTCGCTACTCGGCATGAGATTATCGCAGCGTTTATAAATAACATAGATCGTAAGATTGAATCCTCGCAGTTCCTCGAAGCTGAAGATTCTCGAGGAAAGTTTCGATTGAAGGAGGACAATATCATCGCGCGAGCGTACGCTTGTCTCGAACAAGAAGACGCTCGTCCAAGGCGCGAGAATCTCGTTAAGCCGCGCGCGAACGAGAAACTTGGAGAGCACAGTTAAAGCACACTCGTATCGTAAGGCGCGAAGCAATGTAATACCGGCTAGTTTACAACGCGACGCGGACAACGACTGCTATAAACCTAAGACTTAAGGCAAGAGATTTTTCCCGCGAAAGAAAATAACGCTCTGACAGCGTTATTATTTCAGCGTAACCCGCCGAGCGAACTTGCAACCGGTGTCTTCGGGGAGAAACTAGTTTTACGTTAACCCCGTTTCGTGGCTGCGATATACAAACTGTTCCGAACACGCTCGAAATCCGCCAGGAAATGTTTCGTGTTTTATCGCTGTTGATACTCTAATGCAATTAATTGAACCGAATTAAATTCGACGCGATGTACGCACGGAATTATACGTTCGCTGCGCGACGGTCTTTGGTGGGGAATATTCGAATGAACGAGAAAACATTTACAAAACGGGGAATGAGGTATTGGCATTGAGGTAGTAGGTAGAGATTAGAGGAGGAGAATATGGACTCCTCTTATGCAGTACATGGAGAATAGAATGTGAGATATATTCCTAAATTTAGAAAAGGTTACTTTGTTTTAACTTACAGATCTCTAAGTTTCGGAAAGATCCAATTTTGAAACTTCCAAATCCTCAAATTTACGAGTTTTTAAATTTTCAAAGTATGACATATTGAAATATCCCAAATATATTAAGAAATTTCCAAGTACCCTTTTCAAATTTTCAAACCCTTAAATTCCTAAACCCCTAATCTCCTAAATTTCTAAATTTTCAACCCTTGAAATTCCTGAAACCCTAATTCCTCAAATTTCCAAATTTTCAGCCCCCCCTATTCCCAAATTTCGACATTCCATTTCCAACTCCCAACGTTCATAAACCCCTAAATAACTCCTCAGATTTCCATATCCTCAAAATCGAAAAATCCAAATGTCTAATAAAATTTCTCCAAATTTCCAGATCCGTAATTTAATGTATGTACAAACGATCTCCGTCGTTGATGGTAATTAAATGAAATTAAAATTCCTGTCGTCTTTAGAGCCCTCCGGCCGCATGCACCTTCCCAGTAAATGGCTGCCACGGTAAACGGGTTACGCAATCTGATGCTGCTCTTTTTTATGCACGCTCATTACGGAACGACCTTAAAGCACCAGGTGGACGCGATAACCCGCGTTCCGCCTAAACATCCGGAACAACGGCCGTGCCACATTATATCCTCATTATCCTTTTTATCGCCGGCCAGAATATCACTCGGGTGTCTCGCCTCTCGGAATCGTTTCCTCTCGTCGAGTTGCAAGGGCACTTTCGCACGTTTACACCGTCGGCTACAAAGTGTTTTCCAGCGGACTAGCAACGGGAATAGTGCAAGGGAAAAGAAAAGGAAAGCACTCTCGAGGATGGTCTGTAATCCTGTCGTTGGAATATCAGCCAAGCCTCGCACGATGTTCCTTCTCTTTTCCGCGTTGTCACCGAGCTTTCGCTATTTCAGCCGTTTTATTTTTCGGCCACCGAACACAGCCTGAGCTTACATCGCGAGATCTCCGTTAAAATAAGAAAAAGACGCGGACTAAAGCTGCTCTTTCTGGATTTCACCGTGTAAGCCATCGTTGTTCAGCGTCGGTTCGGGTTTCTACCGAGCTACGAAACAATTGCCCGTTTAATTCTATCCGCCAGATCCCCTCCGCCCCTCGATGCTGCTGTTTCTCCCTGTTAATTAAAACTCCTATTTCGCTCTTTGGCCGGGCAGAGTGTTAATTAGGGGGAATTATTTTTTAATCGTTATCCCGACTCGAATTGGAAAATTGTTCCGTACGGACTACCTACTAGCTCCGTTTCAACCGGTGGCTTTTGCAATTCACTGCGGTCCGATGATTTTTTTATTAGTATTTTACACCACTGCCGTATGATTGTACGTTAAAATTTAATCCAGTGTGCGGTTAATCTTTGACGAATCAGATTTACGCGTCATGTGAAATAAATGAATTCCGGGCTTTTATGTTTTTTGTCCAAAAATAAATATAGTAATTGCACGGATTCGAGCAGCGTGCATTTTTTATTATATCTCCATGATACTGGAACAGCATACATTTTTCACATAATTAGAAACGAAAAAATTCCACTGGACGAATGCATTTTTGTGTATCTATGTATATGAAAAGCAACTGCATTTTTTCCTTTTAATACAATATTATTAAACAAATGCACACAGTTATAACAAATATATTAAAATTATTAACACATAAATGTCATTATATTAATAATTAATAATCAGTAAATATTAACTCGTTGAAAACATACAACTTGTTTAAAGATTTCTTCAAATTCACTGAAATACAGAAATGAAGTTGACTTCTCAGAACACGCAATACGTAAGAGGATTCGGAATAAACTGGCACACGAACTCCCACGCGGGAAATAAATACAGGAAAAAGAATTTCGCGCGACAAATGAGTTCTGCAGGAAAGAAACTTGCTTACTCAAAATATCGATATTTATCGTACCCGAACAGGGCACAAATAAACATCAATTAATCCAAAAGTTTTATCGCGTTGTTCCTTCTCGCGTCGACGCAATAATATCGCCAGACTGGCGTCGCCATCTTAAAACAGACTTACGACTTTTCCCGAGGATCTATGGGTTCCAGACCAGCGGAGAGACGCCGTTTTGTTGCGCCTTCTCGGTCGCCTTTCCGCTCTTCTACTCTCTCAGACTTCATTCTCCCTTCCCGCGACCTTTTCCCTTGCCTTTGCCAGTTCTTGTAGCGGCACAAGCTTTTTCCTTCCCTTTTCCGTTTCAGCGCGAGACTCGAGAACTTCCAAGAACTCGCGGCCCGACACAAAAACCTGGAGTCAACGTGGCACGCGACTAATACGCGAAAGAAACGCGTCGATCCTCCCTAACTTCCATCGTGTCTGCTTTTTACTCTGCTCGTCGAAAAGTCTACCTTCAATTTTGCGGATGCTCGACATTTGGCGATTTGAGATCGGGTGACTTCGAACAAATATTCAAGAATATGGATGTCCGAACAAGAGAGGTTGATCCAAATAACGATATAGAAATCACTTAATCCGAGGCCACCCGATTTTTTCTCTATCCGACTTGGCATATTGGATTACTATTCCTTCCCGTTTATACAGACAAGGTAGCACGAAAAGTTGGCTAATGATTCCGCGAATGAATACTGCGGAGGAGGCCCGGTAACTCTTTCAACGGAACATCCTCAAGGAGGTACCGCGAGACGGTATCAAAGGGGATAATTCGACCACGGGCCGACCGACCGGCGTCCAAAAGCTTCGAGAAGCCGAGGTCCAAGTTCAGAAGCTCGTCGAGCAAAGTCAATGTCTCGGCATTCATGAAGGGTCGGCCGAGACCGCAGGAACGCGCGGCTTCGAATACCCGCGTGCCGGATGAGACCCTGCTATCATCCTTCATTAGCCAGTCGGTCGGTCTTCGTGGCGTTCGAGAGGGTTGTCAGTCGAAGCGAGACAGACAGGACAGTCGATGCGCTAGCTTTTAATCTTGAGAATCTTTAGGACGTTTGGCGACCAAAGGGAAACTCGTCGAGGCTGACGATCGACTCTCTCAACTTCTCTGTCTGTCTGGCTACTTGCGCAAACACCGTTCGCGGCTTTCTAGACGGACCGGCGAAAAAAAAAAGGGTATGCCGTGGAACTCTCCTCAAGTTTACGGTCGAATTAAGGATTTACGCGAGGCAATTCAGCAGCCGGGGGCAAATCTTGCGCGAACGAATCGGGCGAAGACCGCGTTCTCTTTCCACGGGGCAATTATCGAACTCAGGGTCGGTTTTCAGTTTAGAAAATTTCGGCGAACTTCGCGACACGGTTCGTTAAATGGAACGATTTCCGATTATGAAAATTCTACCGAGTTCGACGCTGCTCGAGCGGCAGTTCGATGGCCCGCCAGGCTATTTTCGAAAACGACGTTAGTTCCCCGTTGTAGACAACTTTGAGTTGCTTGCTAACAAATTACGGGAGTTCGGTAAACTGGTAAGCGATCTTTGCCGCCTGGAACGATCGAAGAATCGTGTGAGAGGGCGGAAACCACGGTGGTGCACGGCAAATTTTTATAAAACCCAGGTGCATAGCGTTTCTGCGACGCAAACGTCAAACTTGAGACTTAAATATTTTTTTGCGTATATAGATGCACTCTGCAAGAATCTTAAAATAACACGATTCTGTAGCAATTTAATATTTAAGACTCTATACAAATGACAAACCTCAATATAAAATAGAGTACTACAGTGAATATTGACTGAAAGTGAAATTCATGTTGCTCAGCGAAATTAAAACATTTCTCACAAGATATTGCTAGTAATTTGCATAAAATATCAAGAAGAAATGCAGCCAAGTAATGAGAACATATAATAACCGTAAGTTTCAACTCACTCAAATATCGAAACAAAATTGACCGTATCCCTATATGGAAATTTGAAGAGAAATCAGAAGCAGTTAACGCGACTAGCGTCAGTTAGAATTAAATACAAACAGGCGCGTAGCGTTTCACGTAAATTTCATTACGCTACTTACGTGCATGCACGTCCAGAACACGTTAGACGTCAAATGCGCGTGCAAATTAGATCAATGGATCAGTTTGAGAAGCTCGTCGAAATTAATATCCGTTCTGTTAGTTACCAGCGATTCGATAGCACGGGCTTACGATTCATGATCGTATCATGGCGTACAGTCATAGCCGCAAGTACAGATTGAATTAACGTACTGTTTGGTAGTTGGTACACGGAGATTCCGTGACCTGCGGTTTCGTGATACGCCCCGATTTTTCGGCAATTAAAATCTGAATATCCCGCTACGTTACGCGAGTTGTACATCCACCCTACATATCAATTTTTACGGTTTTTGCTTTCAATCGTACTATGTATATCGATTTTAAAAGGCAATGCTACGCGGTGTAAATAACTAATCGGGATTTGAATTTATTTTTCTCCGAATCTCAATCCTAATGCAACGTGCAACTTTATTAAATAAATTTGCTAGATTAGGTTATGTTAGTTTAAGTTATTAAGTTAGGTTATTAATTAACTTATTAGGTTAGTTTAGTTTAGAACTTGGATGTTCTGTGAAGTCCAAAAAGTGTGTTGAAAACGGTCCTAAATCACTGTGCAACATGTACACTCTCTTGCAAAATAGAGATGTCATTTTTTATGTACGCTGAAGATTTTATGCAGTATATTGTGTTGTTCTTTCACGTTATTTTGACACATAAGTTTTTGTAGTTATTTGTACACACATTGTTACTGATATGATTCTGATTCATTGTTCAGGTGTTGTACGTCACCGCGAACGCGTCGATAAGGGCACTGATCGTTCACGTAGCGTCGATATCGATTTCAGGGTAAAAATCATTACGCAAAGACTCGTTATCGTCGCTCTCGCGTTACAATGACGCGTGTTCAGCAATACTGTCGCGCTTCCACGGTATTTACATATCTTTAGTTACACGTTTATGCACACAGGATGTGTAACATCATACTTCAAATACAGGTTCGTTCGAGAGATCCAGCGTCATCGTTACCGGAAACCCGACGTCCGTTTTCTTCGATCGCCGACGAAATAAACGTGGAGGAAAATAATCCACGGCGATAGGGACGAAATTTTCGTTCGTCGAAAACGGGAAACGAGAAACTCGCTGAAACTCGTGTTCCCTGCACAACGCAGCCCACCCTGCCCTCCCATCAGCAATTTCACACGGAACGAGAGGAAAAAGTGGCGAGCAAATTCGCATAACAAGGCGGACAACCGCGCAATTAAAATTACGTTCGCGCGACCAAAAGAAAACGCAAAACGGCAAACAAAAACGGCGCCGTGAATTTCGTGCACGGTGGCTGTCTCCCATGGGCGATGGAAAAATTTCTCGCGGAGAGACTCGTTGACCATCGTTTTCCGTCTGCGGATACACCTCTCTGCTCCGTGCACCAGCCCCCGTATAGTTTTTGGTACACCCTGGCAACGTACACACGCACGCACGCACGCACGCCTCTAAACACGCGCTTTCCGCGCACAATTTATGCACGCGAGCAGAGAGAGAGAGAGAGAGAGCTGGATGGTTTGACCGGGATGGTTGTGTTCGGTTGCCTCTCTGCCAGCCAACCAACCAGCCAGCCAAGCAGCCGGCTGGTCGACCAACCAACCATTCCACATTCCATTCGACGGTTCTCTCTCCCCATGGCACATAATGAAGTCAGTCCCGGCGTTCTAAGCCCCGGTAATATCGTGTGGCAGCACCCTCCCCAAGATAATATTGGTGATGTATGCTAACGGGCTTTTCGGTACCGGGCTACGTCGTTTTTACGTCCCTTTCGTACCGTGTGTCCTCCTAAATGATTTACCGCGAAAAAGAGAACGCACCGAGCACGGTCACTATCAACGACCCCCTTCGGCCTCCGCAAGAAAAACCGACGACCCTTTAATCCCACCCTCTCTGCTGTGTACGCCGCGGCGAAAAGTATTTCTCGTTTTTGTTTTCGCGCCCGCACACGCGAAAACTCCGATAACTAACCGCTAGGGAGATACGGTTAACCTTCAACAGACGCGCCAGACGGTGTCTAGGGATTCTTCACGGACGGAACAGAATGTTCGAATTTTGACGATTTATAGGACGTGACAGGATGTTGTGTTTTCTGGGAAATGTGTTGGATGAAACTCGTGACGTTGGCGCTTTTACAGTTGCTCTCGGCTTTGTAACTTTTTATCTGAGTATTTCTTACTTTCTGTGTTCTATGTAGATAGTTGTTAGCTGAGAATTACTACTATTACTACTTCTAATTTTTAACAAATCCAAATGCTTGCTTGAGTAAACAGAATAGTAAGATAGTAGAATAATGGTGTAAGCGTATAGTAGGATTAATAAAATAGTGTAATAAAAAATGAACAGTATAATAGGATAGTTATATAGTGAAATATAGTACAATGGAACAGTAACATAAGAGTGTAGTTGAAGAGTGAAATATTAAAATAATAGAACATATTTTGTTAAAATAACAAAACAACAAAATGGTAAAATAATAAATAATAAAAATGGCAATAGAACAGTAAATCTTACACTATTGCAAGATAATAGAGCGGTAAAATTACAAAATGGTACATAGTATAATTGTATACCTGTACATTACTCCAAATCATACAAAATCATAATTTCAATAAATTTCCTCATATAATAAAAATCTAACAACTTTATAGAAAGCTGACCGGCGAAATCGTCAATACATTTTTTTACTCCAATACGTTAAAAACTCTTTCCAAACTTAACAGTTTACGTCAGCTCCGTTCCATTTTATATTCTATAACTTTATTCCTTTTTGCATTTGCTGCGAACTGCAAAAAGCCATCAAGAACCTCTGAAACGTGTTCCACCTAGACTAAAAACATCCATCGAAAATCGAATTTTCTCGAAGCTCAACAGAACCTAAAAAGCTCGACCAACGTTTGCCTATGATAAAACCTATACGTTGAAGTTATCGGTCAAACAATGAGAAACACTTTGTACATGTAAACATTGACGCGTTTCCTCGAACACGTACTCGTTATCTACGTTACACAAAGCTCCTTTTCATCTCAGATAAAACGGTACAGAATATACGGAGTGGACTACGTTAGGTGGTACAACGGAACAGTAGATCGTTTTACGTAGGAAGATAAGTTGAAAATGCTTAACAAGGTTTGAACATCTAAATGCTGCTTTCCGATATGGTATAAATTGCAATGATAAGTTTGTATAGTATGTTGTACAACATTCACTTATGACATGAATATTACTCCTATTTCATCTTCATATAATTATACTGATACTTCAATAAGTTAACCAAGTTAAGTCCTTGAACGGGGGAGGAACTATACCTACATAATTCGACGTAAAAAACTGAGCAACTTCTATTTCCAACATTTTTTCACGACTAGCAAGGTTCAAGGGCTGTTTCACGTCTCCTAATCGTTCCTCAGCAGAAAAAATACTAGCTCAGTTTTTAATTCACTACACGCATATACCAATCTGAACTGAGACTTTCGTTTTAAGGCTGTAACACGAAACTCGCTGAACGTGTCACTGTGTGGACTTCACCTGATTCACGAAGGGTTAAACGTCAAGTGTTTTACGAACAGAAGGTATTTCCATAAAGTGTTTGTCGAACGCAGTAGGAGTGTATACGGAAACCGTTGACCAATTGTAATATGGAGAAAGGTGGATGGCTAACCTTTGTGATGCCTGAGATGCGAGCGTCCGCAACAAGGTTGCTCGAAATACGCGTGTCCAGGATGAGAGCCGGCGGGTCTGCTCGCCTGGCTGGGTCCCAGGATGAGTCCCAAGACAGCTGCGAGAACAGCTGCTCTGACGAACAGCAACATGGCATCCGGTAATCTTGCTCGTCGCATCCTCGATCACGAAATACGAAACACTCGAACAAAATGTGGGTAACGGGACAATCGACGCTAATCAACGATCATAACGCGCGCACGTGGAGGAAAATTTGAGCGTGAATCGTTGAAAGGAGCAGTTGGAGCCAGCGCGTGAAACGTGGCTGTCGACCTGGCCTTGGTTAACAGCACGCCGCACTGTGTTCACGGGTTGGTTGTTGCCCTTTGGCGTTGGCAACTCGCTGACGGACGTTCACCGATGCCACGAGGCTCGTTTTCCTCGTCCGTCCTGCACCGGAACACCTTTCGTCTCTCTTTATCCCGATCTTACGCTCCGCCAGGTATACACACACCCGGACGAGGTAGAAACTCGACCGCGTGCTGTGCCGCTTCCTTCTATCCCTTCTCTTCGCTGGCTCCGTTCTCCGAGTCCACCTCCTTCGACGCCTGTACCTTCGAGGACAAAGGAATTCTTCCTGCGCTTCGCTATCCTTGCTCCACGCTCGACGCGCCGGTACCTGACGTCCTCAGCTTCGCAGGTATAGAGAGCCTTCGCGACGTAGCCTCGTGAGGACCGGATACGAAGCTCGGCTATGTCGGTAAATACGATCCTACGTTTCCTTTTTTCTTGCACTTGCTTTTGCACACGAGCCACGGACGAGTCACCGCGGGGAACAAAGAATAGCACCGTCAGGGGACGCAAATAGGAACGAGACACCGTGGATAGCTGTTCAAGGCTCTTATCTATGACCAAAACGTTTAAACATTCAGCGATTCCCGTCGACGTACAACTCTATGTCACTGACGTCCCTGGTACACTTTCGTTCGCGCCATATTACGTCACTGTCGGGGTACACAGCCGCGGTCGATCGTTGAACCGACGGACGTGTACACATGTGTACAACGCGCGCGATCGTGTGCGTTACGAAGAAACAACCGAGGAAATCGTGGGCAACTAAATATAAAGAACGTGTCTCGCGGCGTCACATCTGTTGC
Organism: Megachile willughbiella; assembly: GCA_945859595.2. Lineage (NCBI taxonomy): Eukaryota > Metazoa > Arthropoda > Insecta > Hymenoptera > Megachilidae > Megachile > Megachile willughbiella. The sequence goes on along the minus strand of OX243797.1, from coordinate 8,758,764 downwards.
GCGGCCCACGATCCTGTCGCGTTCTTACTTCATGGAGAAAGATAAGGATTTTTTTTAATTCCGGGTCATATGGGATCGTTAAATAGACGACAGTTAAACAAAGGTCACAACATGGTCTCGTTCGGGCAATGACAGAACACGCGTCTCGCGATAAAATGGAGCGCTACGAGCAACACAGGTTGCATAAACCTCCCCCTACGGAGGCCGCGGCACGACTGTACCCTCGTAGCAAAGTTGCCGCGTTCACAGGCGCTCGGCTATGCTCGGCAAACTTCGGCGCCGTTCGGGGAACGCTGCTCGTGCTCGCCGCGACTCTATGATCCGCGCCAGTTCCTTCCAATCCGAGTCACTCGTTGTCCACCACCGATTCGAACGACCGAAGAAGCGTCACCCCTGATATTTCTCTTAACCCTCGCCCCGGGGGCGCTTTTTATGGCTCGTATGAAAAATTTTCGACTACGCGGGGCCAATATGGACACCGACAGAACGCTTCCTCCGACTTCAACTTCGCAGCGAAGACTTGAATTATGGAGTCACCCCATGGACTTTACCGTGGAATCCTGTTATTCACCCTCTATTACCGATTATTTTTCTATGTCCAACCTTCCTTTCGTGCATGACAAATGAATTCAGACGCTTTTCCTTTTTGATTATGTAAATGTGTATTTCGTGCTATCATGATTCGATGATTATTATGATAGGGAACTGATGTCTTGTTTCTTTTCAAAACGTTTAATAATTTTATCGATAAACTGTGAGCGCATTATGATATATCTAAGATTGTACAATCAGATAAGAAGATATTATAGAATTCATTTCCTATTCTTATTATTAATGGTTAGTCATAATATTCTCTTTTTACTGACTAATTTTGTAAAATAATGACTTGAATTTATTAGTATTTGTAAATAACCCTGTAGTAAAGTTTTACTACAGAAAATTAAACATCATTTCAAATTTGCACAAATAAATAATTGACAGCGCATGTTTCTTAAAAATTGACCAATTACCTGACCGTCTCATGAGCCAATAATTGTTATCAGAGCAAATGAAACATGTACATGTGAAAATAGAAGTATAAGAATTCGAGCATAAAATGAAACGAAATAGATTAAGTTAATACAGTATTAATAAGATCCTCAAAATTCATTCCCTGACGTGTTGACATACGATTAGAATGTACCTTGGAAGTTTCTAAACAGAATGAAAGATTCGTGCGGCGAGAGAAGTTGAGTAGGAATAACAGAGACTCGTTTAATTATCGGAAATATTACAATTAACTGGCTAAAATACACACTCTCTCATGCGGTAGTTTCGGGAACTTAAATAAAACGTAGGAAACTTTAAGAGTCGGCTAAGTAGGACGATCCTGTGTGCGATAAATTAACGAATCGGCCATTGTTCTTGCGAATCAAGATTCTCCACTGTAATCTTGCGGAAATTGCAGGGAACTTAATCGTTCAAACACCGCTAGTCCCAATTAAGCGAAGCAAAATTTATGCGAATAAATCTATTAGGTGAAGAATTAATTGAATTACATTGATACACTATCTGGTGTTAATTGCGGAAGATGAACTCTCATCTATTTGCGGTTAAGATCTGGTTTGAATACATTTTAGTTGGAATGAAATATAACGATTTGATGTAATGAATCACTTTAATCGGTTTATCAAATTTATTTCAGAAATGACATAGCAAATGATACGTTTTAAAAAACTTATTTTACGTTTGGATAAAGAAACTTGAAGTTGAAAGAATTCAATGTAGAAATTTTAGTATAAAAGATATTTGAAAAATTATTTAAATACAGACTAAAGGATAAGACAGAAAGTTGCTCCTTTCCTTAGAAAAATAATGACAAATCATTTTTATGTTCAAATAAAATCCAGCTGAATAAGGTAATGCATTATTTATATAATCATTGACGAAATGTATTACTTGAACATATGAATAATTTTGTAATAACTGGTTCAAATTTACCCTCGAACATGATTGCACCTTGTAAAGTTACCTACTCAAAAATTTCCTAATAAGAGACATTTCATAAAATAATATATGTGGAAGTAATTTAAATGTTAAAAATACAAGTAGAGTTTAAAATTAAATTGCGATTATTGCTACCTCCATCGTCCGAAGGTTAAGGTACGTAAAATGAAATTTCCTTGAAATCGATGCTATTGATCCATAAATTCTCCCGTTCGATACCATGTCTCCGGCGTGAAGGCGAATCTATATTTCCCGTGGAGAGCGTTATGGCATTATCGAGGCCGTTTCGAGTACGCAGCAGTCAGCACTCGAGTTTAACGAAATCAATGTATCGAAACACGTCGTAACGTATTCCCCGGAGGGTCGAAGACGAAATTCAAAGCCCCTCAAAAAGCGTGGCACGCCATCAACGCCACCATCATCGACGCCGCCCGTATAGCCTGGAGGAGCGCGTTCGTCCGCGGCACAAGAACCGAAGCGGATTGTATGAATAAGTCGATATGCTAATGCAAAAACCCTCCAAGTTAGCTGAGCCAAGACGCTCAGCCGACGGGCAAAGAAAGTTGCAAGGCATATCCGGTACGCTTCGCTACCTACAAAGTGTCTGTACGACCCGACGCGAAAAGAGGAGACAATTTCGTATCGTCCAACCGCCACCGTACGACTATTACCACCATGATGATACAGGCCACTTCCTTTGTTGTCTCTGGCGAGAGGAAAGGGGACTAGCAAGATACAAGGGAAGTCGTAAGAATTTTAGAACAAAAGAAGAGAGCCAAGTGTCCTTCCTAGAAACGTGCTTTTCCTTAACTCTCTGGGTCTTTTTGGTACGAATGAGGAGTCAGCCGGTTTTCACGACCAACAAATCCACCACTCGCTATCCCCATTTCATTGAAATAGTTTAGAATTGCATGAGCCTCTCCTTTCCTCCGACTATGTACCTCCTTTGTCGTTTCTTATGGGGACGACCAGCCGTCTCCATGAGTTCTAAACGCGAACGAGTTCAACCCCCTGTGAAGCCACCGGCAAATCGCTGGAAAAACCGTGAAACGTTTGTAAATGCGATCCGTGATACAGCACGGGATGCGAGTGAACCGTGAAAATCGCGTCTTCGCGTGCACTATCTGCAGAGTAATAAATTTTCGCAAAAAAACCGACGGAGACGTTGTTACGCGAGTGTGGGGCACAGACAGCGATATCGGATCCTTCTTTCCACTACTGAAATTTCATATTCTTAAATATGGAAACGTGGAAGGTCGGAAATAGCAAATACTCAATTTTTCAAATTTTTAACCTCCCGAAACCTACCTTTCAAGTTTCTGAAATTCTAAATTTTCTAACTTTCAAATTATCAAATTTTTCAGCCAACTTCTAAATTGTCAAATTTTCTTTCTTCAAAGTTTTCAACTTTAAAATTCTCAAATTTAGAAAAGTAGCTTAGGATCCAATAAGGAATTCTAAAATGTAATTTTGCAGAGAAGAATGCAAACGTCACGATTCGTCATCTTAAAAATATTTAATATATCTCGCCAAGAAAATATAGTTTACGAGTTTTTTTAGTACTGTCCAGTCGTTAAAGTAAAAACGGTGTTAAGTTGGATGGTGTTCCAGCAACATTTATTGCAGGACAGTGTTTCGTGACGTGGTTGATGGAGGCTTCGCGAATTTCCTCGCGTCTGGTTGAATTTCACAAAGTTCCCATGAAAGTTCTGACTTATGCAACGACGGAGGTCTGAATGGACCACCGTGCAAGGCGCAAACACACACAATCGGGAAGGGGTGGATAAGTTCTGGCGAAGTGAAATCGCTGTTAAATGTACCGTATTTGATTTATAGAAGTGTGAAATGCAGTTAATAGAATTCTGTCATTCGTATCAGGAATCATCATAAAGAAATTGTTAACATGAATTCATACATAACAAAGTAAACGTGTTTTTTAATAGATATTAGTTGACAAGGTTTCATCTTCATTCGATTTGATAATATATAATATGACATCTAATGACCTCATCAAAACGTACTAGAAGACTCATTTCATAGCATTTACATAATAAAATTAAGGTTTATTTCATCCATGGAAGATTAAGCTTATTTTGTCGAATAGTATACTTTTCTCTAAAAAATTCATTTTAAAATTTCTCAGTGGAGAATCTAAGATAAGCATAGTATTAATTTTATTTCTCTATTTTGTTACAATTATCCACCATAATTTTTCTACCAGCATGCTTAGAATTATCATAGTGAATAAAATTAATTATACATATGTGTGAACTATATCTATAAATCCACAATGTAATTCAAATTTATTCCAAAACGCTGTTAATGTGAATCGATTGAATTTCAGACAAATCTTAACAAGACGTTTTATTTGCACTTCGATCGCGGAAAGATTGAATTTTTCAGAAGAACATGAGTGAAAAAGGTTAATCGTGTCTTCGTATAATCGCGCTCAAATAAAACCGTACCGCGTCGTTCGACTCCGTATTTTCAGTGGTAATATTTTCGCGTTATTTCCATATCCTCATCCCATTCTACTTTTACGATTCTTTGAGAGCCACGAGACCATAAAATCCGTTGGTATTAAACGATTTCTTGCGCACGACGACAAGATCAATCGCAGACGATCAACGATGCATCCCACACCGCTTTTTCGGACACCAAACTGTCATTGGCGTATCTGGAATTTTTGTTTGAGATGATCGCTGCTTTTATATCACTATGCGTTTTATGAACTCACGTTAGATTACTATTAAATCTCGTCGCATTAAATTGCTACGCGTTGTATGGCAGCACGTTAGATATCGTCACGCGCTATATTGCTACGCGTTGAATTACTAAGCGTTAGATATAGTCATGTACCGTATCGCAACGCGTCAGATACCGTCACGCGTCGTATCATAACGCGTCAGATACCGTCACGCGCCGTATCACCGCGCGTTAGATCACTACACGTCAAGTTACCACGTGTTAGATCTTTGCGCACACGTTAGATAGTCACGCGCCTTATTACTACGAGCCGTATTACCATGCGTTAAATATCGCCACGCGCTAGATACCGTCACGCGCCGTATCGGCATGCGTTAGATATCGTCACATGCCATATCACTACGCGTTGAATCACTTTGCATTAAATATCGTTACGCTCCGTATTACTATTCATTAGATATCGTCACAAGCCGCATTACTACGTATTAAATCTCTACACGTAAGATCACCATACATCGTATCCTCACATGTTACACTGCCATGCACTACATAAACATGAATAAACACTCCACATACAAGACCCTTCCCTAATTCCTCCTATTTACGTCGATCCATTTCTCGATTATTTCCATTTCACTAGGTTCAAACGTGTGGATCGCGGTAAGAAAAAAAATCGCGAACACCGTGAGAGGGCTTTTGGGAGATATTAAATATTCAAGAACGTCAAATCGAGTCCACGTTATCCTCTTATTCCGCGGAGCTGCTACGCGCCTTTGAAGCTTCCACGCTTCGTCGCGCTCGACGCGCGAATCGACGGATCCCTTTTTAGTGCGAATCAAAAATATTTGTCGGCGTGAAGATCAACAAAATCTAGCGTGTAAAGAGAATGAGAGGGACACTTAAGAGGAGGAGGCAGTTTTCTTCGATGTTTCGTATGCCGACAGAAATGTTCGCTTTTTCCCGTTTTAAAACGCATTTGCGCGTTCCCTACCGAAACGTTGGGACGTATCTCCGTGCCACTCTAATCTCGTTGCTCCCTGCTTCGTCCCAGGCGTAATATTTTTCAACAGGAATGAAAATAATTTAACGGGAGACGGATCTCTCGGCCTAACCGAACAAACAGCCGTGGAGTCAGAAGAAGGAACGACTTCAGGATATTCGACAATTACATCGTCTCAATTTCCTTCCCTTTTAATCGCTGGACCTTGTAAGACGTCATGAGAATGAAATATGGACCGCGTTTCTACTTATATTTCATGAAACGTTTACGCAGTTTATCAGATCGTCATTAGGAGCTTTAATTGCGACAATGTTATCGTTGCAACTGATACTTGACATCGATCCACGTATCAAGGGGCAAAGTTCTAGTAACCCGTGCACGCGAACTGCTGACTGGCAAGATGATTGTTCCAGATTATCGGTTTTTATTATTCTAACATATTCATTTTTACCCGTGGAGAACGGGTGTTTTGGAAGTGACGCGACAGACATGTGCAGCGTCATGTTGACCTAGAACTAACCCGTTATTACGTGAACCATTCAGAGGCCGAAGTAACTGAACCCACTATTTTATGTCTTTTATAATCTCGAAGTGCTTAGTCACAAATAGAAGAGAAATAAAGTACCACTTTCTTTTGCGGACTTAATCATGTTTGCAACTGAGCTCATACATATATAACTCATGTATTATTTAGACATAATTATATCACTTGATAGACTGAGTCAAAATGACTCCATATCCGAACAATATTGGATTCTGCCACGATAAACCTCTCTACAAATCTCTTTCCACTGCAACCCACTGAACTTCCTTTCTGTCTGCCTACCTTCTTTTTTCCGCCTGGAAACATTGGCGAGGCACCAGCCCACTAAATTATACCCAATATCCACGGCTGCCTAACCCTCACTTATCTCTCCTCTGAAACACATGGTACATAACAACATCGGGATCTCATCATCTCGTTCGAGAAGTCGAAGAGTAGAATCCAGTGATTCCACGCCACAGGCTCCGGCTAATGTCTTAACTTGGCCACGCGAGCTCCGTGCCGGTGTTCTTTCATTCGCCGAAATCCACTTAGCCTCGTTTCTTCCTACGTCGACAGGGATCAAATTAGAACATCAAAGAGAAGGGACGCAGTTTCAAAAAGGTACGTCCAAGGATGATCTCATTTAATTTTCTTGGAACTTGTAGCACGCTGCTTATAAACAGAATCATCTCTTCTGGGGAGGGTTTATGAATGACTGACAAGCGGAACTTTTGAAATATCGCTTATGATTGTGTTATTTTGTAAACGATAAGATCAGCCGAGACGTTATTGGAGTGATGAGTAGAAACCTGTTACATATTTTGAACATTGGGAATGCAGGCGGTGTATTAGAGATAGACCTTTTGAAAGTGTGTAAAGAATTTTAATAAAAACTAATATTATTCTTGGGATGATCATCTTTTGAATTATAGTCATAATTAAATGAATGAGAATTATGTGTATGAACCCACTGACAACAAATGTACTATTCAGTCATGAAGTGAGTTGTTAATTTCCTTACAATACTTAAGACAGACCAAAATACTTTCCCTGTTATTTTGCCGAGTTTCAACAAAAATTGACTCCCAGCACCAAAAAGTAAATTTGATAGTTGAATAACCGTTGCGAGGTTCCAGGGTTGGCACGAGACACCAAAGTGTTTAAAATCCTGGGGCAGTGAATCGACAACGGGCGGTCGATTCGCGAGCAAGAAGAAAATTACTTTTCAATATAGAGGAACGCGATCGTTGTTGGTTCGCGCCGCTAATCGAATCAGGATCAAAGGGAAGCCAGCGAACAGAGGCGCGCGAAATTGTGCCAAGGTTCGTATTCGGTCGTCGACGAGTAGGTCGTCATTCGATAACGACAAAAGGCTCCTTCTTGAAGTGCTCTCGGCAGCGGTATCGTGTTGCGGCCTAATCCCTTTTGGACGACTTTGATAGTTAAGACGTCTCTGACGGTGCAACCGAGCTTCGAAAGAGGAACGTGTCCGTGGCCAGACGAGGTTGCCTCTTCGTCGAGCCTGAAGAGAGCCGAAGACGAGGCACGAAGGAACGGGGTGGTCAGAGGGAAAGTGCGGGGGGTTCAGGGATTGGTCTGTACGGGGTGTAATCATCAAAGTGATCTACACCCCGTTAAACGGCTCACGCCTCGATCACAGACAAGCAGCAGAAGCGGTAGCCTCCGAGTGATACCAAGGCTGCTGACCTAGGGTGTCACGGTGGATTTAATTAATGCAATTTAGCATCCATCCATCATCTCTCGCGTTTTTGCGTTAACGAGGGCCGCCAGCATCGCCGGTGTCGCCGTTGTTGCCCGGCTCTACCATCGTCGGGCTAGGAGAACCACAGGGGCACTTTGATGACAAGCAAGCCTCTCGATTATATCGACACCTGGACCGCCCCGATGCTAACCCGTCACCCCTATTGCCCTGCCCGCTCTACCTTCCTCTCGCCTAGCGAAATCGGGGCTTTACAGTCACCCGCCCGTATTAAATTCTCTCCGTCATGGAAGGTGTACGTTAACCTAGTCCCTGTGCCCGTGTGTGGGCGAGACAGCTTGCACGCGTGCGCTCTCCTACGGGCAACAGCTGCCGATACATCCTCCATATCGACGTGATAGACGTCCAGAGATAATAATAAAAATATTAGACGGAAGAAAAAAGTTTGCGACACGGACAGCGTTTTCTCTTGCTCCGCTATTGCTCAGACCGTGGACGTAAAGTGGAACGGGTATAACTGAGATGGATCACGTGCCAAGCTCTGATAAAATGAAGAACGTGTAGCTGCGCTTCATTTTGGATTCGCTTGATCATTGTTACCTTTCATATATTGCAGCGACCTCAATCTGAGAGATGTAATTCCAGAACTATGTCCACTCCGTACGGGATGCCCCACTTAAATTGTACATTATTTTCGCGATGATTATCCTGAAATTGTATTCGTAATGACCTCGGCACGAATTTTCTTTGTCGTTAAATACTCTGAAACTACGCGAATCTCTGTCCATTACTTCCTCCTTTAATAGTGAAAATAATTCAGATGCTC